>CM038673.1:585147072-586347072 GCA_021605145.1 Aegilops bicornis | reverse complement strand
CCGACGATGGTAAGGAGTCAGGTATGACACCTAAGTTCGATTGTGTTAAATCTTTTATGGATACCGATGCTTTTCGTGGATTTAGCTCTAAGTATGGACTTGACTCTGAGATAGTAGCTACCTTTTGTGAAACTTTTGCTACTCACGTTGATCTCCCTAAAGAGAAGTGGTTTAAATATAATCCTCCTGTTGAAGTGAAAGTAGTTGCACCCATTACAGTCGAAGAAAAGACTATTACATATAGTGATCCTATTATTCCTACTGCTTATGTCGAAAAACCTCCTTTTCCTGTTAGGATAAAAGATTATGCTAAAGCTTAGACTGTTGTTCGTAAGAGTAATACTAGGACCTATACACCTCCTGAGCAAATTAATGTTGAACCTGGTATTGCTATGGTTAAAGATCTCTTGGATGAGGACTTAGATGGGCATGTTATCTCTTTCTTGGGTGAAACTGCTAATATTGCTAGACCCGATACTAAGACACGTAAACCTGTTGTAGGCACGCCTGTTATTTCTGTTAAAATAGGAGATCATTGTTATCATGGCTTATGTGATATGGGTGCTAGTGCTAGTGCGATACCTTATGATCTTCATAAAGAAATTATGCACGATATTGCACCTGTTGAATTGGAAGACATTGATGTTACTATTAAGCTTGCTAATAGGTACACCATTAAACCTATTGGGATTGTTAGAGATGTTGAAGTCTTGTGTGGGAAGATTAAATAAACTGCTGATTTTCTTGTTCTTGCTTCCCCACAAGATGATTTTTGTCCCATTATTTTTGGTAGACCTTTCTTGAATACTGCTAGTGCTAAGATTAATTGTAAAAGGAAGGTCGTCACTGTTGGCATAGATGGTATTTCTCATGAGTTCAATTTTCCTAAGTTTAGTAGACAACCTCGTGAAAGGGAACCACCTAGTAAGGATGAGATTATTGGTCTCGCTTCCATTGTTGTTCCTCCAACTGATCCGTTAGAACATTATTTGTTAGACCATGAAAACGATATGTTTATGAAGGAAAGGGAAGAAATAGATGAAGTGTTCCTTAAACAAGAACCTATGCTGAAACATAACCTTCCCGTTGAAATTCTTTGGGGATCCCCTCCACCCAAGGGTGATCCCGTGTTTGAACTCAAACCCTTACGATAATCTTAAGTATGCTTATCTTGATGAAAAATAAATATATCCTGTTATTATTAGTGCTAACCTTTCAGAGAAAGAAGAAGAAAGATTATTGAAAACTCTGAAGAAGCACCGAGCTGCTATTGGATATACTCTGGATGATCTTAAGGGCATTAGTACCACATTATGTCAACACAAAATTTCAGTGGAGAAAGATGCCAAACCAGTTAGAGATCCTCAAAGACGATTAAATCCCAAAATGAAGGAAGTGGTAAGAAAGGAGATACTAAAGCTCCTTGAGGCAGGTATTATTTATCCCGTTGTTGATAGTGAATGGGTAAGCCCTGTCCATTGTGTCCCTAAAAAGGGAGGTCTTACCGTTGTTCCTAATGATAAAGATGAATTGATCCCGCAAAGAATTATTACAGGTTATAGGATGGTAATTGATTTTCGTAAGTTAAATAAAGCTACTAAGAAGGATCATTACCCTTTACCTTTTATTGATCAAATGCTAGAAAGGCTATCCAAACACACACATTTTTGCTTTCTAGATGGTTATTCGCTTCTCTCAAATACCGTGTCCGCTGAAGGATCAATCTAAAACTACTTTTACTTGCCCTTTTGGTACTTCGCTTATAGACGTATGCCTTTTGGTTTATGTAATGCACCTGCTACCTTTCAAAGATGCATGATGGCTATATTTTCTGATTTTGGTGAAAAGATTTGTGAGGTATTCATGGATGACTTCTCCGTCTATGGATCCTCTTTTGATTATTGTTTGAGCAACCTTGATCGAAGTTTTGCGGAGATGCTAAGACACTAGTCTCGGCCCCTGAATTGGGAAAAGTGTCACTTTATGGTTAATGAAGGCATTGTCTTGGGGCACAAGATCTCCGAGAGAGGTATTGAAGTTGATAAAGCCAAAGTTGATGCTATTGAAAAGATGCCATGTCCCAAGGACATAAAAGGTATAAGAAGTTTCCTTAGTCATGCCGACTTTTATAGGAGGTTCATTAAGGACTTTTCTAAAATCTCTAGGCCTTTGACTAATTTATTGCAAAAAGATATTCCTTTTGTCTTTGATGATGATTTTTTGGAAGCATTTCAAACACTTAAGACAGCTTTGATCACTGCACCTATTGTTCAGCCACCTGATTGGAATTTACCTTTCGAAATTATGTGCAATGCTAGTGATTATGTTGTAGGTGTTGTTTTAGGGCAAAGAGTCGATAAGAAATTGAATGTTATCCAGTATGCTAGTAAGACTCTTGATACTACCCAGAGAAATTATGCTACTACTGAAAAAGAGTTCTTAGCAGTTGTGTTTGCATGTGACAAGTTTAGACCTTATATTGTCAATTCCAAAGTTACTATTCACACTGATCATGCTGCTATTAAATATCTTATGGAAAAGAAAGATGCTAAGCCTAGACTCATTAGATGGGTTCTCTTGCTCCAAGAATTTGACTTGCATATTATTGATAGAAAGGGAGCTGAGAACCCCTGCTGCGTAAAACTTGTCTAGGTTAGAGAATGTTCTTGATGACCCATTGCCTATTAATGATAGCTTTCACGATGAACAATTAGCGGTCGTCAATGCTTCTCAGATCGCTTCCTTGGTATGCTGACTATGCTAATTACATTGTTTCTAAATATATACCGCCTAGTTTCACATACCAGCAAAAGAAAAGGTTCTTTTATGATTTAAGACATTACTTCTGGGATGATCCACACCTTTATAAAGAAGGAGTAGATGGTATTATTAGACGTTGTGTGCCTGAGCATGAACAGGAACAAATCCTACGCAAGTGTCACTCTCAATCCTATGGAGGACACCACGCTGGAGATAGAACTGCAGACAAGGTACTACAATCTGCTTTTTATTGGCCTACTCTTTTCAAAGATGCTCGTAAGTTTGTCTTATCTTGTGATGAATGTCAAAGAATAGGTAACATTAGTAAACGTCAAGAAATGGCTATGAATTATTCTCTTGTTATTGAACCGTTTGATGTTTGGGGCTTTGATTATATGGGACCTTTTCCTGCCTCCCATGGTTATACACATATTCTAGTCGCTGTTGATTACATTACTAAGTGGGTAGAAGCTATTCCAACTAGTAGTGCTGATCATAACACTTCTATTAAAATGCTTAAATAAGTTATTTTTCTGAGGTTTGGAGTCCCTAGATATCTTATGACTGATGGTGGTTCACACTTTATTCATGGTGCTTTCCATAAGATGCTTGCTAAGTATGATGTCAATCATAGAATCGCATCTCCTTATCACCCGCAGTCTAGTGGTCAAGTAGAGTTGAGCAATAGAGAGCTCAAATTAATTTTGCAAAAGACTGTGAATAGATCTAGAAAGAATTGGTCCAAAAACTTGATGATGCATTATGGGCCTATAGAACTGCATACAAAAATCCTATGGGTATGTCTCCTTATAAGATGGTTTATGGAAAAGCATGTCATTTACCTCTTGAACTTGAACATAAGGCATATTTGGCTATTAAAGAGCTCAATTATGACTTTAAACTTGTCGGTGAGAAGAGGTTGTTTGATATTAGCTCACTTGATGAATGGAGAACCCAAGCATATGAGAATGCCAAGCTTTTCAAAGAAAAAGTCAAACGCTGGCATGATAAGAGGATACAAAAGCGTGAGTTTAACGTAGGAGATTATGTGTTATTGTTCAACTCTCGTATAAGATTTTTTGCAGGAAAACTTCTCTCAAAATGGGAAGGTCCCTATGTTATCAAGGAGGTCTATCGTTCGGGTGCTATAAAAATCAACAACTTCGAAGGCACAAATCCGAGGTTGGTAAACGGTCAAAGAATTAAACATTATATTTCAGGTAATCCTATCAATATTGAAACTAATATTATCGAAACCATAACCCCTGAGGAATATATAAGGGACACTTTCCGTAATGTTCCGCACTTAAAAGGCATAGGTAATGCGGTACAAGAAGTAAACCGACTCCAAAACAACTCTAATGGCAATTTTTATCAGTTTTGGATTATTTAAGAATTTTAGGAAGAAAGAAGTAGTCCGAAGGGACACGAGGCTCCCACGAGAGAGGAGGCCCCCCGTAGGGCGCGCCTGCCCTCGTGGGCACCTCGTGTGCCTCCCGGACTCCGCTTTTCTTGTATGTTACGTATTTTGGTCGGTAAAAATTCATTATATATACTCCGAAGGTTTTGACCACCGTATCACGCAAATATCCTATGTTTTCGCTTTCGAGCTGTTCCTTGCGTAATAAAGCAAGATGTCTTCTCGTGAGTCAGCTTGGGGAGAGCAAGTGTCTCACCCAACGCCAGTCGAGGAGCAAATAGCGACGCCTATCACTTTGGACCATCAACGGAGGATGAGATGGAGGCTGATTTGAAAAGGATAGATGCCATGGAGGAGGATCAAGAAGTTACCTCTCGTCTTCGAGCAGAATTCACTATGGGGGAACTACCTAGCCTGGTTGTCCCTACTTCGGTCACTCCTTCCAACTCTAGATTTATTTCTTATGAAAATATGAGAAAGAGTTTCACTTGTTCTCCAGAAGCTACGCAACATCCTTGGGTAAAAGGAGCTCCGTAAAGAAAATATGGACCTCAAACATCAAGTCAATAAGCTCGAGGAGGAGAACCGTATCCTGAAGGGCATAATCGCCAAGAAGATCATAACACCAACCGCGAAGAAGGAGAAATAATCACATGGGTATGGGCACTCCCCTTGGCAACTGCCAAGCTTGGGGGAGGTGCCCCGGTATGTATCACCATCACACTCCTATTTTTTACCGCTTTATTTAGTTCGATCCTTTTAGTAGTATCTTGATCAAGTAGTTTGAAGTTTTTGATATCAAGTAGTTTTGAGTTTTGCATTGTGATCTCTTTATGTAAGCGAGTCCGTGTGCTATCTATAATAAAGATTAGTGTTGAGTCAAGGGCTTTGCCATGTTGCTATGATCTTGAGAAGGTAGAAAGAACAAAAGAGTTCATATTGATCTTATGGATAGTGATAACTTCACACATAGAAAGTATGAGGCATAAAAATTGTTGAGAGTTGATGAAAGTAGCCTTGGTCATCGTTGCAATTAATAGGAAGTGATAAGGAAAGAGGGGTTCACATATAAATATATTATCTTGGACATCTTTTATGATTGTGAAGCACTCATTAAGTATGACATGCTAAAAGAGTTGACGTTGGACAAGGAAGACAACGTAATGGTTTATGTTTTCCGACATATCGCTTAAAGTATATTGTCATTGACCTTCCAAACATGTTGAGCTTGCCTTTCCCCTCATGCTAGCCAAATTCCTTGCATCAAGTAGAGATACTACTTGTGCTTCCAAATATCCTTAAACCCAGTTTTGCCATGAGAGTCCACCATACCTACCTATGGATTGAGTAAGATCCTTCAAGTAAGTTGTCATCGGTGCAAGCAATAAAAATTGCTCTCTAAATATGTATGACTTATTAGTGCAGAGAAAATAAACTTTGTACGAACTTGTTGTGGAAGTAATAAAAGCGACGCTGCATAGTAAAGGTCCACATACAAGGGGCAATATAAAGTGACGTTCTTTTGCACTAAGACTTTATGCATCAACCCTAAACGCGCATGACAACCTCTGCTTCCCTCTGCGAAGGGCCTATCTTTTACTTTATGTTTTTTACTTTATGCTTGAGTCAAGGTGATGTTCACCTTTCCCTTTTTATTTTTATCCTTTGGCAAGCTCCTCGTGTTTGAAAGATCATGATACATATATCCAATTGGATGTAAGTTGGCATAGGCTATTATTGTTGACATCACCTAAAGGTGAATACGTTGGGAGGCAACACATAAGCCCCTATCTTTCTCAGTGTCCGGCTGAAACTCTATAACCACAAGTATTGCATGAGTGTTAACAATTATAGGAGACTACGAGATAGTTGAGTATGTGAGCTTGCTGAAAAGCTCTATTATTGACTCTTTCTGATGTTACAATAAATTGCAATTGCTTCAATGACTGAGATTATAGTTTGTTAGTTCCCAATGAAGTTTTTGAACCATACTTGATATTGTGAATTGCTTATTACTTGAGCATAGGAAATCATATGACAAAATCCATATATGTTATCAAGTTATTAGAATGATCATGATGCCCTCATGTCCGTATTTTATTTTTATCGACACCTCTATCTCTAAACATGTGGACATATTTTTCGATTTCGGCTTCCGCTTGAGGACAAGCGAGGTCTAAGCTTGGAGGAGTTGATACGTCCATTTTGCATCATCTTTTATATCAATATTTATTGTATTATGGGCTGTTATTACACATTATATCTCAATACTTATGGCTATTCTCTCTTATTTTACAAGGTTTACCATGAAGAGGGGAATGCCAAGAATGGAATTCGGCCGAAAAGGAGCAAACGTTGAAAACCTATTCTGCACAACTCCAAAAGTCCTGAAACTCCACGAAACAACTTTTTGATTTAATAAGAATTTATGAGCAAAGAAATAGGCCAGGGCCCCACACCTGTCCAGAGAGGAGGCGCGCCTCAGAGGGCGCGACCCCTATCTCCTGGGCCCCCTGGGCCTCCGCGTCCATCTTCTGCTATATCATCACTTTTACCCTGGAAAAAATTGTGGGCAAGCTTACGAGATGAAACTCCGCCGCCACGAGGCGGAACCTTGGCGGAATCAATCTAGGGCTCTGGCAGAGCTGTTCTGCCGGGGACACTTCTCTCCGGGAGGGGGAAATCATCACCAACGTCATCACCAACGATCCTCTCATCGAGAGGGGGTCAATCTCCATCAACATCTTCACCAGCACCATCTCCTCTCAAAACCCTAGTTCATCTCTTGTATCCAATCTTGTATCAAAACCACAAATTGGTACCTGTGGGTTGCTAGTAGTGTTGATTACTCCTTGTAGTTGATGCTAATTGGTTTACTTGGTGGAAGATCATATGTTCAGATCCTTTATGCATATTATTACTCCTCTGATTATGAACATGGATATGCTTTGTGAGTAATTACGTTTGTTCCTGAGGACATTGGTGAAGTCTTGCTATTAGTAGTCATGTGAATTTGGTATTTGATATTTTGATGAGATGTATGTTGTCTTTCCTCTAGTGGTATTATGTGAACGTCGACTACATGACACTTCACCATTATTTGGGCCTAGAGGAAGGCATAGGGAAGTAATAAGTAGATGATGGGTTGCTAGAGTGACAAAAGTTTAAACCCTAGTTTATGCGTTGTTTCGTTAGGGTTGATATGGACCCATATGTTTAATGTTGTGGTTAGGTTTACCTTAATACTCCTTTTTGTAGTTGCGGATGCTTGCAATAGTGGTTAATCATAAGTGGGATGCTTGTCCATGTTAGGGCAGTACCCAAGTGCGGGTCCACCCACATATCAAATTATCAAAGTACCGAACGCGAATCTTACGAACGTGATGAAAACTAGCTTGACGATAATTCCCAATGTGTCCTCGGGAGCTCCTTCTTCATTATTAGAATTTTTCCGGGCTTATCCTTTGCTACATAAAGGATTGGGCCACCTTGCTACACTTTATTTACTTTATTTACTTTTTGCTTGTTACTATTTATCTTATCACAAAACTATCTATCACCTACTATTTCAGTGCTTGCAGAGAAAACCTTACTGAAAACCGCTTATCATCTCCTTCTGCTCCTCGTTGGGTTCGACACTCTTACTTATCGAAAGGACTACGATAGATCCCCTATACTTGTGGGTCATCAACCAACACTCAAATGGTTGACTAGAGTCAGTAATCTAGATCACATCGCTATGTGATTAACACCCAAAGAGTACTAAGGTGTGATCATGTTTTGCTTGTGAGAGAAGTTTAGTCAACGGGTCTGCCAAAATTCAGATATGTATGTATTTTGCAAATTTCTATGTCTACAATGCTCTGCATGGAGCTACTTTAGCTAATTGCTCCCACTTTCAATATGTATCCAGATTGAGACTTAGAGTCATCCGGATCAGTGTAAAACTTGTATCGACGTAACCCTTTACGACGAACCTATTGTCACCTCCATAATCGAGAAACATATCCTTATTCTACTAAGGATAATTTTGACCGCTGCTCATTTTCTACTCCTAGATCACTATTGTACTCCCTTGCCAAACTAGTGTATGGTATACAATAGATTTGGTACACAGCATGGCATACTTTGTAGAACCTATGGCTGAGGCATAGGGAATGACTTTCATTCTCTTTCTATCTTTTGCCGTGGTCGGGCTTTGAGTCTTACTCAATTTCACACCTTGTAACACAGGCAAGAACTCTTCTTTGACTGTTCCATTTTGAACTACTTCAAAATCTTGTCAAGGTATGTACTCATTGAAAAAACTTATCAAGCGTCTTGATCTATCTGTATAGATCTTGATGCTCAATATATAAGCAGCTTCACCGAGGTCTTTCTTTGAAAAAAATCCTTTCAGTTACTCCTTTATGCTTTCCAAAAAATTCTACATTATTTCTGCTTAATAATATGTCATCCACATATAAGATTAGAAATGCTACAGAGCTCCCACTCACTTTCTTATAAATACAGGCTTCTCCAAAAGTCTCAGATAAAACCATATGCTTTGATCACACTATCAAAGCGTTTATTCCAACTTCGAGAGGCTTGCACCAGTCCATAAATGGATCGCTGGAGCTTGCACACTTTGTTAGCTCCCTTTGGATCGATAAAACCTTCAGGTCGCATCATATACAACTCTTCTTCCAGAAATCCATTCAGGAATGCAGTCTTTACATCCATTTACGGAATTTCATAATCATTAAATGCGACAATTGCTAACATGATTCGGACGGACTTAAGCATCGCTACGAGTGAGAAGGTCTCATCATAGTCAATCCCTTGAACTTGTCAAAAACCTTTCGCAACAAGTCGAGCTTTATAGATAGTAACATTACCGTCAGCGTCTGTCTTCTTCTTGAAGATCCATTTATTCTCAGTTGCTTGCCGATCATCGGGCAAGTCAATCAAAGTCCACACTTTGTTCTCATACATGGATCCCATCTCAGATTTCATGGCCTCAAGCCATTTTGCGGAATCTGGGCTCACCATCGCTTCTTCATAGTTTGTAGGTTCGTCATGGTCTAGTAACATGACCTCCAAAACAGGATTACCGTACCACTCACTGTGCGGATCTCACTCGTTGACCTACGAGGTTTGGTAGTAACTTGATCTGAAGTTACATGATCATTATCATTAGCTTCCTCACTAATTGGTGTAGGAGTCACAGGAACAGATTTCTGTGATGATCTACTTTCCAATAAGGGAGTAGGTACAGTTACCTCATCAAGTTCTACTTTCCTCCCACTCACTTCTTTCGAGAGAAACTCCTTCTCTAGAAAGGATCCATTCTTCGCAACGAATGTCTTGCCTTCCGAACTGTGATTAGAAGGTGTACCCAACAGTCTCCTTTAGGTATCCTATGAAGACGCATTTCTCCGATTTGGGTTCGAGCTTATCAGGTTGAAACCTTTTCACATAAGCATTGCAACTCCAAACTTTAAGAAACGACAACTTTGGTTTCTTGCCAAACCACAGTTCATATAGTGTCGTCTCAACGGATTTAGATGGTGCCCTATTTAACGTGAATGCAGCTGTCTCTAGAGCATAACCCCAAAACGATAGCGGTAAATCAGTAAGAGACATCATGGATCGCACCATATCTAGTAAAGTACGATTACGACGTTCGGACACACCATTACGCTGTGGTGTTCTGGGTGGCGTGAGTTGCGAAACTATTCCGCATTGTTTCACATGTAGACCAAACTCGTAACTCAAATATTCTCCTCCACGATCAGATTGTAGAAACTTTATTTTCTTGTTACGATGATTTTCAACTTCACTCTAAATTCTTTGAACTTTTCAGATGTTTCACACTCATGTTTCATTAAGTAGATATACCCATATCTACTTAAATCATCTGTGAAGGTGAGAAAATAATGATACCCGTCGCGAGCCTCAACATTCATTGGACCACATACATCAGTATGTATGATCTCCAACAAATCAGTTGCTCGCTCCATAGTTCCGGAGAACGGCGTTTTAGTCATCTTGCCCATGAGGCACGGTTCGCAAGTACCAAGTGATTCATAATCAAGTGATTCCAAAAGTCCATCAGTATGGAGTTTCTTCATGCACTTTACACCAATATGACCCAAATGGCAGTGCCACAAATAAGTTGCACTATCATTATCAACTCTGCATCTTTTGGCTTCAACATTATGAATATGTGTATCACTACTTTCGAGATTCAACAAAAATAGACCACTCTTCAAGGGTGCATGACCATAAAAGATATTACTCATATAAATAGAACAACCATTATTCTCAGATTTAAATGAATAACCGCCTCGCATCAAACAAGATCCAGATATAATGTTCATGCTCAATGCCGCACCAAATAACAATTATTCAGGTCTAAAACTAATCCCGAAGGTAGATGTAGAGGTAGCGTGTCGACGATGATCACATCGACTTTGGAACCATTTCCCACGCCAAGATCGTCACCTCGTCTTAGCCAGTCTTCGCTTAATCAGTAGTCCCTGCTTCGAGTTGCAAATATTAGCAATGTAACCAAAGATCAAATACCTGTGTACTCATCATGAAGCTCGTAAGGTACACATCAATAACATGTATATCACATATACCTTTGTTCACCTTGTCATCCTTCTTATCCGCCAAATACTTGGGGCAGTTCTGCTTCCAGTGACTAGTCCCTTTGCAGTAGAAGCACTTATTCTCAGGATTAGGTCCAGACTTGGGCTTCTTCACTTGAGCAGCAACTTGCTTGCTGTTCTTCTTGAAGTTCCCCATCTTCCCTTTGCCCCTTTTCTTGAAACTAGTGGTCTTGTCAACCATCAACACTTGATGTTTTTCTTGATTTCTACCTTCGCCGATTTTAGCATCGCGAAGAGCTTGGGAATTGTTTTTTTCATCCCTTGCACATTATAGTTCATCACGAAGTTCTAGTAACTTGGTGATAGTGACTAGAGAACTTTGTCAATTACTATCTTATCTGGAAGATTAACTCCCACTTGATTCAAGAAATTGTAGTACCTGCATTAACTGAGAACATGCTCACTGATTGAGCTATTCTCCTCCATCTTTTAGGCAAAGTACTTGTCAAAGGTCTCATACCTTTCGACATGGGCATGAGTCTGAAATATTAATTTCAACTCTTGGAACATCTCATATGCTCCGTGGCGTTTCAAAAACGTCTTTGAAGCCCCGATTCTAAGCCGTAAAGCATGGTGCACTAAACTATCAAGTAGTCATCATATCGAGCTTGCCAAACGTTCATAACGCCTGCATTTGCTCCTCGCAATCGGTCCGTCACCTAGCGGTGCATCAAGGACATAATTCTTCCGCGGCAAAGAATGAGGATAATCCTCAGATCACGGATCCAATCCGCATCATTGCTACTAACATCTTTCAACTTAATTTTCTCTAGGAACATATAAGAAACAGGGGAGCTAAACGCGAGCTATTGATCTACAACAACATAGACACGCAAAATACTACCAGGTACTAAGTTCATGATAAATTAAAGTTCAGACATCCCTCTAATCCTCTAAGTGATCACGTGATCCATATCAACTAAACCATGTCCGATCATCACGTGAGATGGAGTAGTTTCAATGGTGAACATCACTATGTTGATCATATCTACTATATGATTCACGCTCGACCTTTCGGTCTCAGTGTTCCGAGGCCATATCTGCATATGCTAGGCTCGTCAAGTTTAACCTGAGTATTCCGCGTGTGCAACTGTTTTGCACCCGTTGTATTTGAACATAGAGCCTATCACACCTGATCATCACGTGGTGTCTCAGCACGAAGAACTTTTGCAACGGTGCATACTTAGGGAGAACACTTATACCTTGAAATTTAGTGAGAGATCATCTTATAATGCTACCGTCGATCTAAGAAAAATAAGATGCATAAAATATAAACATCACATGCAATCAATATAAGTGATATGATATGGCCATCATCATCTTGTGCCTTTGATCTCCATCTCCGAAGCACCGTCATGATCACCATCATCACCAGCGCGACACCTTGATCTCCATCGTAGCATCGTTGCCGTCTCGCCAACTATTTCTTCTACGACTATCGGTACCGCTTAGTGATAAAGTAAAGCAATTACGTGGTGATTGCATTTCATACAATAAAGCGACAACCATATGGCTCCTGCTAGTTGCCAATAACTCGGTAACAAAACATGATCATCTCATACAATAAAATGTAGCATCATGCCTTGACCATATCACATCACAACATGCCCTGCAAAAACAAGTTAGACGTCCTCTACTTTGTTGTTGCAAGTTTTACGTGGCTGCTACGGGCTGAGCAAGAACTGTTCTTACCTACGCATCAAAACCACAACGATAGTTCATCAAGTTAGTGTTGTTTTAACCTTCTCAAGGACCAGGACACTCGGTTCAACTAAAGTTGGAGAAACTGACACCAGCCAGCCACCTGTGTGCAAAGCACATCGGTAGAACCAGTCTCGCGTAAGCATACGCCTAATGTCGGTCCGGGCCACTTCATCCAACAATACCGCCGAACCAAAGTATGACATGCTGGTAAGCAGTATGACTTGTATCGCCCACAATTCACTTGTGTTCTACTCGTGCATAAACATCTACGCATAAAACCTGGCTCGGATGCCACTGTTGGGGAACACAGTAATTTCAAAAAAATTCCTACGCGCACACAGGAACATGGTGATGCATAGCAACGAGAGGGGAGAGTGTGTCCACGTACCCTCATAGACCGAAAGCGGAAGCGTTAGCACAACGCGGTTGATGTAGTCGTACGTCTTCACGATCCGACCGATCCGAGTACCGAACGTACGGCACCTCCGA
This sequence comes from Aegilops bicornis, assembly GCA_021605145.1. NCBI lineage: Eukaryota > Viridiplantae > Streptophyta > Magnoliopsida > Poales > Poaceae > Aegilops > Aegilops bicornis. The sequence continues at coordinate 586,334,043 of CM038673.1, read as the reverse complement.
GTTCAGCACACGTTCAGCTCGATGACGTCCCTCGAACTCCAATCCAGCCGAGCTTTGAGGGAGAGTTCCGTCAGCACGACGGCATGGTGACGGTGATGATGATGCTACCGATGCAGGGCTTCGCCTAAGCACCGCTACGATATTATCGAGGTGGAATATGGTGGAGGGGGGCACCGCACACGGCTAAGATATCAAGAGATCAATTGTTGTGTATATGGGGTGCCCCCCTCCTCCGTATATAAAGGGGGGGAGGAGAGGGCCGGCCAAGGGGAGGAGGCGCACCCAAGGGGGGCAATCCTACTCCAAGTAGGATTCCCCCCTCTTTCCTAGTCCAAGTAGGAGAGGGAAAGGAAGGGGAGGAGAAGAAGAAGGAAAGGGGGGCTGGCCCCCTAGTCCAATTCGGTTTGGGCTAGGGGGGCCGTGCACCCCTAGCTGGCTGCCTCTCCTCTTCCACCACTTGGGCCCATGAGGCCCAATAACCACCCGAAGGGTTCTGGTAACCTCCCGGTTTCTCCGATATATATCCGATAACCCCCGGAACTCATCCGGTGTCCGAATATAACATTCCAATATATCAATCTTAACGTCTCGACCATTTAGAGACTCCTCGACATGTCCGTGATCACATCCGGGACTCCGAACTACCTTCGGTGCATCAAAACACAAAACTCATAATACCGATCGTCATCTGACTTTAAGCGTGCGGACCCTACGGGTTCAAGAACTATGTAGACATGACCGAGACACGTCTCCGGTCAATAACCAATAGAGGAACCTGGATGCTCATATTGGCTCCTACATATCCTACGAAGATCTTTATCAGTCAAACCGCATAACAACATACGTTGTTCCCTTTGTCATCGGTATGTTACTTGCCCGAGATTCGATCGTCGGTATCTCAATAACTAGTTCAATATCGTTATCGGCAAGTCTCTTTACTCGTTTTGTAATGCATCATCCCGCAACTAACTCCTTAGTCACAATGCTTGCAAGGCTTATAGTGATGTGCATTACCGAGAGGGCCCAGAGATACCTCTCCGACAATCGGAGTGACAAATCCTAATCTCGAAATACGCCGACCCAACAAGTACCTTTGGAGACACCTGTAGAGCACCTTTATAATCACCCAGTTACGTTGTGACATTTGGTCGCACACAAAGTGTTCCTCCGGTAAACGGGAGTTGCATAATCTCATAGTCATAGGAACATGTATAAGTCATGAAGAAAGCAATAGCAACATACTGAACGATCAAGTGCTAAGCTAACGGGATGGGTCAAGTCAATCACATCATTCTCCTAATGATTTGATCCCGTTAATCAAATGACAACTCATGTCTATGGCCAGGAAACATAACCATCTTTGATTAACGAGCTAGTCAAGTAGAGGCATACTAGTGACACGTTGTTTGTCTATGTATTCACACATGTATCATGTTTCCGGTTAATACAATTCTAGCATGAATAATAAACATTTATGACGATATAAATAAATAAATAATAACTTTATTATTGCCTCTAGGGCATATTTCCTTCAAAGAGGTCTCCAAATCTTAGGTTAGATCTCATACGGAAGATTCTGGCAATACTAGAGCATAACCCTTATGCTCAAGTATTTTAAAGCCTTGGTGTTGTTCCGAATCTAGATGAAAGAAAGATCTCATTAAATACCGATATCAAGCCTGATCAATGTAGGTACAATGCGCCAACAACTTCTCAGGTAGCAGCAATATGGGTTGAAGTGAGCGACCCACAAAAAACCTTTGATAGAAGTGTTATCGTGTACGGGAAAGGAGAACGTCCCCTGTATATTAGAGCATACTATGGGTACTACGACCCTTTGTCATATCCACTATTTTTCCCATGTCGGGAGATCGGTTGGAATCGTTTGATGCCATATATTGGGGCCACCGATGACACAAACCAAGATTCAGTGGATGATTCTACACGACAAGAGTACCCAGCCTATGTTCTTCCTTTAGGTATAATGTTCATAATTGATTTATACATTTTAATCAGAGTTAAACTTATTCAGTAATCCATCTTGCAGACGATAACATGATTAGAGAACAACTTGGTCATGACGCATTTACATGAAGACCGAGCCACCGACGATTTAGCTGCAGGTATTGGACGTGATTGCAGTTTTTCTCTTCTTATGATTCTATTATACCTGATTTATGTTCATTATTGATTTATACATATATATATATATATATATATATATATCAAAGTTAGCCTTATTTAGTATTTCATCTTTTATGATAACATGATTATAGAACAACTTGATCATGGCATCCGACATGAAGACCAAGCCACTGATTTAGCTGCAGGTAGTAGACCAAAATTTTGTTCATTACTGATTTATATACATACTAATCAAAGTTAACCTTATTTGGTATCCATCTTTCTTTGGTATCCATCTTTCAGACGATAACATGATTAGAGAAGAACTTGGTCATGGCGCAGGGCATGAAGACCAAGCCACTGATTTAGCTACAGGTATTGGACGCGATTCCTGTTTTTATATTCTTATGGTTCTATATACCAACTTTAATGTTGTTAAACAATTTTTAGATGACTACGAGGATAACACGGATGAGGATTTTGGTGACAATGAGATGAATGCCACAAAATCAAGGAAATATGTTAGCGCGAGGGAGTACTATGCCTTCAAACTGCAGGTCTGAAAGAAGCTTTTTAACATCATCTTGTTTGGGGGCGCCTTTTCCAATAGTGGGCGGTTGACATGTACATCAAGATAGAGACAACGAGGCTTGACTGGTACTCAAAGCCAGCAAACCAAAAGGTCATCCGCGCTGACCTCTAACAGGTAACATGCTTGTGTTTATACTGTTAATTTGTATTGCAGATGCCGCTCTTTGCTACAACATGGTATACTAATTGGCGTCAAATACTGATTTATTATAGGGCCTTGTTGACACTGACATCGCTGGCGAGTCACACGGTGATCGTATTGGCAAGAGTATCGTGCTTCCACGTACCTTTCCTGGTGGTGACCGTGACATGCAGCGCAGGTTCCTGGATGCAATGGCAATAGTTCAACGATGGGGTAAACCGGATTATTTTATCATGATGACATGCAATCCCTACTGGGAGGAGATAACTATTGAATTGTTGCCTGGACAGCTGCCACAAGACCGTCCAGACCTTGTGGCAAGAGTATACAGAGCTAAACAACGATCCATGATGGACTTACTGTTTAAGGGTAAGCATTTTGGAGAAGTTGCGGCTTATGTACATGTCACTGAGTTTCAGCCTCACTCATGAGCATATACTTTTAATCATGAAAGCAAAAAAGTAAGTTAAGGACCCCGGATGACTATGATCAGGTGATATCGGCAGAGATACCCGACAAAAATAAATATCATGTTCTCCATGATCTGGTGGTCAAACACATGTTGCATGGTCCATGTGGTGCGCTCAAGAAAAGTTTCCCTTGCATGATAGATGGACAATGTCGGTTTCATTACCCGCGAGATTTCTGTGATGCTACATTACAAGGGAAAGACTCATATCCCATCTATAGAAGGAGGGATGATGGGGTGAGAGTTAGGATCAGAGGAGCAGATTTGGACAATAGATGGGTGGTCCCTTACAACCCCTTTCTGCTAATGACATACAACTGTCACATTAATGTTGAAGCATGCTCGAGCATCAAGGCAGTGAAGTACTTATTCAAGTACATCTACAAAGGGCATGATAAGGCATCATTTGCGTTCGAGCATGATATTATCAATGATGGGGGAATCATCGATGAAATTCGACAATATAGGGATGCACGCTATATATCTCCTCCCGAAGCTATCTATAGGATTTTCAGCTTTAAAATGTTTGGTGTCAGCCCAGCTGTGTTGCAGCTCCAACTTCATTTGCCAAACATGCATACAGTCGCATTTCAGGCTTATGAAAATCTGGAAGATGTTGTCACTCGGCCATCTTCTTCCAAATCCATGCTTACCGAGTACTTTGAGATGAACCAGAAGTATCCAGAGGCACGGAAATTGTTGTACAGAGAGTTCCCAGAACATTATAGGTGGATACCTGGTAATAAGAAGTGGCAACCGAGAAAAAATAAGAGATCACAGATTGGAAGATTGGTGCATGCACATCCTGCTGAAGGAGAGAGGCACTACTTGCGGGTGCTCCTAAACCATGTCCGAGGTGCCACTTCATTTGATGATTTAAAAATTGTAAATGGCAAGCCATGCGGGTCCTTCAGAGAGGCATGTGAGCAATTGTTGGGGAACGTAGTAATTTCAAAAAAAAATCCTACGCACACGCAAGATCATGGTGATGCATTGCAACGAGAGGGGAGAGTGTCGTCCACGTACCCTCGTAGACCGTAAGTGGAAGCGTTATGACAACGCGGTTGATGTAGTTGTATGTCTTAACGATCCGACCGATCCAAGTACCGAACACACGGCGCCTCCGAGTTCAGCACACGTTCAGCTCGGTGACGTCCCACGGACTCACGATCTAGCAGAGCTTCGAGGGAGAGTTCTGTCAGCACGACGGCGTGATGACGGTGTTGATGATGCTACCGACGCAGGGCTTCGCCTAAGCACCGCTACGATATGACCGAGGTGGATTATGGTGGAGGGGGGCACCGCACACGGCTAAAAGATGAACGGATCAACTTGTGTGTCTACGGGGTGCCCCCTGGCCACGTATATAAAGGAGTGGAGGAGGGGGGAGGGCCGGCCCTCCTATGGCGCGCCTTGGAGGAGTCCTACTCCCACCGGGAGTAGGATCCCCCCCTCCCTAGTTGGACTAGGAGAGAAGGAAGGGGTAGAGTGATACGTCTCCAATGTATCTATAATTTATGAAGTATTCATGCTATTATATTATATGTTTTGGATGTTTATGGGCTTTACTAAACACTTTTATATTATTTTTGGGCCTAACCTATTAACCGGAGGCCCAAATTAAATTGCTGTTTTCTTGCCTATTTCAGTGTTTCGAAGAAAAGGAATATCAAACGAAGTCCAAACGGAATGAAACCTTCGGGAGAGTTATTTTTGGAATGGAAGCAATCCAGGAGACTTGGAGTAGACGTCAGGGAAGCTTCAAGGAAGCCACGAGGCAGGGAGGCGCGCCCTACCCCCTGGGCGCACCCCCACCCTCATGGGCCCCTTGTGGCTCCCCTGACCGACTTCTTTCGCCTATATATATCCATATACCCTAAAAACATCGGGGAACACAATAGATCGGGAGTTCCGCCGCTGCAAGCCTCCGTAGCCACAAAAAACCAATCGGGACCCTGTTCCGGCACCCTGCCGGAGGGGGGATCCCTCACCGGTGGCCATCTTCATCATCCCGGTGCTCTCGATGACGAGGAGGGAGTAGTACACCCTCGGGGCTGAGGGTATGTACCAGTAGCTATGTGTTTGATCTCTCTCTCTCTCTCTCTCTCTCTCTCTCTCTCTCTCTCGTGTTCTTGATTCGGCATGATCTTGATGTATCGTGAGCTTTGCTATTATAGTTGGATCTTATGATGTTTCTCCCCCTCTACTTCTTGTAATGGATTGAGTTTTCCCTTCGAAGTTATCTTATCGGATTGAGTCTTTAATGATTTGAGAACACTTGATGTATGTCTTGCATGTGCTTATCTATGGTGACAATGGGATATTCACGTGATTCACTTGATGTATGTTTTGGTGATCAACTTGGGGGTTCCGTGACCTCGTGAACTTATGCATAGGGGTTGGCACATGTTTTTGTCTTGACTCTCTGGTAGAAACTTTGGGGCACTCTTTGAAGTTCTTTGTGTTGGTTGAATAGATGAATTTGAGATTGTGTGATGCATATCGTATAATCATACTCATGGATACTCGAGGTGACATTGGAGTATCTAGGTGACTTTAGGGTTTTGGTTGATTTGTGTCTTAAGGTGTTATTCTAGTACGAACTCTATGATAGATCGAACGGAAAGAATAGCTTCGTGTTATTTTACTAAGGACTCTTGAATAGGTCGATCCGAAAGAATAACTTTGAGGTGGTTTCGTACCCTACAATAATCTCTTCGTTTGTTCTCCGCTATTAGTGACTTTTGAGTGACTCTTTGTTGCATGTTGAGGGATAGTTATATGATCCAATTATGTTATTATTGTTGAGAGAACTTGCACTAGTGAAAGTATGAAACCTAGGCCTTGTTTCCTAGCATTGCAATACCGTTTACGCTCACTTTTACCACTTGTTACCTTGCTGTTTTTATATTTGCAGATTACAAAAACCAATATCTACCATCCATATTGCACTTGTATCACCATCTCTTCATTAACTAGTGCACCTATACAATTTACCATTGTATTGGGTGTGTTGGGGACACAACAGACTCTTTGTTATTTGGTTGCAGGGTTGTTTGAGAGAGACCATCTTCAACCTACGCATGTTGTTTGAGAGAGACCATCTTCAACCTACGCATTCCATGGAATGATAAACCTTAGGTCATTCACTTGAGGGAAATTTGCTATTGTCCTACAAACCTCTTCACTTGGAGGCCCAACAACGTCTACAAGAAGAAGGTTGAGTAGTAGACATCAAGCTCTTTTCTGGCGCCGTTGCCGGGGAGGTGAGTGCTTGAAGGTATATCTTTAGATCTTGTAATCGAATCTTTTAGTTTCTTATTTTATCACTAGTTTAGTTTATAAAAGAAAACTACAAAAAAGAGAATTTAGGGTGCCTCATATGCTTCATCTTTTTAATATCTTCCTTGAAAATAAGGATTCCAATAATTGTGCCAAAATGTTAGAACAAGAATGCATTAAAATGTTTGGCACTAAATATTTGAATGATGATCATGATTGCAATGTTTTTAGTATGAATTCTTTGAATATCCATGATGCTAATGATATGCAAAGCCACAAGCTTGGGGATGCTATGTTTGATGAAGATGATATTTTTAGTCCCCCAAGTTTTGATGTGCAAATTTATTATGATGAAAGCATGCCTCCTATCTATGATGATTATTGTAATGAAACATATGCTATAAAGAATAATTATAACCATGAAACTTGTCATCTTGATTTCAATTTTCAATCCCATGATAGTTATTTTCTTGAATTTGCTCCCACTATTCCGAATGAGAAGAATTTTGCTTATGTAGAGAGTAATAAAATTTCTATGCAAGTAGATCATAAAAACAATGCTTTAGGTGCTGGTTATATTGTTGAATTCATTCATGATGCTACTGAAAATTATTATGAGGGAGGAACATATGCTTGTAGGAATTGCAATAATATCAAGTTTCCTCTCTATGTGCTTAAAGTTTTAAAGTTATGCTTGTTTTGCCTTCCTATGCTAGTTGATTATTGTTCCCACAAGTTGTTTTCTCACAAAATCTCTATGCATAGGAATTGGGTTAGACTTAAATGTGCTAGTCATATTCTTCATGATGCTCTCTTTATGTTTCAATTCTTATCTTTTATGTGAGCATCATTGAAATCATCATGCCTAGCTAGGGGCGTTACACGTTAGCGCTTGTTGGGAGGCAACCCAATTATACTTTTGTTCCTTGCTTTTTGTTCCTGTTTAGTAATAATAAATCATCTAGCCTCTGGTTAGATGTGGTTTTATGTTTTAATTAGTTTTTGTGCCAAGTAAGACCTATAGGATCTTCTTGGATGATAATTATTTGATCTTGCTGAAAAAGACAGAAACTTTCTGCTCACGAAAACAATTGTTGAAAATCACCAGAAAGTGATAAAATACTGATTCCAATTGAAGTAGATCAATAAACAAATTATCTAGGACTTCCTATTTTGGTATATTTTTATGAGTTCCAGAAGTTTGCGTTTGATGCATATTACTACAGACTGTTCTGTTTTTGACAGATTCTGTTTTCTATGTGTTGTTTGCTTATTTTGATGAATCTATGAGTAGTATGGGAGGGTATGAACCATATAGGAGTTGGAATACAGTATATATTACACCAATATGAATTTAGATTGAGTTCACAACAGTACCTAAGTGGTGATTTATTTTCTTATACTAATGGAGCTTGCGAGTTTTCTGTTGAGTTTTGTGTTGTGAAGTTTTCAAGTTTTGGGTAAAGATTCGATGGACTATGGAATAAGGAGTGGAAAGAGCCTAAGCTTGGGGATGCCCAAGGCACCCCAAGGTAATATTCAAGATAAACCAAGAGACTAAGCTTGGGGATGCCCCGGATGGCATCCCCTCTTTCGTCTTCGTCTATCGGTAACTTTACTTGGGGCTATATTTTTATTCACCACATGATATGTGTTTTGCTTGGAGCGTCATTTTATTTTGTTATTATTTGCTTTCTGTTATTTGTAATAATGTTTTGCATCTCTATTTTCAATAAAAATGTCAAGGATAGCTTTTACCATGCTTATTTTGCAAGTATACATGTTGCTGTTTCAAAACAGAAAGTTTACCGCTGTTGCAAAAATTCCCTAGAAAAGTCAGAATATGATAAAATGTTGAAACTTTTTGCATAATAATATCTGATAAATTTTCTACAGTGTGGTAGGATTTCATAATGTTTGGAGTTAGGGAAGTATGATGAATCTTGCATTCTTTACAGAATGTACTGTTTTGGCAGATTGCTGTTATGTTTGCATATGTTTGCTTGTTTAATGATTCTCTTTGAGGATAGGAGTATTAAATATGCAGAGGCATTTAGTATGCAATGTTGAATAATAATTTTAGTGATTTGTTACAGTAGAAAATTATAAGGTTTTTGCATTGGTTTATACTAACTTATCTCACGAGTTCTTGTTAAGTTTGGTGTGGATGAAGCTTTCGAGATTTAGGAAACCGTGATATGAGAGGAATTAAGGATACACAAAAGCTCAAGATTCGGGATGCCCAAGGCACCCCAAGATAATATTTCAAGAAGTCTCAAGCATCTAAGCTTGGGGATGCCCCAGTAGGCAGCCCACCTTTCTTTTTCAACAATTATCGGTTAGTATCGGTTGAGCCTAAGTTTTTGCTTCTGCACATGATGAGTGCTATCCTTGAAATGTGGTTTTATTTTGTTTTGCTTGTTGTTTGAATAATATACCAAGATCTGAAATTCTTAAATGAGATAGAGTCTTTACATAGCTACATAATTATTTAACTACTCATTGATCTTCACTTATATCTTTTTAGAGTAGTTCGTCATTTACTCGTGTGCTTCACTTATATCCTATGAGTAAATGGTTGAATGATTTGAATGTCATAAATCTGAAATTATACATGTTTCATATGCTTATCCCATGGGGAGTAATGCCTTCACATATAAGAAGTAGAGGTGGTAAATTTTTGAAGGTTAGCAAACATTGTATTGGTCACTTGAACAATTCATGAAAGAATATTGAAGGAAGAGAGATTTCACATATAAATATACTATCTTGGACATCTTCTATGATTGTGAGCCCCATTAATTATTTTCAAACCTGAGCAAATTAGTTGAAGTTGGACAAGGAAGACAACATAATGAGTTATGCTTGGGTATATTTGTATAGAAGTTATATTGTTATGGATCCTCTAACATGTGGTGCTTGCTATTTAAAATCCTTTGCTAGCCAAAATATCTGTACTAAGCAGAAATACTGCTTGTGCATCCAAAATCCTTGAACCAAGTTCCTTCCATGAGTGTCCACCATATCTACCTATATGCGGTATTTACCTGCCGTTCCAAATAAAATTTGCATGTGCCAAACTCTAAACCTTCAAATAATAATCTGTTTTGTATGCCCGAATCTCTTATGTAGCGACTAGGGGCTGTTAGTATCTTCCATGCTAGGTGGGTTATTCTCACGATGAGTGGACTCTGCTCATCATTCACGAGAAAATGGCTGGTAACTGGGATGCCCAGTCCTATGATCAAAAGATCAAAAACAAATTCGCAAATAATTTAAACAAACTCCCCCAGGATTGTTGAAAGTTGGACGGTACCCGTTGTTTCGGACAGGCCATGGAGTGTGATTGTTGGTGGAGGGGGAGTAAAATCTTTACCTTTCTGCTTGGGAACCGCCTATAATGTATATAGTATGGAAGATATTGGGAACTCTTGGTCGTTATGTTGACAATGAAAGCATACCTCTCAAAATTATTTTCATCTCTGTTTTAGCTTCGAGCTCGCACCTTTGCAAATCCTCGCTTTTCTACGAAGGGCCTATCTTTTACTTTTATGCAAGAGTCAGTAGTATTCCTTCTCATTCCAACCTACTCTTTAGTTGGCAAGCATCATGTGGCGGAGAAAGATCTAAGCATATATGGCCATTCAAATATATTTGATCATGAATTATTATTGTTGACATTACCCTTGAGGTAAAAGGTTGGGAGGCGAAACATTAAGCCCCTATCTTTCTCTGTGTTCGATGAATACTATTTGTTCTAAAAATATGCTTTGAGTGGTAGCAATCATGGAAGACTATATGATAGTTGAGTATGTGGGATTTGCTAAATCAAAGCTCTTACATAGACCCTTCCTTAAAATAAGATGAATTGCAATTGTTTGATGACTGAGAACATAGTTTGTTAGTTTTCAAGAAAGTTTATGGTCTATGCTTTAACATGTGAATAGCTTTTTACTTGATCATGAAAAGCTTTATGATATGAGCTACTGTTATGACATATAATGATGCTAGAAAAGGTGATTGAAATTATCATTGATGAAACTTGTGCACCTGCTAGCATTCACACTTCATAAATTATTTCTTTTATCATTTACCTACTCAAGGACGAGCAGGAATTAAGCTTGGGGATGCTGATACGTCTCCAACGTATCTATAATTTATGAAGTATTCATGCTATTATATTATCTGTTTTGGATGTTTATGGTCTTTACTAAACACTTTTATATTATTTTTGGGACTAACCTATTAACCGGAGGCACAACCCAAATTGTTGTTTTCTTGCCTATTTCAGTGTTTCGAAGAAAAGGAATATCAAACGGAGTCCAAACGGAATGAAACCTTCGGGAGAGTTATTTTTGGAACGGAAGCAATCCAGGAGACTTGGAGTAGACGTCAGGGAAGCTTCGAGGAAGCCATGAGTCAGGGAGGCGTGCCCTACGCCCCTGGGCGCGCCCCCACCCTCGTGGGCCCCTCGTGGCTTCCCTGACCGACTTATTTTGCATATATATATATATATATATATATATATATATCCATATACCCTAAAAACATCGGGGAACACAATAGATCAGGAGTTCCGCCGCCGCAAGCCTCTGTCGCCACCAAAAACCAATCGGGACCCTGTTAAGCACCTCACGAGGGGGGATCCCTCACCGGTGGCCATATTCATCATCCCGGCGCTGTCCATGACGAGGATGGAGTAGTTCACCCTCGGGGCTGAGGGTATGTACCAGCAGCTATGTGTTTGATCTCTCTCTCTCTCTCTCTCTCTCTCTCGTGTTCTTGATTCGACACAATCTTGATGTATCGCGAGCTTTGCTATTATAGTTGGATCTTATGATGTTTCTCCCCCTCTACTCTCTTGTAATGGATTGAGTTTTCCCTTTGAAGTTATCTTACCGGATTGAGTCTTTAAGGGATTGAGAACACTTGATGTATGTCTTGCATGTGCTTATCTGTGGTGACAATGGGATGTTCACGCGATTCACTTGATGTATGTTTTGGTGATCAACTTGCGGGTTTCGTGACCTCGTGAACTTATGCATAGGGGTTGGCACACGTTTTCGTCTTGACTCTCTGGTAGAAACTTTGGGGCACTCCTTGAAGTTCTTTGTGTTGGTTGAATAGATGAATTTGAGATTGTGTGATGCATATCGTATAATCATACCCACGGATACTCGAGGTTACATTGGAGTACCTAGGTGACATTAGGTTTTGGTTGATTTGTGTCTTAAGGTGTTATTCTAGTACGAACTCTATGATAGATTGAACAGAAATAATAGCTTCGTGTTATTTTACTAAGGACTCTTGAATTGATCGATCCGAAAGAATAACTTTGAGGTGGTTTCGTACCCTACAATAATCTCTTCGTTTGTTCTCCGCTATTAGTGACTTTGGAGTGACTCTTTATTGCATGTTGAGGAATAGTTATATGATCCAATTATGTTATTATTGTTGAGAGAACTTGCACTAGTGAAAGTATGAACCCTAGGCCTTGTTTCCTAGCATTGCAATACCGTTTACGCTCACTTTTACCACTTGTTACCTTGCTGTTTTTATATTTTCAGATTAAAAAAATATATCTACCATCCATATTGCACTTGTATCACCATCTCTTCGCCGAACTAGTGCACCTATACAATTTACCATTGTATTGGGTGTGTTGGGGACACAAGAGACTCTTTTTTATTTGGTTGCAGGGTTGTTTGAGAGAGACCATCTTCATCCTACGCCTCCAACAGATTGATAAACCTTAGGTCATCCACTTGAGGGAAATTTGCTACTATCCTACAAACCTCTGCACTTGGAGGCCCAACAACGTCTACAATAAGAAGATTGAGTAGTAGACATCAAGCTCTTTTCTGGCGCCGTTGCCGGGGAGGTGAGTGCTTGAAGGTATATCTTTAGATCTTGCAATTGAATCTTTTAGTTTCTTGTTTTATCACTAGTTTAGTTTATAAAAGAAAACTACAAAAAATGGAATTGAGGGTGCCTCATATGCTTCATCTTTTTAATATCTTCCGTGAAAATAAGGATTCCGATAATTGTGCCAAAGTGTTAGAAGAAGAATGCATTAAAATGTTTGGCACTAAATATTAGAATGATGCGCATGATTGCAATGTTTTTAGTATGAATTCTTTGAATATCAATGATGCTAATGATATGCAAAGCCACAAGCTTGGGGATGTTACTTGACCATGACGAACCTACGAACTATGAGGAAGCGATGATGAGCCCAGATTCCGCAAAATGGCTTGAGGCCATGAAATCTGAGATGGGATCCATGTATGAGAACAAAGTGCGGACTTTGGTTGACTTGCCCAATGATCGGCAAGCCATCAAGAATAAATGGATCTTCAAGAGGAAGACGGACGATGATAGTAGTGTTACTATCTACAAAGCTAGAGTTGTCGAAAAATGTTTTGACAAAGTTCAAGGTGTTGACTACGATGAGATTTTATCACTCGTAGCGATGCTTAAGTCTGTCCGAATCATGTTAGCAAATTGCCACATTTTATGAAATCTATCAAATGGATGTCAAAACTACATTCCTTAATGGATTTTTTAAAGAAGAGTTGTATATGATGCAACCAGAAGGTTTTGTCGATCCTGAAGGTGCTAACAAAATGTGCAAGCTCCAGCGATCCATCTATGGACTGGTGCAAGCATCTCGGAGTTGGAATATACGCTTTGATGAGTTGATCAAAGCATATAGTTTTATACAGACTTGCGGTAAAGCTTGTATTTACAAGAAAGTGAGTGGGAGCACTACAACCTTTCTGATAAGTATATGTGAATGACATATTGTTGATCGGAAATGATGTAGAATTTTTTGGAAAGCATAAAAGGAGTGTTTGAAAGGAAGTTTTCAAAGAAAGACCTCGGTGAAGCTGCTTACATATTGGGCATCAAGATCTATAGAGATAGATCAAGACGCTTGATAAGTTTTTTCAATGAGTACATACCTTGACAAATTTTTGAAGTAGTTCAAAATGGAACAGTCAAAGAAGGAGATCTTGCCTGTATTGCAAGGTGTGAAATTGAGTAAGAGTCAAAGCCCGACCACTGCAGATGATAGGAAGAGAATGAAAGTCATTCCCTATGCCTCGGCCATAGGTTCTATAAAGTATGACATGCTGTGTACCAGATCTATTATATACCCTACACTGAGTTTGGCAAGGGAGTACGATAGTGATCTAGGAATAGATCACTGGACATCGGTCAAAATTATCCTTAGTGGAGTAAGGATATGTTTATCGATTATGGAGGTGACAAAAGGTTCGTCGTAAAGGGTTACGTCGATGCACGTTTTGACACTAATCCAGATGACTCCAAGTCTCAATCTAGATACATATTGAAAGTGGGAGCAATTAGCTAGAGTAGCTCCGTGCAGAGCACTATTGACATAGAAATTTGCAAAATACATACGGATCTGAATATGGCAGACCTGTTGACTAAACTTCTCTCACAAGAAAACAATGATCACACCTTAGTACTCTTTGGGTGTTAATCACATGTGTCGTGGAATTGTCACGGCAGATGTCCTTGGAAAAGGACTTAGTCGTGAGGCCAACGCATCTATGTGGTAGCTTAAGAGGGGTTGAGCGGAATCGAGAGACACAACACAAGACAAGGACTTAGACAACTTCGGGCCCCGGGAAACATCATCCGGTAATAACCCTACATGCTGTTTGTGGCTAGGTCTCATTATCATCATGAGGAGTCGCCAGAACCGGCTCTCCTCTAGTTGTGTCTAGCCCTAGAGATTGTTTCTTCTTGCTTGTCCCTCTTTGGGGAGCCCTGCCCCTCCTTATATAAGTTGAAGGGGCGGGTTACATGTAGAGTCCAACTCAGACTTAAGACTTAACTATTCTGACTTCTCTTTATGGGCTTCTTAACATCTTGGGCTTCATAACGTAACCCCTGGCAACCCGGTTATCACTGTTTGCCGGTTTATGGTGGTCTGCCGGTTTATGATGATCTGTCGGTTTATGATGGTCTGCCGGTTTATGATGGTCTACCGGTTTATGATGATCTGCCGGTTTATGATGATCTGCCGGTTTATGAACTCACTTAACACCAGCCGGGTTATCATCTGACTTGACTCCTGCCGGTTTACCACCAGCCGGTTTATCATCTGACTTGACTCCTGCCAGTTTACCACCAGGCGGTTTACCGTCTGTCTTAACTGTCCGCCTTAACTGTCCGCCGGTTTACCAAGTCCCAGCCGGTTTACAACTCCAGCCGGGTCATACCGCGGGGTATATCCCCGACATTAGCCCCCAGTTTAATTTGGATTTATCCATGTTAAACTGATCCTGAGCATCTTTAAATCCTTCTCATTTCCTTCTAGAAAATCCGGGTCAATAGGCCAGCTTCATAATCAATTTGCTGACATTGGTTTGTCACAGAGAAATATTGTGAAGAATAACTTCTTTGACTCAACTCCCAATGCTTAACAAAAATATTGGTCTTTGAAATACTCATCTGATCTTCAGCCGGTTTAAGAATGTAGAACTTGCCGGTTTAAGAATGTAGAACTTTGCGGTTTACAAATATTGATGGCACTGGATCATAACTGTTTGTTAACATCCGCTTTTGAAAATATACCTTTTATATGCCTATCACTTGTAGCCCTCAAATCTTAAGAAGGTAACGTAGTAACAGCTTAAGATTTGCTTCAATATGAATGTCACAAGCTTGAAGAAATCCAGGTTGTTCATCTCAATCACTAGTCAGAACTGAGTATTCCACATATGTAGCCCCCAAGTGTCGGGTTGTCATGCTTGCAGCAACCTGGGACTTGTAATTTCCTGATGCTCGTAAAAACTTCAACCAGTGTAGCCCCCAAGGGCCGGGTCATTATGCAAATAATGAGTAGGGACTTTGAAAATATGATCATGTAGACTTTAACAGGCCGGCTCAGTAAGATAATATTGAGTTGGGACTTTATATATACTTCATTCAGAATAACATTATATTATGTAACTCCCATCATGGGGCTTGAACCCACGTCCACAAGGTTGAGAGCTTTGTGCTTTACCAATCGAAAAGGATCCTTCAATAATAGATGAAAATTTGTGTACCTTGAATTGTTGACAGGAGCAATTGGTAGCCCCTAAGGGCCGGCTCATTATGATGTGATGAGTCAGGTCTTCAATAAGACTAATAAAAATGACTTTGCATATTTGATATAATCTTAAGTTGAATAATGTAGTCCCCAAGTGCCGGGTCGTAAGCCTGCAGCGACTTGGGACTATTCCTTCAATTGTAAAATAAATCATATCCATTGATAATATAATAGCCATTGCACTAAAGCGACTTTGAAAACCTTAATCATAATATCGTTCTTGATAATCATACTAAAATCCAGCCATGTTGGCTATTTGAAAATTTTAATAATATAATCCAATGATTTATGAGCGCATAATTCCAATGGCGCAATCCAAATATGTACTGGCGACTTATAGTCGAAACTAGACCGGGTTAATAAGCGCCGGATTATAACTTGATCATGTACTGACAACTTGGAGTTGACAGCCTAACCGGGTTGATGAACACCGGTTTAAAAACAACACAAATCTTGTCAAAAGAGGTAAAACTTAGCAAAAGGCGAATAAAAACCCTTGTAGTCGAGGCTTTTCACGGGCTGCCAGGCCCCAAATTCGAGGCTTTTCATGGGCTGCCGTGCCAATCGAAAGTTAAACCATTTCACAAAGCCTTTTAAGATGGTCCTCAATCCTTAACCAATCATCGTTTTAACTTGACAAGTTCAGGGTCTTTATTTTAGAATAACCTGTCAAAGTTCGAAGGGTCATACCAGGTTTACCTGGGCGGAGTGACTTACTTAAATAGGCAGGTTAACCCGGGGTTTTAGGTGTATACACCAGGCTTCCAAGCCATGGCTTGATAGCCTATTACAAGTGTAGATTCTTTGTTCATTTTGACAGCAAAGAATCCCCAAGTAACATTTTGAGTTGTGCTCAGTGGGTGCCTATGTTTGAGTTGTTGTTTTACAACACTCTCTTTGGCCCCGGATTGATTTGGCTTTGAGCCGATCAAGAGGTGTGACT
This sequence comes from Aegilops bicornis, assembly GCA_021605145.1. NCBI lineage: Eukaryota > Viridiplantae > Streptophyta > Magnoliopsida > Poales > Poaceae > Aegilops > Aegilops bicornis. The sequence goes on along the minus strand of CM038673.1, from coordinate 586,317,362 downwards.
ATGGTTCGGATACGACCAAGCCCCCAAGTGATGTTGTGGCATTGCACCGATCAAGAGGTGTAGCTATGGTTTGGATACGACCAAGCCCCCAAGTGATCAATAATATGATAAGACAATAAGGCGGAATACCCATGTTTGAACCGCGCATCATGGCAACATGTCCTCTTCGGCAACCTTTAACTTTTTGCAAGAGATAAATTCTTCTTGAACCGGGATTTTGGACCGGATATTGAGAGCGTCAGAGCTTTGCAAGAGATAGTTTCCTCTTAAACTGGATTTGACCCAAATACTAAGGGCTTTAGCGCTGTGTGGGAGATGGGATTTCCCTTAAACCGGACCATAAACCGAAAGCATCATTGTGAGCCGAAATATTTCTGGCGGCCTTTAAATTTTCATCAATATAACAGTAGCCTCCGGGACCGAGTTATCTTTCTCTTCAACGTCCTGGGGCACTTGAATTTGCTGAAACTGGCAAGACTTGTTGAATCATATCATCTTAGCCCCCGAGGCTTAAGTGTTGGGGAACGTAGTAATTTCAAAAAATTTCCTACGCACACGCAAGATCATGGTGATGCATAGCAACGAGAGGGGAGAGTGTTGTCTACGTACCCTCGTAGACCAAAGCGGAAGCGTTGACGCAACGTAGAGGAAGTAGTCGTACGTCTTCCCGATCCAACCGATCCAAGCACCGTTACTCTGGCACCTCCGAGTTCTTGGCACACATTCAACTCGATGACGATCCCCGGGCTCCGATCCAGCAAAGCGTCGGGGAGGAGTTTCACAAGACGACGGCGTGGTGACAATCTTGATGTTCTACCGTCGCAGGGCTTCGCCTAAGCACCGCTACAATATGACCGAGGTGGAATATGGTGGAGGGGGGCACCGCACACGGCTAAGGAACGATCACGAAGATCAACTTGTGTCTAGAGGTGCCCCCCTGCCCCCGTATATAAAGGAGCAAGGGGGGAGGCCGGCCGGCCCTTGGGGCGCGCCAGGGAGGAGGAATCCTCCTCCTAGTAGGAGTAGGACTCCCTCTTTCCTACTCCTACTAGGAGGGGAAAAGGAAGGGGGAGAGGGAGAAGGAAAGGGGGGCGCCGCCCCCCTCTCCTAGTCCAATTCGGACCAGAGGGGGAGGGGCGCGCGGCCCACCCTGGCCGCCCCTCTCTCTCTCCACTAAGGCCCATAAGGCCCATTACTACTCCCGGGGTTCTGTAACCTTCCGGCACTCCGGTTTTCTCCGAAATCAACCGGAACATTTCCGGTGTCCGAATATAGCCGTCCAATATATCGATCTTTATGTCTCGACCATTTCGAGACTCCTTGTCATGTCCGTGATCACATTCAGGACCCCGAACAAACTTCGGTACATCAAAATACATAAACTCATAATGAAACTATCATCGTAACGTTAAGCGTGCGGACCCTACGGTTCGAGAACAATGTAGACATGACCGAGACACATCTTCGGTCAAGAACCAATAGCGGAACCTGGATGCTCATATTGGCTCCTACATATTCTACGAAGATCTTTATCGTTCAGACCGCATAACAACATACGTTGTTCCCTTTGTCATCGGTATGTTACTTGCCCGAGATTCGATCGTCGGTATCTCAATACCTAGTTCAATCTCGTTACCGGCAAGTCTCTTTACTCGTTCCGTAATACATCATCTCACAACTAACTCATTAGTTGCAATGCTTGCAAGGCTTATGTGATGTGTATTACCGAGAGGGCCAGAGATACCTCTCCGACAATCGGAGTGACAAATCCTAATCTCGAAATACGCCAACCCAACATGTACCTTTGGATACACCAGAGAGCACCTTTATAATCACCCAGTTACGTTGTGACGTTTGGTAGCACACAAAGTGTTCCTCCGGCAAACGAGAGTTGCATAATCTCATAGTCATAGGAACATGTATAAGTCATGAAGAAAGCAATAGCAACATATGGAATGGGTCATGTCAATCAGATCATTCACCTAATGATGTGATCCCGTTAATCAAATAATAACTCTTTGTCCATGGTTAGGAAACATAACCATCTTTCATTAACGAGCTAGTCAAGTAGAGGCATACTAGTGACACTCTGTTTGTCTATGTATTCACACATGTATTATGTTTCCGGTTAATACAATTCTAGCATGAATAATAAACATTTATCATGATATAAGGAAATAAATAATAACTTTATTATTGCCTCTAGGGCATATTTCCTTGATCTCCCACTTGCACTAGAGTCAATAATCTAGATTACACAGTAATGATTCTAACACCCATGGAGTCTTGGTGCTGATCATGTTTTGCTCGTGGAAGAGGCTTAGCCAACGGATCTGCAACATTCAGATCCGTATGTATCTTGCAAATCTCTATGTCTCCCACCTGGACTAGATCCGGAATGGAATTGAAGCGTCTCTTGATGTGCTTGGTTCTCTTGTGAAATCTGGATTCCTTTGCCAAGGCAATTGCACCAGTATTGTCACAAAAGATTTTCATTGGACCCGATGCACTAGGTATGACACCTAGATCGGATATGAACTCCTTCATCCAGACTCCTTCGTTTGCTGCTTCCGAAGCAGCTATGTACTCCGCTTCACATGTAGATCCCGCCACGACGCTTTGTTTAGAACTGCACCAACTGACAGCTCCACCGTTTAATGTAAACACGTATCCGGTTTGCGATTTAGAATCGTCCGGATCAGTGTCAAAGCTTGCATCAACGTAACCGTTTACGATGAGCTCTTTGTCACCTCCATATACGAGAAACATATCCTTAGTCCTTTTCGTATTTCGGGATGTTCTTGACCGCTGTCCAAAGGATCCACTCTGGATTACTTTGGTACCTCCCTGCTAGACTTATAGCCGCACACACATCAGTGCGGTACACAGCATTGCATACATGATAGAGCCTATGGCTGAAGCATAGGGAACATCTTTCATTTTCTCTCTATCTTCTGCAGTGGTCGGGCATTGAGTCTTAGTCAACTTTACACCTTGTAACACAGGCAAGAATCCTTTCTTAGCCTGATCCATTTTGAACTTCTTCAAAACTTTGTCAAGGTAAGTGCTTTGTGAAATTCCAATTAAGCGTTTTGATCTATCTCTATAGATCTTAATGCCCAATATGTAAGCAGCTTCACCGAGGTCTTTCATTGAAAAATTCTTATTCAAGTATCCATTTATGCTATCCAGAAATTCTATATCATTTCCGATTAGTAATATGTCATCCACATATAATATCAGAAATGCTACAGAGCTCCCACTCACTTTCTTGTAAATACAAAGCTTCTCCAAAAGTCTGTACAAACCCAAATGCTTTGATCACACTATCAAAGCGTTTATTCCAACTCCGAGAGGCTTGCACCAGTCCATAAATGGATCGCTGGAGCTTGCACACTTTATTAGCTCCTTTTGGATCGACAAAACCTTATGGTTGCATCATATTCAACTCTTCTTCCAGAAATCCATTCAGGAATGCTGTTTTGACATCCATCTGCCAAATTTCATAATCATAAAATGCGGCAATTGCTAACATGATTCGGACAGACTTAAGCATCGCTACGGGTGAGAAGGTCTCATCGTAGTCAATCCCTTGAACTTGTCGAAAACCTTTTGCGACAAGTCGAGCTTTGTAGATGATAACATTACCGTCGTCGGTCTTCTTCTTGAAGATCCATTTATTCTCAATTGCTTGCCGATCATCGGGCAAGTCAACCAAAGTCCACACTTTGTTCTCATACATGGATCCCATCTCAGATTTCATGGCTTCAAGCCATTTTGCGGAATCTGGGCTCACCATCTCTTCTTCATAGTTCGTAGGTTCATTATGATCTAGTAGCATGACTTCCAGAACAGGATTACCGTACCACTCTGGTGCGGATCTTACTCTGGTTGATCTACGAGCTTCAGTAGTAACTTGTTCTGAAGCTTCATGATCATTATCATTAGCTTCCTCACTAATTGGTGTGGATGTCATAGAAACCGGTTTCTGTGATGTACTACTTTCCAATAAGGTAGCAGGTACAGTTACCTCATCAAGTTCTACTTTCCTCCCACTCACTTCTTTCGAGAGAAACTCCTTCCCTAGAAAGGATCCATTCTTGGCGACAAATGTCTTGCCTTCGGATCTGTGATAGAAGGTGTACCCAACAGTCTCCTTTGAGTATCCTATGAAGACACATTTCTCCGATTTGGGTTCGAGCTTATCAGGTTGAAGTTTTTTCACATAAGCATCGCAACCCCAAACTTTCAGAAACGACAATTTTGGTTTCTTGCTAAACCACAGTTCATAAGGCGTCGTCTCAACGGATTTTGATGGTGCCCTATTTAACGTGAATGCAGCCGTCTCTAAAGCATAACCGCAAAACGATAGCGGTAAATCTGTAAGAGACATCATAGATCGCACCATATCAAGTAAAGTACGATTACGACGTTCGGACACACCATTACGTTGTGGTGTTCCGGGTGGCGTGAGTTGCGAAACTATTCCGCATTGTTTCAAATGTAGACCAAACTCATAACTCAAATATTCTACTCCACGATCAGATCGTAGAAACTTTATTTTCTTGTTACGATGATTTTCAACTTCACTCTAAAATTCTTTGAACTTTTCAAATGTTTCAGACTTATGTTTCATTAAGTAGATATACCCATATCTGCTCAAATCATCTATGAAGGTGAGAAAATAACGATATCCGCCACGAGCCTCAACATTCATCGGACCACATATATCTGTATGTATGATTTCCAACAAATCTGTTGCTCTCTCCATAGTACCGGAGAACGACATTTTAGTCATCTTGCCCATGAGGCATGGTTCGCAAGTACCAAGTGATTCATAATCAAGTGGTTCCAAAAGTCCATCAGTATGGAGTTTCTTCATGCGTTTTACACCGATATGACCTAAACGACAGTGCCACAAATAAGTTGCACTATCATTATCAACTCTGCATCTTTTGGCTTCAACATTACGAATATGTGTATCACTACTATCGAGATTCATTAAAAATAGACCACTCTTCAAGGGTGCATGACCATAAAAGATATTACTCATATAAATAGAACAACCATTATTCTCTCGATTTAAATGAATAACCGTCTCGCATCAAACAAGATCCAGATATAATGTTCCTGCTCAACGCGGCACCAAATAACAATTATTTAGGTCTAATACTAATCCCGATGGTAGATGTAGAGGTACTGCGTGCCGATCAGCGATCACATCGACTTTGGAACCATTTCCCACGCGCATCGTCACCTCGTCCTTCACCGGTGTTCGCTAATCCGTAGTCCCTGCTTTGAGTTGCAAATATTAGCAATGTAACCGATTATCAAATACCAGTGCTATCATGCGAGCTCTAGTAAGGTACACATCAATAATATGTATATCACATATACCTTTGTTCACCTTGCCATCCTTCTTATCCGCCAAATACTTGGGGCAGTTCCGTTTCCGATTATCGACACCTTGCGGTAGAAGCACTCCGATTTAGGGCTTAGGTCCAGACTTGGGTTTCTTCTCTTGAGCAGCAACTTGCTTGCTGTTCTTCTTGAAGTTCCCTTTCTTCTTCCCTTTGCCCCTTTTCTAGAAACCAGTGGTCTTATTGACCATCAACACTTGATGCTCCTTCTTGATTTCTACCTCCGCAGCTTTTAGCATTGCGAAGAGCTCGGGAATTGTTTTGTCCATCCCTTGCATGTTATAGTTCATCACGAAGCTCTTGTAGCTAGGTGGAAGTGATTGGAGAATTCTGTCAATGACGCAATCATCCGGAAGATTAACTCCCAATTGAATCAAGTGATTATTATACCCAGACATTTTGAGTATATGCTCACTAGAACTATTCTCCTCCATCTTGCAGCTATAGAACTTATTGGAGACTTCATATCTCTCAATTCGGGCATTTGCTTGAAATATTAACTCCAACTCCTGGAACATCTCATATGCTCCATGACGTTCAAAACATCGTTGAAGACCCGATTCTAAACCGTAAAGCATGGCACACTGAACTATTGAGTAGTCATCAGCTTTGCTCTGCCAGACGTTCATAACATCTGGCGTTGCTCCTGCAGCAGGCCTGGCACCCAGTGGCGCTTCCATGACGTAATTCTTCTGTGCAGCAATGAGGATAATCCTCAAGTTACGGACCCAGTCCGTGTAATTGCTACCATCATCTTTCAACTTTGCTTTCTCAAGGAATGCATTAAAATTCAACGGAACAACAACACGAGCCATCTATCTACAACAAACATAGATGAGAAAAATACTATCAGGTACTAAGTTCATGATAAATTTAAGTTCAATTAATCATATTACTTAAGAACTCCCACTTAGACAGACATCTCTCTAGTCATCTAAGTGATTACGTGATCCAAATCAACTAAACCATAACCGATCATCACGTGAGATGGAGTAGTTTTCAATGGTGAACATCACTATGTTGATCATATCTACTATATAATTCACGCTCGACCTTTCGGTCTCAGTGTTCCGAGGCCATATCTGCATATGCTAGGCTCGTCAAGTTTAACCCGAGTATTCCGCGTGTGCAAAACTGGCTTGCACCCGTTGTAGATGGACGTAGAGCTTATCACACCCGATCATCACGTGGTGTCTGGGCACGACGAACTTTGGCAACGGTGCATACTCAGGGAGAACACTTCTTGATAATTAGTGAGAGATCATCTTAAAATGCTACCGTCAATCAAAGCAAGATAAGATGCATAAAGGATAAACATCACATGCAATCAATATAAGTGATATGATATGGCCATCATCATCTTGTGCTTGTGATCTCCATCTCTAGAGCACCGTCATGATCACCATCGTCACCGGCGCGACACCTTGATCTCTATCGTAGCATCGTTGTGGTCTCGCCAACTATTGCTTCTACGACTATCGCTACCGCTTAGTGATAAAGTAAAGCAATTACAGGACGTTTGCATTTCATACAATAAAGTGACAACCATATGGCTCCTGCCAGTTGCTGATAACTCGGTTACAAAACATGATCATCTCATACAATAAAATATAGCATCACGTCTTGACCATATCACATCACAACATGCCCTGCAAAAACAAGTTAGACGTCCTCTACTTTGTTGTTGCAAGTTTTACGTGGCTGCTACGGGCTTAGCAAGAACCGTTCTTACCTACGCATCAAAACCACAACGATAGTTTGTCAAGTTAGTGCTGTTTTAACCTTCGCAAGGACCGGGCGTAGCCACACTTGGTTCAACTAAAGTTGGAGAAACTGACACCCGCCAGCCACCTGTGTGCAAAGCACGTCGGTAGAACCAGTCTCGCGTAAGCGTCTGGCGTAATGTCGGTCCGGGCCGCTTCATCCAACAATACCGCCGAACCAAAGTATGACATGCTGGTAAGCAGTATGACTTGTATTGCCCACAACTCACTTGTGTTCTACTCGTGCATATAACATCTACGCATAAAACCTGGCTAGGATGCCACTGTTGGGGAACGTAGTAATTTCAAAAAATTTCATATGCACACGCAAGATCATGGTGATGCATATCAACGAGAGGGGAGAGTGTTGTCTACGTACCCTCGTAGACCGAAGCGGAAGCGTTGACGCAACGTAGAGGAAGTAGACGTACGTCTTCCCGATCCAACCGATCCAAGCACCGTTACTCCGGCACCTCCGAGTTCTTGGCACACGTTCAGCTCGATGACAATCCCCGGGCTCCGATCCAGCAAAGCGTCGGGGAGGAGTTTCGTCAGCACGACAGCATGGTGACGATCTTGATGTTCTACCGTCGCAGGTCTTCGCCTAAGCACCGCTACAATATGACCGAGGTCGAATATGGTGGAGGGGGGCACCGCACACGGCTAAAGAACGATCACGAAGATCAACTTGTGTCTAGAGGTGCCCCCCTGCCCCCGTATATAAAGGAGCAAGGGGGGAGGCCGGCCGGCCCTTGGGGCGCGCCAGGGAGGAGGAATCCTCCTCCTAGTAGGAGTAGGACTCCCTCTTTCCTACTCCTACTAGGAGGGGAAATGGAAGGGGGAGAGGGAGAGGGAAAGGGGGGCGCCGCCCCCCTCTCCTAGTCCACCCGGACCAGGGGAGGGCGCGCCCACCCTGGCCGCCCCTCTCTCTCTCCACTAAGGCCCATAAGGCCCATTACTACTCCCGGGGGGTTCCGGTAACCCCCCGGCACTCCGGTTTTCTCCGGAATCACCCGGAACATTTCTGGTGTCCGAATATAGCCGTCCAATATATCGATCTTTATGTATCGACCATTTCGAGACTCCTCGTCATGTCCGTGATCATATTCGGGACCCCAAACAAACTTCGGTACATCAAAATACATAAACTCATAATGAAATTGTCATTGTAACGTTAAGCGTGCGAACCCTACGGTTCGAGAACAATGTAGACATGACCGAGACACATCTCCGGTCAATAACCAGTAGCGGAACCTGGATGCTCATATTGGCTCCTACATATTCTACGAAGATCTTTATCGGTCAGACCGCATAACAACATAATGTTGTTCCCTTTGTCATCGGTATGTTACTTGCCCGAGATTCGATCGTCGGTATCTCAATACCTAGTTCAATCTCGTTACGGCAAGTCTCTTTACTCGTTCCGTAATACATCATCTCACAACTAACTCATTAGTTGCAATGCTTGCAAGGCTTATGTGATGTGTATTACCGAGAGGGCCCAGAGATACCTCTCCGACAATCGAGTGACAAATCCTAATCTCGAAATACGCCAACCCAACATGTACCTTTGGAGACACCAGAGAGCACCTTTATAATCACCCGATTACGTTGTGACGTTTGGTAGCACACAAAGTGTTCCTCCGCAAGCAGGAGTTGCATAATCTCATAGTCATAGGAACATGTATAAGTCATGAAGAAAGCAATAGCAACATACTAAACGATCGGGTGCTAAGCTAATGGAATGGGTCATGTCAATCAGATCATTCACCTAATGATGTGATCCCGTTAATCAAATAACAACTCTTTGTCCATGGTTAGGAAACATAACCATCTTTCATTAACGAGCTAGTCAAGTAGAGGCATACTAGTGACACTCTGTTTGTCTATGTATTCACACATGTATTATGCTTCCGGTTAATACAATTCTAGCATGAATAATAAACATTTATCATGATATAAGGAAATAAATAATAACTTTATTATTGCCTCTAGGGCATATTTCCTTCATTAAGATGACTCAAGGAGTTGTCTTGAAATTCTCCATACTTGACCATAGCAGAAGGTATATATCATTGGTGTTAATAACACGATGTAAATCCACAGAAGGTTGAGGTGACTGCGGCGGGTTATAAATGATCCCGTATGAGCCGTGTCAGCAACTCGGTGAATGGTTCCTTCCAACTGGCTGTTTGAAGTTGACCAAACTTTGGTGGCAGCGATTTGTGCGCATGTCCATTGATCCATCCAGTGCAGACAGCGGCTGAATGATAATTTGCCTCTAATTTATTGAAAGAAAACCCGGGCTACCCAACCTGTGACTTACTTTATACTCAGTAAACAGCTCATGCAGACAGGTGCGGCCCGGTGTGTTGATGTAGACCAGGCCGCGAGAGACGGACGCCAAAGATGACCACAACTTCAGAGGCGGCATAAACAGGTGAGTCGGCCGCGGTGCTGTAAGCCGGTGCAGACGGGAGGGTCGGCCGCGACATTTGTAAGTTGGTGCAGACGGGAGAGTCGGCCGCGGCATTTGTAAACCAGTGCGGACTGACAATTCGGGCGTGGCAACGGTAGTCGGTGCAGGTGCGAGAGTTGGCCACGACATTTAAACCGGTGCGAGCCTCCTGTCCATGGTACGACGCCAATTTTGTAGTGGACTTTGTCCTGCATAAAATATATTGAAAGACAGAGTAACTGTTCTCAAACAAATTAATATGCGCTAATAAAATATATAGAAAATATAGCACCTGGTGGCTTGTCAGACAAATGCGGGCACCGGCATTGGATGATATAGTCGGACGAAAAGAGTTCTCAGATATACTTTTAACTTTGTCCGATCTTTTTAAATCGCCGGACACGTCTGACAACCTCATGGAGTAGTATTTCCTGGATTGCTACGGAAGAGGCGTGGGGCAGTTGCAACAATGCCAGCTGTATCCTTGTGCCCACGTTCTCCTCCCCACCTCTTTGCATGCACACAGGTTCTCTGTCTCCGTCCCTCTCTCAGGATATGCATGCGCTTTGCATGCTTTCTCTCTCTCTCTCTCTCTCTCTCTCTCTCTCTCTCTCTCTCTCTCTCTCTCTCGTAGACGGCGGTTCGTAGCGGAAGTCCTTTGGCAAGGCATGACGTAGAGCAGTTCTGACGATCGGTTGTAGAGAAGCGACTCGGCGTCGACCACGATCATCCAAGAGGAGCGGCAGAAATGAACCGGCGCCGAGTACAACACCAAAGGCGCACCCAAGCGAGGCCGACAAGGTGTGCGGGGCGGCTCGTGATGCGGATCTTGCGAGAGGAGGCCGGTTCACCGGGTTTGGCGGAAGTGACTCGCTTGTAAACAACACGGGAAGAATTTGAGGCGGAGGCGCAGCGGTCGTGGCGACTTGGTGTCATCCTTATCGAGGCGGAAGTAGGGCGCGGTGGCCCAGCGTGGGCATGGCGTAAGAAAAAGTGACCCGGCTCGAGCGGCGGTTCAACGGTGTCTGCAGGTCGAGGCTAGCGAGGGGAGTCGACTCGATGGCGAGATTCATGGTAACCGGGCGGTTCAAACCGGGCGCAGAATACGATGGATGCGCCACGGCCGAAACGACCACGAAGGGGGGCCGGCTTGACGCGCGGGCGCAGTTGGAAACACGGAGGCATGAACCGTGAGGGCAGCTTGCGAGCAGAGGAGAGCCGCTGCAACGGGTCATCAAGGCAACGACGGAAACGGCAGCTCGGAGGCGGCAGGCGCTCAGCAAAGCGGCGTCTTACAGGCAGAACGGCTGAAGCACATCAAGGTTGAGGCCACAGCTGACGACGGTTTGCCCTGTAGCGGAGAAGGTTCTCGCAGAAGCTCCTAGCGGGTCACAGTCCTGGTCAAAGAGGTTCCGGTTTGAAAGTGATTTCAGGTGGCGTGTCGGCGAGTCAAGGCCATCAATGCAGAGGCGGGACAAGGCCCGGACGACGGCGTCTTGAAGCGGCAGATGGACAAGGCGCAGGAGATGAAGCGGACCCGCGACGATGGGGCGACTCGGCGTGATCCGGCCATGAAGGCGTGGCGAGGTTGCGCGGGGACGACCCGGTGGCCACTCAATCCAGTTGATGGAGAAGCGCACAACGGCTGACCGGTTCGTGAGGCGCTGGGGTTCATAGCCAAGACGAGGGGAGCGTCGCTCCAAGGCCATAGTGAGGTACAGCGGCCGGCGAGCCAGCCACGGCGGATCGACCACGACGGGTCAAGGCCTCAAAGACGGTTCAGCGGCGGCGATTCGAGGCGACGGAGTCCCGTGACTTAGCACAGGGCAGTTTAGCATGAGGCGGGCAACTTGAAGCTCTGGTGGAGGTGACTCAGGCTCACGGCGACTTGGAGGCGGCGGTTCAGTTCGACCGCAACGGTGACTTGGCGATGGCGGAGCTCAGCGTGGCATGACGAGGCGGTGCCGGTCCGTGGAAGCGATGATGGAGAGTCAGATGGTCACGGCGGATTGTAGCGATGATGGCCAGCGAGGGCGGGTCAAAGCGGAGCGGCAGCTCATCGACAGGATGCCAGCAACCCGGAGCGAATAGGGGCAGTGTCCAGCAGAAACAATCCAACCACTCCTCGAGGGCGAGCCGGCAGCAGCATATGAGTCCGTAGAGAAATCTTGATCTGGTTCCGGGAGCTGGTCCCCCGACCCTGATCCAACTTGTCATAATATTTGACAGGTTACTGTTTTGGACTACATGATGTCCACCTTATGTTGACTTGGTCTTCATGGGGGAAAATAGCGAGCCTCGGCAGAAGAGCAAACCGGCCCCGAGGCAAAGCAGGCCCGGTTCGGAACGGCTTCGAGGGCAACTTGACGCCCGACCACAACCGGGCGATTTAGCGAAGGGACAAACCCACGCCGCCACCGCTTAAAATCATCTTGACTCCACGCGTGACTCAACAAGTAGTGGTAATCAGCTCTTTTTTTGGCGGCGATTTAGAGGCCGGGTCATAGCAGGTTTGACTCCCCTGGCACTTATGGCGCCTTCGGTTTTGACGGATCACCGGAACCTTGGCGACTTAACCCTAATTTCTTTTGAACTCAAACCTTGTCCGGGCCTTAGATCTGACTGTTATTTCCGACTGATAAACTCAAAGCTGATGCAAACCTTTCCAAACCGATCTTTCTTCATCCGAAAAATTATGAACTTCTTGATCCCTGAGAAAAAATCCCTCCAAAAACTCATCACCACCATGCGCGAGCCGCCCCACGGTGGGCGCCAACTGTCGTGGAATTGTCACGGCAGATGTCCTAGGAAAAGGACTTAGTCGTGAGGCCAACGCATCTATGTGTTAGCTTAAGAGGGGTTGAGCGAAATCGAGAGACACAACACAAGACAAGGATTTAGACAGCTTCGGGCCCCGGGAAACATCATCCGATAATAACCCTACATGCTGTTTGTGGCTAGGTCTCATTATCATCATGAGGGAGTCGCCGTAAACCAGCTCTCCTCTAGTTGTGTCTAGCCCTAGAGATTGTTTCTTCTTGCTTATCCCTCTTTGGGGATCCCTGCCCCTCCTTATATAAGTTGAAGGGGCGGGTTACATGTAGAGTCCAACTCAGACTTAAGACTTAACTATTCTGACTTCTCTTTATGGGCTTCTTAACATCTTGGGCTTCATAACGTCTCGGGCTTCATAACGTCTCGGGCTTCATAACCCCTGACAACCCAGTTATCACTGTTTGCCGGTTTATGATGGTCTGCCGGTTTATGATGATCTGCCGGTTTATGATGGTCTGCCGGTTTATGATGGTCTACCGGTTTATGATGATCTGCCGGTTTATGATGATCTGCAGGTTTATGAACTCACTTAACACCTGCCGGGTTATCATCTGACTTGACTCCTGCCGGTTTACCACCGGCCGGTTTATCATGTGACTTGACTCCTGCCGGTTTACCACCAGGCGGTTTACCGTCTGTCTTAACTGTCCGCCGGTTTACCAAGTCCCAGCCGGTTTACAACTCCAATCGGGTCATACCGTGGGGTATATCCCCGACAACATGGCAATGTGAACTAGATTACTGACTCTAGTAAACCTTTTGAGTGTTGGCCACATGGCGATGTGAACTATGGATAGTAATCACATGGTGATGTGAAATATTGGTGTTAAATCACATGGCGATGTGAACTAGATTATTGACTCTAGTGCAAGTGGGGGACTGAAGGAAATATGCCCTAGAGGCAATAATAAAGTTGTTATTTATATTTCCTTATATCATGATAAATGTTTATTATTCATGCTAGAATTATATTAACCGGAAACTTAGTACATGTGTGAATACATAGACAAACAGAGTGTCACTAGTATGCCTCTACTTGACTAGCTCCTTGAATCATAGATGGTTAAGTTTCCTAGCCATAGACATGAGTTGTCATTTGATTAACAGGATCACATCATTAGAGACTGATGTGATTGACTTGACCTATTCTGTTAGCTTAGCACTTGATTGTTTAGTATGTTGCTATTGCTTTCTTCATGACTTATGCATGTTCCTATGACTATAAGATTATGCAACTCCTGATTACCAGAGGAACACTTTGTGTGCTACCAAACGTCACAACGTAACTGGGTGATTATAAAGGTGCTCTCTGGTGTCTCGATGGTACTTGTTGAGTTGGCATAGATCGAGACTAGGATTTGTCACTCCGATTGTCGGAGAGGTATCTCTGGGCCCTCTCGGTAATGCACATCACTATAAGCCTTGCAAGCAATGTGACTAATGAGTTAGTTGCAGGATGATGCATTACGGAACGAGTAAAGAGACTTGCGATAGCGAGATTGAACTAGGTATTGAGATACCGACGACCGAATCTCGGGCAAGTAACATACAGATGACAAAGGGAACAACGTATGTTGTTATGCGGTTTGACCAATAAAGATCGTCGTAGAATATGTGGGAGCCAATATGAGTATCCAGGTTCCGCTATTCGTTATTGACCAAAAACATGTCTCGGTCATGTCTACATAATTCTCGAACCCGTAGGGTCCGCACGCTTAAATTTCGGTGACGATCGGTATTATGAGTTTATGTATTTTGATGTACCGAAGGTAGTTCGGAGTCCCGGATGAGATCGGGGACATGACAAGGAGTCTCGAAATGGTCGAGACGTAAAGATCGATATATTGGACAACTATATTCGGACATCGGAAAGTTTCCGAGTGAATCGGGTATTTTTCGGAGTACGGGGGGAGTTATGGGAATATGGGAGTACATATGGGCCTTAGTGGGCTTTAGGGGAAAAAGAGGAGAAGCCACGAGGGCTGGCCGTGTGCCCCCCATGGGCCTAGTCTGAATTGGACTAGGGGAGGGGCTGCGCCCCCTCTTTCCTTCTCCCCCTCTCCTTCCTTTCCCCTCCTAGTAGGACTTGGAAAGGAGGAATCCTACTCCTGCTAGGAGGAGGATTCCTCCTCCCCTTGGCGCGCCTAGAGAGGCCGGCCAGCCTCCCCTTGCTCCTTTATATACGGGGGCAAGGGAGAACCCCAAGACACACAAGTTGATTGTTCCAAGCCGTGTGCGGTGCCCCCCTCCACCATAATCCACCTCGATCATATCGTAGCGGTGCTTAGGCGAAGCCCTGCGTCGGTAGCAACATCATCACTGTCATCACGTCGTCGTGCTGACGGAACTCTCCCGTGAAGCTCTGTTGGATCGGAGTTCGTTGGACGTCATCGAGCTGAACGTGTGTTGAACTCGGAGGTGTCGTGCATTCGGTACTTGGGTCGGTCGGATCGTGAAGACCTACGACTACATCAACCGCGTTCTCATAACGCTTCCGCTTACGGTCTATGAGGGTACGTGGACAACACTCTCCCCTCTTGTTGCTATGCATCACCATGATCTTGCGTGTGCGTATGATTTTTTTTTGAAATTACTACGTTACCCAACAGTGGTATCCGAGCCAGGTTTATGATTAGATGTTATATGCACGAGTAGAACACAAGTGAGTTGTGGGCGATACAAGTCATACTGCTTGCCAGCATGTCATACTTTGATTCGGCGGTATTGTTGGATGAAGCGGCCCGGACCGACATTACGCGTACACTTACGCCCGACTGGTTCTACCGACGTGCTCCGCAGATGCGTGGCTGGCGGGTGTCAGTTTCTCCAACTTTAGTTGAATCGAGTGTGGCTATGCCCGATCCTTGTGAAGGTTAAAACAGCACATACTTGACGAAATATCATTGTGGTTTTGATGCATAGGTAAGAACGGTTCTTGCTCAGCCCATAGCAGCCACGTAAAACTTGCAACAACAAAGTAGAGGACGTCTAACTTGTTTTTGCAGGGCATGATGCGATGTGATATGGTCAAGACATGATGCTCAATTTTATTGTATGAGATGATCATGTTTTGTAACCGAGTTATCGGCAACTAGCAGGAGCCATATGGTTGTCGCTTTATTGTATGAAATGCAATCGCCATATAATTGCTTTACTTTATCACTAAGCGGTAGCGATAGTCATAGAAGCAATAGTTGGCGAGACGACAACGATGCTACGATGGAGATCAAGGTGTCGCGCCGGTGACGATGGTGATCATGACGGTGCTTTGGACATGTGAGATGGAGTAGTTTTCAATGGTGAACATCACTATGTTGATCATATCTACTATATGATTCACACTCGACCTTTCGATCTCAGTGTTCCGAGGCCATATCTGCATATGCTAGGCTCGTCAAGTTTAACCCGAGTATTCTGCATGTGCATTGCACCCGTTGTATGTGAACGTAGAGCTTATCACACCCGATCATCACGTGGTGTCTCGGCACGCATTTAACTTTCGCAACGGTGCATACTGTGGAGAACACTTATACCTTGAAATTTAGTGAGAGATCATCTTATAATGCTACCGTCGATCTAAGCAAAATAAGATGCATAAAAGATAAACATCACATGCAATCAATATAAGTGATATGATATGGCCATCATCATCTTGTGCCTTTGATCTCCATCTCCAAAGCACCGTCATGATCACCATCGCCACCGCGCCGACACCTTGATCTCCATCGTAGCATCGTTGTCGTCTCACCAACTATTGCTTCTACGACTATTGGTACCGCTTAGTGATAAAGTAAAGCAATTACATGCTGATTGCATTTCATACAATAAAGCGACAACCATATGGCTCCTGGCAGTTGCCGATAATTCTGTTACAAAACATGATCATCTCATACAATAAAATTTAGCATCATGTCTTGACCATATCACATCACAACATGCCCTGCAAAAACAATTTAGACGTCCTCTACTTTGTTGTTGCAAGTTTTACGTGGCTGCTACGGGCTGAGCAAGAACCGTTCTTACATATGTATCAAAACCACAACGATATTTCGTCAAGTATGTGCTGTTTTAACCTTCACAAGGACCGGGTGTAGCCACACTCGATTCAACTAAAGTTGGAGAAATTGACACCCGCCAGCCACCTGTGTGCGAAGCACGTCGGTAGAACCAGTCTCGCGTGGCGTCTGGCGTAATGTCGGCCTGGGCCGCTTCATACAACAATACCGCCGAATCAAAGTATGACATGCTGGTAAGCAGTATGACTTGTATCGCCCACAACTCACTTTTGTTCTACTCGTGCACAACATCTACGCATAAACCAGGCTCGGATGCCACTGTTGGGGAACATAGTAATTTCAAAAAAATTCCTACGCACACGCAAGATCATGGTGAAGCATAGCAACAAGAGGGGAGAGTGTCGTCCACGCACTGTGAGACCGTGGCGAAAGCGTTATCACAACGCGGTTGATGTAGTCATACGTCTTCACGGTCCGACCGATCCAAGTTCCGAACACACGACACCTCCGAGTTCAGCACACGTTCAGCTCGGTGACGTCCCACGAACTCATGATCCAGCAGAGCTTTGAGGGAGAGTTCCGCCAGCACGACGGCGTGATGACGGTGTTGATGATGCTACCAACGCAGGGCTTCGCCTAAGCACCGCTATGATATGACCGAGGTGGATTATGGTGGAGGGGGGCACCGCACACGGCCACGTATATAAAGGAGTGGAGGAGGGGGGAGGGCCGGCCCTCCTATGGCATGCCCTGGAGGAGTCCTACTCCCACCGGGAGTAGGATTCCCCCCCACCTTCCCTAGTTGGACTAAGAGAGAAGGAAGGGGGAGAGAGGGAGGAAGGAAAGGGGGGCGCCGCCCCCCCTCCTAGTCCAATTCGGATTGGAGGGAGAGGGGGCACGCGGCCTGCCCTGGTCTCCTCTCTCTCTCTCCCTCTCCACTATGGCCCAATAAGGCCCATACACTTACCGGGGGGTTCCGGTAATCTCCCGGTACTCCGGTAAAATCCCGATTTCACCCGGAACTATTCTGATGTCCAAATATAGGCTTCCAATATACCAATCTTTATGTCTCGACCATTTCGAGACTCCTCGTCATGTCCGTGATCATATCCGGGACTCCGAACTACCTTCGGTTCATCAAAACACATAAACTCATATTATCGATCATCACCGAACGTTAAGCATGCGGACCCTACGGGTTCGAGAACTATGTAGACATGACCGAGACACGTCTCTGGTCAATAACCAATAGAGGAACCTGGATGCTCATATTGGCTCCTACATATTCTACGAAGATCTTTATCGGTCAAACCGCATAACAACATACGTTTTTCCCTTTGTCATCGGTATGTTACTTGCCCGAGATTCGATCGTCGGTATCTCAGTACCTAGTTCAATCTCGTTACCGGCAAATCTATTTACTCATTCCGTAATACATCATCCCGCAACTAACTCATTAGTTGCATTGCTTGCAAGGCTTATAGTGATGTGCATTACCGAGAGGGCCCAGAGATACCTCTTCGACAATCGGAGTGACAAATCCTAATCTTGATCTATGCCAACTCAACAAGTACCATCGGAGACACCTGTAGAGCACCTTTATAATCACCCAGTTACGTTGTGATGTTTGGTAGCACACAAAGTGTTCCTCCGGTATTCGGAGTTGCATAATCTCATAGTCATAGGAACATGTATAAGTCATGAAGAAAGCAATAGCAATATCCTAAACGATCAAATGCTAAGCTAACGGAATGGGTCAAGTCAATCACATCATTCTCTAATGATGTGATCCCGTTAATCAAATGACAACTCATGTCTATGGCTAGGAAACTTAACCATCTTTGATTCAACGAGCTAGTCAAGTAGAGGCATACTAGTGACACTTTGTTTGTCTATGTATTCACACATGTACTAAGTTTCCGGTTAATACAATTCTAGCATGAATAATAAACATTTATAATGATATAAGGAAATATAAATAACAACTTTATTATTGCCTCTAGGGCATATTTCCTTCAGCAATTAGGCCTCATTAAGCACGATAGGACACTTGATGATTACATGACAGAGGCAGCGACATTTCAAATGCCTTCTGCTCTTAGACGGTTGTTTGCGACTATACTGGTATTCTGTGAGGCAACACAAATCCGTTAGTTGTGGGACAAACATCTAGCATCCATGTCTGAAGATTATCGTTGTACTCAATCGAACGAGGCAGCACTTGAGCAAATGGTCCTTAGGGATATCAGGGATCTGCTGCAATCCATTGGAAAGGATATTAAACTCTATGGACTTCCGGCTCTGGTTGAAGTAGATGGTTCTTTTGACGTTGACAACACAGAGGTAACAGAGGAGAGATAGGTCAAAGTGGACCAAGAACATCTAGATCTATTCAGTTGTTTGAACAATGAGCAACTAGCTGGTTTCAATGACGTAATGGATCATGTGACGAACCAAAAAAGCCAGATATTCTTTGTTGACGGTCCAGGAGGCACTGAGAAGACGTACCTGTACAAGGCGTTGGTTGCAAAGGTCCGTTCGATGGGCCTAATAGCGATCACAACTACTACATCAGGTACCGCAGCATCGATAATGCCTGGAGTTCGGACTGCACACTCCAGGTTCAAAATTCCAATCAAGCTCACTGACAACAGCATGTGTAGCTTCACAAAGCAGAGTGGTACGACAGAGTTGCTTAAACAGGCGTCCTTGATAATTTGGGATGAAGTTGCTATGACAAAGCGTCAAGCAGTTGAGACGCTTGATAGATCACTGCAGGATATAATGGAATGTTCTTTACCATTTGGTGGAAAGGTTGTCGTCTTTGGTGGCGATTTCAAGCAGGTCCTCCCCGTTGTGACCCGAGGTACAAGAGCATAGATCACTGACGCTACACTATTGAGATCCTATCTGTGGCAGAATATCCGCAAGATACGCCTTCACACGCAATATGCGGGCACAGACAGACCCTTGGTTCTCGGAATACCTCCTACGGATCGGCAATGGAACGGAAGAAACAATTGGTGACGACTATGTGCATCTCCCTGAAGACATTGTGATTGCTTATACCGACCATGAAGAACTGATTAACAAGCTTATCGAAGATGTCTTCCCATCCCTGCACACCAATGCTAGGTAGAGAGAGTACATGAGCACACATGCAACTCTCTCGACCAAAAACGAGCATGTGGATGACCTGAATGACAAGATGATCTCCAGGTTTCCGGGCGAAGAAAAGGTGTACCATAGCTTTGACTATATCGAGGATGACTTCTTGAATAATTACACAATTGACTTCCTAAACCCGATCACACCAAATGGGTTGCCCCGCATGTCTTGAGAGTAAAAATCAACTGCCCGGTCATTTTGCTACGGAACCTCGACCCTCTTAATGGGCTATGTAATGGAACACGGCTTATGATCAGGGACTTCCAGGATAATGCAATCGATGCAGAGATTGTTGGTGGCCAGCATGCTGGAAAGAGGGTGTTCATACCTAGGATCCCTATGTAGCCCTCGGAGGACACCTCACTTCCCTTCAAGCTTAAGAGAAAACAGTTCCCCATCCGCCTGAGTTTTGTGATGACCATTAACAAGGCACAGGGTCAAACCATCCTAAATGTCGGTATTTACCTTCCAAAATCTGTTTTCTCACATGGCCAACTATATGTTGCATTGTCAAGGGGCGTCTCAAGAAAGACGACACGGATTTTAGCCAAGCCTAACGAGGAGGTTGATAAATCTGGGAGAAGCACCCAAAAACATTGTCTACAAAGATGTTTTAGAGGGGTGAGGTACGTGCAATAGTTCGTGTTTTCTTTGCACCTTTGATTTTGTACCTATATAACTAACTCTGAAATTAACACTTTTCTCTTATTTTATTTGCAGGTTTTCATAACAGCGCACTACATAATAGGCATGAAACACGAATGATGTCGATGTGACCTCCGACTCTTTATGTCAGAGTCGTTTATTAGTGTGATTTATTTGTAAAAATATTTGACATATCAACTGTCCCAAAATGAAAAAGTACAGACTTTAAATGTGTCACACTTGTTACTCCGTTCATGTTCTGATTACTTGCGGTCCCGATGAAGGGGAGGGTCGGGGTAGAGGGGCCTGCCCGTCACGCATCTTCTTGTGAAGGGAGGGGCGGGCAGCGAGGACCTGCCGTCAGGCGGTCTTGTGAAGGGGAGGGTGGGGCAGCGAGGGGCTGCCGTCCGCCGGCGTTGCTGGCGAAGAGGAGGGTCGGGGCGCGGGGCAAAGCAAGGACCACCTGTCCGCCGGCATTGCTGACAAAGGGTAGTAGCGGGAGCTCTCTGGTGGTGGATTAGGAGGGAGCTCCGGCTGTGGATGGGGAAAGTGATGTCGATTAGGAGGGAGTGACGAAAGAATGGGGAGGAAAGGAGTGTGAGGGCGGTGGAAGGTTGACTGATTTTTTCTAATCCCTATACTACTACGTACAGGTATTTTTAGTCCCCTGTTATTCTTCGGTAGTAATACTAAGGCAGTCATCCCGTGAGTGATTGCAAGTCCATGAGTGTGGCATTGCCAAACAAAATAAAAAATATCTTCTAAAAAAACATTGTACTGTATTTGAAAGGGCATGTCTGGTTCACATGCTGCGTGGATGAGATTTTTGTTTTCATCACGTCTTGTTATAGTCATGATCATTCGACGATTTAGAAAATAATATGAATTCCTATAAAAATGATAAAAATTTATTGAGTATATTTAAGTTTTGTAATCATGCAGATCATCTTGTGGTATGTGGATGATAAATTTTATGGAGTACTTCACAGGGGATATTTTATATGACATTCCTACACAGGTATTTTTCACTGTGTATCATCATACTTATTATATAAGGTATCACTATTTAACTCTTATTACTACTTTAATAGGAACATATGACAGATTTTAGAACAAAACTAACTGTCATTTTAGTGTACTCAGAATTGAATGATGATAGTATAAGAAATCGAGACATGGAAGATGACGAAAACAACACAGATCCCACGGAATGTATGATTCTGGATAGACCCCCTGAAAATTTCAAAACATCAAATACATCAGGAGAAGTTGAGCCCATCTCGCAGTCATTTATCCTTTCACCCTCTGTCAATCCAACAGACGGTAATTTAATAGATGAACTTTGCTTGTTCGTCGATATGGTTGATGATGTCGCTCTACTAGAGTAAGCCATATTTTTTAGTTCATTTTGTATTCCAATAAATTACTCTAATTTCGATTTTACAGGAGCGAATGGGTGAAAAGCTCTGATCCACACCCTATTAGCTTAACTCTGAGACAAATAAAAAATATATTAAGCAATGATGAATACATGGATACTCATTGCTTTAATATGGCTGTGCGGATACTAGCACGCCACGAAGTCCAGCTTCTTAGAGACATTCCATCTCACTATATGGATCTAAACTTTTGTGTAAGTTACTATAATCACGTATTACATTTTTTTCTCATCGCACTAATATTTTCTCATTCTTATTTTAGTCGATGTTCCATTGTGCACGAGACTCAAGTCATCGTGAAAATATGGAAATTGCTACATTGAAACGGTTGTTTCATAGCTGGCCTGACAGTAATGATTATCATATCTCACAATGTGATATGGTAAGATTTTAATTTTTCATTTGTAACAGTGCTTTATTTGGTCTCAATTAATATTCCATGTATTTCTAAACTATTTCATCATTGAAGATTTTATTGCCTTGGTATATGCTTGGGCTATTTCTATTGTTTGTGTTGGATCAAAATAGAAAAGTTGTCTCAATTTTTGATCCGATACCAATACCTACTTTTGGGAAGGATGTACTTAAAACTGTGGCCGATAACCTAAACCTTGCGCTTGAAGTTGCAAACCCTCCATTCAATGATGATATCTCTCAATGGGAATGCATAGTTCCTGTTGCTTCAACAAACTCACACTGGTATGAATCTTTTAAACTCACTGCAATGCTCTGTCGGGTTATTTGGTTTTTAATTACATGCACTCATTATGCGATGGAAAACTATACTTTCCCATACCCCAAGTGAGTATTTACACCATGCTTATTTGTATACATTGCACATGCAACTTGTTATAACAATATTGTATAATGCATATGCAGGATGGTTTTCAACTGAGGAAGCAAGTTTTGGTGCATATTTTAAAGTATGAATATAATGAAGCTCAAAACAATATCCCATACATTGAACGAAGTTTCATATCACATCCATAGATGGACCTTCATTGCTTCAAAAGATGGACCTTCAAGGCAGGCTTAGTTGCGGTTTTTTAAATATATTTTTGTAACAACTATAATACAATTATTATGTGACAGCGAATTTTATGCTGATACAGGTTTCTGGATCATGTGTTACACGCACGCTCATATCATTGCGCATAAGACACATTTAAATGGCTCGGTAAAAGAACTCACTAAAATAAAAATTAGATCCAAAATAGATCACAAATATGTCACACTTTTTGAAAATACAATTTGAGCGACATGATAACATTTTTTAGCGATATGTTTTTTTTAAAAATCATTTTAGTATTATACCGTGTGAACTTGTTTTGTTTGAGGCGTTGCACGTGCATGCTTACTAGTATGAAAAAAGCTTCTGTTCAACCAACGGATCGGTGCGTTCCGTCCACCTCCTTCTATGCGGGCCATGTGTCCTCTGAGCCCCACGCCATACCTTCCTATCTCCAGAAAGGTCCACTGCATCACATCTTATCTTCTCGCTCTACTCGTTCATCTTCGTCGGTGGATCTCGAGCGCCTGCCATGCTCGCGCTGCCGGCCCACCGGGGAGAAGCCCCGCTTGCCTCCTCTTCTTCTTCATCTCCTCCTCTTCCTCTCTCCTCCGGCTCCCTCTCCTCTAACCTCACAGCCCCTCTGTCCCTCTCCAGATCGCATGGTCGTGGGTTACTGTGCTCGATCTCGTATGGGGAAGGCACACGTTGCCGCCTCTCGCCGGCCGGCGGGCACATCTTTCCGCCCCTTGACCCCCGCTCCAGCACTTCCCGCGTGTTGGGCCCGAGGCCTTGCACCACAACAGCTGCTCCCATAGCATGAAGGCAATTTGCAGGCTCCCGTTTATGCAACAGTGGCGTTGTTGCAAATCTCAGAGAGTACTGTGCCGGCACTGTTTTTGTAAAAATAATCCTGCAACAAGACCTTTGTTGCAGAAAAAACTGCAACAACACGCCTATTGCAAAAAAAAAAGAAACAAGGCCCCTGTTGCCAAAAAACTGTAGTAACAAAACTTATGTTGCAAAAATAATTAATTTGTAACAAAACCTTTGTGGCAAAAAAACTGTAACAAAATCCTTGTTGCAATTTTTTTTCTAAAACTTGACCTATGTTTGCAAAAAATTCTGTAACATGAACTTGTTGCAGAAAATTTCCTCAACACAACCTATGTTGCAGTGGTAGAGAGTGAAGCCCGGCCGTTCAATCCAACAGATCTGACAGCTCGCACGGTGGCGGATCTTTTAAAAGGATCCGCCTGCGGATGTGTGGCAGCGTCCATATTGTTTTATTGTAATATTCAGCATGATAGATTATATATTTTGTTTGACGCTTTAGTGTCTTCTCGGGCAATATGAATTTGAGATGTGATAACCACATTTTCAGATCGAACGTTTCTTAAACTGATGTTGTAAATGAGTTAGATAAAATAAAAAAATTATTGCTAGGAGATCACAAAGTCAAAGCTGGTCCTTACAAATCATAAAGTTTGATTCAGTAACCAAACCAAACCCTGATAGGCATCAACAATATTAACGCCCTTTAAGAGCATCTACGGTCAATTATCTTAAACTCGCCTCATACGCCCGGGTCCAGTCACGATTTTTTGACCCAGACGGTCCTCTCAAATGGCCCTCAAACGCCTGGGCTAACCGACACCCTTCATATCTAGTACAAATATGGGGCAGATATGGGGGCGCCCAGGCACGCCCGCCACGTTGGACCCGACAGCCCGATCCCATCCTAAATTGAACCAAATCCACCCCAAAGACCAGCCAGATCCATTTGCTATCTTCTCTCTTCTTCCTCCTCCACCCCATCCATTTCGCGCTCCGCCGCCGTGCCCGCTCCACAACCGTTACCAGGCTCTCCGCCGCCAGCTTTGGAAGAGCCCTCCCGTCGTCACCGGCCCGGACACCACCGTGGTACGTCCAGCAACTCTCTGGCTCCGCCTTGCGCTTGATGTGTTCGATACATTGTCCGACCAGATTTTTTGTGATTTTGTTAGGTAAAACGATGGATTCCGATTATTCGTCAGACGAGGAGTATGGACTGGCGGAGCTTGACCAAAATTCAAGATGAGTTCCTCGATTCGTCGGATTTGAACGAAGAAGTGGACATGACTATGCTCATGAGCATGCAAGAGGAAATGGACCGACAAGTGGAGCATATTATCGACTTTAAGGGCTCAATTAAAGGAAGAAGAGTGATCAACAGGGACAGAGTGTCCGGAGCAAAGCTATTGGACAATGACTACTTTGCTCCCAAACATACTTTTCCAGATGATCCATGGTTTCGTCGCCGTTTCGCATGCGGAAAACATTGTTTTTGCGCATTGTGGAGGGAGTGGAGACATACGACGACTACTTCAAGCTCACAAGGGATTCCTGCGGCCAACTCTCTTTCTCGGGCAAGCAGAAGTGCATGGTTGCTCTGAGGATGCTTGCACTTGGTACTGCTACAGATGTCGTTGGTGAGATGGTCAGGATGGGGGAGAGCACGTGCTTGAAGACTACTGTCAAGTGTTCCTGCGCCGTGGTGGAGGTATTTGGACCTGAGTATCTCAGAGAACCAAATGCACATAACACAGAGAAGTTGTTGGCTATTGGAGAGGCAAGGGGGTTTCCAGAAATACTCGGATCAATTGATTGCATGCATTGGCAATGGAAGAACTGCCCCAACGGTCTTTGGGGAATGTATCAAGGTCATACCAGAGAGGTCACCATCATACTAGAAGTTGTGGCATCATATGACTTATGGATTTGGCATGCTTTCTTTGCAATGCCGGGTTCTCACAATGACATCAACGTGCTTCAACGATCTCTGGTGTTCAGGAGGCTTTGCAATGGGGAGTCACCGTCGTGCAACTACGCAGTCAACGGCCGAGACTACAACATGGAATACTATCTTGCCGATGATATCTATCATCAGTGTGCCGTGTTTGTGAAGACCATATACGAGCCGCATGGCAATAAATAGAGCTACTTTGCAACATTGCAGGAAGCGGCTAGGAAGGATGTGGAGAGGACATTTGGTGTGCTTCAAGCTCGTTGGAAAATTGCGCGGAGCGCTGCAATGACGTGGGAATCAGAAACTTTGTGGCGGTTGATGACATGTTGTGTTGTTCTGCGCAATATGATTGTCGAGGTTGAGAGTGGTGATGTAGGCCAAACCCATGATTTCGAAGCACCCGGAGAACAAGTTGAAATCCCGAAAGATCGAGATGCGGCTCAATTGATGAACTTTCTGCATATGCATCAGAGTCTTCTAGATCAGCAGGTGCAGGTGCACACGCAACTATTCATTGATCTTGCGGAGCACATGTGGACCCGCAATGGCAACCAAGGAGACATTGCTTGAGTTTTGCACTTGAAATAAATTTTATGTAAACACTATCTATGCTTCATACCAACATTTGTCATTTACGTGCGACATTGGCTTGTTTGATCAACGTGCATGTATTTGCATAGATTTGAGAGTCTGGATTTGAGATATGTGGATGCCGGGACAAAAATATGAGGGCCCGTTCGAATGCGCCCGTGAGCGTGCCGAGGTGCCTCCGCGGACGACGTATAGGGGTTCGGATTTGCCAAGTCCGGTTGTAGATGCTTTAAGTACTTGTTGTTTTGCAACTGTGGTCATTTTGCATTTACTTATCAATTTGGTCATAGGTCATTTGATTTCCCCTTTTTATAATGATATTAAAAATCTATAAGCAAATATGCATCAGTTCTCACAATAGTTTGAACCACATAATGTATGTTATTGCAGTTCTAAACTTCTCAAATATTTGTATTGTTATTCTTTCTAAGATGAACGGGCGCGCCTCTATGGTCTAGTAAACCCTACAAGAACGGGCCCTTAGTCACCTGTTATCCATCTTTTTTTTAAGGGAGATCTGTTATCCATCTTGTTGAGAAAAAGTAGCACCCACACTGATTGCCCACATCATGAAGCCATGACAAACTGTCATGCTCGTCTGTGTATCGCAAAGCTGAGAAATGCTGTGTAGATGGCTCTTTTCCAAACAGGTGAACCAAAATATAGTCATATGGATTGGGCATAATCCTTTTCTCTCTGTCCATAATTGAGTAGCAAGAGATGAACGGGGCCGCCGGATAGCTGCTCTCTCCGGTCATGGAGACATCATCATGTCGCAGCTTTCAAAGCCATCAACCAAACATTCAACCTGTCCGGACCTGCACCGCTGTGCTGAAGCATAGAGAGACAATGCTAGAGTTTTCCGCAACAGGTCTGCCCCTTCGACGGTCATCAAAAGAGCATCTCAACCTAAACCCATTTTAAACGTTCAAGCGGACGGTCTCCGTCACGATATTTTGATCCAGACGAACATCTCAAATGGGTCTCAAACATTTGGACTGACTGACACCTTTCATATTCACACAAAATATGGGACAGATATGAAGGCGTCCGGACACGTCCGCCACGTCGGACCCGAACCATGTTGGCCCACCTACTCCCACATATATTGTTAGAATAAATCCGAGGCATATCGTTGATCATCCGAGGACCAAGCAATCACACAAGCACGACACCGAGATTTGTTAACGAGGTTCACCGATATGGCTACATCCCCGGGGCTTGACTACGGGCGCTCCTCCCCGTGACACCGTCACAATACCGCACACCGGCCACCCGGGCGCCGGCACACGCCACTGGCTCCCTCTGCGTACCCGTGCTATTATGTTGGCATAGGTTACATTGTGTGTTTATACCCTCCCTATATATGAGTGGCCTAGGATACAAGTGTCCTATTTGGACACGACTCCATATCCTATCTAAACACAATACAACTACAAGTCCAACTGTAACCTACCTCGTACACTATATTCGACACAACTTCAACAAACTCCACCTTGGCGAATATACTCCACCATCCTGGATTCGTCAATGCGTCAAACTTCCATGTACATTGGACTTGAGCTTGTCCCATGAGCACCGCTGCTACTCCAAAGACTCCATATGACTTCACCTGCAACTTGTAGTCCCTTCTTTTCTTGACCACAGTCAACACTCGAGCAAAATTAAGTTCCACATTACTCTAGTTTGTGCTCCCAACTTCCAGAGTATCCGTCCAACGCCATCACACACTGATCACTGACCTGCGTGAAAATGAACAACTCACATATTGGGTGTCACATATAAGAGTTACCTGAACTCAATAGCACCGCTCCTTTCTTGACCGTCTGTCTGAAACTTGAAAAAATTTCACCATTGCTTGTAGTCATCCCGAGTCAAATTCGCAGTTGTCTCACCACATGTATGACCACCAGAGCCCTGGCCCGTCTCCATGTCCCATGCATGCCGCACGCCTCGCCGCTATTACTGTGTCGAGCCTCTGCTATCCCGGTCGAGTCTCAAGGGTCACAAACCCACACCACTCAACCCCCACTGCAGAGTACCACCGATTATCACCGACCGATGACGAGTTTCACGCTTCCATCAGACCACTGGGCTTCAGTCCGAACTGCGTGTCACTCGCTTTTTCCCCCTTGCTGAATAGGCTTCGATTCCCTGGATTCTTACACCGTAGCCCCTCAATTCAGCTCCACCTTCAACATGACTCCATGGTAGATGATCAGTCCACCCTCGCGCTCCGTCGACTCCAAACTCTCATGCGTACGCCGTCTTGGATCAACCCCGCGCCATAGTCTTGTCAAAGTCATACAAGCCCTCAAGCCTGCGCCACGTGTTTCCACGCCCCAGAAGTCGGTCACCATCAGCATCACGCTCCTATGTCGTCGTCGCCGATCCCACCACCGTGTTCTGTACCAACTGACTTAAGGCCCATCCCGTCGATCGCTTAGTCCGACCCAAATTAACTCGTTCGATCAGATGACACGCTCAAGGCTCCCAAATCGTCTTCCACGAAATTTCCATCCATCACCAGACAATTCCATCTTAGCTGACATGACTTCCCGCAACGCCCTCAAGCATCCATGTTCGGTCAACAAATCTTTCATCCTTGTCTGCCATAACCCAAGGCTTTTCAGTTCTGTTGAACTTCTTCACCTCAAACCTGGTACCCATTGGCGCCTGGTTCTTCATATGGTTGACCTTATGAAAAATACATGAGCAATCTCCATGTGATGCACAAGTACACGACATCCGTGTACTACTAGCAGTTCCAAAAAAAAAACATTTGATTTTCACGTGTAGTAGCCCTGACTCAACCTCCCATGCTGGCTGTTGCTTTGTCAATGTCCCAGCTAGTATGTATCGCTAGATGGATTTCCTTTCTGCCGATTGATCTGCTTTGCCTCTGTCTCGTCGTACGTCTCTTATACGGCTGCCTGCACCAGCCTTTAAAGCGAGCATATGCAAGACTCCGTTCCTGAGACGACTTCCTTCCGGGACTCGGTCCCGTTTTGGTCTCCAAACAAATCTCCTGAGTCGATCAGCCCTGCCTTGTAGCACGCTGCCACACGCACCAGCTAGCCCCGCTGGGCCAGCCCACACCGTGCGTCGCTTGCCTTGGCTCCAGCCGCGCCGCCTGTACGCTCGCCCGATGGATCAACACGATCGATCGCCGCACGTCTGCCGCCGCCGATGCTTTCGCCTCGTATCCGCATCTCGTTCTGATTACTGCTCGAAGATCAAAGCACGATCAATCCTGCCTCGATGGTAACTCGCCGATGATATTCATCCCGTATTGCGATCACTTCCCGCAGATTTATGTCGATGCATCTTCTTCCTCTAGATCAACTTTCACGACCTTCAAAACAACCTAGCTCATGATACCACTTGTTAGAATAAATCCGAGGCATATCGTCGATCATCCGAGGACCAAGCAAACACACCAGCACGACACCGAGAATTGTTAACGAGGAAAACCGATATTGCTACATCCCCGGCCCGACTATGGGCGCTCCTCCCGTGACACCGTCACAATACCGCACCGCCACTCCGGCGCCGCACACGCCACCGGCTCCTCCTTGCGCTACCAGGCTATTATGTTGGCATAGGTTACATCGTGTGTCTACTCCCGCTATATATGAGAGGCCTATGATACAAGTGTCCTACTAGGACACGACTCCATATCCTATCTAAACACAATACAACTACAAGTCCAACTGTAACCTACCTCGTACACTATATTCGACACAACTCCAACATATATTACTCCCCATCCACTCGCCAGACCAAAGCCTAGCCACTTCACTCCCCTCCCTTCCGCCCCACCCAAACTCCTGTCAGGCGATCTCCTGCCGTCTCCGGCATGGTGGGCTGCAGATCCGAGTTATTCACCTCCAGATCCGTCGACTCCGAACTCAGCCCACGCGGCCTGAAGGAGGAGATGGTCGTCTGGCTCGCGCTCCGCCGCTCCCGGGAGGAAGCCCGTGCGGGGCAATGCTCGGACTCCTTTTCATCGGGAATCCATTGCGTCAGCCCAAATGGCACATGGATCCTGCGCTAGGTGCGTCGTCGCTGCCTCACCAGAGGCGGTGCGGTCCATCTGGCGTCCGAACGCGGTGGCGGATGAGCAACCACTCCGTTGACGCGTGGAGGCCATGGATGCACCATGGACGTCCTCCGACGCAAACATGGCAGCGGGCGCGGGAGGCGCCGGTAGCGATCTTGGCGGTGGGCGTCGGCGGCGAGTCACATTCTCCGCCACCAGAGTGGTGCAGCAATCCGGGCGCCGCAACCACATCATGGTGGATGTCGCCGGCTCATCCTAGGGCGGATCGATCATCGATCTGACGTCCACCGGCACCATTCAGGTTCCGGGCTCCGATGAGGAAGAGTAGAGTATGGGAGACGGCGGCGCCTTGAGTCCCGTGTGACGGCTCGTGTCCCATGCCCTACTCTACTTTGCCAGTGACCGGACCAACACTCTTGGGGAGCGCAACCGGCCACCGGACATGGACACGGCGGAGTCGGACGAGCTCCGTTTAAAGATCGGTTTGTGTTGTATTTAATAATATAGATTTGAGGTGTCGGTTGTAGAATCAAATATTTAAGGCGTGACCGATCACTATTCGCAGACGCGTCCAATCGCATTCACGAACGTTTGAGGGATTGAATTTATCAAATGCAGCTGTAGATGCTCTGATACAGTAGATTTTTATTATCGCCGCTTTATGACTTGTTTAAATTTTCTTCTTAATTAATGAAAAAATAAATCTTTTGCCTTGTTTCAGAGAGCCACACTGACCGGGAGTGAGACGGAAACAATAGCCATTTTCCGTGATACCGCGCCATGTGCCAGCGGAGTATTTAGAAGCGCGTGACTTTTCGTCAGCAGGCGTCCCTTTCTCGCCGGCTGGCAATAACAACACTGTTTAACCGACACTGATAGTGCGTCGTCGCACAGTACGTTTTTTCTGTTAGTAATGTCTGAAGACATGGTCAATCGTACGCTCGCTCGCCTCGTACCGGACGGACGGCGAGGTGGAAGAAAGCGACGAGTCGGTCGGTGTTGGTACAGTTGGACGGGTGATTGGGTCGGGACCGGCCGGGCTGGCACGGCGGACATGGCCACGCTACAGCGAGGCCAGTTTAAACTCCGGCCGGATCGAGACCGATGGTACGTACACGCGCATGAAATGAATGCATGCAACGGACTAGTGGTACTAGAAGAAGGAAGGAGCCTCCAGAAAAGTTTGATTTACGGCGCGGTCGGTCGCGGCGCCGGGCATGTGGCCGTGTCTTGCGGTGATGTACGAGAGTACGAGACCAAGACCGGAACCGGAGCGACCCGTCGAGAAGCTGGTAGCACCACGTACGCACTCCACGTCGGCGCCCGGTGACGTGACGACCGGCGCGTCCCACACGCACGCGCGGCACCTGGCCCAACGGCAACCCGCCACCACGGCACCGCCTGACGCCACCCCGGCTGCACCCCGCGTCCACGTCCACGCGCTTCGCGCCGCCGCCTGATCCTCTCAGCACGTCTCCCGCGCTCCCTTCTTCCTCACGCGGATCGGTTACAACCACCAGTACTACTTCACCACGCGAACCGAACCGAAACACCACTCGCACACTCACCCGGGGGACGGACGGACAGCAACGCCTCACCGCGCGGTGGCCCCCCTCTCCCACGGGGCCCCGCGCGCCAGCGTGCCACAGGCCCCCCGGAGCCGCAACCCCACCCACCCACCGTCGCTGTCCGCTTCCCCCGCGCATCATTTCGTTCCCTGTCCGCGTCCCCTCGCTTCCAAGCTACTACCCCGAGCGAGCGAGAGAGCAAGCGAGGCAGCGCCACTTGACTCCAGCTAGCCTCCTCCTTCCTTCCCCATCCTTCCGTCCTCGGCTTGCGCATCGCATCACGTCACCGGAGCCAGCTACGGGCGCGTGGGACAGCATGGAGGGGGCGGCGAGGGAAGGGCTGGCAACGCCGGCGGCGGGGAGGGTTCGGCGGGTACGAGTCGGCCGGGGACCGCAAGTGGTGGCCCTGGCTCGTGCCCACCGTCATCGTCGCCTGCGTCGCCGTCTTCGTCGTCGAGATGTGGGTCAACGACTGCCCCAGGCACGGCAGCGCGCTCGGCGGCGGCTGCGTCGCGGGCTTCCTCCGCCGATTCTCCTTCCAGCCGCTCCGCGAGAACCCGCTCCTCGGGCCATCCTCCACCACGTACGTCTCCGCTTCCCCCCTCTCCCTTCTCCCCTTCTCCCTTCTGCGTCGTCGAATTGTGCTCGGGGTTGGGCAGTGTTCTACTCTCTGGGTGTGCTTGAGGTGAAATTGGGCGGACGGATTTGGGGATTCATCTGCAGATTGGTTGTTTTATCTGCGTTCGTAGTTGATTCGTTGCCAGAACATGGATTTTGTTTTAAGCTCGCACCATGAAGCTCCCAGTTCTGTAGCTCTGAACTCTGGACTTCTGGAGCAAGTGTTACTAGGCAGAGGAAATCTCTGAACTCTCCTCCCTTTGCTCTGAGGAACTCAGAAATGTTCTCTGAACTTTCGCTTCTGAATTCAGATGCCTTTTCCTCTTTTGGAAGTTCGGGAGGCAGGGGATTCTTCTGTCATGTGGTGGCGACACTTCAGATCTCTCTCCCTCTGTCCAATGGCTTGCAATGATCTGAACGTGCACAACTCAACATGATTCCATTGTTCATTGCACTCCTTTGTTTAGTTTACGCTGCAGTTGGCCCATATAGTAGCTTCCACCACTACACAACGCAGACAGCTGAAGCTTTCTCTCCTTTGTTGTTTGTGCCAAAAATAGCTTTCTGAGACAGTCAGCGATGATATTTTCTACTGCCTTTTGCTGGATTATAGCCGGTAATTAGGTGTCCACTTTGTGCTGCAGGCGTAGGATTCTGTGTTATTGTAGTCTAGTAGATGGATTTATGGAAACTGTTTTGACTTTTGCTAAGTGATGTAGTACTAATAATGCTATAAAACAACCCAAACTGTTTATAGACCATGTAGTTTTCTCGTTGACAGTAGTGGCGTGCCCGCTTATTTTAATTGCGACTTGCCATGTTGTAGTATCTGTCTCATGAGATTGCAGCTCAGTTACCAACCGTTGACAACAAAAGTTACATGTTTGGTTTGATTTGTGGAGTCAATCTACATTATATTTATCTCACTAAGATACTGTAGGATACATACATGATGATAGAGTTAACGGCTTTGCTCTTGTCTTGCAGTTTGGGGAAAATGGGAGCTCTGGACTGGAACAAGGTTGTGCATCAGCACCAGGGGTGGCGTCTCATAAGCTGCATCTGGCTCCATGCTGGTCTGATCCATTTGGTTGTGAACATGCTAAGCCTGCTGTTCATTGGAATTCGTCTTGAGCAGCAATTTGGGTTTGGTAAGCTTCTCACAATGCTGAATCAGTGTGACTATCATCATTTGGGGGATATTATGATAGTCTTTCTACACGTCAACAAAACTCGTCTGAATGTCTATCTGCTGCAACTCATAGCATTTTAGTTACCCTGGAACTGGTTTCTATTTTGCAAGTTGAGCTAGTTTAATTGCTGAGGTGTTGACAGTATGCTTAAATCTTACTACTTCAATTATGTTACTACTACCTCCGTTCCAAATTACTCGTCGCAGAAATGAATGTATCTAAAACTAAAATACATCTAGATACACCCATATCTGCGACAAGTAATTCGGAACGGAGGGAGTAATATTCAATGTAGATCGAATTTTTTTTATTATCAGCATGTTCATATATTGCACATGGCTAAATAACGTGTGCACTGACACTAGTTCTTTTGCTTGCAAGTTCGCATTGGCGCTATCTATCTACTGTCTGGTTTCGGCGGCAGCGTAATGTCCGCACTTTTCCTACGGAATAACTACATCTCTGTTGGTGCATCTGGAGCTTTATTTGGGCTGCTTGGATCTATGCTTTCTGAGCTGCTTATGAACTGGACAATTTATTCCAACAAGGTGAGAAAGAGATAGAAACACTCGCACATATTTCTCTCCAAACGCACATACATTTTCTTCTATCCAGTTGCCTGGACACTCGTTTGCTTATCAAGTTCATATGCTATTGCAGGTTGCAGCCATAATAACTCTTCTCTTCATAATCGCGATCAACGTGGCAATCGGGATACTACCGCATGCTGATAACTTTGCTCATATTGGTGGATTCCTGACCGGGTTCCTTTTGGGGTTTGTTTTACTGGCAAGGCCACAATTCGGTTGGTTGGAACGCAGTGAGCTGCCCCATACCAATCAGCCTCCCAAGTACAAACCATACCAATATGTCCTGTGGGTTGTGGCACTCGTCTTGCTGCTCGTCGGGTAAGTCTGACAATTCACACAGACAGTCGGGTATATTCGATGCCGCTGTGATTATATCAATGTTTTGCACATGTACAGTGTAAAAATAAAAATACGCATGGTTCTGAACTTACACCGAACATTCAAAGTCACGCTAACGCAGGACATAAAATGAATCTGATACCAAGAACTCGTGTTGCAGGTTCACGCTTTCGTTGGTGATGCTCTTCAAGGGCAAGAACGGGAACGACGGCTGCCACTGGTGCCACTACCTGAACTGCGTGCCGACGTCGAGGTGGAAGTGTGATACCTAGGCGGTCCCTTCTTTCGGTTTTCGACGAAAACATGTAGTGTTGTGAGGACAATTTTTCATGCTTGTATGTTTGTAGATAGGAACTGTGGTCCGTGGATTATGTTTGTTCATTAGTGAATTCTGTAAATTTGTTTGCCAGGCCCTGTAAGTTTGTAACTCGAGCACTCTCCAGTGATTTCTTGCGTGTTTTTGTGTAAGAGGCCGCATCGTTTTGATCCCTGCTTTTGGGTTGGTCAGGAAGCTTAACCGTGTGGCACTTGACATGCTAAATAACAGATAAAAACTAAGGCTGTTGATATGTTAGCATCGCAGGCCGTCCTAGCTCAGTGGTAGAGCGCGTGGCTTTTAACCACGTGGCCGTGGGTTCGATCCCCACGGACGGCGTTTACTTTTTTTTTTTTTTTTTTGCTTTTTTAACCACGTTTTGTTGAGCAAACCAGGGAGAAGATTCATGGCATAGCACGTCTATATTGATTATATGATCTGTAATTTGTTTTTGGACTAAACACGAACAAACCCAAGCTCTCATGGAAAAGACTGAATCAGCCAACAGGATATAAGACTTTTTTGCTTCTCAGCAGGATTTTGAACAATTGCCCTAGTCAGAAGATCTGCACTGTGAGAGAAGATCTCCCTAGGCTAACACGTTTAGCCTTTTGTTTTTGAGCGAATCAGCCTAGAGAGAAGATTCACATGTTCTGTATGAGAGCAAATCAGAGTGAATCAACCAAGCACGCCATGTGAATGACATCCGCACTTGCAATATTTGTACTACTCCTTCAAAGAGGAATATTATTATTCATGTTTCTTTACAAAAACAGAGGACAAACATAGGTGACAAAACATGAAGTATAAGTGTATGAGAACAACTAGTATGCTGCCAATTCTCTAGTGTGATTCACCGTAGCACACAACAACCTTTGCGTTTGGGCTTGGGCGGCGCTTCGAGTGAAATAGGCGATCAAAGTAAGCAACAAATAAATTCCACCATAATTGGTTTATTGCATGTTCTTTCCTTCTTATTTCTTCAACCAAATTGCCATCTCCTTTGTGAACTTCTTCATTGCTGGTTTTGGCAGTAAGATCGATACCACAGTTGAGTTCTTGTCATCTTTATTCTTACACTTAATAGCTTATCAACTTCGAAGTGAAATCCCCGGCATGCGGTGTGCCTGCAGCAACCAGCTCGGCTTTCCCAAACTGCAGTGCATTGCCGCCAACCCACTTTGTGTCATTAACCTCATATGTTCTGTCCATGCCGAAAGGTGTCCGCTCTCGCCAGAATGTCATCAAATCCACCGTCGACTTCATACAATCCTTTGTTGTGTCCTACTTGACCTTGCGCATCAGCTCAAGTATCTGTACTACTATATGGTGTACGAGTCTTGGATTACACCTAGACCATCAATCCTAGCCACTGATGTCCTAAATCTAACAACTGAGATTAGAAGGATTCGCAATGAACAGTGCACGCGGCTGAATCTACTTGGTTCTGGAATCATCGCTGCATCGCGTCATACCTCCCAGAAAAGAAGACCTATGCCTCCTCTACTATGCTGCAACTGTCAGTTTGTGATGAGTAAAAAAGAAGTGTAGGTTTTGAGCTGATGTGAGATGGTCTGGAGGATAAACTAAAATTGAAGTAAACAATTTGTGGATTCCATCACGTACATCTTTCTTTTTATTCTTCAAAAATTTCTGGATGACCGCAGACAGTAGTTGTATTTTGTACTACCAAGTAGTAAATTTCTAAACTCTATTTCGCGTACATCAACAAATATAATCTTTTGCTCGGAATTCATTTTTCAAAGTAATGTATGCTTTTTTTTTCTTTTGCCGGAATCACACCACACTGTAAAGACGTGCACTGGACGCGCATACACACTAGTATGTGCTAGCGGTTGTGTATCCAACTCATCCACTTAGACCTCTACCATGGGAGAAAAATATGCATTTTCATAGTGCTGGGGATATAACTACTAAGGATAAACCGTCCAGGAGGGGCCGGTTCACCCTCAATTACATTGAAGCCCGTAAAGACCCAGAAGATGGCGCTTTACTGATGAAGCTTAGAGGCCCAGAGCCCAAAGGCGGATTAGGGCCCATGGTAGTAAACCGCTATGATTGTATAACTTGTGTTGTAAGATAGGAAAGGGGAGACCGAGGCGGACACTTGTATGAGCCGGCCTCGGGACTCTGTAGACCGGCCGGGCGTCAACCTATGTATATAAAGGGACGACCCGGCGGCGGTTCAAGGGCAGAAAACAACAACTCGAGACCCAGGCAAAGCG
The DNA here is from genome assembly GCA_021605145.1 of Aegilops bicornis. Lineage (NCBI taxonomy): Eukaryota > Viridiplantae > Streptophyta > Magnoliopsida > Poales > Poaceae > Aegilops > Aegilops bicornis. Next base: position 586,280,297 of record CM038673.1, on the reverse strand, counting down.
TATTTGCTCCCTGGTCATCGAAACCCAATCAATTCCATCACAACTAGACGTAGGCTTTTACCTTCATCGAAGGAGCCGAACTAGTATAAAAACTCCCGTGTCCCTTGTCCGGTTTAACCCCTTCAAGCTAACCCGTCGCGATGGCTCCACGACTAAGTCCTTTCAAGAGGACATCTGACGTGTTAATTCCACGACAGTTGGCGCCCACCGTGGGGCTATCGCACGATGATTTCGAGTTCTTGAAGGGCAGCTTTGAAGGACTCAAAGGGTACGCGGTTGGCCGGATGACCAAGAGTCGTCGCGGCAAGCTCTACATCGACGACGAAGGATGGGGCCCCGAGGCCGGCTCAATCGAGTATGGGTACCGGGTCCCCTTTGGCGGAATTCATGTCTTCATCGGCAAGATCGGCGAACCGGGCCCTGAGCCGGACATCTGCACCGACCTCGTCAAGACGGCTCAGCGTACGAGTCCTGCCCGGGTTAAGCCCGCCATGAAGCGTGCATTCGTTGGATGTGTCCATGGGATCGGATCTGAACCGGTGTCTGAAGGCGAGACGACTGTTTATTCCGACGGCAAGTCATCCACCGGTGAAACCGAGTCCCTATACCAAATTCATGATGGTGTGTTCGAAGGATATTCCGATGGCAACAGTATTCCGAACCTCCTTGAACCGCCAAATCGGGTTGCTGTTTTCATGGTCGGAACACAGCCCACTTTGCAGTCTTCATCTACAGCAGCAATGAATTCCAGATCAGCGGCCGCGGCAGGAGGCCCGGTGCGCCGACCGGCTCAAGTTCTCTCCGGTTTGATGGATGCACAGGCGACCTTGTTAACCACTTAGCTACCCCGAGACGCAGGATCAAAGACAATGCGGATGTTGCGGGTGAAGGACCGAATAACGCAGCTAAGGAGGACCCGCAACCGAGGATGCTAGGATGGTCAAGAACGGGCCGCTTTGGATGCCCAAATACAACAGATACATGCACGTAATTACCGCTCATGTTGGATCGTAATGCATCAAACAACGTAATGCGAAGGAAGTACCGATCGCGTATGCAGCCGGTCTTGAAGGATTGAATCTCTTTAATACGCCGGGCTGGGCGAGTAATCCGGCAACAGAACCGGACCGGACGCCTAGGGCAGCGCCGGATCAACCACGGATGACGGAACCACCTTGACGAACGGATAACCCGCCGCAATATGTGTCAACACCACCGGGTCACTTTTCGAGCCCTTTGGATAACATGATTGCTCCTGCATCTCGCCTGGCAGCTATTCCGATGGAGGGCGATTCACTGGCGGCAATTGAGACGTGGCGGGCCAGGGATCTTCTTCAAACCGCCGCGGTGCTGCTGCAGGCGTATTCCTATAGCCGAGATAGAATTCATTCGACCTCCCATCCGAGCAAAAGCTATAGCAGGCACATGGATGAACCGGAAGTGTCTAGCAGTGCGCGGCGCCGTAATGTCCCTCAGGGACCCAATCCGGTGCGGTGTGAGGTAAATGCTCAAGACGTGGTGGATAATGGCAGAGCACGAAGGGAGGCCGCTTTGGCAGCACAATATGCGGAGTCGTTATCAACCCGCCCCGGTTCAGCCAACGGCGTCAGTAGAACGAGGCACCGGGCTTGCTTTCAGTTCCTGGGGAGTGTCGTGTCTCATTCCGGCTCTTCGTAATGTGCGACTGCCCAAGGATTTCAAGGGTCCACGTAAGGCGCCTAATTACACCGTTGATCAGCCACCTGAGGCGTGGGTCGAGAGTTATGAGATGGCAATGGAGATGCTGGATGTGGATGAAGCGTCCTGTGCAAAGTATTTCACGATGATGTTGGAAGGGACAACCCGTACTTGGTTGAAAAACCTACCAGCCAACTCCATCGAGTCATGGGATCAGTTGAAGGCCCGGTTTATAGCCAATTTCAAAGACACCTGCAAACAGCCTATGTCCATTGTGGATCTGGATGCCTGTGTTCAAGGGGAGAACGAGTCAACAACTCATTAGGTGCGCCGGGTTTTAGAAGTTTTGCATTCGTCAGACCAGATTAATGCTGACCAAGCAATCATAACGCTGGAGCGTAATTGCCGGTTTAAGTCACTAAAGATGAAGTTGGGACGGCTCAAGCGCCACTGCAATGACATGGGAACACTTATGGCAGCCTTGGTCAAATATGCCGATTCTGATAATACCGAGGATCCCGATTCTGATGAGGAGAAACCGGAGAAGGGAAGGAAGAACGGCGGTGCAAAAGGATAGCATCACAACCAAGGAGGCCATGGGAATAATGGGCAAAGCAGATAGTTCAGATCTTCTGGCTAACACCAATATGCAGCGTCGTAAAGGTAAACCGCCCCAGCGCGGTGGAGGGATGAATCTGGAGCGTCTGTTAAACCAGCCCTGCCCAAAGCATGGGACCAAGGAGGCCCCTGCCACACATCTTTGGAAAGATTGATATATTATGAAGGAGTTCAAAACTCTGATCTCTACCGGTATGATCAGGGTCCGTCGGGCAGTTCAGGTCCAGGTTTTCGTGGTGGTGCCGGTTCAAACTCTGGATTTCAGAATAATCAGGGCAACCAAAACAACCAAGGTGGTAATAGCCAACAGAATAATCAAGGGAATCAGCAGCAGTCAGGTTATCAAAGTCACCCCAAGCAGTTGAATGGCGGGCAGTATCATGTGTTCACTACTAGCATGTGCAAACGCGATCAGAAGCTTCACAAGAGGGCAGTTAATGCTATTGAACCGGCAGTGCCACGTTATTTGCGGTGGTTCGAGCAGCCCATTGTGTGGAGCAGAGAGGATCATCCGCCCCGGGTTGACAATCCGGGTCATCTAGCTTTGGTGGTAGCTGATACGTCTCCGTCGTATCAACTTTTCCAAACACTTTTGCCCTTGTTTTGGACTCTAACTTGTATGATTTGAATGGAACTAACTCGGATTGACGCTGTTTTCAACAGAATTGCCATGATGTTGTTTTATGTGCAGAAGACAAAAGTTCTCGGAATGACCTGAAACTCCACGGAATATCTTAGAATAAATAATAAAAAATCCTCGCCAAAGATGAAGACCAGGGGGCCCACACCCTGTCCACGAGGGTGGGGGGCGCGCCCCCCCTCCTGGGCGCGCGCCCTACCTCGTGGGCCCCCTGGAAACCTTCCGACGCCAACTCCAACTCTATTTATTGGCTTTCGGGGAGAAAAAAATCAGAGAGAAGAAATCATCGCATTTTACGATACGGAGCTGCCGCCAAGCCCTAATCTCTCTCGGGAGGGCTGATCTGGAGTCCGTTCGGGGCTCCGGAGAGGGGGATTCGTCGCCGTCGTCATCATCAACCATCCTCCATCACCAATTTCATGATGCTCACCGCCATGCGTGAGTAATTCCATCATAGGCTTGCTGGACGGTGATGGGTTGGATGAGATTTATCATGCATGTTAGGGTTTGATCCCTAGCATCCACTATGTTCTGAGATTGATATTGCTATGACTTTGCTATGCTTAATGCTTGTCACTAGGGCCTGAGTGCCATGAATTCAGATCTGAACCTATTATGTTTTCATGAATATATGTGTCTTCTTGATCCTATTTTGCCAGACTATAATCACCTACTATATGTTATGATACGGCAAACCTGAAGTGACAATAATCGGGACCACTCCCGGTGATGACCATAATTTGAGGAGTTCATGTATTCACTATGTGCTAATGCTTTGTTCCGGTTCTCTATTAAAAGGAGGCCTTAATATCCCTTAGTTTCCAATAGGACCCCGCTGCCACGGGAGGGTAGGACAAAAGATGTCATGCAAGTTCTTTTCCATAAGCCGCATTATGACTATTTACGGAATACATGCCTACATTATATTGATGAATTGGAGCTAGTTCTGTGTCACCCTATGTTATGATCATATATGACGAACCGCATCCGACATAATTATCCATCAACGATCCGGTGCCTACGAGTTTTCCATATACTGGTTCTCGCTTATTTACTTTTCCGTTGCTATTGTTACAATCACTACAAAAATACCAAAAAATTACTTTTGCTGTCTTTACTTTTGTTACCGTTACCACCACTATCATATTACTTTGCTACTAAACACTTTGCTGCAGATACTAAGTTTCCAGGTGTGGTTGAATTGACAACTCAGCTGCTAATACTTGAGAATATTCTTTGGCTCCCCTTGTGTCGAATCAATAAATTTGGGTTGAATACTCTACCCTCGAAAAGTGTTGCGATCCCCTATACTTGTGGGTTATCAAGACCTTTTTAAAGGCGCCGTTGGGAGCATAGCTCTATTCTTTGAGTCACTTGGGATTTATATCTGCTGGACACTATGAAGAACTTGAAAGACGCTTAAGACAAAAATTATCCCTCAACTACGAGGGAGGTAAGGAACTGCCATCTAGCTCGCACTTGATTCACCTTCTGTTATGAGTAAGCTAGCGACACCTAAACCTGCTTCTACTATTTGTTCCGATATGTCGCATGTTATTGATGATGCCACTTCTGCTATGCATGATACTTATGATGAAACTACTTCTATGCTTGATACTACTGTGCCCTTGGTGAATTTCTAGATGAACAAATTTCTAGGTCTAGAGAGAGAGAAATTATTGAAACTGATAATATTGATGAAAGTGATGATGAAGATATGCCTGCTATTCCCGAGGGTTATGTTTTTGATATGGAATCTTCTGCAGCTATTTTTGCTTGCCAGGATAGATACGAACTTAAGAGGCTACTAGTTAAATGAAGTAAAGAATCTCTTAGAGACAGAATGAAACCTGATCCTGCTTTTGCTACTTCACCTATCTGTGTTCCCGATAAGGATTATGAATTTTCTGTTGATCCAGATATAATTACCTTGGTCGAATCTGATCCTTTTTATGGCTATGAATCTGAAACTGTTGTGGCACATCTTACTGAATTAAATGATATAGCCGCCCTGTTTACTAATGATGAGAGATCGCGCTACTTTTATATACTCAAAATATTTCCGTTCTCATTAAAGGGTGACGCTAAGATATGGTTTAATTCTCTTGATCCTGATTGTGTGCGTAGTACCCAGGATATGATTTATTACTTCTCTGCTAAATATTTCACTGCTCATAAGAAACAAGCTGCTTTGAGGGAAATATACAACTTCGTGCAAATTAAAGAAGAGAGTCTCCCACAATCTTGGGGGAGGCTTCTCAAGTTACTTAATGCTTTGCCTGATCATCCTCTTAAGAAACCTGAAATACTTGATATCTTTTATAATGGACTAACCGATGCTTCCAGAGATTACCGGATAGTTGTGCCGGTTCTCTTTTCGTGGAAAGAACGCCGGATGAAGCTGAAATTCTCTTGAATAATATGTTGACAAATGAAAATAATTGGGCACCTCCTGAGCCAACTCCCGAGCCAGCTCTGAGCCAATTCGAGCCTATTCCTAAACCAACTCCGAAGAAGAGAGGTGTTCTATTTCTCGATCCAAGATATGCAAGAGGCAAAGAAATCTATGAAAGAAAAAGGTATTAAAGCTGAAGATGTTAAGAATTTACCTCCTATTGAAGAAATACATGGTCTTAATCTACCGCCTGTTGAAGAAACTTATGATATTGATCCATTACTTATTGAAGAACCTCCTGATCCCGATATCCCGACACAGGTAGTAAAGGTAAATTCTCTCTATAGATTCGATGAAGGTGATATCCCTCATTATAAGTCTGCTAGGCAATGCTTCGATGAGTTTGATAATTTTATTGTCAAACAAGAAAACTTTAATGCTTATTTTGGTAGACAATTGAAATATGATTCCAATATGATTAAACACTTGGGTGATTATATGGCTAATATTAGAGGTGAACTTAAACTTGTTAGCAAACATGCTTCTATGGTTACCACTCAAGTAGACCAAGTACTTAAGGCTCAGAAAAAAGTGCTTGATGAAATGAATAGTAAGAAAAATGATTGTGCTGTTAGAGTGGCTACTAGAACTGGTAGAATGACTCAGGAACCTTTGTATCCTGAAGGCCACCCTAAGAGAATCGAGCAAGTTTCTCAGAGAAATAATATTGATATGCCTAGTTCTTCTAAAAGGAAGAAAAAGAAAAATGATAGGACTTTGCAAACTTCTAGTGAACCTATTGCTGAACCACTTGAGAATCCAAATGATATCTCTATGTCCGATCTTTGAAACACAATCTGTAATGAACATGAACCTAGTGAAAATGTTAATGATGATGTTCATGATGATGCTCAACCTAGTAATGATAATGATGTAGAAGTTGAACCTGCTGTTGATCTTGATAACCCACAATCAAAGAATCAACGTTATGATAAAAGAGACTTCGTTGCTAGGAAACATGGTAAAGAAAGAGAACCATGGGTTCAGAAACCCATGCCTTTTCCTCCCAAACCATCCAAGAAAAAGGATGATGAGGATTTTGACCGCTTTTCTGAAATGATTAGACCCATCTTTTTGCGTATGCGATTGACTGATATGCTCAAAATGAATCCTTATGCTAAATATATGAAAGATATTGTTACAAATAAAAGAAAGATACCGGAAGCTGAAATTTCCACCATGCTTGCTAATTATACTTTTAAGGGTGGGATACCAAAGAAACTTGGAGATCCAGGGTACCTACTATACCATGCTCCATTAAGAGAAATTATGTTAAAACTGCTTTATGTGATCTTGGAGCCGGTGTTAGTGTTATGCCTCTCTCTTTATATCGTAGACTTGATTTGAATAAGTTGACACCTACTGAAATATCTTTGCGAATGGCCGATAAATCAACTGCTATACCTGTCGGTATTTGTGAGGGTGTGCCTATTGTGGTTGCAAATGTTACTATTTTAACAGACTTTGTTATTCTTGATATTCCCGAGGATGATAGTATGTCTATTATTCTTGGAAGACCTTTCCTTAATACTGCAGGGGCTGTTATTGATTGCAACCAAGGCAATGTCACTTTTCATGTTAATGGTAATGAGCATACGATACACTTTCCGAGGAAACAACCTCAAGTTCACAGTATCAACTCTATTGGAACAATTCCATCGATTATATTTGGAGGTTTTGAATTTCCTCTCCCTACCGTCAAGAAGAAATATGATATACTTATTATTGGGGATGTCCATATCCCCGTTGAGGTAACATAGTGTTATTCGAAATTTCTCCGGTTCCATGTTAATCGGAATGAGTTTGTTAACAAGACTTGATCAACCTTGTTAGTGGATTCTTTTTTATGAGCATGGCATGGATGAAACTAGAAGCACAACCTTCTATACCCTCTTTATATTTTCTGTTATTTAGTAGAAATAAAGTAAAATAGTATTTTTCTGTTTGTTTCCTGATTTATCTGTGCAATATAAAAATATCCTGAAAATAAAAGTCCTCAGAATGCCATGCCAATTTAATATGATTTTTTCGGGAATATTTGAGGATTTACTGTGCAAAAATTACCGCGGGGGGAGCTGCCACCTGGCCACGAGGGTGGAGGGTGCGCCCTACCCCTGGGCGCGCCCCCCCTGCCTCGTGGGCCCATGGTGGCTCTCCTCCACTTATCCCTGCACCCATCTTCTTCCTCTGCCTCACACAAACCCGAAAAACCAACTCAAGCTCGAGTTCCAGCCACTTTTGCTGTGATTTTTTATGTCCTTGCTCAAAGCACCTCTCGCAAAACTGCTTGGGGAGATTGTTCCTTGGTATGTGACTCCTCCATTGGTCCAATTAGTTTTTGTTCTAGTGCTTTATTCTTTGCAAATTTGTGCTGCATAGGTGACCATGTTCTTGAGCTTGCATGTCAAATTTATATGGTTCCAAGTAGTTCTAATGCTTGATATAGACTCTAGGCACTTGTAAGAGTAGTTGCTATCAGTTTTATTGAAGTTGGTTCATTTTTGTTTGAAGTTACTAAAAATTTCAGAAATTTTTTAGAGGAAACAATATGTTTAGGAAGATGTTCCAAGTCGGTTCTTCAAGGAAGCAAGGCCCCAGGCTTGCAATGCGTGATGCTGACGAGGAACCACCTCTCCAGTATCGACTAATTTTTAACAAACGACATGTTGTCCATGTTACTCTTCCTGCTCCTGCCTTCTTTGATTTTCAGACAAAAGGGAGATATATTATTACCAGAGAGGAGGTAGATGAGTACGAGAGGAGAGCGGAGGCGTCTCAACACCACGCTGCAGCTCAGGAGGCGATAGCGGCTGCATCGCAGTACGACCCCAGCTACACCTACGGGCATCCGCCAGGCTATCCCTGGCAATAGACCAACTAGGCCAAAAGCCTAAGCTTGGGGGAGTACGTATTTCTCACTGACATTACATTTATGCTCACACACACTCATTGCTAGATGTCGGTGCTCATACTCTTTCACTATAATATCCATGCTAGTTCATTTCCTTTTTCCTGCTTTCTTCTTGTGTGTTTAATAAACATTAAGAAAAACCAAAAAATTAGTAGTAGTTTATTTTTCCTGCTGTAGTAGTAATAATTAAAAAGAAAACCCAAAAATATTTCCCGTTCTTCTTTTGCTTGTTGGGAGCTTTCCCGTGTAAATATTTTTTATTTCTTTTCTTTTTTTGGGGGGTCAGTAGGAGAAGACCATGATTAAATTGTTGAAGTGGCTCTTATATGCATGATTGTTGATTTAACCAAGATCCCATATTGCCTTGTCTTCTCCTGCTTATTGAATGCTCGCAGATTCCAGCTTAGTCCAATGCACGTGCACTCTTATTATTATTCACATCGTTCGGTCGTGCAAGCGAAAGACAATTATGATGATATATGATGGATCTGGTGAGATGGGAAAAGCTGGTATGAACTCGACCTCTTTTGTTTTTGTAAATATGATGAGTTCATCGTTCTAGATTCAGCTTATTATGAATAAACATGTTTGCAATTACAATTAGAGATCATAGTTGCTTGTGCCATGCTTGATTAGCTATGAGTTATAATGGTTTACCTTGCGTGCCAACATGCTATTGAGATGATTATGATGTGGTATGATAGGGTGGTATCCTCCTTTGAATGATTTAAGTGACTTGACTTGGCACATGTTCACGCCTGTAGTTGAAACAAATCAACATAGCCTTCACGATATTTATGTTCATGGTGGATTATATCCTACTCATGCTTGTATTCGATGTTTATTAATTTTAATGCATGTTCATGACTGTTGTAGCTCTCTAGTTGGTCGCTTCCCAGTCTTTTGCTAGCCTTCACTTGTACTAAGCGGGAATACTGCTTGTGCATCCAATCATAAACCCCAAAGTTATTCCATATGAGTCCACTATACCTTCCTATATGCGGTATCTACCTGCTGTTCCAAGTAAATTTGTATGTGCCAAACTCTAAACCTTCAAATAAACATTCTGTTTTGCATGCTCGAATAGCTCATATATCAGCTAGGGCTGCCCTTATCTTCCGTGTTAGGCGGGTTATTCTCAAGAGGAGTGGACTCCGCTCCTCACTCACGAGAAAATGGCTGGTCACCGGGATGCCCAGTCCCATGCTTTATGCAAACTAAATCAAAATAATTGCAAACAAAACTCCCCCCGGGACCTGTTGAATGTTGGAGGCACTTTCGTTGTTTTGAGCAAGCCATGGATTGATGCTTGTGGAGGAGGGAGTATAAACTTTACCATTCTGTTTGGGAACCGCCTATAATTTGTTTAGCATGGAAGATATCGTCATCTCTTAGTTGTTATGTTGACAATGAAAGTATGCCACTCAAAATATAATTTATCTCTATTTGAGAACCGAGCCACAGCACCTCTACAAATCCCTGCTTCCCTCTCTGAAGGGCCTATCTATTTACTTTTATGTTGAGTCATCACCCTCTTATTAAAAGCACTAATTTGGAGAGCACAAATTGTCATTTGCATTCATTCTTGTTAATTTATATCGGGTATGACTATGATTGGATCTCCTTTACCATGAATTACAATGTCTAGTCAGTCCTTGATCTTTAAAGGTGCTCTGCATTTATGTTTTATGATCACGTAAAGGGCTAGCGAGATACCATCTTGTTATATCATATTATGATTATTTTGACAAAGTGTTGTCATCCGAGATTTATTATTATGGCCTGCTAGCTGATTATGTTATTGATATGAGTAAACATGAGACCTAGGAGTTATTGCAAATGTGGTTAGTTATGATCTTTGCTGAAAACACGGATCTTTGGCTTGACATAGGTACAACAACAAGAGCAAACAGAGTTTGTAAAAGTTTTTCTTTTCTCTTTCAGTTTGTCAACTGAATTGCTTGAGGACAAGCAAGGGTTTAAGCTTAGGGGAGTTGATACGTCTCCGTCGTATCTACTTTTCCAAACACTTTTGCCCTTTTTGGACTCTAACTTGTATGATTTGAATGGAACTAACCGGATCGATTTGTTTTCAGCGGAATTGCCATGATGTTGTTTTATGTGCGAGAAAATAAAAGTTCTCGGAATGACCTGAAACTCCACAGAATATCTTAGAATAAATAATAAAAAATCCTCGCCAAAGATGAAGACCAGGGGGCCCACACCCTGTCCACGAGGGTGGGGGCGCGCCCCCTACCTCGTGGGCCCCCTAGAAACCTTCCGACGCCAACTCCAACTCTATTTATTGGCTTTCAGGGAGAAAAAAATCAGAGAGAAGAAATCATCGCGTTTTACGATACGGAGCCGCCGCCAAGCCCTAATCTCTCTCGGGAGGGCTAATCTGGAGTCTGTTCGGGGCTCCGGAGAGGGGGATTCGTCGCCGTCGTCATCATCAACCATCCTCCATCACCAATTTCATGATGCTCACCGCCGTGCGTGAGTAATTCCATCGTAGGCTTGCTGGACGGTGATGGGTTGGATGAGATTTATCATGTAATCGAGTTAGCTTTGTTAGGGTTTGATCCCTAGTATCCACTATGTTCTGAGATTGATGTTGCTATGACTTTAGCCTTCTTGCTCAGACGGGCTTTGGCACTGATATCAAAATAAAGATTAGCACGGTAAACCGAACTATGAAGGAAAAAGATGAAGGACAATATACTTACCCAGGGACGGTTTTTAGGGGAGGCAGCTCAGTGGTTGATGAACCGCCGCATTTAATTGGAAGACACACAGTAATTCGGATCAGACGGATTGAGTGGGTATCGGAAGAAACCCTTCAAAGGGTAAAGCTTTTCGGGAGAACAAGTAACCTCCGGACGACGCTTCCGGGTTGGTGTATCCGGTAAACCGGAAGAGGTGACTTGCTAGCCACTGTGTCGGGTTGTGCGACGCCCTTCAGGTTGTTGTGTCTTCAAAGAAAGTTTTGGATCCAAATAAGCAAGAGGGTGAGAGTATTTTACTTTCCGAACTGCACGGCGAAATCTTTGAACCGCACAAGATCTGAATCGGAGGAAAGAGATTACCTCAACAGGTCCGCACGGCTGGCCTCCGCATCATCCAGGAATAGTCATTGTCAATAAGGTGTATGAAAAAGGAACCAAGGGAGTCAAGTTCTACCTCTTGATCCGATTCGTCAATATCTTCTGGCGGATCAAAAGACTCGGCGGTTTTCTTCTTGGCTGTTCTCTTGGTGACTTTGCTCTTGGCACAAGGAGCCCTGGCCGGTTTATCTTGAGTTTTCCTTTTTCCAGAAGGAGCTATTGGCTTGCAAAATTAAACAAAGGATTATTATATCAGTGTTAAAGCGGAGACGGATCAAAACAGTACAAGGTTAAAGTTTTTACCGCTGGCGGTTTGTTGGAGGCATAAAAAGGGCGCAACCCAATTTGGTTGCATGCGGCGATCGGTTCGTCAAGCATCTTCTTCACATTTTCAGTGACTTCATCACCAGTCATTTCTATTTCGTTAAACCGTTGACGTTACTTGGTGTCGCCGGTATATTCATACATCAATCCGGGGCGGCGGCTTAAAGGTAGGACACACCACGAAACCCAACAGCGGACAAGATCAATACCAGTCAAACCGTTGGCGAGGAGAGCCCGGAGCTTGGCGAGTTGAGGTGCATAAGCTTGTTGTTCTTTGGCAGTTAATCGTTCAGGTAAAGGGTGGCCATTGCTAAGCCGGTGAGCACGGTAACCCGGCAAAGGATTTTCTCCAGCAGGGGCAGTATTCTGACAATAAAACCATGTTTGGTTCCAGTCTTTAGGATGGTTGTGAAGTTTGGCATGAGGAAAATCAACTTCTTTCCTTTTTTGAATCGACACACCATCAAGTTCAGTATTGGGGCCGTCAGAGGACTCAGTTCGGCGGTTTAAGTGGAAGAAATCCTGGAAGAGATCAACAGTTGGTTCTTCTTGAAGGTAAACTTCACATAACACTTGGAAGCTGCATATGTTGGACACATAATTTGGTCCAATATCCTGAGGATGGAGTTGGAAGCTAGAAAGTACATCTCGGAAAAACTTTGTTCCAGGAGGGATGAATCCCCGGAATAGATGTTGCATGAACACGATCACTTCTCCATCTTGAGGCTCAGGAGGGCACTCGGGGCCAGGAACTCGCCAGTGAAGGACTTTTTTTGAAGCTAAAGCACCCGTTACAACGTATCCGTTGATTTGCGTTTCCGTGATCCGAGATGGAACCCAGTTGCAAGCGGAAAATTGCTTGGTCATCTTGAAAAGCAAAACTGTAAAGGAAAAATGAAGGTCGGTTTGCGATTGACGGTTCATGTGTACTAATCGGTGTTAAACTGGGAATTTGATTAAAGCATACATGTGAGGTAAACCGGAAATTGCTATTCAAGTCAAGATGGCGGTTTAAGTGAGGGCTAATGGCATATGGTGGATTATCAACTACTAAAGGTTAAACCGCCCTTAGGTGGAAGGGCCAGAGCTGAAAATCTACTAAGTGTTGACAGAAACAGGTTTCACAAAGTGACAGTATAAATTTGGATCTATCGTAGTTCAGTAAGAAAATTATTCTGAGCCCTAAAATGGCGACGACAAAACACCATAAATCCAGAAGGGAATTATCAAGGCAGGAGGAGATACTACGGTGAGGTAAACTAAAACTACAACTTTGGCCGCAAGAGGAGGATGACAAGTTCATCTAGTTTCAACAGTAATCAAAGAGGCAGTGAGAAAAGATGAACACTTATGAACACGGATGAACGCAGAAACCCTAAATACAGATCTAGGGTTGAGAGGAGGAAACTTACCAGATGCGCAGGGATAGCAGAGAAGAGCCGTAGGTTTCTGGTACGATCAGGTTGATGCGGCGGCCTTTGTCGATGCAGTGCTCGAAGGTTGAGGTCAGCGGCGGAGCTTCAGAGCTTGAGCGTCGCGAGGAGGAAGAAGAGGCACGGAAGGGGAAGAAAGAAAAGACCCCCGAGCCTATTTATAAGGCAAATGGATAAGGCAAGCGCGGGGATCGAGGAGCCTGAAGCGGCAAAAGAGGGCGTAGCTGTCGCCTCGATCTTCGGGAGCAATTAATTAAAGGAATCTTTTTAATCTTTTTATACAGAGATGACGTCATGACAATCCACTGCTGTATCCAGAGGATGACATCACGGCAGTTTAACAAAAGTTTACAGGAGAAGACATCGCGGCGGTTTACAAGGAATGTAAGAAGATGTTCACAGGATTTTTCTAAATATAGGAGATTGACATGAACTGGTTCAAATCAACCAGGGGCCTAATGCTGAGGATATAACTACTAAGGATAAACCGCCCAGGAGGGGCCGGTTCACCCTCAACTACATTGAAGCCCGTAAAGACCCAGAAGATGGCGCTTTACTGATGAAGCTTAGAGGCCCAGAGCCCAAAGGCGGATTAGGGCCCATGGTAGTAAACCGCTATGATTGTATAACTTGTGTTGTAAGATAGGAAAGGGGAGACCGAGGCGGACACTTGTATGAGCCGGCCTCAGGACTCTGTAGACCGGTCGGGCGTCAACCTATGTATATAAAGGGACGACCCGGCGGTGGTTCGGGGGAAGAAAACAACAAATCAAGACCCAGGCAAAGCGTATTTTCTCCCTGGTCATCGAAACCCAATCAATTCTATCACAACTAGATGTAGGCTTTTACCTTCATCGAAGGGTCCGAACTAGTATAAAAACTCCCGTGCCCCTTGTCCGGTTTAACCCCTTCAAGCTAACCCGTCGCGATGGCTCCACGACTAAGTCCTTTCAAGAGGACATCTGATGTGTTAATTCCACGACACATAGTAACCACAGGGGACGGAGCTCTCACCATTAATGCTTCTCCCACGTGTATTTAAAGTAAATATGATACACACTTTCTGACTGGACTCATGGCACCGCCACATAACGACTATAAGCAACTCAAATGTTGTGGTTGCCTTGGATAGGTGTTCTGGGATGTGTCTTCTTAAAATTTCTATCTCTTTCGGTCCAAGAGTAAAGTATTGCACTTCCATGCTTTCTGGTGGAGTTGATAGCATCACATCCTCCCCCGTGTAGTCTAACCCTTGGTTTATATGCCGGGTAAACATGTGTGATGGAGGGTGGCATACGTGTTGTGAAGATATCTCGTTTCCACACGGGCAAAGTGGTTGGGATGAGTTCACCACATGCAAGACCGGCTATAGATTTGATGAATTGGAGAATACCAAAACCATCAGCAATGCAATGACACATGTGAGCCCGATAACAAATCCTCCGCATTTGAGCTCTGTCACCTACAAATCACATCATAGTTATATGGTGAAGTAACAAATGGTAACATGCCATGTAAAAACATGCACATTTTCAATCCAAATAAGCAATGCAAATAGTTAAGATGGGCACATATGAGTGTTCAGCTTTCCCTTTCTATATAAGTTTAGATTCTAGTTTGTATTTGATTCCAGTAAGATTTAAAGGTTGGAAAAGAACTCGATTTGGACTATCTGTCCATACACTAAGTAATAGTGTTATTGGCATAAATATCTTATATCCATCTATCTCACAACAACTTCAATATTTATCTATGCAAATGTAGGAACATACTTATAGTTAGTGCAACCTGTCATTTTAATTTAGGTGCAATCATTCAGTTAGTTACAGCTCCAGATTAACAAAAATAAGGCACAAAACAAATTTGTAGTTATGACTCTGGTGGCGTTGGGAGGGAGGCGCTGCCCCTGTGCTTGATAACCCACAAGTATAGGGGATCGCAACAGTTTTCGAGGGTAGAGTATTCAACCCAAATTTATTGATTCGACACAAGGGGAGCCAAAGAATATTCTCAAGTATTAGCAGTTGAGTTGTCAATTCAACCACACCTGGATAACTTAATATCTGCAGCAAATTATTTAGTAGCAAAGTAATATGATAATAGTGGTAGCGGTAACAAAAGTAACGGTAGCAAAAGTAATATTTTTGGTGTTTTGTAGTGATTGTAACAGTAGCAGCGGAAAAGTAAATAAGCGAAGAACAATACGTGAAAAGCTCGTAGGCATTGGATCGGTGATGGAGAATTATGCCGGATGCGGTTCATCATGTAATGATCATAACATAGGGTGACACAGAACTAGCTCCAATTCATCAATGTAATGTAGGCATGTATTCCGAATATAGTCATACGTGCTTATGGAAAAGAACTTGCATGACATATTTTGTCCTACCCTCCCGTGGCAGCGGGGTCCTAATGGAAACGAAGGGATATTAAGGCCTCCTTTTAATAGAGTATCGGGACAAAGCATTAGCACATAGTGAATACATGAACTCCTCAAACTATGGTCATCACCGGGAGTGGTCCCGATTATTGTCACTTGAGGTTGCGGATCATAACACATGGTAGGTGACTATAGACTTGCAAGATAGGATCAAGAACACACATATATTCATGAAAACGTAATAGGTTCAGATATGAAATCATGGCACTCGGGCCCTAGTGGCAAGCATTAAGCATAGCAAAGTCATAGCAACATCAATCTCAGAACATAGTGGATACTAGGGATCAAACCTATCAAAACTAACTCGATTACATGATAGATCTCATCCAAACCATCACCATCCAGCAAGCCTACGATGGAATTACTCACGCACGGCGGTGAGCATCATGAAATTGGTGATGGAGGATGGTTGATGATGACGACGACGACAAATCCCCCTCTCTGGAGCCTCGAACGGACTCCAGATCAGCCCTCCCGAGAGGTTTTAGGGCTTGGCGGCGGCTCCGTATCGTAAAACGCGATGAATTCTTCTCCCTGATTTTTTTCTCCCCGAAAGCAAATATATAGAGTTGGAGTTGAGGTCGGAGGAGCTCCAGGGGGCCCACAAGGTAGGGGGGGCGCACCCTAGGGGGGAGGTCGCGGCCCCCACCCTCGTGGCTAGGGTGTGGGCCCCCTGGTCTTCATCTATTGCAAGGATTGTTTATTATTTCCAGATAGACGTTCCCTGGAGTTTCAGGTCATTCCGAGAACTTTTGTTTCCGCACATAAATAACACCATGGAAAGTCTGCTGAAAACAACGTCAGTCCGGGTTAGTTCCATTCAAATCATGCAAGTTAGAGTCCAAAACAAGGGCAAAAGTGTTTGGAAAAGTAGACACGACGGAGAGGTATCAAATCCCCCAAGCTTAAACCTTTGCTTGTCCTCAAGCAATTCAGTTGATAAACTGAAAGTGATAAAGAAAAACTTTTACAAACTCTATTTGCTCTTGTTGTTATAAATATGTAAAGCCAGCATTCAAGTTTTCAGCAAAGATTATGACTAACCACATTTGCAATAACTCTTAGGTCTCATGTTTACTCATATCAATGGCATGATCAACCAGCGAGCCATAATAATAAATCTCGTATGACAACACTTTCTCAAAACAATCATGATATGATATAACAAGATGGTATCTCGCTAGCCCTTTCTGAGACCGCAAAACATAAATGCAGAGCACCTTTAAAGATCAAGGACTGACTAAATATTGTAATTCATGGTAAAAGAGATCCAATCATAGTCATACCCAATATAAATTAATAGTAATGAATGCAAATGACAGATGCGCTCTCCAGCTAGTGCTTTTTAATGAGAGGGTGATGACTCAACATAAAAGTAAATAGATAGGCCCTTCGCAGAGGAGAGCGAGGATTTGTAGAGGTGCAAGAGCTCAGTTATTAAATAGAGATAAATAATATTTTGAGCGGCATACTTTCATTGTCAACATAACAACCAAGAGATGGCGATATCTTCCATGCTACACACATTATAGGCGGTTCCCAAACAGAATGGTAAAGTTTATACTCCCCCTCCACCAACAAGCATCAATCCATGGCTTGCTCGAAACAACGAGTGCCTCCAACTAGCAACAGTCCCAGGGGGAGTTTTGTTTGCAATTATTTTGATTTAGTTTGCATAAAGCATGGGACTGGGCATCCCGGTGACCAGCCATTTTCTCGTGAATGAGGAGCGGAGTCCACTCCTCTTGAGAATAACCCGCCTAGCATGGAAGATACGGACAACCCTAGTTGATACATGATCTATTCGAGCATACAAAACATAATGTTTATTTGAAGGTTTGGAGTTTGGCACATACAAATTTACTTGGAACGGCAGGTAGATACCGCATATAGGAAGGTATAGTGGACTCATATGGAAAAACTTTGGGGTTTAAGGGATTGGGCGCTTTAAGCAGTATTCCCGCTTAGTACAAGTGAAGGCTAGCAAAAGACTGGGAAGCGACCAACTAGAGAGCGACAACAGTCATGAACATGCATTAAAATTAATAAACATTGGATGCAAGCATGAGTAGGATATAATCCACCATGAACATAAATATCTTGAAGGCTATGTTGATTTGTTTCAACTACATGTGTGAAAATGTGCCAAGTCGAGTCACTTAAATCATTCGAAGGAGGATACCACCCCACTATACCACATCACAACCATTTTAATAGCATATTGGCACGCAAGGTAAACCATTATAACTCATAGCTAATCAAGCATGGCACGAGCAACTATGATCTCTAATTGTCATTGCAAACATGTTTATTCATAATAGGCTGAATCAGGAACGATGAACTCATCATATTTGCAAAAACAAGAAAGGTCGAGTTCATACCAGCTTTTCTCATCTCTGTCCGTCCATCATATATCGTCATAGTTTCCTTTCACTTGCACGACCGAACGAAGTGAATAATAATAAGAGTGCACGTGCATTGGACTAAGCTGGAATCTGCGAGCATTCAATAAACAGGAGAAGACAAGGCAATATGGCTCTTGGTTAAATCAACAATAATGCATATAAGAGCCACTTCAACAATTTAATTATGGTCTTCTCCTATCGACCCCCAAAGAGAAGAAAAGAAATAAAACTATTTACACGGGAAAGCTCCCAAATTATAAGATTTGTCTCCTAACACATCACTCTAAGAATACTGAGGTCAGGAACACACATATGACATGCTTCATCTTTACTATTTATGCACCTACCTATGAAGAGAGCAAAATAATGTATAGCAGGAAAGTGAATGCTCCCTATGGTAGCTTGTGCTATATCTCTAGATTCCCCCACGGTTATACCAGAAAGAAAGTTTCTAAATTCAGATTTACGGGGTTCAGTAACACTACCCCATTGTGGAAGTTTGCAAGCAGAAGTAAAATCCTCAAAGTCCATGGTATAAGATTTTTCATAAAGATCAAACAGGACAGGTGGAGAATTACGTGAAGATGAAAATTCAAACCTCCTCACAAATGTACTAGTGAGATAGTGGTACTGGCGGCATCTGTCTGCCTCGAAGCTCACAAGATCAGCGTTACGCAAATATGCGTTAAATTCTTCCTTGATTCCCGCTCGATCCATAAAATTTTCTGAAGGCCATTCACAGGGCCGCACAGGAGCGTCCCTTGGTGGCTCCTCGTCAGCATCACGCATTTCAAGCCTGGGTCCTTGCTTCCTTGAAGAACCACCTTGGAACATTTTCCTAAGCATATTTCTTCCTCTGAAAAATTTCTGAAATTTTTAGTAACTTCAAACAGTGAACCAACCTCAATAAAATTGATAGCAACTACTCCTACAAGTGCCTAGAGACTATATCATGCATTAGAACTACTTGAAACCATATAAATTTGACATGCAAGCTCAAGAACATGGTCACCTATGCATCACAAATTTGCAATGAATAGAGCACTAGAACAAAAACTAATTGGACCAATGGAGGAGTCACATACCAAGGAACAATCTCCCCAAGCAGTTTTGTGAGAGGTGCTTTGAGCAAGGAGATCAAAAATCGCAGCAAAATGAGCTAGAACTCGTGCTTGAGCTGGATATTGGTGTTTGTGGGAGGAAGAAAGAGTGTATGGGTGCAGGAATAAGTGGAGGAGGGCCACCATGGGCCCACGAGGCAGGGGGGCGCGCCCTGGGTGGTAGGGCGCGCCCTCCACCCTCGTGGCCAGGTGCTTGCCCCTCCTGATGTGTTCTTAGTGCCAGATATTCTCAAATATTCCGGAAAAAATCATATCTCATTTTCAGGGCATTTGGAGAACTTTTATTTTCGGGGTATTTTTATATTGCACGGATAAACCAGGAAATAGACAGAAAAATACTATGTTTACTTTATTTCAACTAAATAACAGAAAATAGAGAGAGGGTACAGAAGGTTGTGCCTTCTAGTTTCATCCATCTCATGCTCATGAAAAGGAATCCACTAACAAGGTTGATCAAGTCTTGTTAACAAACTTATTCTGAATTACATGGAACCGGAGAAATTTCGAATAACACTTACCTCAACGGGGATATGCACATCCCCAATAATAAGAATATCATATTTCTTCTTGACAGTAGATAGAGGGAATTCAAAACCTCTAAATATAATCGATGGAATTTTTCCAATAGAGTTGATACTATGAACTTGAGGTTGTTTCCTCGGAAAGTGTACCGTATGCTCATTACCATTAACATGAAAAGTGACATTTCCTTTGTTGCAATCAATAACAGCACTTGCAGTATTCAAAAAAGGTCTTCCAAGAATAATAGACATACTATCGTCCTCAGGAATATCAAGAATAACAAAGTCCGTTAAAATAGTAACATTTGCAACCACAACAGGCACATCCTCACAAATACCAACAGGTATAGCAGTTGATTTATCGGCCATTTGCAAAGATATTTCAGTAGGTGTCAACTTATTCAAATCAAGTCTACGATATAAAGAGAGAGGCATAACACTAACACCGGCTCCAAGATCACATAAGGCAGTTTAACATAGTTTCTTTTAATGGAGCATGGTATAGTAGGTACTCACAGGTCTCCAAGTTTCTTAGGTATTCCACCCTTAAAAGTGTAATTAGCAAGCATGGTGGAAATTTCAGCTTCCGGTATCTTTCTTTTATTAGTAACAATATCTTTCATGTACTTAGCATAAGGATTCATTTTGAGCATATCAGTTAAACGCATACACAAGAAGATAGGTCTAATCATTTCAGCAAAGCGCTCAAAATCCTCATCATCCTTTTTCTTGGATGGTTTGGGAGGAAAAGGCATGGGTTTCTGAACCCAAGGTTCTCTTTCTTTACCATGTTTCCTAGCAACAAAGTCTCTCTTATCATAACGTTAATTCTTTGATTGTGGGTTATCAAGATCAACAGCAGGTTCAATTTCTACATCATTATCATTACTAGGTTGAGCATCATCATGAACATCATCATTAATATTATCACTAGGTTCATGTTCATTACCAGATTGTGTTTCAGAATCAGAAATAGATATATCATTTGGATTCTCAGGTGTTTCAGCAATAGGTTCACTAGGAGCATGCAAAGTCCTATCATTTTTCTTTTTTTTCTTTTTATAAGGACTAGGTGCATCAATATTATTTCTCTGAGAATCTTGCTCAATTCTCTTAGGGTGGCCTTCAGGATACAAAGGTTCCTGAGTCATTCTACCAGTTCTAGTAGCCACTCTAACAACATAATCGTTTTTCTTACTATTCATTTCATTGAGCAAATCATTTTGAGCCTTAAGTACTTGTTCTACTTGAGTGGTAACCATAGAAGCATGTTTATTAATGAGTTTAAGTTCACCTTTAACATTAGCCATATAATCACCCAAGTGTTCAATCATATAAGCATTTTGTTTTAATTGTCTACCAAAATAAGGATTGAAATCTTCTTGCTTAACCATAAAGTTATCAAACTCATCCAAGCATTGGCTAGCAATTTTAGTAGGAGGGATTTCAGCTTTATCATATCTATAGAGAGAATTTACCTTTACTACCTATGTCGGGTTATCAAGACCATGAGTTTCTTCAATATGTGAAGGATTGAGATCATATGTTTCTTCGAGAGGCGGTAAATTAAGACCATGTATTTCTTCAATAGGAGGTAAATTCTTAACATCTTCAGCTTTTATACCTTTTCCTTTCATAGATTTCTTTGCCTCTTGCATATCTTCAGGACTGAGAAATAGAACACCTCTCTTCTTCGGAGTTGGTTTAGGAATAGGCTCAAGAGCTGGCTCGGGAAGTGTCCTATTATTTTCATTTGTCAACATATTATTCAATAGAATTTCAGCTAATTCATCCGGTGTTCTTTCCCTGAAAACAGAACCAACACAAGTATCCAGGTAATCTCTGGAAGCATCAGTTAGTCCATTATAAAAGATATCAAGTATTTCATTTTTCTAGAGGGGATGATCAGGCAAAGCATTAAGTAACTTGAGAAGCCTCCCCAAGCTTGTGGGAGACTCTCTTCTTCAATTTGCACAAAGTTGTGTATTTCCTCAAAGCAGCTTATTTTTTACGAGCAGGGAAATATTTAGCAGAGAAGTAATAAATCATATCCTGGGGACTACGCACACAACCAGGATCAAGAGAATTAAACCATATCTTAGCATCACCCTTTAATGAGAACATAAATATTTTAAGGATATAAAGATAGCGAGATTTGTCATCATTAGTGAACAGGGTGGCTATATCATTTAATTTAGTAAGATGTGTCACAACAGTTTCAGATTCATAGCCATGAAAAGGATCAGATTCAATCAAAGTAATTATATCAGGATCAACAGAGAATTCATAATCCTTATCAGTAACACATATAGGTGAAGTAGCAAAAGCGGTCGTTTCATTCTATCATTAAGAGATTGCTGATTCCATTTAGCTAATAACCTCTTGAGTTCAGTATCTATCTTTCCAAGCTAAAATAGCTAAAGAAGCTTCTTTATCAAAACATAACCCTCGTGAATAACAGCAAGTCTTCATCATCACTTTCATCAATATAATCAGTTTCAATAATTTCTTTCTCTCTAGCCCTAGCAATTTGTTCATCAAGAAATTCACCAAGTGGCACAGTAGTATCAAGCATAGAAGTAGTTTCATCATAAGTATCATGCATAGCAGAAGTGGCATCATCAATAACATGCGTGAAAGAACATGCGGTGCCCCCATGTTTGGTTTTGGTAATTGATGACAATCTCTATGGACTAATGGTTGCCTTGAGTTATATTTGAAGGTTCTGTCCATAGGCTTTTCTTGGAGTACATGTGTTGGTTTCAAGGAGAGTTTGTGTCGACCAAGGTGCTAGTCAAGGAATTACCTAAAAGATTGGTCTTGTGAGAGGTTGATCAAGACTCAGTTAAAGAGTGAATCAAGTTGATCAACACACAAAGCGTAGAAGATGTACCGAGAGGGATGAAGTGATCCCATGGTACGGTAAGCATTGTCCATTGCACTTTGTGGACTAACCCATGGTCTTCATGAGAGTTCTTTGTGGGGTTAGGCTGTGGTGTGCAAGTTCAAGTAGGATCATCACAAAGAGATCATATGCTTGAAGCTTGCCGTCCATTGTGGTGGCAATGGACTTGTGAAGATGTGCCAAAGAGTGGCTCACCCATAGTGGAGTATGGGGGAGCAATCTACTAGTATTCACCAAGCCAACGCAATCAAGAAAGGTGGTCCGGCTTGAGGGAGTCAAGATCATCATCATCCAGCTCAAGTGGACTATGTGCAAGGCAAAGGTTTGCCCTTAATAGGTTTTCTATTTTACCGGTCTCATGGTAGTTGTGGGAGACCGGGTTATAGGATCGATTGTCGTTCTATCAAGGGGGGCTCTCGATGAGTAGCTTGATCGTATCGTTCGTAGAGAGCTCAAACCATTGCATCCTTGCATCATCTTTATTGGTTTTTGCTTGGTTCTTCTCCTTGTGAGATTTGGAGCTTACGTTCATCTTGATGACAAGCTCGAGTTCATCGAAAACGGAGTTCACTCATGCATCTTCTATGATATTTTCGATGTTGGAGGTTATGTCGGTTCTTCTCTATTGGAGGTTTCACTCCTCTATTTGTTAGGCATACCTTCCCTGCCTCTTCTTACTATATCCAATCGCTGTTTTGATGCTACTCGTCGTCTTGCGTCCAACAAGCTTGAGTTTGCTCAATTCGGAGGTCATTTGCAGAAGTTTTGGCAGTTCTGGTTTTCCTTAGAGTACTTGTTTTCGTGGAAGTGGCATAAGGATGGCGCCAGCGATAGTACTGGTGGGCCGGAGCGGCAGTACCGCGTATCGCCACAAGCGGTAGTACCGCTGTCCCACAACGGTAGTATCGCCCATGGCCATAAGCGGTAGTGAAGGAAATATGCCCTAGAGGCAATAATAAAGTTATTATTTATTTCCTTATATCATGATAAATGTTTATTATTCATGCTAGAATTTTATTAACCGGAAACATAATACATGTGTGAATACATAAGACAAACATATAGTCACTAGTATGCCTCTACTCGACTAGCTCATTAATCAAAGATGGTTATGTTTCCTAACCATAGACATGTGTTGTCATTTGATTAATGGGATCACATCATTAGGAGAATGATATGATTGACTTGACCCATTCCGTTAGCTTAGCACTTGATCGTTTAGTATGTTGCTATTGCTTTCTTCATGACTTATACAAAGTTCCTGCAACTATGAGATTATGCAACTCCCGTTTACGGAGGAACACTTTGTGTGCTACCAAACGTCACAACGTAATCGGGTGATTATAAAGGTACTCTCTGGTGTCTCCATAAGTATATGTTGAGTTGGCATGATTCGAGATTAGGTTTTGTCACTCCGATTGTCGGAGAGGTATCTCTGGGCCTTCTCGATAATACTCATCACCTAAGCCTTGCAAGCATTGTAACTAATGAGTTAGTTATGAAATGATGTATTACAGAACGAGTAAAGAGACTTGCCAAGAATTGAGATTGAACTAGGTATTGGATACCGACGATCGAATCTCGGGCAAGTAACATACCGATGACAAAGGGAACAACGTATGTTGTTATGCGGTTTGACCGATAAAGATCTTCGTAGAATATGTAGGAGCCAATATGGGCATCCAGGTTCCGCTATTGGTTATTGACCAAGAATAGTTCTAGGTCATGTCTACATAGTTCTCGAACCCGTAGGGTCCGCACGCTTAAGGTTTCGATGACAGTTATATTATGAGTTTATGAGTTTTGATGTACCGAAGGAGTTCTGAGTCCCGGATGAGATCAGGTACATGACGAGGAGTCTCGAAATGGTCGAGACGTAACGATCGATATATTGGACGACTATATTCGGAGTTCGGAAAGGTTCCGAATGATTGGTATTTTTCGAGTACCGTAGAGTGACGGAATTCGCCGAGGAGAAGTATTGGGCCTTGTTGGGCCCTGTGGGAAAGAGAGAGGGCTGCCTAGGGCAGGCCGCTGCGCCCAAGGCCTAGTCCGAATTGGACTAGGGGAGGGCCGCACCCCTTCCTCCCTTCCCTTCCTTCTCTCCTACTCCTACTAGGAAAGGAGGAGTCCTACTCCCGGTGGGAGTAGGACTCCCCCCTTGGTCTTGACCCCTCCTAGGCGGCCACCTCCTCCTTTGCTCCTTTATATACAGGCAGGGGGCACCCCATGACACACAAGTTGATCTACGGATCGTTCCTTAGCCGTGTCGGTGCCCCCTCCACCATATTCCACTTCGGTCATATCGTCATGAGCTTAGGCGAAGCCTCGCTACCGGTGAAGTCATATCGTCAGCGGAGCTTAGGCGAAGCCTGCGTCGGTGGAGCATCATCATCGCTACCACGCCGTCGTCTTGACGGAACTCATCCCCGACGCTTTCTTTGGATCGGAGCCCGGGATCGTCATCGAGCTGAGCGATGTGCTGAACACGGAGGTGCCGTCGTTCGGTACTTGGATCGGTCGGATCGTGAAGGCGTCACGACTACATCAACCGCGTTGTTATAACGCTTCCGCTTTCGGTCTACGAGGGTACGTGGACATACACTCTCCCCTCTCGTTGCTATGCCATCACCATGGTCTTGCGTGTGCGTAGGAATTTTTTTGAAATTACTGCGTTCCCCAACAGTGGCATCCGAGCCTGGTTTTATGCGTTGATGTCATATGCACGAGTAGAACACAAGTGAGTTGTGGGCGATATAAGTCATACTGCTTACCAGCATGTCATACTTTGGTTCAGCGGTATTGTGAGATGAAGCGGCCTGGACCGACATTACGCGTACGCTTACGCGAGACTGGTTTCACCGCTCCGAGCACTCGTTGCTTAAAGGTGACCGGCGGGTGTCTGTCTCTCTCACTTTAGTTGAACCGAGTGGCTCGCCCGGTCCTTGCGAAGGTTAAAACAGCACCAACTTGACAAACTATCGTTGTGGTTTTGATGCGTAGGTAAGAACGGTTCTTGCTCAGCCCGTAGCAGCCACGTAAAACTTGCAACAACAAAGTAGAGGACGTCTAACTTGTTTTTGCAGGGCATGTTGTGATGTGATGTGGTCAAGACGTGATGCTATATTTTATTGTATGAGATGATCATGTTTTGTAACCGAGTTATCGGCAACTGGCAGGAGCCATATGGTTGTCGCTTTATTGTATGAAATTCAAACGCCATGTAATTGCTTTACTTTATCACTAAGTGGTAGCGATAGTCGTAGAAGCAATAGTTGGCGAGACGACAACGATGCTACGATGGAGATCAAGGTGTCGCTACCGCGGTGGCGATGGTGATCACGACGGTGCTTCGGAGATGGAGATCACAAGCACAAGATGATGATGGCCATATCATATCACTTATATTGATTGCATGTGATGTTTATCCTTTATGCATCTTATCTTGCTTTGATTGACGGTAGCATTATAAGATGATCTCTCACTAAAATTATCAAGAAGTGTTCTCTCGAGTATGCACCGTTGCTAAAGTTCGTAGTACCCAAACACCACGTGATGATCGGGTGTGATAAGTTCTCGTCCATCTACAACGGGTGCAAGCCAGTTTTGCACACGCAGAATACTCAGGTTAAACTTGACGAGCCTAGCATATGCAGATATGGCCTCGGAACACGGAGACCGAAGGTCGGCGTGAATCATATAGTAGATATGATCAACATAGTGATGTTCACCATTGAAAACTACTCCATCTCACGTGATGATCGGTTATGGTTTAGTTGATTTGGATCACGTGATCACTTAGATGACTAGAGAGATGTCTGCCTAAGTGGGAGTTCTTAAGTAATATGATTAATTGAACTTAAATTTATCATGAACTTAGTCCTGGTAGAATTTTGCAAATTATGTTGTAGATCAATAGCTCGCGTTGTTGCTTCCCTAAGTTTTTATATGTGTTCCTAGAGAAAATTGTATTGAAAAATGTTAGTAGCAATGTTGCGGATTGGATCCGTGATCTGAGGTTTATCCTCATTGCTGCACAGAAGAATTATGTTCTTGATGCACCGCTAGGTGACAGACCTATTGCAGGAGCGGTGCTGACGTTATGAGCGTTTGCCTAGCTCAATATGATGACTACTTGATAGTTTAGTGCACCATGCTTAAACGGCTTAGAATCGGGACTTCAAAGACGTTTTGAGCGTCATGGACCATATGAGATGTTCCAGGAGTTGAAGTTAATATTTCAGCAAATACCGAGTTGAGAGATATGAAGACTCCAACAAGTTCTATAGCTAAAAGATGGAGGAGAATCGCTCAACTAGTGAGCATGTGCTCAGATTGTGCAGGTACTTCAATCGCTTGAATCAAGTGGGAGTTAATCTTCCGGATAAGATAGTGATTGACAGAATTCTCTAGTCACCATCACTAAGTTACTAGAACTTCGTGATGAACTATAGTATGCAAGGGATGACGAAAACGATTCCCGAGCTCTTCGTGATGTTGAAATCGACGAAGGTAGAAATCAAGAAAGAGCATCAAGTGTTGATGATTGACAAGACCACTAGTTTCAAATAAAAAGGGCAAAGGGAAAGAAAGGGGAACTTTAAGTAGAATGACAAGCAAGTTGTCACTCCCACGAAGAAACCCAAAGCTGAACCAAAGCCTGAAACTGAGTGCTTACACTGCATAGGAAATGGTCACTGGAAACGGAAATACCCCAAATATTTGGTGGATAAGAAGGATGGCAAAGTGAACAAGGGTATATTTGATATACAGGTTATTAATGTGTGCTTTACTAGTGTTTATAGTAGCCCCTGAGTATTTGATACTTGTTCGGTTGCTAAGATTAGTAACTCGAAACAGGAGTTACAGAATAAATAGAGACTAGTTGAAGGGGAAGTGACGATGAGTGTTGGAAGTAGTTCCAAGATTGATATGATCATCATCGCACACTCCCTATACTATCGGGATTAGTGTTGAACCTAAATAAATGTTATTTGGCGTTTGCGTTGAGCATGAATATGATTTGATCATGTTTATTGCAATACGGTTATTCATGTAAATTAGAGAATAATTATTGTTCTGTTTACATGAATAAAACCTTCTATGGTCATACACCCAATGAAAATGGTTTGTTGGATCTCGATCGTGTGACACACATATTCATAATATTGAAACCAAAAGATGTAAAGTTAATAATGATAGTGCAATTTATTTGTGGCATCGCCGTTTGGGTCATATCGGTGTAAAACGCATGAAGAAACTCCATCTTGATGGGCTTTTGGACTCACTTGATTATGAATCACTTGGTAATTGCGAACCGTTCCTAATGTGCAATATGACTAAAACTCCGTTCTCCTGAACTATGGAGCGAGCAACTGATTTGTTGGAAATCATACATACCGATGTATGCGATCCGATGAGTGTTAAGGCTCATGGCGTGTATCATTATTTTTCCGACCTTCACAGATGATCTCGAGCAGATATGCGTATATCTTCTTGATGAAACATAAATCTGAAATAGTTGAAAAGTTCAAAGTATTTCAGAGTGAAGTGAAGAATCATCGTAACAAGAAAATAAAAGTTTCTACGATATGATCGCAGAGGAAAAATATTTGAGTTACGAGTTTGGCCTTGATTAAAACAATGTGAAATAGTTTCACTACTCACGCCACCGAACACCACAGCATAATGGTGTGTCCGAACGTCAGTAACCGCACTTTATTGGATATGGTGCGATCTATGATGTATCTTACCGATTTACCACTATCGTTTTGGGGCTATGCATTAGAGACAGCTGCATTCACGCTTAATAGGGCACCATCTAAATCCGTTGAGATGACACCGTATGAAATATGGTTTAGCGATAAACCTAAGTCGTCGTTTCTTAAAGTTTGGAGTTGTGATGCTTATGTGAAATTTTTTTCACCTGATAAGCTCGAACCCAAATCGGAGAAGTGCGTCTTCATAGAATACCCAAAGGTAACTATTGGGTACACCTTCTATCACAGATCCGAAAGCAAGATATTTTTTTGCTAAGATGGATCCTTTCTAGAGAAGAAGTTTCTCGAAAGAAGTGAGTGGGAGGAAAGTAGAACTTGATGAGGTAATTATAACTTCTCCCTTATTGGAAAGTAGTTCATCACAGGAATCAGTTCGGTGATTCCTACACCAATTAGTGAGGAAGTTAATGATGATGATCATGAAACTTCAGATCAAGTTGCTACCAAACCTCGTAGGTCTTCCAGAGTAAGATCCGCACTGAGTGGTACGGTAATCCTATTCTAGAAGTCATGTTACTAGACCATGATGAACCTACGAACTATGAGGAAGCGATGATGAGCCCAGATTCCATGAAATGGTTTTGAGACCATGAAATCTGAGATGGGATCCATGTATGAGAACAAAGTGTGGACTTTGATTGATTTGCCCGATGATCGGCAAGTCATAGAGAATAAATGGTTCTTCAAGAGGAAGATGGACGTTGATAGTAGTGTTACTATCTACAAAGCCCGACTTGTTGCAAAAAGGTTTTCGACAAGTTCAAGGTGTTGAATACGATGAGATTTTCTCACTCGAAGCGATGCTTAAGTCTGTCCGAATCATGTTAGCAATTGCCACATTTTATGAAATCTGGCAAATGGATGTCAAAACTACATTCTTTAATGGATTTATTAAAGAAGAGTTGTATATGATGCAACCAGAAGGTTTTGTCAATCCTAAAGGAGCTAACAAAATGTGCAAGCTCCAAATGATCCATCTATGGACTGGTGCAAGCATCTCGGAGTTGGAATAAACGCTTTGATAGTGTGATCAAAGCATATGGTTTTTACAGACTTTTGGAGAAGCCTGTATTTACAAGAAAGTGGGTGGGAGCACTACAGCATTTCTGATAAATATATGTGAATGACATATTGTTGATCGGAAATAATGTAGAATTATTCTTCAAAGCATAAAGGAGTATTTGAAAGGAGTTTTCAAAGAAAGACCTCGGTGAAGCTGCTTACATATTGAGCATCAAGATCTATTGAGATAGATTAAGACACTTGATAAGTTTTTTTTTCAATAAGCACATACCTTGTCAAGATTTTGAAGTAGTTCAAAATGGAACAGTCAAAGAAAAGTTCTTGCCTGTGTTGCAAAAGTGTGAAATTGATTAAGACTCAAATCCCGACCACGGCAAAAAATAGAAAAGAGAATGAAAGTCATTCCCTATGCCTCAATCATAGGTTCTATAAAGTATGCTATGCTATGTACCAGACCTATTGTATACCTTGCTCTGAATTTGGCAAGGAGTACAATAGTGATCTAGGAGTAGATCCTTTGGACATTGGTCAAGAACATCCTTAGTAAGGACTAAGGAAATATTTCTCGATTATGGAAGTGATAAAAGAGCCCGTCGTAAAGAGTTACATCGATGCAAGATTTTTACACTGATCCAGATGACTCTAAGTCTCAATCTGGATACATATTGAAAGTGGGAGCAATTAGCTAGAGTAGCTCCGTGCGAGCATTGTAGACATAGAATATTTGCAAAATACATACGGCTCACGAATGTGACAGACCCGTTGACTAAGCTTCTCTCACGAACAAAACATGATCATACCTTAGTACTCTTTGGGTGTTAATCACATAGCGATGTGAACTAGATTATTGACTCTAGTAACCCTTTGGGTGTTGGTCACATGACGATGTGAACTACGGGTATTAATCACATACAGATGTGAATATTAGTGTTGAAACACATGATGATGTGAACTAGATTATTGACTCTAGTGCAAGTGGGAGACTGAAGGAAATATGCCCTAGAGGCAATAATAAAGTTATTATTTATTTCCTTATATCATGATAAATGTTTATTATTCATGCTAGAATTGTATTAACCGGAAACATAATACATGTGTGAATACATAAGACAAACATATAGTCACTAGTATGCCTCTATTCGACTAGCTCATTAATCAAAGATGGTTATGTTTCCTAACCATAGACATGTGTTGTCATTTGATTAATGGGATCACATCATTAGGAGAATGATATGATTGACTTGACCCATTCCGTTAGCTTAGCACTTGATCGTTTAGTATGTTGCTATTGCTTTCTTCATGACTTATACAAAGTCCTGCAACTATGAGATTATGCAACTCCTGCTTACCGGAGGAACACTTTGTGTGCTACCAAACGTCACAACGTAATCGGGTGATTATAAAGGTACTCTACAGGTGTCTCCAAAAGTATATGTTGAGTTGGCATGATTCGAGATTAGGTTTTGTCACTCCGATTGTCGGAGAGGTATCTCTGGGCCTTCTCGGTAATACTCATCACCTAAGCCTTGCAAGCATTGTAACTAATGAGTTAGTTATGAAATGATGTATTACAGAACGAGTAAAGAGACTTGCCAAGAACGAGATTGAACTAGGTATTGGATACCGACGATCGAATCTCGGCAAGTAACATACCGATGACAAAGGGAACAACGATGTTGTTATGCGGTTTGACCGATAAAGATCTTCAGAGAATATGTAGGAGCCAATATGGGCATCCAGGTTCCGCTATTGGTTATTGACCAAGAATAGTTCTAGGTCATGTCTACATAGTTCTCGAACCCGTAGGGTCCGCACGCTTAAGGTTTCGATGTCAGTTATATTATGAGTTTATGAGTTTTGATGTACCGAAGGAGTTCTGAGTCCCGGATGAGATCAGGGACATGACGAGGAGTCTCGAAATGGTCGAGACGTAAAGATCGATATATTGGACGACTATATTCGGAGTTCGGAAAGGTTACGAATGATTTGGGTATTTTTCGGAGTACCAGAGAGTTACGGGAATTCGCCGAGGAGAAGTATTGGGCCTTGTTGGGCCCTGCGGGAAAGAGAGAGGGGCTGCCTAGGGCAGGCCGCGCGCCCCCCAAGGCCTAGTCCGAATTGGACTAGGGGGAGGGGCCGCACCCTTCCTCCCTTCCTTCCTTCTCTCCTACTCCTACTAGGAAAGGAGGAGTCCTACTCCCGGTGGGAGTAGGACTCCCCCCTTGGTGCGCCCCCTCCTAGGCCGGCCACCTCCTCCTTGCTCCTTTATATACGGGGGCAGGGGGGCACCCCATGACAGACAAGTTGATCTACGGATCGTTCCTTAGCCGTGTGCGGTGCCCCCCTCCACCATATTCCACTTCGGTCATATCGTCGCGGAGCTTAGGCGAAGCCCTGCGCCGGAGAAGTCATATCGTCGCGGAGCTTAGGCGAAGCCCCGCGCCGTGAAGTCATATTGTCGCGGAGCTTAGGCGAAGCCCCGCGTCGGTGGAGCATCATCATCGCCACCACGCCGTCGTGCCGACGGAACTCATCCCCGACGCTTTGCCGGATCGGAGCCCGGGATCGTCATCGAGCTGAACGTGTCTTGAACACGGAGGTGCCGTACGTTCGGTACTTGGATCGGTCGGATCGTGAAGACGTATGACTACATCAACCGCGTTGTTATAACGCTTCCGCTTTCGGTCTACGAGGGTACGTGGACATACACTCTCCCCTCTCGTTGCTATGCCAGCACCATGGTCTTCCGTGTGCGTAGGAATTTTTTTGAAATTACTGCGTTCCCCAACAGGTAGTACGGCTCCGGTTCCGCGCTGGTACCGCCTCGACTCGAGACGTGGTTTTCTCGTGTCGGGTTTAGCGGCAGTAGGAGCGGTAGTACCGCTTCAGCGTCTTGGTAGTACCGCTGCTACCACCGCCTTAGTGCCGCTCAATGGCCCTCCTCCTGTTCCTTCTCCCTGCTCGTCGTAGGCGTTGTCCCGCGGTCCCAGTAGTACTGCGTTGGGCCAAGCGGCGATCACTGCTCCAGCTCAGTAGTGCTGCTCATACGGCTCTGCCTCGCCCTCTGTCTTGCTCCGCTCTCCATGTTCTACCACCCGGGCGGTAGTACCGCTCTTGCGCGGACTGAGCACATAACGGTTGGATTCGGGAGCTCCTATAAAAGGGGGTCTTCTTCCTCATTCAACTTTATCTCTTGAGCTCGTGTTCTTCCCCCATTGTTGACCTTCTTCGAGCTTGCTAACTCTCAATGCCTCCATGGATTCTTGCTAGTTTTTGAGGGAAAAGAGTGAGGAGATCTAGATCCACATTTCCACCAATCACTTTCTCCTCTTTGTGAGGGGAACCCCTTGGATCTAGATCTTGGAGTTCTTGGTGTTCTCTTTCTTGTTCTTCC
The DNA here is from genome assembly GCA_021605145.1 of Aegilops bicornis. NCBI lineage: Eukaryota > Viridiplantae > Streptophyta > Magnoliopsida > Poales > Poaceae > Aegilops > Aegilops bicornis. The sequence continues at coordinate 586,247,546 of CM038673.1, read as the reverse complement.
TCTCATTTTCCTCCCTAGCATTAGTTGCTTCGGTGGGATTTGAGAGAGAAGGACTTGGGCACTCCGTGTGCCCTTACCATTGCATTTGGTACATCGGTTTGAGTTCTCCATGTGATACGTGGAAGTTACAAGTTGAGAAGCTTATTACTCTTGGGTGCTTGGTACCCTTGAGCTTGTTCCTCTTGGGTGCTTGGGCGCCCTAGGCAGTTGGTGGTGTTCGAGCTCAATCATTGTGGTGTAAAGCTCCGGGCAAGCGTCAGGGTCTCCAATTAGGTTGTGGAGATCGCCTGAGCAATTTGATCTGTACCGTGACCGCCCCAAGGGTTGCCATTTGTACGGGTTCGGTGACCGCCTCAAGGGTCCCTTAGTGGAATCACAGCATCTTGCACCTGCAAGGGCGTTAGGAGATTACGGTGGCCCTAGTGGCGTCTTGGGAGCATTGTGCCTCCACACCGCTCCAAACGGAGATTAGCATCCGCAAGGGTGTGAACTTCGGGATACATCGTCGTCTCCGCGTGCCTCGGTTATCTCTTACCCGAGCCCTTTACTTATGCACTTTACTTTGTGATAGCCATATTGTTTCTTGTCATATATATTGCTATCACTTAGTTGTTTATCTTGCTTAGCATAAGTTGTTGGTGCACATAGGTGAGCCTAGTTGTTGTAGGTTTTGTGCTTGACAAATTAACCGCTAGGTTTATTCTGCATTTGTTCAAGCCTAAACCGTAATTATTTTAAAGCGCCTATTCACCCCCCCCCCCCTCTAGGCGACATCCACGATCTTTCAATGCGAAATATCAGAACGAATAGCAGAAGCAGGTTTAGGTGTCGCAAGCTTACTCAAAACAGAAGGTGAATCAAGTGCAGAGCTAGATGGCATTTCCTTACCTCCCCTCGTAGTTGAGGGATAAATTGTTGTCTTAGCGTCTTTCAAGTTCTTCATAGTGACGAGCAGATATAAATCCCGAGTGACTCAAAGAATAGAGCTATGGTCCTCGGAAACGGCGCCAGAAAATAGTGATAACCCACAAGTATAGGGGATCACAACAGTTTTCAAGGGTAGAGTATTCAACCCAAATTTATTGATTCGACACAAGGGGAGGCAAAGAATATTCTCAAGTATTAGCAGTTGAATTGTCAATTCAACCACACCTGAATAACTTAATATCTGCAGCAAAGTATTTAGTAGCAAAGTAATATGATAGTAGTGGTAGCGATAACAAAAGTAACGGTAGCAAAAGTAATATTTTTGGTGTTTTGTAGTGATTGTAACAGTAGCAGCAGAAAAGTAAATAAGCGAAGAACAATATGTGAGAAGATGATAGGCATTGGATCGGTGATGGAGAATTATGCCGGATGCGGTTCATCATGTAACAGTCATAACATAGGGTGACACAGAACTAGCTCCAATTCATCAATGTAATGTAGGCATGTATTCCGAATATAGTCATACGTGCTTATGGAAAAGAACTTGTGTGACATCTTTTGTCCTACCCTCCCATGGCAGCGGGGTCCTAATGGAAACGAAGGGATATTAAGGCCTCCTTTTAATAGAGTACCGGAACAAAGCATTAGCACATAGTGAATACATGAACTCCTCAAACTATGGTCATCACCGGGAGTGGTCCCGAGTATTGTCACTTCGGGTTGCGGATCATAACACATAGTAGGTGACTATAGACTTGCAAGATAGGATCAAGAACACACATATATTCATGAAAACATAATAAGTTCAGATCTGAAATCATGGCACTCGGGCCCTAGTGACAAGCATTAAGCATAGCAAAGTCATAGCAACATCAATCTCGTAACATAGTGGATACTAGGGATCAAACCTAACAAAACTAACTCGATTACATGATAGATCTCATCCAACCCATTACCGGCCCAAAGAAGCCTCACGATGGAATTACTCACACACGGCGGTGAGCATCATGAAATTGGTGATGGAGGATGGTTGATGATGACGACGGCGACGAATCCCCCTCTCCGGAGCCCCGAACGGACTCCAGATCAGCCCTCCCGAGAGGTTTTAGGGCTTGGCGGCGGCTCCATATCGTAAAACGCGATGAATTCTTCTCCCTGATTTTTTTCTCCCCGAAAGCAAATATATAGAATTGGAGTTGAGGTCGGAGGAGCTCCAGGGGGCCCACGAGGTAGGGGGCGCGCCCTAGGGGGGAGGGCGCCCCCCACCTCGTGGCTAGGTGTGGGCCCCTGGTCTTCATCTTTTGCAAGGATTTTTATTATTTCCAAATAGACGTTCCGTGGAGTTTCAGGTCATTCCGAGAACTTTTGTTTCTGCACATAAATAACACCATGGAAAGTGTGCTGAAAACAGCGTCCGTCCGGGTTAGTTCCATTCAAATCATGCAAGTTAGAGTCCAAAACAAGGGCAAAAGTGTTTGGAAAAGTAGATACGACGAAGACATATCAGTGCTGCCTTTGCTGATAGACATTGGGTGCATCGCGGCCCCGCTGTCTGCCGGCGATTCCGCCTCTCGCCGGGACGGCGCGCCTGGTGATGAGCCGTGCTCCCCGCTGTTGAGCCGGTCTGGTGTCGGTCAAGACGGGCCGACGCCAGCCGCAGGTTTTGGTAACTGAAGAGCCTCGTTCCGTGGAGGGACAGAAAAGCAGTTCCCTTTCTCTCGCTAATTCGGTGCAGGAGGCCCCGCCTGCTGGCCTTGGCTCTGTCTCCCCTAGGCGTACTCTGGGAGTGCCCGCGGGTGAGCTCACATGCATGCAACGAATATCCCCAGCATCTCCTTCAGATCCAGTTTCCACCGACGCCTCGACTAGGGCCGAGTTGGATGGGGGCCTGCTTGAGCCGGAAGTGGAGCGTGCCGCTCCTCTCCCTCTGGATGCTGGGCTTTTGCAACCTGGGCCACTTATCGGGCCTCCTAATGATGGGCCTTCACAAGCTGGGCCTCCTCTCGGGATAGAGCACTCTAGGTCAACTGGGATGTTGGATCAGATCACTACCTTCCTCGACTCCATATCCACACCAGCCGCCGTTGCCTGTCCTGCTCTGCTAAGCGGCGCCGGACCGACTACCCCCTCGCCTCCACCATCGCCCCTCCGTCGGCTGCTAGGCCGCTGCCCCTAGCGCCCGTTGCCGGCCTCCCAAGGAGCAGCGGGCGGCTGGCGACCAAGCCTTCCAGCGGCCTTAGTGCCATGGACAAGGCCCACCTTGTTTTGATGAAGAAGGAGGGGATCATCATCGGAGATGGACCTGCCACCCCTGATGAGCTCAGAAGATACAAAGATCTTTACAAAGATGAGCTTCCTCGGCACTTCATTGAAGCTGTGACTGACTTGGTGAAGGCTACGACGGTGGGCAAGACCAAGTTGCCGGCCTCTTCTGTTGGGCTGGGCGCGGAGGGGATGGTGGTGGCGAATTGAGTGTTGCGCTGGGCTGGTTCCATGTGTGTGTGTGCTTAGTTTCCCATGTTTAGTAGTTCTACATCCTGCTATTGGTTGGAGCAGTGTGGCGGCTGTTCTCAGGCCTATTCTTTGGGTTTCTTCAGTTTCGTCAGTGCCATGTATGTCCCTGGTTTACCTTGGTCTGCTATGAGGCCATCACAAGGTGGCCCTTGTTCTATGGTTGCTCTGGTCTGCAGTTTCGGTGTTGTATAAGTGCTGCTGCTCCAGCTTTCTATGGCTTTTGGGCCGGATGCTCATGTCTGCTTGTTTATGTATCTTGCCGGCTGTCGGGTGTCCCCCGAGTTTGCCTTTGTTTATATGGATTTAAACATCTTCAATCGGAATGTGCGAGGGCTTCATAATCGTGCTAAACGAAGTGCTATTGCTAAGTTGATTGCTTGTCTGAATTGCAGTATTATCTGTTTGCAAGAGACAAAGATGGAACAGATTGATAGGGCTTTTGTTGCTGAATCTGCTGGTGCAAAATTCTCTAATAATTTTGTGTTCAAGTCTGCCTCGGGCTCTAGAGGTGGCATCCTAATTGCATGCTCAGAGGACTTCGCCATTACCCCCTTGGTGGCTGTACCAGATGAGTTCTCTATGACGGCTTCTATCTTGGATAAGTCCAACAATTCCTCTTGGGATATCACCTGCGTGTATGGACCGCAGCTTGGCTCGGATAAGACCTGTTTCTTAGCTGAACTTGTTGTGCTGCAACCGTTGGTTAAGAAGGAATGGCTGGTGCTGGGAGATTTCAATCTCATTAGCAAAGCCGAGGATAAGAACAACTCAAATGTAAATCTCAGGCTTATGGGACAATTCAGGAACACTATTGACTTGCTGGAGCTGAGGGATTTGTCTCTCTTTGGAAATAAGTACACTTGGTCCAATGAAAGAGCAGGCACCACCATGACAAAGATTGACCGTGTTCTCATGTCCAATGACTGGGAATTAAGATATCCCCAATATCAGCTTTCTCCGGCCTCATCAGCAGTGTCTGATCACTCTCCTCTCTTGCTCAAGAAGAGGGATGACAAGATATACAAATGTTCAAGATACGAGGCTTACTGGCTGAGGCTGCATGCTTTAGAAGATGTGGTCTCCAAAAGTTGGAACAAGCCACCGAGATCCAAAGAGCCTTTATGGAACTTCATGCTAAACTTTCAAGACTGCTTTGGCCCTCAAGGCACAGGATAAGAAGATCAAGGCTTCTTCCAATCTGGCGTTCAATGTGGCCAATGAGGTTATCTTTAACTTGGATTTGGCTATGGAGGATCGGGAGCTCTCTAAGGCTGAATGGGCTCTCCGAAGAACGCTTAAGGCGCGGCTGCTGGGTATTGCGGCGGTAGAAAAAAAATCCTTTGGCGCCAACGCTCTAGAATTACCAAGATCAAAGCAAGCGATGCTAACTCTAAGTTGTTTCACCTGCGAGCTAACGGGCGACGGAGGAAGAACCATATTCCTGTGCTTAGAGGGCTGAATGGCGATGTTAACGAGCACAAGCTCAAAGAAGAGCTCCTTCTGAATCATTTCAAATCTTTATTGGGGACCTCTTCTGCTACGAGGAGGGTCTTCAACTGGGACTTCCTTCAGCATCCATCGGCTAACTTGCAACACTTAGAAATGCCTTTCACGGAGGAGGAAATTAAAGCGGTTGTCTTTGACTTGCATGATGAAAAAGCTCCAGGCCCGGATGGTTTTATTGGGAAGTTCTTTAAGAGATTCTGGACATTAATCAAAGATGATTTGGTGGCTGCAGTTCAGCAGATTTTTTTTGCCTTCGAGGAGATAACTGGAATCTACTCAACTCTGCGCATATTGTCCTGCTACCCAAGACTGAGGCTGCAGTCTCGGCCAATGATTTCAGACCAGTGAGCTTGTTGCACAGCTTTGCCAAAATCTTCTGTAAGTTGTTGGCCAATAGGTTGGGCCCTGAATTGCAGCAGCTGATTTCTTGCACCCAAAGTGCCTTCATTCGCGGAAGATCTATACAGGACAATTTTCTTTATGTCCAGAACACTAGCAGAGATGCACACAAGAGGAATATCCCTCTGGTTTTCCTGAAACTTGACTTTGCCAAGGATTTTGACTCTGTTGGTTGGCCCTACCTGCTGGATGTAATGCAGGCTTACGGTTTTGGGCAGAGATGGCGAAATATTATCAGTTTGTTGCTGGCCTCGTCATCTTCTCTGAGTTCTTCTTAATGGGTGCCCTGGCCCTCCTTTCGCTCATAAAAAGGGACTGCGACAAGGAGATCCGCTATCTCCAATGCTCTTCATTCTGGCCATGGACCCCCTACTGAGGATGTTCGAGTGCGCCACAAGTCATGGCATTCTAGAGCCCATTCCTAGAAATGCCGTAAGGATGAGAACAAGTTTATATGCTGACGACGCTGCCATCTTTGCCTCTCCGGATTGCTCCCATCTTGATGCTATCCTCAATATTCTGGAGGTGTTCAGCTCTATCTCGGGCCTCAAAATTAACCCGGCAAAATGCGTCGTCTATCCCATTCGTTGCCAGCAGGATTCTGTGCAGAATGGCCTTGCTGGGTTCGGTGGCGCTGTTGGATCGTTCCCTTGCAAATATCTTGGGCTACCCTCTCTTTTAAGAAGTTGATAAGGATTGATTTGCAACCTTTCCTTGAAAAGGGGGGGTGGAAGGTTAAGCATCTGGAAGGGGAAGCTTCTGAACCTGACCGGCCGCCTTGACTTGATCAACAATGTCCTCACGGCAACCATCACCTTTTTCCTCACTGTTTTTGCTCTGAATGGTTGGTTCACTAAGAAATTTGACAAGTTAAGGAGCAATTTCCTTTGAAATGCTGACGAGGAGGCACATGGTGGAAAATGTCTTGTTAATTGGAGAAGGATTTGCGTGCCCAAGAATGTGGGTGGCCTAGGCATCAAAGATATTCATGCCTCCTGAAGGGCTCTTCGTCTTCGCTGGCCATGGTATGAATGGGATGATGTGGATAGACCTCGAAGGGGACTCCGGTGCCTTATGTAGCAGGCTGACCTGAATCTTTTTGCGGCATGTACTACCATCTCTGTGGGTGATGGTCGAAACACAAGTTTTTGGAACCATAGATGGTTGAAGGGACAGGCCCCCAAGGAGATTGCTCCTGATTTGTTCAAGCTAGCCAGATCTAAGAAGTTGTCTATTTGTGAAGCTTTGTCCAATGGCGCTTGGATGAGAGGGTTGAGGAATATAAACACTCCCATGCTAATGGACTCCTTTATTAACCTTTGGTCGACTTTGCAAGGAACCGCGTTGCAACCTTGGCCTGATCAATTCGCTGGAACCTATCGGTAAATGGAGTATACTCTGCAAAGTCGGCCTATCACTTTCAGTTCCTAACTCGCATCCCACAGCCTCATCTTCAGCAAGTTTGGAGTATCAAAGCGGAGGGGAAGATCAATTTTTTTACCTGGACTCTGCTCCAGAACAGATTATGGACAGCTGACAGACTTCGGGCACGTAATTGGGGTCACAATGATGCTTGCTTGTTTTGTGACCAAACCTTAGAATCTGCCAAGCACCTGATCCTTGATTGCCCTTTTGCGAAAGAGGTTTGGCTCAAAGTTAGTGGCTCCTACCCTGCGGCTGCTCAGGCAGCCTTGGGTGCGACATCCATCCTAGATTGGTGGAGTAAAGTGAGAAGCCTCAAGAAGAGAGGCAATGCTACCGATGATTGCACATCGGCAGTGTATATTGCTTGGCACCTTTGAATTGAGAGAAACAACAGAGTTTTCAAGGCCTCGTCCTGCTCTACTTCTGCTGTGCTGCTACTTGCAAGAGATGCGTTCGACCTCCTTAAGGAGGCAGGGGAGTAGTAGCCTGAGAGTGGCATGGCTGGATGCCTTTGGCTTCAGCATTTCCCCCCCTTTTTCTTCCTTGCTGTAATCCTTTCCGGCTGCTGCTCCGGCAGTCTTGTACAGTCTTTCCCTCTAATATAATGAAAAGGCAGAGCTCCCGCCGTCCCGGTCAAAAAAATTTTGTAGTTATTAATCTGGAATGCACGAAATAAATTTACAATTTAAATTCATTTTAATTTGAGAAAATAAAACTGACAAACTGAATAGTAACATACGCTAAGAAAATAGGAATGGTAGCAGAAATTCTTTCCTATCGATCTGCCTTTTTGTTCTCCACGCAAAGTTGAAATTTGCTCCAGGAAAGTACACTTGCAATTTCATTACGAGCTGTGACACACTTTTTTTTTCTTGCCAAAGTTTATATATTAATAAATAATTAAGGTACTCAAGCATCATAAAGGTAAATATGCAACGAGTTGATAAACAAGCGGCCATAAGGAATCACAAACAAATTACCTAAAGTTAACAAATGCAAGTAAAAATGAAACATGGAGATTTATATATTTAAGATTAAGAAACATTAGCTACCTGCAGGAAGAGCAGAGGTTTGTCAATGACATCTCTCGTGTCACCGGCATCTCCAGGAACTCCTCCACGGGTACAACGGCTACCAGATGCAGAGGCCGAGGGTCATCCTTTTTTTCTAAAAAAAAAACGGCGGCACCAGCGGCTGGCCGAGGTCCTCCAGCCGCACGTCGGCCACCGCCGCCACGAACATCACCCCTTCCCCCGTGCAGTCCACTTCCAGCTTGTTTCCTTCGGGGAGCTTCCGCAAGCGCCCGGCCATGGGGTAGTAGTAGACCAGAGCCCCCGCCACGGCGGCCTTGATGCCCTTGGCCACTCTGCCCGGCTTGGTGCTCTCTCCCGGCGGGCTGCGGAAGAAGCCGACGATGGACTCGTAGAACCGGAGCGACCACTGGTCGTCGAGGTCGGAGAGGGCCTTGGTCTCACGCGGCGTCGGCCGTGCCGGGTAAACCAGCTCGGGCTCGCTCCAGCGCGCCGTGAAGGTCACCATGGCAGCTCAACTATCGGGACGTGAGAGAAACAGAGTGTTACTCAGCAGCCAAGCAGGCAAATGGATGCTAAGATTATGTGACTCTTTGCAGTGGTTTGCTTGGCATGAGCTTTGGACGTACTCCCTCCGTTCTTAAATAATTGTCTTTCTAAAGATTTCAAAAAGTGACTACATACGAAGTAAAATGAGTGAATCTACATTTTAAAACATGTTTACATACATCCGTATGTTGTAGTCCATTTGAGATGGCTAGAAAGACAATTATTTGAGAACGGAAGGAGTAGTACATATAAGCAGGTGACGGTGACTGCTTGATGGCATGCAGATGCAGGACGAAGAAGAGTACGTGTATTTGTTCTGTATATATATATATATCCCGGCCGGTGCACAGAGTTGAAGTAGTAGTGCCGTAATTCTTTGAACGAGTGAGCGCTCGCCTCTCGGGAATCAAGTCTTGCCGGCTCGGCGCGACCACCCGTCAACTTTGATCCGTCCGTCGTCACCTTGCAGCATGCCCGGTCTCCACTCTCCACTCCGCTGGCTAGCAATTGACCCGGAGTCCCCCGTCCGACGCGGCCCCAGTATTCATACTTTATCCGGTGTGTGATGTTGTGGATCAAAGCAATTTGATTTGGACTTCCCCAAAAAGTATTGTTTTTTACCAAATATAAATGACCATCATTTTCGTATGATTTATGATTTGAAGTTACTAACAAAGAAATTAGGAGTAAATTTATTGCTTACCAAATTCTCTGATCAATTTGATTTTTAATATGATTTGTTTTTCAGTATACACTAGTGTAAAGCCCACGCTTTGCTCCGGGTATTTATTATTTGTTCTTATTGAGTTTATTTAAAATATTTTTGTAATATTTTTGCATTTTCTAAACATAAATTCGCAAAGTTTAAATGTTGAAGTGCATAAACAAATTGAAATGTTAAGTCTTGGTACATTAATTTTCTAGCACAATTAGGAATTTTCAATGGTCACATCTTTTACTAACTGAATTTTGTAACATGTTAATCTAGCAATTTGTGCTTCCTTTTTTGTTCTTTACTAATATATCTTTTCAAGAAGAGACATCATTTCATCAAGGGGCGTGTATTTTCACAAAGGGGTGTCTTTTTCAACAAATAGACATCTTTTTACCAAGGAAACTGCCTTTCCATAAACAGACATTTTTTTCCACTATGGGATGTGTCTTTCTAATAAAGGACATGGCTGTTCATAAACCCGACTTCCAAGATCTAATGGACTTAATTGATTTTTGATATAATCCAACGATCGTTCTTTTCTAGGTGACGTCTTACTGTGGATGCTGCGTTAACAGCAAATTGCAGAATAAAGAGGGATTTTAACAGGTTATTTTTCTTGCAAAAGGGAACTTATTAAATATAGTGGAGATACAATCATGGGCGATCAATTGCTCGACGCAAACTAGCAAAAGCAAAATGTCAATATGGCTCATACCACGGTGTTTGAAAAGTTTTGCATGTTGTGCAAGTTTATACTCAACTCTGGTACATTTTGTTTTTGCATACTTGAAGGATCAGTTTGGCATGTGTCGTGGGCTGATCTGGAAAAGGTCTATTTTGAAGACCAAGGATTATCGAACCCATTTTGCATCTAACTTCGGGCTTTACCATTCAAAAAAAAATTCAGGCTTTACAAACATACCATAACTTCCACATTTGACCATGTATATAGTAATATAATAAATAATAATTGGTTTTGTGTAATTTAACTATTCGAAGGAACATGTCATATTGGTCATCTTTTAGGCTGATGTGGCATGTACTTTTGGGCAACATAAGTCCATGATACGTCTTTTAGCTAGCTATAATTGTGGATAATGTGTGAAAACACACTCATATTCATGTTCAAGCTAAATATTTACTAGCTATTTCATTTACTAAATTCGTTAAAATATGTCGCAAAGTGCATATTATCCCACATGTTATGTAGAATGATTCATCATTCATTTGATATGGTGATCGAGGCTAACTTATTTACATTCATTATCTATTCTTTTTCTTATAGAAGCTAGTGGTATAGTGTTTTTTGACCAGTCATTTTTCTGATCTATAAGAACCAATGGATTTGAGGTGCCATAAAGTGCATATATTGAACCAAGAATTCAGTACAAAGCACGACGCAGGCAAGTCAAAACTCAACTCTTAACCCTGTCGTAACAAATCATGCATCACCTCACCAGTTTTGCGGTCTCAAAATAGAGAAAAATATCTTTTCAATCATTTCTTATGAGTCTAAATAAAAAATGTACCAAAGGTAAATGTTATAGTTATATTTTCTTAGACAAATATGAAAATATCATAAGTGACAATATAAGCATTAGGACAATACATCATTGATACAACAAGTGGTATCATGTCTAGTTTCCTATGTAGTTTAATGGTAGTACACGACCTACTTTGGTCGATGTTTTTCAACCTTAATACAAAATCATGATAAAATTAGAAAGTAAAATGGACTAATTCCATTTTATACATATCCATTTTATTTCTTCAACCAAATTGCCATCTCCTTTGTAAACTTCTCCATTGCCAATTTTGGCAATAAGATTGATACCACTGTTGAGTCTTCACCGTCTTGATTCTTGCACTTTGTATGATAGCTTATCAACTTTGAAGTGGAATCTCCTGCGTGTGGCGTACCGGCTGCAACCAACTCAGCTTTCCCAAACTGTAGGGTATTGCCTCCAACCCACTTTGTATCACTAACCTCGTATGTTCTGTCCATGCAGAATGGTGACCACTCTCTCCATAAAGCCATCAAATCCACCATTGACTTCACACAATCCTTCGTGGTGTCCATCTTGACTTTGCGCATTAGCTCAAGTATATGAGCCAACGGCTTTGTAGACAACTCATCAACTGTGACCTCAACCACGGGAGAGAAATGTGCATTTCCATAGTAACCATGTGGGACGGCAACACTTTCCCCATTAATACTTCTGCCACGTGCATTTAAAGTAAACATGACACGTACTTTCTGATTAGATTCATAACCCAATGCCAACGTGCGACATCGCCACATGACGGCAGTAATCAATTCGAATGTTGTTGTAGATTTGGATAGATGTCCTGGGACATGGCTTCTTAAAATCTCTATCTCTTTTGGTCCAAAGAATAAATATTGCACTTCCATAGTTTCTGGTGGAGTTGATAGCATCACATCATTTCCTCTGCAATCTAACCCAAGAAGAAATGGTTTATAAGCCGAGTAGACGTGTGAGACGGAGGGTGGGATACGTGCTGTGAAAATATCTCTTTTCCACACTGGCAAGGTGGTTGGGATAAGTTCACCGCATGCAAGATCAGCTATAAATTTTATAAATTGGAGGATGCCAAAACCATCAGCAATGCAATGACACATGTGAAGCCCAATGACAAATCCTCCACATTTGAGTTGTGTCACCTGCAAAACAAATGACATATATATGGTTAAGTCATGAATGGTGGCATGATATCCCAATAAAATGTATAATTAGAAATTTTTGTAGTAATAGAGTTAATCATTAAGGTGATCACATACTAGCCATATCCCCATTTTCTATATTACTACACTTTTTATTTGTACTGGTGCTGATCTAAATTGTTTTGAATATGTTTCACGTCAGTAAACAATATAAATATTAGATTTATCTTAGTTGATGATGAGCTCCAGCACATCTCTACAGAAAAAATCAGTACATGTTTGCAAATCACCATCAAATTATATGTAGTAGTTAGGTTTAGTTACAACACTAAATAACTAAAATAACATAAAGATAAAATAATTAGTTAGTAATTTGAAAATGATAAAAGTTTACATAAACTAGGGACCTTCTCCTCCATGTTAAGTTGGAATTTCCTAGCAACCATTTCACTTTCTCGAAACTTTTACCCGATGAAAAAGACCCATATATAGTATGAATTTCCTAGCAACCTTTTCACTTCCTCTCCCATTTCCCTAGACAGCTAGACCCACAACATCATATACTAATAATAAGTTTATAGCAAATCAATATATTACCGCCCATAAGCTATAGAAAAGACTGCAAGGAAAAAATCAAGAAACGAAGTACAGTTAAGAAAGATTGGCTCTACCTGCAGGAAGAGCAGAGGCTTGCCAATGACATCCCTCGTGTTGCCGGCGTCGCCCAAGAACTCCTCGACGCACGGGTACGGCGGCACCAACGGCTCGCCCAGGTCCTCCAGCCGCACGTCCGCGGTGGCCTCCACAAACATCACTCCTTCCGCCGTGCAGTCCACCACCAGCTTGTTGCCGTCGGGGAGCTTCCTCAGGCGTCCGGCCATGGGGTAGTAGTACACGAGAGCCCCCGCCATGGCCGCCTTGATGCCCTTGGCCACTTTGCCCGGCGTGGTGCTTTCGCCCGGCGGGCTGCGGAAGAAGCCGACGATGGACTCGTAGAACCGCAGCGACCACTGGTCGTCAAGGTCGGAGAGGGCCTTGGTTTCGGCCGGCGTCGGCCGCGCCGGGCGCACCAGCTCGGGCTCGCTCCGGCGCGCCGTGAAGGTCACCATGGCACGGCTGTGTGTGTGAGGGAGAGTAGCTAGCACAGGAGAGGCAGCAAGGCTGGAAGGCGACTCGTTGCTGTTGTTTGACATGAGTGATGGAGGTACATGCATATATAGCCACATTCACCTGGTAAGATGAAGTGGTGAAGTCATGGCGATGGCGATGGCGACGGCGACGGCAACTGGTTCAAGGATGGCAGGATAAGAAAGAGTAGATCGGGGCGTACAGAGTTGAAGCGCCGTGACTCTTTGAACGAACGGGAATCATCAAGTCGCGCCGGCCGACCTGCAGGTGAAGTTGTTTGACTTGATTGGATTCTCGTACGGGGCTCTCGAGAATCAAGTCGTGCCGGCGCGGTGATGCCTGCGTACACGACAGCCCGCCAACTTTGGTCCGTTCATCGCCGGCCACTGCGCGGTCTTCTCATCGCTCGCCCGGTGATGTTGACCTAGGCAATCTTGTTTCGGCTCAGCAAATCAAACTAAATAAGAGTAATTAATCTTGTTGGTAATGTTGATCAGTGCAAATTACTCAGACTGGCCGTCCAACAAAGTTGATAGAAACTACTCCATATGTTTTGGTAGTTTTTTTGCGGGAACCATATGTTTAGGTATACAAGGCCGCCTCCTTTTTTAGTGTAAATTTGGCATTAACCTGACCAACAAAATCTGAGTTATATGTATGCTGTCGGGGTGTCGGAGCTCCCGAATGATGTAGCTTGTGCAGTGACCGCCGGTTTGGTCGGTCCCTTGTAATTGGAATGCCAGGTGTTCCAGCTAAAAAAAAATCTGAGTTATATGTATGTATTTCCTCCGTCCAGAATTACTTGTCGCATAAATGAATAAAAATGGATGTATTTAAAACTAAAATGCATCTAGATACATTCATTTCTCCGACAAGTTTTTCGGACGAAGGGAGTATGTCATAAAAAATATACCATTGGATTTGTAATACCGAAATGGAACATGGGACGAGCATTTCATTAGTATTAATAAGCTCTCCTGACGCAAATGGACACCCCCCCCCCCCCCCCGCCGCGACATCGAGGGTCTATTACTAGGGCATTGTGTCCATGCACAAGGCTGCAAAACAAAAATACAAAGGTAAACATGGTTGCATGTGCACCCCACGTGAATAGTAAATTAGCAAAAAATACAAGGAAAATTTGAAAATTTTAGGGTATCAAACCTGGTCGAACATTCTACTCACGTGTGAAGTTTCATGAAGTATTGACATCCGTGCTATTCTTAGTGAAGAAAATACAATTGAGACCAAACTATTCATCAAACAGTGTTTTAAATATAGCTTCGATTTGAAATTTTGCCCAGAATACAACGAATGACATTTCTTCGTGAAACTTCATACGCGAGTATATTGGTTGACTATGTATGTTAAACAAAATATTCAGATTTTTGGATTTTTTTCTAGTATATTTTTGAAATTTTCTATTCATAATGGATGCGCGTGGAACCATGTTCATCAAATATGCGTCCGCTGAAAAACACATATATTACACAAGGAAATGTGCACTCGGCAAGGCAAGAGAGAAAAACTGAACAGAAAGACAGTGGGTTTGAAATAGAGGGCCCAAACGTCAAGTGCGGCCTTGTTGGGAGCATGGGGCAAATCCCAGCCCATACTCTGCTATCGATTACCATCGTGACGTTGCTTCAAAATAGAAAAACAAAATAGCTGTTACTCAGAAAAAGAAAGAAAAAGAAAATAGCTTCGTATTCCATATTCAATTTCTCGGCACTTTTTTTTCAGAAAAACTTTTAATCTATTCATCTTCAATCATGACAGTAAGCGAGCCGAAGCCACCCACCGTCATTATCGCACTTCCATCGCTAGAGTCGGGCACAACTTGTTGTAGTAGACAGTTGGGAAGTCGTCGTGCTAAGGCCCCATAGGACCAGCACCCTAGAACAGCAATCGCCGCCGATGAAGAATAACATAGATTAGAAGGATCCAAATCAAAGACACACGAACATAGACGAACAACGACGAGATCTGAGCAAATCCATCAAAGATAGATCTGCCGGAGACACACGTCCACGCACCCACCAACGATGCTAGATGCATCGCCGGAACGGGGGCTATGCGAGGAGACCTTTATTCCATCTTCAAAGAGCCGCCACCGTCTCGCCTTCCTGAGCAGAAAACAAACCCTGACAAGATTGAAAAAAACAACTAAAAACGGAGCCCTCCCGCCGGCCCTTGCCAGGATCCACCGCGCCCCCATGGTCCTAGGGCCACCAGAGACAAGGCGGCCTTGTGTCGGCGCCGGCGAGAGGCACTAACCCTAACTTTCTTTCTTGGAGGAGAAGGAGACACACTTGATGGCAAACGGCGATTAATTCCATGGGATATGCTTATCAGCCCTAGTTCTAGTAGTTCCACATTGTTCTGCTATCTTTTTATTTATTTTTGACATGGCATGATTCCTGCATTCATTGAGAAGAAAAGAGTTGCTCGGTCAATTAGAGAAAACCGAGGGAAAACCAGATTTCCCAGTTAATTATAGAAAACCGAACAAAAAATCATCACAACCAATGAGCGACACACATAAGGTACCACACTCACACCACACCAAAGAGGGTCTCGTCGAGACAGCGTGCATGCGTCATTGTCACCATTTCTTCTCTAGAGGCATCATCGTCATCCCTAAACCCTGAGCAAATGACTCCGACTTCGGGGTTGGCGATCGTTGACTCAACCGACACTCCAGATGCCGAGTGAAACTATATAAAAATCCGCGCCAGGACTCAGTCACCTGAGAACAGACAGCGCAGTTCCGACTCAGGCGAAAAACTGCAGAGGAGAACTAGGCATGGCTGACGCCGTAGAAGATGACTGAACAAACCACACCACCCGCTGCTCGTCATCGTATGCCAGCAGGCCCCGCTACTGCAGCTTCGACTTTGCAATAACAAACCAGCTGAGTCTGGGGAGGGTTTCGGCGAGACCAAAGTTCAACTCTCTAAACGACCTCGTCTCCACTAGCTAGGAAGCTTTTACGGTCGATGGATTTGCAATTCAGGGTCGGAATTATAATAAAGCTTCCTGCTTTTGTAATGGGGAGTTCGAGACTGACAAACATTTTGCTAGTGAATACCATTTTTCCAAAAACTTCTAGAGGATTGTCTCCTTCTAAATTTACATAAAAAAGGCTCCTTCTAAATTTCTCAAGAACAAAAATTGCATGCTTCTACTAAGCAATCAACACGAGCTTCCCTGCTCATAATTGATATCTTGATGATTCGTGGGAGGAGACGGAAAAACATACAACATGCAAAATTTGGTGAGCTGCTTCTCATCGTCCTTTTGAATGTTCGACTTGAGCATACCGGTCTTTTTTTTTCAAAGAAAGACTCTGAAGGTGCTACATGTCGCTTATAGGACAAGACCTAGCACTACTGGTGGCAATGGAACTTATAGTTTTCCTTTTTTATTTTAACATCCAAGAGTGACTTGTACATATACTATTTTCTTTCTTTCTATTTTTTATGTTTTAATGAAATTGCCAGGCCATGCTCCTTTAAATCATTTGGCATGGGAACATGAAAATTATGGCCAAAAGACAAAATTTATACTTGCAAACTGTAATATATGTAATGAAGATAAATACTATTATGTATAATCGTTAACAAAAATAAGAAAAACATAATTCACAATACAACCATTGAGAAAATATTGATAAAGAGCATCACTGAGTTGGATGTTGCCTATTTTCCTATTGGTGGCAATATAGATATAGACAATATAAACCAACACTATTGGTGGCAATGGAACTTCTTGTTTTTCTTTCTTTTGTTTTGACATCCAAGTGACTTGTACATATACTAGATTGTTTCATACTTTTTCCATGTTTTAATGAAATTGCTAGACCATGCGCCTTTAATATAAATATATCATTTCACATGATACATTAAAATTATGGCCAACAGACATAATACTTGCCAACTGTAATATGTTTAATGAAGATAATACTATTATGTATAATTGTTAACAAAAATAAGAAAATCATAATTCACAATACAACCATTGAGACAATATAGATAAAGAGAATCACCGAGTTGGATGTTGCCTATTTTACTAATTATTTAATGGCAACACACAACCAACTTTGCTGGATGTTTGGAGCAAGAGACTAGGTGACCCTAAAAGTAAAACCTCACATAAATATAACACTGTCTGACTTATTGTGTTCCTCCTTTTCTACTTCTTCAACCAAATCGCCATCTCCTCTGTGAACTTCACCATTGCAAGTTTAGGTAGTAAGATTGATACCACGGTTGAGTCCTCACCGTCTTTATTCTTGCACTTGGTATGATAGCTAATCAACTTTGACGTAAAATCACCAGCATGTGGTGTGCCAGCAACAACTAGCTCGGCCTTCCCAAATTTCAATGCATTGCCTCCAACCCACTTTGTATCACTAACTTCATATGTTCTGTCCATACCAAAAGGTGAACACTCTCTCCATAATGCCATCAAATCAACCATTGACTTCATGCAATCTTTTGTGGTGCCTAACTTGACTTTGTGTATCAGCTCAAGTACTTGTTCCAAGGGCTTTGTAACAAGCTCATTGACGGTGATCTCGACCATGGGAGAAAAATGTGCATTTCCATAGTAACCACGTGGGACAACACTTTCACCATTAATGCTTCTCCCACGTGTATTAAAAGTATACATGATACGCACTTTCTGACTAGATCCATAACCAAGTGCCAATGTGCGACACCGCCACATAACAGCTGTAAGCAACTCAAAAGTTGTGGTGGATTTGGAAAGGTGTTCTGGGAGGTGGCTCCTTAAAATTGCTACTTCTTTCGGTCCAAAAAATAAATATTGCACTTCCATGCTTTGCGGTGGAGTTGATAGCATCACATCATCTCCCGTGCAGTCCAACCCCTGAATAAATGTTTTATATGCTGGGTAGACATGCATGATGGAGGGTGGCATACGTGCTGTGAAGGTATCTCGTTTCCATACGGGCAAAGTGTTTGGGATGAGTTCACCACATGCAAAATCGGCTATGGATTTGATAAATTGAAGGATACCAAAACCATCAGCAATGCAATGGCACATGTGAAGCCCAATAGCAAATCCTCCACACTTGAGTTGTGTCACCTGCAAAATACAACACATAGGGTTAGATCATGAACGGTAACATGCTTTGGTAGGAAAATAATTAAGATGGCCACTAAAGTCATCCATCTTCATATTTATATACTCATTTTTATAATTAAAATGTTAACATAGGAGTATACATATGTGCTTTCATTTGTATTTCGATGCGAGTGTCAAGACAAAAATAATTTGGACAAAGTTTTTTTACACTAAGTCATAGTGTTGATGAATAAATAATTTATTCATTTTACTTGACAACACCTTGTAATTGGAGTGGATATGATTGTAACATGCTGCTGGTACACAACAAGGAAATACAAAAACAAATACCTAGCAAAAATTGCCTATAGTTTTACCCAGCAAATAATAATGCATCCAAAACCTCAAACTAATACTGCTCGCATATTAACGCCCGTAATAATTCTCATAAATAAACTAGAGAAAGAACACAAGTGAAAACGAAACAAATACAGTTAAGAAACACTAGCTATGTACCTGCAGGAAAAGCAGAGGCTTGGCAATCACATCCCTGGTGTCACCGGCGTCTCCCAGGAACTCCTCGACGCACGGGTACGGCGGCACCAACGGCTGGCCGAGGTCCTCCAGCCGCACGTCTGCCACCGCCTCCACAAACATCACCCCTTCCCCGGTGCAGTCCACCACCAGCTTGTTTTCGTCAGATAGCTTCCGTAGACGGCCAGCCATGGGGTAGTAGTACACCAGAGCCGCCGCCACGGCGGCCTTGATGCCCTTGGCCACTTTGCCCGGCTTGACGCTTTCGCCCGGCGGGCTGCGGAAGAAGCCGACGATGGACTCGTAGAAGCGCAGCGACCACTGGTCGTCGAGGTCGGAGAGGGCCTTGGTCTCACGCGGCGTCGGCCGCGCCGGGCGCACCAGCTCGGGCTCGCTCCGGCGTGCCGTGAACGTCACCATGCCGGCGGAACTGGTTTTGGCGAAGGTGCGTGTACGTGTGTGTTTGAGGGAATCCTGCGCTGGGACGGTGGAAGCTAGCTAGCGAAGAGATGACTGGTTGCAGTGTGGTTTGCCATGACCAGCGTATCGAGCATACATATATAGGCAAGGCATGCACCAGCTGGTCCATGCATGGCGATGGTGACTGGTTCAAGCTAGGATGGCAAAGGCATGATGCCAAAAACCAACTCGGCGTACAACGTTGAAGCTGTCAAGTGCTTGTAGCTCTTTGAACAAGTGATGAAGTGAGCCCGCCCGCCGCTGGAGAATCAGTTGGTGCCGGCCGCGCATATTCTTACACGACTCTGAGTCGTCCGTCGTCAGCTAGCAGCGCGCGGTAGGTAGGTAGCTGCTGCCCACAGCCACACACCATACATCTTTGTCGAGTTTATTTGACTCATTTGAGTATAAGAAATAGATTTTGCCCAGTTAATCTTTTTTTTTTTGCGAGGGATTTTGCCCAGTTAATCTGATCTGAGTACAACGGCCGGGACGAAAATCGTTGTCAGGACTCACTAGAAGCCACGCATATTGATTGATGCCGCCCAGAACGTCATCGTCGCCGCCTCTCGCACTCTCGCAGGCCGGTGGCTTCGACTTCTCCACGATATATAGGTTACCTACTAGATCATAAAGGCGCGCTTTGCTGCGCCCGTCCCTTAATGAAAATATAGATGCAAGCTTTAAAATTGTTGAGAAATATGCCTTCACAAGCTTTCCCTGGTTCAACCTTAGTAAGTTAAAATGGTTTGAACCATATTTTAAAATAATAATCAATGTCCGCTAATCAATGCTACAAGGGGAGGAGAGTCATACTAATAAAACCCAAAAGAAATCATGACCATGCTTCTATAGATCGAACAAAGGATGTCAAAATGTTGTGGAGGGGCATAGCTCACGTAGTGTAATTGTCCCTTAATTTCCATGCTTAGTTCCTTTTTGTCACTCAGGAAATACCCACAACTGCAAGTTCTAAATTAATCTGCAATGTCTAGAATGAGAAATTAATCAAACAAGAACACAACTGGCAAATGAAAATTGGCAATAGAAGGGAATATTTTCCACTACTACAATATCACACAAGGAATTATCAGGATGTAGGAGAATACCTTCAGACTTTGCCTACGATGCATGCATTACACCTGGAGATGAGCAATGCAGTGTGAGCCTAACCATTATGCACCAATAGTGGCTGGCGCAATAAGCAACGTGGAAGCCGGCAAGCAATCAACATCTGCCAGATCTTACCACACTGACTCAACACACATAATTTCTTACCACCTGAGATACTTGCTAGGTTATAGAATTGAACATAGCAAATCTCTCTCTCTCTCTCTCTCTCTCTCTCTCTCTCTACTCAAGATCACATGCTTAACAACATCATGATGAAAGGCAAATGGTATTCCAGCCCCCTAACTTCCGTATCAATTTATGTTAGAATTCATTGATTTATTTCTGAATTCTCCATCCCAACATGAAAAATAAACATGATCAAAGCAAACCAATACAAGCATGGAACTCACAGAAGAAAAATCAATAACGTTTAACGGGCAAGCTTTCTTGTCAACAGACTGCAAAACAAGGACTCAAAGCAATCAGTATGTGATTCCACAGCAATCCAAGCAAAGTGTATGGAGAAATATGTTTACATATGAAGCTGAGATTAGTGATGACGCATGTCAGCTTCAGTTATGGGATGGGAACGGATGCGCCTGCACAGCTGCAAGGCATGGAGGCGGATGCAGTAGAAGGACAGCCGGTGATGGACAACGATGACGGGATGGCGCCATGCTGCCATGGAGGAGCGCTGCAAGACATGAAATTAAGAACAAGTAAAGAAGGGGATCCGGAGGAAGAGTACATGAGGGTGAACAAGACCGACGGACTCGGCCGTGCTCATGCATTAGAAGCTTCCTCGACGGCAACGGGCGCATCGCGGAGGATTTAAACGGCGGCGCCTCGGCGTAGGAAGGAAATAGAGGGCTGTTCGCTCGGGGAATAGGGCTGGAACTTGGGCGGCTGGCACGGGCCTTGGACGGCCCGCTTAAGGAGAGAAACAGGAGCTCGTTTCATGGAGTAGCAGCCCGTGAGACGGTTCGTCGAACGTGTGGACGACGTGGGATGACCGACTTGATCTGCATCGTATGTTTGAGTGATCCAACGGCTGAGAGACGTGAATCGCTGTGGAGGCTCCTAGCTCACCCCATTATACTGTTTCTCAATGCAGATAATCCCATGATAGCCGCGCCAAATCTAGCATGTCAAACAGTCGTGGACAAGGGACAGGGACGACGTATGGCAAGTCGGCTTGGAATTCGATGGAAGACCTCCTACTCATCACCTTCAATGAGGCCATGGGAATCGCCTCGCAAGGAGAGAACCACGAAGCAAAGTGTTATTTTGTCACTAGGAAGAATCGCCATGTTGCTAGGTCCAAAATAATCCAACTGGAACCCTATAATAGGGCACAAGCAATTGGTTTTAGGGCATTGATTTTTTTTTCTGTTCCAATATATAGCAGCCCTATAATAGAGCACCACCCCTCCAACAGCTGCCCTATAATAGGGCATCAAAACATCGAAACTACACTAGATCATTGAAATTCGATCAAACATGCAAACGCTATAATATTTATTTTTGTAGCTTGCCTTTTTCTTATCTTCTTGGGCTTTATATAAACAGATGTTTAAAGTTGGATGTCATGACCAAAATACTACTCCCTCGTTCATAAATAGTATAAGATATTTTAATATAAACTACATGCAGACTGAAATGAGTAAACAAACATACTAAATTGCGTCTATACACATCCGACTCGGAAAAAAGTAACAATAGAACATTATATGTTTGTGAAGGGAAGAAATCTCCATAGGATTCATGCAACCCGAAGATTTGAATCAACGCTTAACTTGGAGTCCGGTATTTTAAGTGAATTAATAGTGTTTTTCTCTCCAGCCAATGGTAGAGACTAGAGAGCACGGTATTTTCAAGAGCCTAGACTATGTACCAAGTGGTTGTGTTTTATCTTTTGATAGGGGACATACCGAAATCCCTAGAAACCTTTTGTAGGGGAAAATCCCCTAGGAACTTGCTTTTTATTGTTTTGTAAAGTTGTCTAAACGATCCTAAGAATAGTAATGATGCCTTTTTTTTGGAGATGTTTATTGTTTTCTTTATAAAAACGTCTATGTAATTTTTGCATTGGAGACGGGGAGATGGCCTATGGCGACGTGTAGAGAAATAGTTTTTTTTTCTATTTATGCAATCTAGAGTTTTTTGTTTTTGAGAAAAATGTCGAGTCCAGTTTTTTGTAGGTGTTAAATGTAGAGTCTCTAGTGTGGATCCCAACTAAAAGCTAAAAAAATACTATTGTGTTTTTTTGATAAAAAATAAAAATACTTTCTTTTTTAGGGGTAAAAATATTAAAAATAAAATTAGTTTCTTTTTTAGGGGTAAAAATATTAAAAATAAAAATAGTTTCTTTTTTAGGGGTAACAATATTAATAAAGAATACTAGTGGGGAACCGGAGGGCCGGAGACAACCGCAAGCCCAAGAGCCTCGGGGCCCATGACGCTCAAGCGGTTACGTTTTCGCCATGCATTTCGAAGCGGAGGCGCGCGTCTGCGGTTCCGCCCACCAGTTGCTGCAACTCATCCCCACCGCTAAAAAAAAACTCATCCCACCCCACCCCACTCCACTCGCCCTTCGCCGCCGCGACGGCAACCGCCGATGGCTCCTCCACGCCGCCCCCCTCCTTCCCGGCCCGCTAACCACGCCGTGTTCCTCCTCCTCGCCGGGGCCGCCCTGGTCGGACCCGCCGTTGGGGTGGAGATCCTCTCCAAGTCCCGCCTGGAGCGCTGCGCCCTGGACTCGGGGGCCGGCGGCGCCCTCGCCTGCGACCGCAAGCTCGTCCTCAACCTCGCTGTACCCAGCGGCTCCGTAAGCCTATCCTCCTCCTCCTCCTCCTCTTCTCGAGCCCCGATCAATTCCCCGCCGCGGAGTCGTGCGGTTTTTTTTTTTACTGACGGTGTGTGTGTTGGGGGGCTCGATTCAGAGCGGCGGCGAATCGTCGCTGGTGGCGCAGGTGGTGGAGGTCGAGGAGAACGATGCGCAGGCGATGCAGACGGTGCGGGACCCCCCCGTCATCACCATCAACAAGTCCGCCGTCTACGCGCTCTACGCCATCACCTACATGAGGGTAAAGCCCCTCTGCCTGTGCCCCCCTGACCAACAGACCGGAGTCTGGTTTTTCTGACGAATAGCTAGTAGGATGCCACTTTCCACTTTAAGACTTAGAGCCAAACAGCCTCCAGCCATCATACAATGCTGGCTCCTATAGTCCTATGGTACTTCTACTATTTTGTTGTGTCCATCATACAATGCTGCCTTCTATAGTCCTATGGTACTGTGTTAATTGCTATCGTGCTATGGTACTTCTACTATTTTCAGGCTGGTTGCTTTGTATACAAAGCGGGGGAACCCTTTTTCGGTATATAGTCCTATGGTACTTCGACGCGGATTTTTGGGACATGCGGCCACGCGATGCCGTAATCTAGTGCGTCCGTAAGCGCGTCACGATTGCTATTTATTATAGCCACACTCACAATACCTGGCACCTTATTAACCGGCTTTCTCGAATACATTGTCTATACGCCCAGGAAGTGGACCAGGCACATTAATTTTCGTATGGATACAGCCTTGGATGCTAGCAGCCCATGCCACGGTTCTGGCTAATCTGCTAGTTGGAGTTAATGCACACATCCTCATAATGCGATGTTTCAATGAATGGTAAATGCAAGTGATGTTGTGCAGTGTATTCAACTACTCTCAATTATTGAATTCTAGCTGCTATGCATTGTTCCGTTGATGGATATGTCGTTCAGTGCATTCACACATCTGAAGAGATTGAGTGATGAACTGTATCAAAAATAATGAAAAAAATCACATGAACTACACTATTAGTGGAGCTTCCGGAGGAGAAGCAAAGTTCACTTAGTGAGCAGTTGGGATGGGGTACCACGTCCTAATAGTTCACCAAATGCACATGTGGTCTCATGTGGTTATTATCACATTTGTTTTCTGTTTTCTTAGCTCGACCATTATTGGTGTATGTTTATACAATACTCCAGCTTCGCACGCCTCGGTCCATCGCCACCTCTCAAAATGGTCTACTACCAATAATCTATCAAACGGTTGCATGTATGCACCATCATTATGAAATGTTTATTTTCCACGCGGTTGCTAACTACGCAAGCTCTAATTACCTCTACCCCATCATAGACACGGAAATAAGCATCTTACGTGCGACTGATAGAGGTTTAATTGGACACCAAGACAACTCGAATGGCTCATGCACACCCATCAAGCCACCCAGCCCCCTGCAACCCATGGTCTTTAATATGTGCATTTACGTTTTGCAGGGGCAGCTGAGCGTATTCACTCCTCTGTTGTGTCTTTAATATGTGCATCGCATGTGGGGAGGACATATCTAGTAATACGGGATCTCAGGTGCTACAATGCTCGAATGAATCCTGGACCGCTAGATCATATTCAGAGGGACATGATAAATGCAAGGGTGACGACCAGCCCCTCTTTGGAGCAAAAAAAAAAAAAAAGATGACCAGCTCCTCCACCACAGAATATACCAGAAGCACCCTGGATTCTATACTTAATTAAGCCCAAGGGAATGGGAAGATGAGGATTTTCGGATTTCCTCAATTTTGCCCATTGTTTATTTAGCAGGAGCATGCGTGAAATGATGCATGTAACCTTGTTATCACAAGAAAAAAAAGTACAACACGCTCTACTGGTACAAACCATATACACATTCTAAAACTGTAGGTGTCAACTTAGAAAAAAAGTTGTGCATTTTAATTAACCACAACATTCACTCTATTAGATTCAGTCCCTCTTTAAGATAGCTGGAAATGCTTGCTTGTACATTATGTACAAAAAAACTCAGTTAGCTTCCGTGAAAGCAAATATAGCATGTACTAGGTCAGTTGTCCAACTGATTTCAGATTGTACAAGCTAGAACGTCACATGGAATATGTGAAGACCAACAGCGAAAAATGTTCGTTTATAATAGTACTCTTTGTGGATTATCATAATTGACATTATATGCAAATTTACGGACTAGACATGCCAGACTACTATTAGTGTTTCACGGACAAAGTAACCAAAAAATTACTAGATTTATTTTGTTGAACTTTTAGCAGTATAAAAGCAAAATACAGAGATGGCATAATTTCATATGGAGATTGCACAATAGCAAGACATAAGTGAAAACCAGGTTTAAGTTTCTATGTCTGTGCAATGAAACTAAGCCTTTTTTTCTGCCCGTAAGTGAAACCGAGGCTCATAAACTAGTACAGTACTAGTAGGAAAAGAGCCTGATGCTTAATTAATAACATTAATCAGAGTGTTTTTGTATATTCTCCGGTGTAGAGGCTGCTCATCACGCTGTGCCTTCATCGCGTCCCTTCCAACATAATCGAAAGGCCCATGATCCATCGGAGCATAGCATCACTTGAGTTGCGGTATCACCAGATATGTTGCCCGCATGTGGGCTGCCAGATAGTTGAATTATTGCTGTTGGGCTGCTGGGTGTGGGATTAATGCACGCGCTGCCTCGCAGGCCATGCACTGCATGTGTCGGGTCGAAATACACACGCTATATGGAATGCTATACAACCAAGCGAATTCCTTATACGGCCCGAGGGTATTAAAGCTGCACGCATCGCGCGGCAGCGTGCGGTGTGGATTTCGGACGCGCGTGGTGGCATGTCCACTCGCGATTTATCGTATGGTACTTCTACTATTTTGTTGTGTTGTGGTGGGCTGTGTTAATTGCTATCGTGCATTCCTTCAGGAGAAATTTAGGTGTACTATACTCGAGCTGGAAATAGCATGCTATTTTCAGGCTCTTGGCAGTCCCTGTTGCTGTCCGTTCCCATCACTTTGCGGCCCTATCGTTGCGTAGCATTGCTAAAATGTCGTGTTCTAGGTTTTGGAATGGGCACATCATAGGGATATTTCTCTATTTGTCATGGATAAACAGGGAGTCGACGAAGCGGGTTTCCAAAATGTTTCAGAGCTATCGAAATATTGGAATGCCATTCAGTATGATCTGATATCGCTAGAGTGGGACCGTTTATGCTTACGTGTTTTGCATCTCCTCATTTGTTATAGCAACCCCATTTGCATCTGAAAATGTTTTTAGCATTTTGTTGTCTGATTGTTTTTATATGCAGCTTGTTGCACTGAAAAGTTAGCCATATCACTGATATCAACTGTTACCTACCAGCAACTCTATACTCTCTAACAAATCATGTGAATTCGGAGCTGATTTATTGTCTGTGCTCGTTTCTTCAGGATGTTGCTTATAAACCAGAGGAAATGTTTACCAAGACACATAAATGTGAGTCAGATGCTAGTGCTGATGTTGTTGGAGTTTGTGAAAGGTAAAAAAAACTTTGGGACTCGATCCAGTTGATAGGTTGTCATCATCATTCGTCAATATTTCTGGGAGGGATTCCAATTGGCAGGTCTTCATAATCACAGACCCACCATTTCAGTTTTAGACAGCTATAATCTGTGCTGTAGCACTTTTGGTGCGAGTTTATTACAATAGTATAACCCTTGCCGTATACATTTGTGTAGCATATACCATTTATTACTCCCATGGCAATTCATATCTTCAGACTTTCCCTCGATTTCTGCATCCTTCTTTATACATATTTTCAATGTCGTATAAACTAATGATGTCTATTTTATGAATATGGCTAGGTTATGGGATCAGAACGGTCACGTAATTGAGCATACAGAGGTGAAACGCACTGGCCTTTGTCATCCTTATTTTATTATCTCAGCCAACACCAACACATGAACACAAAAACAC
This sequence comes from Aegilops bicornis, assembly GCA_021605145.1. Taxonomy (NCBI): domain Eukaryota; kingdom Viridiplantae; phylum Streptophyta; class Magnoliopsida; order Poales; family Poaceae; genus Aegilops; species Aegilops bicornis. The sequence continues at coordinate 586,220,684 of CM038673.1, read as the reverse complement.
GCCGGCACCTAGCAAAGTCATATAAGACCAAAGCTATGCGTAGGCAAGGATAAAAAAAAGCCCCAAAGCAATCAGATCCGTGGTTTATTTGGTCAAAAACTGTTTGGTTCAATATTGCTACTACTCAAGACAACAACAACAACAACAACAAAGCCTTTAGTCCCAAACAAGTTGGGGTAGGCTAGAGGTGAAACCCATAAGATCTCGCAACCAACTCATGGCTCTGGCACATGGATAGCAAGCTTCCACGCACCCCTGTCCATAGCTAGCTCTTTGATGATACTCCAATCCTTCAGGTCTCTCTTAACGGACTCCTCCCATGTCAAATTCGGTCTACCCGCCCTCTCTTGACATTCTCCGCACGCTTTAGCCGTTCGCTATGCACTGGAGCTTCTGGAGGCCTGCACTGAATATGCCCAAACCATCTCGACATTTATGTTGGACAAGCTTCTCTTCAATCGGTGCTACCCCAACGCTATCTCGTATATCATCATTCCGGACTCGATCCTTCCTCGTGTGGCCACACATCCATCTCAACATACGCATCTCCGCCACACCTAATTGTTGAACATGTTGCCTTTTAGTCGGCCAACACTCAGCGCCATACAACATTGCGGGTCGAACCGCCGTCCTGTAGAACTTGCCTTTTAGCTTTTGTGGCACTCTCTTGTCACAGAGAATGCCAGAAGCTTGGCGCCACTTCATCCATCCGGCTTTGATTCGATGGTTCACATCTTCATCAATACCCCCATCCTCCTGCAGCATTGACCCCAAATACCGAAAGGTGTCCTTCTGGGGTACCACCTGGCCATCAAGGCTAACCTCCTCTTCCTCACACCTAGTAGTACTGAAACCGCACATCATGTACTCGGTTTTAGTTCTACTAAGCCTAAACCCTTTCGATTCCAAGGTTTGTCTCCATAACTCTAACTTCCTATTTACCCCCGTCCGACTATCGTCAACTAGCACCACATCATCCGCAAAGAGCATACACCATGGGATATCTCCCATGGTGTATGCTGTGTGCATCCTAGCTATGCAGAGGCCGGGTGTGTGCTCATAGTGTTTGTATCCTCTTGATGCTCCATTATGAACCAATAAAATCCACCGTTTGTTGAATCTTTTTTGAGAAAAATAAAGGCACATATGAAGTTCTTTTCAACGTGCTTGTGCAATGAATGCATCTGCATGTCATATACTCGTTTAGTTTGTGTTATTGTATTTTACATGTAGCTATGATCAACTATCTCATGATTCTAATGTTTCATCTATATTTCACTGCAAATCTAATGTTTCCTCTACACTTTGTATTGCACTAGCCGGTTTGCTGTCCATGTGGGCCTCATCGCCGTGTTGGTTCGTCTTATGGATCAATTTGTGAGTTAACAAATTGTTTTTTGAGCATTCCTGCATTTTCAGTATAACATTGTGTCACACCTTTCACATGCATCTTCCCTGCAGTTGATAAAATGATTAAAGGCAAAGCTAATACGGCTCACTGTGTACGTTTTCCAGGTGATTGGTATGGGCATTAATTGTGAGATATCTTTGTAATATTTACTAATATTGTCTTAAGAAGTCCACCTATTGCGTTTGAATTGGCACGATATCCTAATATCTTGTACTTCTTATTTCGGTCTGACACGGCCATAGTACTTTCTTTTCCTTTGCTAACATCATCAAGTAGGCAGTTCACATTTTGGGGATTAATGGTGATCTAGTTTATTTATTTATTTTAAGTAGAATCTTGGAGAGTATCTGCTTATGCCAAACTTATATGCTGTTCACATCATTCCATGTTTTTTTATCATTATTCAGGTCAAAATTTGAGTAAATCTGTGTATCACTGTATGTCCATTGCTTATAAACAGGTTTCATGTTTTTGAAATTGGGGGAAGGTCAACTGGGTATAGCATCAGAGTACAAGTAAAGAAAGGCTCTTCTGTAACGGTAGGCACTAAAATTCTGCACTGTTACTTGTAAGGCTAGTATAGAGTACAGACTCTTGAATAAATTACCATGATTATGTACATGCTGACAGTATGTTGGCACGGATAGGCACAAGCAAAATACAATCCTCCTGATGATGATATTATATTTTTCACATGCCTTTGCTAACTGGAGTTCTATCAAGTCTGGGGACCTTGGCTTACTGCGCTTTTATTGTTCGATCTTGTACCCCTTTAAGGACTAATATTCTGAATATTCTATTTATTTATCAAATCAAAGTATCGTCCAAAGGACTACTTTTCTGTTCTTATATCTGGTTTGCTGTTTTCAACTTCCAGTATGCAAAGCACTTATGCAACAGCAGTACGCCTTTAACAATTTGACATTACACTGCAGGAGGTTATTGTTAGTCCAGAGAATAAAACAGTTGTTTCTAAAGATAACTTTCTGAGGGTAAATCTCATTGGTGACTTTGTTGGTCATGAAAGTATGCCAACATTTGAAGACTTCTATCTTGTGACTCCACGGAAGGTATTCAGCAAATTATGGTACATGTATTTCTCTCACGCGACTTCATAATTTCCTTCTATATCTGAAATATTGAAGGGTGGTAGTGACGGTCAACCGCAAGTTCTTGGCGATGAGTTTTCAAGGTGGATGCTGTTGGAGAGAGTCCGGTTTACATTAGATGGTCTTGAGTGCAACAAGATTGGTGTTGGGTATGAAGCTTACAGAAACCAGCCTAACCTCTGTGGATCACCATTTGGGAGCTGCTTGTACAATCAGCTTTGGAATTTCAAGGAGGTAAGGTTGTGCATTAGCAAGTGTTAAGTTTTCTTTTGCAAGGATAAGTGTCGAGCTTCTTGTTTCTGAAGCATGATCTGCTAATATTGTAACTGTTTAGTCTTGAGTTTTTATTTCACCATTTTTTTTTCAGTCTGACGAGAATCGAATATACAGAAACCAAGAGCCCCAGTATATTGTGCAGGGAAGATTTGATAGAATCAACCAACACCGGTTATATTCCCACCATTTATTCTTGACTCCTGTTTTTATGCTAGCATTGGATAAAGCATTTGATACATACCCATCACAGAATGCAGGAGCTCATTCATTCTCTATTGGAATCACAGAAAGTCTGAATACTAATTTGCTGATAGAGCTGAGTGCTGATGATATAAATTATGTATACCAGAGGTACTGATAATAATTACGCAATTTTATTTTGCATTTACCTTGCACTGATTTGTCAATTTCAGGAGTCCAGGGAAAATAATTGACATTAACGTCCCTACATTTGAAGCCTTAAGCCAAGTTGGTACTGCCAAGGTCACAATTAAGAACATTGGCAAACTGGAAGCTTCATATAGCTTGACGGTATGCATCGCCAAGGAAATTATAATTTTCTTTGCACGGAAGCAATACCTTCTGATATATTTGTAGACAATACTACCTTTTGATAGTTCATTCATTGCATTAATTTTCTTTTCTACTAAGATGATAGGTGCATGTACTGATTTCCTACCCAACATCCTTGTTGTCCTTGCATGAATAACCTGTCTATTCCCTGAATACCCACATGGACGCACCCACATCGTTCTACTGAGATATATTTGACATATAAAACGATTGGTTTAATAATGTAATACTCCCTCCGTCCCAAAATAAGTGACTCAACTTTGTACTAACATTGTACTAAAGTTAGTGCAAAGTAGAGTCACTTAATTTAGGACGGAGGGAGTAGATGATTTACTTAGCCTCCTCAGTTTTCCTGAACTCTGATGACTGCCTTACTCTTTTTACAGTTCGACTGCTTAAGTGGCATCAGTTATGTGGAGGTATATTTATTGCGGTCTCGGTATTTTCTCTTTTTATTTGATTGACGAGCTGCAACACTTCATTTCAGTTAATTATTCATCAGCACAGTTCCCTGCTTTGGTTATTTGCTCATTCAGTTTGTTCTCATGAAGCTACCCTGCAATTTCATTTGCAGGAGCAATTCTTCATCATCAAACCTGGCCAACTGGTTATCCGCTCATTCTATTTGCGTTCCTCATCAGACCAAGCATCAAAATATCGCTGCTCGGGTGAGTTAGAAACCAAAGACAGCTCATCATTGTCCTTAAATCCAAAGTCCTGTTTTAGGAATTAACATGGGGTTTGTTTGCGGTCGATTGCAGCTATTTTGAAAGGGTCAGATTTCAGTGAACTTGACAGAGCAGAATGCCAGTTCTCTACTACAGCCACAGTTCTTGACAATGGAACACAGGTTCTGAAATGTTTGTTCCCTTGTAGTGATCCTGTTAGGATTCATTAGCTTTTGTTTCCTGTTAAAACAAGCGCAGGGAGATAGTTAGAGTTGCCTACAATGTTTCATCCCGATCTTTTGATGTCAGCGTATCTCTTGCCTTGATAAACTTTTGATATCACAGATCTGTGTTTTCGCACGATCCAGATCCCCTTTTTACCATGGCAAAAAATTGTGTTGTGCAGCTGTTCCTATCTCTGAGCTACAGCTTACTGCCCTTGAAACCCATGTAGATCGGCCCACCGAAGCAGCATAAGAAGGGTGGCATCAGGGGTTTCGTCGAAGCCATCGAAACCTTGTGGCGCGACACGTGGGACAGCGTGATCGATTTCTTCACCGGCAGATCATGCAGGTAATATATAATGTTTTTGGTAGTAATTCGGATCGGGCTGTGCCTCCTACTCTTTCTGATCATTTTAGCTCATCTATCTGTTTCACTCCCTGTGGAACAGTACCAAGTGCTCGAGCTTCCTGGACCTGAGCTGCCACATCCAGTACATATGCATCGGCTGGCTCGTCATGTTCGGCCTGCTGCTCACCACGCTACCCGCAGGTCCGTAAGCGTTTCGTTTCGTCAGGCAGCTATTTTTGTTCATGTTCACGACACCGATGCTCATTTTCTCCGTGTTTTTGGCGTTGCAGTCGCGGTGCTGCTGTGGCTGCTCCACCAGAAGGGCATGTTCGACCCTCTGTACGACTGCTGGGAGGACGTGTTCGGGCCGCCGGAGGCCGCGCACCCGAAGCACCGGGGAGGCCGAGGCCACCACGCGCACGCCCACGCCCACACCCACCACCACCACCACAGCAAGCACCCGCACGCGCACAAGCGTAGCAGCGGGGCGGCCGGGCAGCAGCACCACCACGTTCTCCATAGGCACGCGGCGACCGACGGCGGTGAGCGGCACCAGCATGCAGCGGCGCTCGGCGTGCAGCACAGGGACGCGGGGCACAAGCACCACCGCCACGGCAAGGCGCCGCAGAGGGAGAGGAATGATGGCCGCGGCACGGAGTACAAGGAGCAGCGTGGGCACCATGAGAGGCACGGCGGGCGCGAGGGCCGCCACCACTCCCGGGCGGCGTAGAAGACGGGCGGTTGTGATCAAATGACTCGATGCCGGTCGATGCATATATATATGTAGGGCGCCTGAAGGAAATTAGGAACTCGTTGCGACTTGTGTGATTATGTTGTTCATTTCTGTTTGCCGTTGTTACGTTGTAGTAGTACAGAATAACTTGTGCTACTGCGAAAGTCCCTTTCTGCTCCCGAGCTCATTTGAGCTCGGTGAACAGTAAAATCGAAAAAAAATAAAAAAAATTCAAAAAGTTCCAAAAAAATTCTCAGAGAAACATTGACAAAAGTTCTAAGTGCTTGCAAAAATTCATCATGAAATCACATTCCTGTAAGGCGTGACAAAAAAAACAAATTCAGCCTCAAATGCTTTTGAAAGTAGCATTTTCAGAGTACCGATTTTGTTTTTTTTGCCACACCTTCTAGAAATGTGATTTCATGACGAATTTTTGCAAGCACTTAAAACTTTTGTCAATGTTTCTACCAAAAAAAAATTTGGAATTTTTTGAATTTTTTTTATTTTACTGTTCACCCGAGCTCATATGAGCTCGGGTGCAGAAACTCCACGTCCTGCATGTACTCTTAGTTCTTTGACAGGAGCATCCGTGACCATCGACCTCACATCAAATAAACAGACAGATGTGCATGACAGGCGCGAGTAGAATTGGTGACAAACCAACATCTCAATCAGATAAAATTTCACATCAGCACAATCGCAACTCACGACTCACACACAACAAACATGTATTACCTCTAGTAGAAAAACTACTTTACGTGAGATATATTAGTCTCGGTTTGTAAACGGACCGGCACTAATGGTTCCAACGGCTAGGCAGGCGGGGCATCATTAGTCCCGGTTCGTGTTGAACCTCTAGTACCAGCTCGTGCCACGAACCGGGACTAAAGAGGTGATGGCAGACTGGTGTCAGGCTGGGCCCCACTAGTCCCTTTTCCGGTTCATGGCACGAACCGGTATTAGAAGCTCACATTTAGTTCCTATATAAACCCTTCGTTCAGCCCACGATCGAGCTCTCTGTTCTTCCCCTTTTCCTCTCCTCTCTGTTCTTCCCCAAAGCTCGAGCTCATCCTTCATTTTGCCTAGAATTTGTCAAGATTTAAAGGCCCCCCATCCATCCAAGTGATCACAAAGGTTAGCAACTTTGTCCTTTCATCTCTCATTACTAGATTAGCTCTTGCAATGCTCTATAAGTATAGTGATTTGTGGGTTTTAGTTTGGGAGTAATTATATGTGGTAGTTTATTTGATTTATATGCAATTTGAGCTCAATTAACTCTTAGTTTGCATATGTAGGTGTGGTTTACTTAGTGCCTTTCCGTCCCCGTCCTAACCACCGTCGATCGCCCACACCGTCCCGTCGCCGGCACCACCTTGGTGAGCCTCTTGTTCTTATCTTTCTTATAAAAAAAATCATGTTTGTGTGATTTAGATATATAATTACTTGTATAATTTTCTTACCCGTACGTTGTTTGTTATACATAGTGGCATGATTTTGATATCCGTCCCTGTCGGCCCTCGTCCAGTTTATGATTCGGATGTGGTATATTCTCTTTTATAACTATTTGTTGCATTTCGTGTTTATGACAAATTATACCCATCAAGTTGACATAGATATTTTATTTAGGAGGTATGAACCGGAAATTCCAACCGACCCTCTTGTCGAGAGGTTAAATTTAGTTAAAAAAAACGAGTATTTGGAAGAAAAATTGAAAAGAATTGAAGAAGAGAAGATGAAACTGGAATTGTATGTTGCTGATGTCATCGATGATCACAAGATCAAGATGGAGAAAATGTGCTTGAAGATTAGAAAGACTAGAAAATATGCCATTGATAGTGAGGCTTGGTATCATTATGATGTTGGATCAATTGTTACCTTAGTTGCGATCTTGATCGCATTTGTTGTTGCATTTAAATACTTTAGCTAGAGAGTTTGTATGTTATTTTATGAGAATACATGTGTATGAACTTGTATTAATTTGGTCTTTTCGGTGTTGTGTAATGAAGATGAGCCGGAAATGGATGTACGATAACCGATGCTCTCCCCAGTTTGTTAATGATGACACCTATCTTGTCTAAGTACTCCATGAAGACTTTGTCCACGGGGTACATAAAGTAGGCTGGGGATTGGTGATGGTCACGGTTGAGTGTTGACCAGGGTCTACTTGACCTAGAGCCAAAGCCCATGGTCATGATCCGACCATGTTATGGCTTGGTAGGGCTTAAGGGTTTCAAGGATTCTAGTGTGCGAGTGAACATTTATCATCTTATTTTTAAGCACGGTTTCTGAGATGCCAATAGTTCTATCTAGTCCTTTAAACAAATCACATCATATCACCGATAGCATCATCTCCTATAGGTCAACTCCAATCATCACTCATGCTATTCATATCCTCATGGCTCCTGAGAGGAGGTCTAACAAAATCATATATGTCAACTATCCCCAAACTCATATCTATGCAAATATAATCCATGGGCAGAACGTACAAGATGCTAAGCTTGAATTAAACATCACAATCCAAGTGCTCAGCCTATTCTTCCAAGGTCCAAGATAGTGCATGTCTATCCTAAGGAAACACGTCAGATGCCACTCCAAGATCTTGTTTCCTTCCTATGGATCAACTCCAACAACCCATTAACTACACCAATCACTACATGACCCAAGTAGTTCTACAAATCCAATCTCTATGGTGTTCCACATGATCTTGAATGTCTTATAATCCCCAAGTGCTTGAAAGAGTTGTCCTTACTATAGTCACCCACCAATCCCGTTATTGTGGTCCGATAACTCCAAGGTCAAGCTTAAATCAACTCCGACAATTAATCCAATCTCCTAGTTTGTCGTCCACCGAGAAACATGGTATCATGATCGAGATCATCAGTCTAAATCCAATTTACTCTGAACCACGTAGACATACTCAGCATCTATATTCAACTAGAATCACCTACTTAAGTCCAAATTTCATGTCCAACGAGAGTTTCTTCACTTTTCCCCAAGTCATTATCGTAATATCATCTATCTCCTTCCAATATCCCCTGGCTAAGTCAAATCCTTATACTTCCAAGAATTTTTAGCTTGCGATCATAATTGTCCTGCTAAATCCAATTTACCCAGGGGCAATGAGAGTCATGCCACTTTATTTATTGATCCCACCAAGTTCAGCTACCAACATGAAAGCCTCATTGACGGTGTCCTGGACTAGGGGGTACTCACCACGTCGTCTCCCGATCAGTTGGATTGGGCCGAGGACCCCCATGGCCGAATACTCATGGGCCAGTTCAGACAGTTGTCGCATACAAGGAAGATTCCACAAGACTTGGTGATCAAGACAAGGACTCCTCCCCACTGGCATATTCGGCTAGGACTCTTGTTATCCTAGGCCTCTGGTGCATTATATAAACCGAGGCCAGGCTAGTCGATAGATAGACAACAATCATACCATAGGCTAGCTTCTAGGGTTTAGCCTCCTTGATCTCGTGGTAGATCTACTCTTGTAATACTCATATCATCAAGATCAATCAAGCAGGAAGTAGGGTATTACCTCCATAGAGAGGGCCCGAACCTGGGTAAACATCGTGTCCCCTGTCTCCTGTTACCATCCGCCTTAGACGCCTGATTCGGGACCCCCTACCCGAGATCCGCCGGTTTTGACAATCGACATTGGTGCTTTCATTGAGAGTTCCGCTGTGTGTTCGGCAAAAGGTCGATGGCTCGCCTGCAGATCAAGCTGCGACTTAGGCATCTTCGTCACCGGCTCGACCGGGTCACGTTGGTTCGACCAAGGATCTGCGTCCTATCTCAGATCGTCATGTTCGGATGAGGGCCTTCATCAACATCAACTCCAATCTCTATCAAGATCATGGAGGAATCATCCAGGGAGCCCGGGGGCTCAACGTCAACATTGCCCTAGGGTGACCGTTCTGTTTTTCTGGACATCGGACTTGTGTCCGCCGCCACCGCCTCCTCAAGCGTCGTTTTAACGATTACTTCGGTGGAATTGTGCGGAATTGAGTCTACAACAACCCTGGAAAATTTCGTCGAGTTCCGATGGAGGAATCTCTGGCAATCTCCGGTATCTTAGCCGCATTGAATCTGGACGAGAATCCGGACGAGTTTAGGGCGTGGTGTCCAGATTCTAGCTCGGACTTCCTTTGGAAGATCCAACGGTTGATCGGCTGCGGAATTCCTATATCTACCACCCCTCAAAATTTCAGCTCGATCCGACCGTCCAAACTCCGGGAACCTTCCGATTAGTGCATCACTTTTCGGATCTGTTTTTTTTGGCAACGAATCCGACCCGAGTTCGTCTTTTTTACGAACGGGATTTCGGACATCCTTTTTGAAGGAAGTTTTGTATGGGGCATTGTGTTTTGTTTCCGAACACATCCCACTAACTTTAAAGATCTTTTGAACATGATCTTCAACATCATGCTGGTGTCAAACCAGTCCGACAATATTGCTCCACGGCCGCCGACCTGCACTAGACACGTCGTCACTTTGTTGAGTCGAGCTCAACTTCTTCGGATCATCATCTTGGCAAGCCGAACAAGAGTCCGGCATCGCGAAGGATAAATCATCACCAACATCGCCGCCCCATGGATTACACGGAGCAGGCATACCGGCATCGCCGCACGGTCGCTTCATCAAGCCGGCATCGACCACGTCACGACCTGCATCGGCAGGGCCGCACTATTGCTTCTTCAAGCTGGTATCCTTCACGCCGACCTACTTCGACATCTCGGCTGGACCGGGGGCTTCGCCATCTCTTCATCAACCTACTCCGGACACTTGGGCGTCACTAGCCGACCAGGCAATGGGTGCGCAAATCGAGTCCCAATTTTGGGAATCATCTTCCTTCGGATTGCTACAACAAATAAACCAGGTGCTATTGATCCTAGTATTTCTTTTTGCTTGTTTGGGTTAATTTTCCCAAGGAATTATTACTCTGGTTTGTCCATCATATGTACACAGGTCTATCAAATGGTGGCCGCATTAACGACGGTCGCATGTTGGTTCGGTCAGTTTCCATACATAGTCCGGCGGACGCCGCATCCGGAACTCGAACCGACCTGTGAATTCAGGCCTTGCCATGCCTTTATCGCATTACGCCGACGACCTGCATCGACATTGACTTCGGCGCCAGGACATATTTCTTTTATTACTCACTTTGCATAAATTATTTATTATGCAACATTTTTTTAATTCTTATTATTACTATTATCCCCGGTCTGCACTATTTTTTGTGCACAAGAAAATGATCCAGCCGGACTATATCCTTCGGCGTCACCTCGGCTGGACGGAGGGCTTCGTCAACACTTCATTACCCCATGCAGGGGACTTCGGCATCACTCTGCCGTCCTGCATTGACCATGCTATGTCACCACTTCGGAGTGCCGAGCTCTTTGGCTCCGCCACCTCGGGATCGGCTTGAGGGATGGAACCTTTTCCTGCATCAAGCTCGGACCGCGTCGTCAATACCGAACACATAAACCAGCTAAGTTGCCTTCATGCTCAAAGTTTTAAATTTTTAACTTGTGTTCGGCTCGACCAAGCATTATACTTTTTTCGAAAAAAGTTGCTTGTAAAAATTTTCCATGTCCAAACTTTGTTCGCACACACTTGACGCGCTACCCGCGCTCATTATACCTGGGGGCTTCTTTAACAGAAGCTTATTAATACGGGCTTTATGCCCAACACATGTGTCACACTTCCGCGCCCAGTAGGGGGGGGGGGGCGCCCCTATCTCCTGGGCTCCTCGAGTATCTTCTGACGTGAACTCCAAGTCTCCAGGATGATATTCTTCCAAAAAATCACGTTGCCGAAGGTTTCATTCCGTTTGGACTCCGTTTGATATTCCTTTTCCTCGAAATACTGAAACAGGCAATAAAACAGCAATATGGGCTGGGCCTCCGGTTAATAGGTTAGTCCCAAAAGTAATATAAAAGTGTATAATAAAGCCCAATATTGCTCAAAACAATAGATAATATAGCATGGAGCAATAAAAATTATAGATACGTTGGAGACGTATCAAGCATCCCCAAGCTTAATTCCTGCTCGTCCTCGAGTAGGTAAATGATAAAAAGATAATTTTTGATGTGGAATGCTAGTTGGCATAATTTCATTGTAATTCTTCTCAGTTGTGATATGAATATTCAGATCCAAAAGATTCAAGACAAAAGTTCATATTGACATAGAAATAATAATACTGTAAGTGCATCTAGTGCCCCTTAGTGATTTTGGTGTATTGAAGACTTATAGGTTAAGGGACTAATGAGTTTGTGAGTGTACACAGGTCTATAAGTCTATGAGGAGTTTGATATTTACAGAGAAAGTCGACCCTAAAATGAAGTTCTTCGATCAAGACTTTGATATTCTCAAGACTTTCAAGACTTTGAAAGTGAATAAATTGGTGTGACCTTGAAGACTTGGTATTCATTTGAGGAACATGAAGCGCCAAGACTTTTGTTTTCGTAGTTTCGCTTTCTCTTTCTTGAGTCATAGGAAACACCGTCTTTGTTAAAGGGTCGAGGAAATGCTAAGGAAAAATTTCCATGTGATGCTCAACTCAAAATCCTACACCTACCAATCCCTTCGAGTGAAGCCTTTGGAAATCTCATACAGCTTCAGTCAATTTCTTCAAAGGATGAGATGAAGTTCTTCCGTCGCCGAGGAATTTGTTCTGACCGAGGAGTTAGGAATTCGCCAAAGGTCGGATTGCCTACACAAGGAGGAACATGATAGCCCCGAGGAATTTGAGATTCAAATTTCCGACCGTTCTTTGTCTTCTTGGCGCCTGTCCCAAAATATATTATCCACCTAACGGTCATATCATTGAAGGGCATTTATGTCTTATCATGTCGGGCTGCTCCCTAGGCTATAAATAGCCGCCCCTACAACCACTAGCTGGTTGGCTGCTCCGAGAGAAACTTGACACTTGTCATTTGAGAGCAACCCATCCTCCGAGGACTTTGAGCGAAAATCATCGTGTGAGGAAAACCCAAACACCAACCCCCTACCTACCCAAAGTGATTGAGCATCACTGAAGAGATTGATCCTGCGTGGATCCAACGCTTGTTACCTTTGAAGACTGTGCTTCTTCCAGACGGTTAGGCGTCATGGTCTAGACCATCCAAGAGGAATTGTGGATCGCCGAGTGACCAAGTCTGTGAAGGTTTGGAAGTCGCCTGAAGACTTACCACGAGTGATTGCACGAGGTCTGTGTGACCTTAGTTCAAGGAGAATACGGTGAGGACTTGGTGTCCTGAGCTGCGTGCTCACGACCGGGTGTCCTCGAGTTTAAATACTCACCGCTCCAACCAGACGTACAACTGAGACAGCAGTTGGAACTGGTCTACCAAATCATTGTCTTCACCAACCTTACTGGTTCTATTTCCTCAACCCTCTCATTTCCACATTACTGTGTTGAGTGTTCATTCATATCTGTGTTTGAAGACTTTGATCAAGACTTTCTCAATTTCCTCGGTTCAATTTCTTGATCTGTTTGTCTTCATCTTGTGCTATCCTGTGTTTACGCTTTTTGTACTCTTTGATTGTCTTCATTTCATCATGATGACCATGCCCGCATTCTCTTATGCTTACTTCTGAGTACTTATTCCACTACAAGTAGTTCTTCGCTAAGGAATTTCCTCACCGGCAAATTCCTCAGTGAAGAATTCATAAAAATCGCCTATTCACCCCCCTCTAGTCGATATAACGCACTTTCAATTGGTATCAGAGCAAGGTACTCTCTTGTTCTGTGTGATTTTGGTTTAACCACCTGGAGTTTTAGTTATGTCGACCGCAGGTATGATGAAGGTCTCAGCAGGGTGTCCTACCTTTGATGGGACGGAATACCCCTACTGGAAGAACAAGATGCGAATGCATCTTGAGGCAATTGACAACGATCTACGGTATGTTGTGGAAAATGGTGTTCCCTCGGTCACACCTTCTCTGAATGCTGCCGATGTGAAGAGATTCAAGCAACTCGATTCTCAAGCGAAGAATATAATATGTGGCCATCTGAGCAAAGGACAATATGGAAGAGTGAGTGCTTTAGAAACTGCTAAGCTCATCCGGGACAAATTTTCAAAGTAAATGAAGGAGTCTCAACTCAGCGTGACTCTCGAGTTGATGTTCTTCGCAATCTCTTCAACCGCTTCAAAAGACTCGACAACGAAAATGTTCAACAAACCTTCGATCGCCTCATCGACATCTCAAATGAGCTTCAAGCGCTTGGTGCCATGACATCACCGACCATGAGGTGGTGAAGAAATTATTGAGATCGCTTGATTCCTCATTTGATACTCCGCACCGATGATACAAGAGCGTCTTGACTACAAGTCACTTGATCCAGGTGATATCCTCGAGAGGCTAAATACTCATGAGTTCCACTTCTTTGAAAGAGAGATCTCTATGGTTCTAGCTATGGAAAACACGTGCCACGAAGGCCAAGGCGTATGCGAATCTGAGTGTGAAGACTCTCGTAGTAGCCTTGGAGATCCTGAAGAATTAAGCCAGGAGCTAGCAGCTCGTGAAGAAATTCCAAGTTCTCAAGGCGTGGTCGCTTTGGAAAATCCTCAAGAAGCAGTGATTCCTCATCCACTGACTATAAGAGAAGACTTTGCCACAAATGCAAGAAACCTGGTCACTACATTCAAGATTGTCCTCAGTGGGAAAAGGAATTAAAGAAGAAGAAATACAAGGATTATAGTTCCGATGACGCTAAGAAGAAGAAGAAATCGTCGAAATCTTCATCATCAAAATCCTCAAAGCCCTCTTCTCACAAGAAAAGCAGCTCCAAGATGGCTCGGGCATTCATTGGCAAGGAAATGGACTCCGAAGCTGAATCTGAGGAACATGAGGAAGAGGAGGCATCAGAAGAATCTGAGTCTGGTGTGGCGAGTCTAGCTCTACGCCATCGCTTTCACAAGAAGTCCATCTTCAACTCAAGAAAATGACCTCACCAACAAAGCTGATGAAGATAGTGATGACTACGCTCCCACCTATTGCTTCATGGCAAAGGGTGCCAAGGTACTCAAATATACCTCCTCTGAATCTAGTGAAAATGAATCGATGAAGATCTAAAGCCCGATTACTCAAAACTTGCTAAGATTAACGTAAAACAACAAAGGGCTTTTGAAAAGGTTCAAAACATGCTAGATAAGAGTGATGATATGTTAGGTGAAGAAATGGATCGCACTAAAGCCCTGATCGAAAATCTTGAGAGACTTGATCTAGGTTTGACAACCTTCAACGTCATCATAACACTCTCTTGTGCGATCATGAGAAACTTTCTTATGAATTTCTTCAAAGAAAGCAAGATCTTGAGAAGCTAAGAGTGAGTTATGAAGATCTTCGAAGGAGCGCGATTCATTACTTGCTCAACAAATCAGCGCTTCTCGGGAAGAATTTGTTCCTCCATGCTTAAAGTGCATTGAGCGTGAATCGCTAATTTTTCACCTGAATGTTCAAATGCTCCAACTGTTACAAATTCTTCACCTGCCTCTGCTATCACTAATTCCTCATCTGAGGACATTGCTAGTATCACTGACGATGCAGGGCTGAAGGAATTGTACATGACAGGCATGTACAAAAGCCTCAAAGGGCATCAGACTCTTTGTGATGTGCTTAAAAAGCATATCCTCAACAGGAACCCTAGGAAAGAGGGTATTGCCTTTGAGAGGAAACTCAATGCTGATGGAACAGATTGGAAGCCCGAAAGCAGTATCCCAAAACCTCATGGGTTGCTGCAAAGGGACCTCCAGTTGATCCATCTAACTTATATGGCTTTACATGCGAATCTCCTCATTCTTCTGATGAGTCATTTGACTCCAACTATAAACTGTTCAAAAATCAGAATGGTGAAGTATTTGCTAGATATGTTGGCACTAACTACAGGAACGGTTCCCCTATGAAGAAAATCTGGGTTCCCAAGAAGTGCCTTGAAAGTCTTCAGGTGAATGTCCTCATGACACCACCTGTGAAGAATAGGAACCCCAGATCAAACTCTTCATATGGACCAAATTCTTCATATGGATCCAAGTCCTCATACGGACCAAATTCCTCACGTGGATCAAATTCCTCAAAAGGATCAAAGTCCTCATATGATTATCATCGTGCTAACAACTCTGTTTCGCAGGTAGAGCTAAGGGCTATGAATATGTGCATTATTCTTCAAACCAATATGTTCATAAGTCCTCGAAGAATTTCTCTGCTTATTCATATGCTTACCCTAACCCCTCTTATGTGAAACGAAATGGATTGGCCTCTATGCCGCCATTCTCATATGGTGCTCGCAGAGTGATGAACTCTTTGCCACCCCTTCAGATGTGGGTGGTGAAGAAAAAGAACTAACCTCTTCTGCAGGGTCAGGTCTCCAGACGTGCATTAAACGTCTGAAGAATTTGCTGGGGGCCTGACAAAAATGCCTGAAAGGACGCAGGCTAATCATGATGAAATGAACTTTCATTTCACACGTCCTCATACTGCTTATCTGTTATATCGCTCGATGAAATTCATCGATGAACTTGATATCATATTCTTCAGCGATGAAGTATATGAGATCGTAAGTTGCACTAATTCATCTGCAGGATGATCAACCCAAAGCCACTGAGTGGGCTCTCGATAGTGGATGTACAAATCACATGACTGGTGACAAGAATCTATTGATGGATGCTCCCTTATCACTGTCACATCTGAAGAATATCATCTTTGCTAACAAAGGCAAAGGTCAGGTATTGGGTCTTGGTAAGGTTGCGATCTCTAAGGACATACACATGGACAAAGTCATGCTTGTTGAGTCCTTAGGATACAACCTATGTCAGTCTCAATGCTTTGTGATCTTGATATGGTTGTTATCTTTGGCAAGTATCGTTGTGTTGTGATTATGGAAGTTGACAATTCCAAAGTCTTCGAAGGATTTAGGAGAGGAGACTTGTATATTGTTGATTTCTCTCAGGACCACAACCAGCCGTGTGTCTACTTGCAAAAGCTTCGTATATTGGCTATGGCATCGGCGACTTGGTCACGCAGGCATGAGGAATTTGCACACGCTTGCAAAGAAGAAGCATGTCATTAGCATTGAGAATGTCAAATTCCTCAAGGATCACTTGTGCGGAGCTTGTGAAGCTGGAAAAATGACCAAGGCCAAGCATCCAGCGAAGACTATCATGACCACTACTCGTCCCTTCGAATTGCTTCACATGGACCTCTTTGGTCCTAATCATTACTCAGCAGTCACTAATGATGCATCTCTATATGGCTTTGTTATTGTTGATGATTACTCTCGTTACACATGGGTACACATTGTTACTTACAAAAATGTAGTGCAGGAAGTCTTCAAACGATTTTCCTCGAGGGCTTCAACTAACTTTGGTGTGAAGATCAGACACATCAGGAGTGACAATGGAACTGAGTTCAAGAATTCCGGTCTTGATGCCTATCTTGATGAACTTGGTATTACTCATGAGTTATCTGCTCCCTATACTCCTCTGCAAAATGGCGTCGTGGAGCGCAAGAACAGAACTCTTGTTGAGATGGCTCGCACTATGCTTGATGAATACAAAACGCCTAGTCGTATTTGGATTGATGCAATTGATACCGCGTGCCACATCATCAACAGAGTATATCTTCACAAATTCTTCAAGAAGACTGCCTATGAACTCCTCACCGACAAGAAACCCAATGTGAGTTATTTCAAAGTCTTGATTGCTAAATGCTGGATTAGAGATCCTCATCATAGTTCTAAATTTGCACCGAAAGCACATGAAGGTTTTATGCTTGGTTACGGAAAGGACTCGCACACCTACAGAGTCTTCAACATCGCTCTTCACAATATTGTTGATACTGTAGATGTGCGGTTCGATGAAACTAATGGCTCGCAAAGAGAGCACCTACCTTCTGTGTTAGATGAACCAGCACCTGAGGAATCTATCAAGTTCAAGGCAACTGAGGATGTCATTCCTACTGATGAATCTGTTGAAGAATTCATTCCTGTACGCGAAGAACATCGAGCTGATGCACCTGAAGATAATGCTGAAGACAATGGTGCTGAGGAAAATGATCAAATTCCTCGACGACAACCAGCTCATCCTCGCGTTGCAAAAGAAGTGCAAGTTGACAAGATCATCGATGACATTGAAGCGCCAGTCCTCTCACACGCTCAAAAGCTTCACATTTATCTAACTTTTGTGGGCACTATGCTTTTGTCTCTATCACAGAGCCCACTAAGGTAGATGAAGCATTTCTGGAGCCCGAGTGGATCCAGGCCATGCAAGAAGAATTACATCGATTCGAGCTCAACAATGTCCGAACCGTCAAACGTCCATATCCTCGCAAGCATAATATCATTGGCACAAAGTGGATCTACCGCAACAAGCAAGATGAAAATGGCCTTGTGGTGAGGAATAAGGCACGACTTGTAGCTCAAGGCTACACACAGGTTGAAGGAATTGATTTCGATGAAACTTTTGCACCTGTTGCTAGACTTGAGTCTATTCGCATATTACTTGCCTATGCTAACCATCACAATATCACTTTATATCAAATGGATGTGAAAAGTGCATTCCTCAATGGTAAGATTGAGGAAGAAGTATATGTTGCTCAACCCCTGTGTTTTGAAGATCCAAAGAATCGACAAAGTCTTGAGACTCAACAAGGCCCTCTATGGTCTCAAACAAGCCCCGCAGGCGTGGTATGATACATTGAAGGAATTCTTCGTGAAGAATGGCTTCACACCCAGTTCACTCGACCCTACTCTCTTTACTAAATCATATGATGGTGAACTGTTTGTGTGCCAAATATATGTTGATGATATTATCTTTGGCTGTACTGACCAACGTTATAGTGGTGAATTTGCCTATATGATGAGTGAGGAATATCAAATGTCTATGATGGGAGAGTTGAAATTCTTCTTAGGTCTTCAAATTAAATCAACAACACAATGTCATATTCATATCTCGTGAGAAATACCTCAAAGATGTCCTGAAGAAATTCGGCATGCAAGATTGCAAAGGCGTCAAAATTCCTATGCCCACAAATGGCCATCTATGCAATCGATGAAAATGGTATTGACTTGATCACAAGGTATACCGCTCCATGATTGGTTCTCTATTGTACTTATGTGCATCTAGGCCAGATATAATGCTTAGTGTTTGCATGTGTGCCCGATTTCAAGCTACAATCAAGGAATCACACCAGAAGGCTGTGAAGCATATTCTTCGATATCTAGCTCACACACCAACACTAGGATTATGGTACCCCAAGGGCTCTACTTTTGATCTCATTGGATATTCTGACTCTGACTATGCTTGTGATCGTGTGGACCGCAAGTCAACATCTGGTACTTGTCATTTCCTCGGACGATCTTTGGTCTATTGGTCCTCGAAGAAATGCAATTGCGTATCACCGCTTCATCGGAAGCTGAATACATTGCTGCTGGCTCATGTTGTGCTCAATTGCTGTGGATGAAGCAAACTCTCAAGGACTATGGCATCAACGTGAAGAATGTGCCTCTCTACAGTGACAATGAGAGTGCCATCAAGATTGCTCACAACCCAGTTCAGCACTCGAAGACAAAGCACATTCAAATTCGTCATCATTTTATTCGTGATCATGTGTTGAAGGGCGACATCTCCATCGAGCATGTGAAGACTGAAGAACAGCTAGCCGATATCTTCACTGAGCCCTTGGATGAAAAGATATTTAGCAAGTTGCGGTGTGAGCTAAATATCTTAGAATCTTCGAATGTTCTTTGAAAAGGACACACATCCTGATACTTATGCAAAATTGATGACTTAGATGTGCAACACATGAAGAAACGTTTTTCTTCAATCCATGAAGAATAACACTCTAAGTGTGAAGAAATTAATGAAGAATTTGATTCTCAGAACCCTACGACAATTGTACGCGGTGTCTGAAATCATCATTCTTATACGGTGGGTCACGCCACCACCAAAGTTGAAAATCTTCAATTTGAGTTTTTTTCCTCACTTTTTGAAATTCTTCAGTTTTTCAAATTCTTCAACTGTTCAAAATCTTCACTGTTTCCATCGTTTTTCTTCATTAGCTATATATATATATATATATATATATATATATATATATGTATATATATATATATATATATATGGGTTTATTTCCTCTAAAACAATCACATATGTCTATGTCTTCAAGTCGCTTTTTCTGCTAAGTGAATGTGATCGGACCCTTCCCCCTCTATGCTATACTCAACCCAATCTATTCACAAATTCTTCATGTGCGTTCTATTTGAAACTCGTTCAAAATCTTAACTGTGTCCTTGTCAGCTGAAGAAATTGCGAACGGAACTTTAAAACTGATCTTAACCAAACTTTCGGTTTTGCCGCTCAAACCGTTCCGCATCCCACGATGGATTTATCTATTCACCCACGATCTAACACGATCTCCACTTTTCAAAGACGTGGGTGACACATGTCAAGCGAATGAGAAGGGTCAGAGCACGTTCGTCCCAAATCTTCGGGCGAACAGTTTTTCACCATGGCTATATATACCCCCTCTCCCCTTCCTCACTTCCTTTACTCCACTCGACCGCTTTCTCTCGCTCGAGCTTCTCAAACCCTAGCGCCGCCGCTACTGCATCGTCGCCGGTGAGTAAGAGCTTCACTGCCTCGACCTCGTCGTCGACGTACTCGCGCCGACCGCGGAAATCTTCACTCCGCCGCCGCCGTAGCTGTCTTCCTCCGCCGAGTTAGGGCGTGGAAGATCTGAACTGACAAACTTCCCATCTGTTCTTCTTAGTTCGTCGTGTTCTTCACTTCGGGTAATTAAAAGTTACTTTTATTACTCGCTTTGATTCTCAAACCTTCCTGAAAATCTTCAAAGGTGTTTATTCTTCAAATCTTCACACATATGAACACCTCAAACAAAATATGCTCTTGATTCGCTTCTCTAAGCAATGATTTTCTTCAAGATTCCTCAATTGTGTGGATCCTCGATCTATGCAACTCGAACCTAAGACAAAGATCGCTTAGTGAAATTCTTCAAGGCTCATCTGGTCAAATTCCTCAAACTAGTTCTTTTGAAAAACCTTACGAGAACGCATATGACCTCTCCAAATTCCTCGCAACTATACTCTATTCACAGGTACTCATGTCCGCTGCTGAATCACTAGGTTCTCATCAACTTAACTCATTTGCAGCGTTCCTCGAAGAAAAGTTTCATACTTCTTCAGAGAACTCGTTTGTTCAAATTCCTCACCTGAAGAATATGGTAGAAGGAAAGAAGCCACAGAAAGGAGGGAAGAGGCCTGAGGTCATGACTGCGTTTGAAATCCCTGAGGAAATATATGCTGATTATTGCACACCTGATGAAGCCGAGTTCGCAAAGAAAACAAAAATCAGCGCAAGGTGCGCATTCAAAGGATTGAACGGAGATGGGCAAGGGAATGGAGGGAGTACAGATATGTAACTCCAAAGTACATGAAGAAATTCGCACTCAATCCTCCATGCCCAAGAGCTCCATTGGCACCTGGTCAAGAAGCTGACCCCACCAGCATCAAGCGCGGTGAGGACTTTCCTGAAGAATGGGCCAAGCGCCAAGCCAAATTGGCAAGACAAGCCAACGAGGAAGTGAGGAAATTCAATGAGGACTCTGCCATCACTGCTGCCATCGAGGCCTCTGTCAAGCCAAGAAAATCTATGGCAAAGAAGCCCTTTTACAAGCCAAGTGCTTCACCAACAGTGCCCTCACGGCCAAGTTCCTCAGCTGTGCCCTCACGGCCAATTCCTCATGCTGCTCCCGCTCCTCCCAAGTCCTCAGCTGCTCCTACAAAATCCTCAGCAGTTCCGACAAAGTCCTCAGCACCTGTGCATCTGGCCACGTGCCAAAGGACTGCAGGCTTCTCCATTGCCTCTGGTGCTTCAGCAAGTTCCTCACCGCACCAAATTCTTCATCTGGTCCGACTCTGCTGAAGACTAAGGCCACAAATTGGACGAGGTCCTCGGCCAAGTCCCAAGAAGAAACATGTCGCCTTCCAAGAGCCACACGAAGATGATGAGGCTGATGATGATGAACTTGCGGAAATCATCGAGACCGCCAAGAAAGGGCCGCTAGAGCCAAAGGCACACCTGTACATCGCTGTTGGATCCAAGAGCGATCCTAGACTACATTGATCTCGCACAAGGACCCAAACACTCCTATGCTCGACTTCAAGTTGACACCTGGCCAAAGTCACATGCTGACTCATTTCATCAAGAGGAGAAATGGAAATTTGATACGGCCGGAGAGATCAAGAAATCGCGATGTAAAGGAGAAATCGCTGAAGAAAAATGTTGTCAAGATGACAACTGAAGAACTTATCAAGACGCAGTGACATCAAAGCCCTCAAATGACAAATTTGACTCCTATTATGCTGATTGGCAAGGAGCCAAAGTCAGATTAAATCAACTTTGACGAAGAAATTCACCAATGTTGCTGCCCCAACGCAACATGAAATTCCTAAGGTTGGAGCCTCAACTCAGCAGACTGAAGAACATGCCAGCACCGCTGATGAAGTTCAGGCTGTTGAAGACAATGCTAGTTCCAGGGCTGATGATCCCATTCCAGCCGCTGAAGAAATTTCCAGGGCATCCACTAGTGGTGCGCTGAAGAAATCGAACAAGTCAGAACAATCGCATCAGTTGCACCTGAGGAAAATCAACCAGATTCCTCAGCTCCTCCTGCGCCAACACCAACTTCAATTCTTCCATCTGCCTCTGATGTGAAGAAGACCAAGGCTGCAGAATGAGCTGCAGTGAAGAAACGGAAAGCATCAGCTGCGTCAGATTCTTCGGATGCGAAGAAAATGAAGCCAATGACCAGCTCCTTTGAAAATCCTATTGATGCTGTTCCAATTTCCTCAATTCCATCAAAGGACCTTGTTCCATTTGATGAAGATTATGAGATCCGAAGCGGATCGATGAAGAAAATCATTCTCTGCTTCGTCGAGCAGATTGATGAAGAAATTGAAGTGGAAGCAATCCCTTCAACCCCAATCATTTCCTCGCCTATGCCTCAGTTCACAGCTGAAGAGGCCGGTGTTGAGGAAATTGAAGAAGATGTGGATATTGGGAGCACAACGCCAGTGATGAACGATGACTTTTGGGAAAGTCAGCATCCAAATTCTCCACTCTTCACCCCAATCCAACAGATTCCTCAGTCCCCTGTTCCAACAGTTCAAATGGGCTCTAAAGAAACTCATCCCACTTCATCTGTCCATGAAGAAATTTCAGCCACTAGCGCTGATGAACCTGCTGCTGCTGATCCTCGATCGCACTGTAGAGGAACAAGAAATTCCTCACTGAAGAACCTGAGATTGCGATTCCAGAGGTCGTGATGCAACTCATCGACACTCCACCGCCAAAGCCAAAGAATCCCTTCTCAACAAAGCAAAAGTTCAAGGCTGAAGATTTCTTCAATGAGCATGTATTCTTCATCGACATAATCCATATGATTCTGCTCGCATAAGGAAGAGGCGTTTACGGACTGCCACCAAGCCAATTTCTATTCCTCGGTGCTCTTCAACAAAGACAAAGTCTTCGATCATGCACATATTCCTCATGTGGACATGGAGTCTGCCAGCTTTGAGCCAGTCCTCGGTGTTCTTCACGATGCGGGACTTCAATTTCTGCACCGACATCTGTGATTGGAATGAAGAACTCATTCTTCAATTCTATGCAACGCTGCACATCACCGGAGACGCCAAGACGTGAACTCATGGGTGTTAGACTGGATGTCTGAAAATATCGACTACAAGGCACCAAAGAATCGAATTGCTTCGCGTGCCCTACCACTCGATCCTCCACTTGATGGTGCTCGTTGTATCTACAACGAACTCGAAGCTTTCAAATCACTATATGCAAGTGCCGATGAAGCCTTTGAAGCTGTGGCAGGCCCCAAGAACCAAATTCCTCGTCAAGGAATTATTGTATGTGCCTGGGACTGTCTATCGGATTCTGACGAAGACAATGAGTCCTATCAAAGGCCACGACTCAAATGATGAAGTCGTTGGCATCATGAAGAATATGCTTTTTAATATCATTCATGGCGTTCCCGTCAACTTCCATGATTTCTTCATGAGGACTCTGGCAAACATTGCTATGTCACCATTTGAGCTGAAGCCTTATGTGCCTTGGATAATGGGATTCATCAGGACAAGGTCTTCACTCAATTACAAGGATGATACTCTAAACCACTGCAGCTACTTGCCCCCGATTGAAGTCCTCAAACGGACATTTACCTCAGCTGATGACAAGGCAAGGCAACTGCTATGATCGATGAAGGCATTCGTCCATTGGATGGACAGTTTCGCAAAGCTGCATCCTACTCCACCAATGATGACTCTGCCACACATGACTCTGCCAAGAAATACCTCACCAAGCAAAGTCCTCAAGCCACATCACCTGTGGTGATGACTGATCGTGAATTACTCCTCAGTCTTCATCAGAAGGTTGATCGCAATCATAAATGGGTCAAGCGTCAGTTTGGTTCAATTCTTCACAACATGACCTCTACACACAATGCAGTGAAGAAAAACCACTACTACCTCCATGAAACCTTCAAACGCACCTGGGCTGTTCTTTCAAATGTCTACAGCATGGAAGAACTGAAGACAATGGGTCTCAAGGAAGAATTTGACTGGTCTGCACCTCCTCCAAAGAAATACAAGAAGGTCAAAGTTCCTTCCTTGGTGGCCAGCTCCTATTCTTCATCACGAGACACTGATGAAAATGAAGACTTGGACGACACTGAGGCAGGCCCTACTACGACAACTGACCCCAACAACGCTGGCGCTCCTTCTTCAACTTGAAATTGTTCAGGGGCGTTAGTTCTCAGTTTTGATCCTTTTGGTCATTCGATGACAAAGGGGGAGAAATTTGAGTTAGTCTTCAAGCGGGTCTATTATATGGGCAATTTTTTGTTAAGTTACAACTCTCGTTCTTCTGAAACTTTTATTGGATCGAGTTGTAATCTTAAACCCGATGGTGCTCTGATACTTTTGATGCACTGTGCTCTGATACTCTTGATGCGTTATTTTGCATGCCTGTTCCTCATTAATGTTATTGCACGCATGCTGAATTTCATCAAGCACCATATTTCATCATGCATTTCAAATTCTTCATATTATATGTCAAATGCGTATGAATTACAAGATATAGGGGAGATCTCCATGATTCAACTCTTCAAATGTGCATTGCCTCAAAAGCAAATTCCTCACTATGCACATCTTCGTGGGGAGTTCTTCTATATCTTGCAATCAAATTCCTCAATATCAGTATTTACACTTCATATGTTTATCCTCGTTGAAAACTTAACCTATATTGTCATCAATCACCAAAAGGGGAGATTGTAAGTGCATCTAGTGCCCCTTAGTGATTTTGGTGTATTGAAGACTTATAGGTTAAGGGACTAATGTGTTTATGAGTGTACACATGTCTATAAGTCTATGAGGAGTTTGATATTTACAGAGAAAGTCGACCCCTAAAAATGAAGTTCTTCGACTGAAGACTTAGATATTCTGAAGACTTTCTGAAGACTTTGAAAGTGAAGAAATTGGTGTGACCTTAAAGACTTGGTATTCATTTGAGGAACATGAAGCGTGAAGACTTTTGTTTTCGTAGTTTCGTTTTTCTCTTCCTTGAGTCATAGGAAACACCGTAGTGTTAAAGGGGGTCAAGGAAATACTAAGGAAAAATTTCCATGTGATGCTCAACTCAAAATCCTACACCTACCAATCCCTTCGAGTGAAGCCTTTGGAAGTCTCATACAGTTCAGTCAATTTCTTCAAGAATGAGACGAAGTTCTTCCGTCACCGAGGAATTTCTTCGACCGAGGAGTTAGGAATTCGCCAAAGGTCGGATTGCCTACACAAAGTGAGGAACATGATAGCCCCATTTAATTTGAGATTCAAATTTCCGATCAGAGTCTTTGCACTTGGCTAATCCCAAAATATCTTATCCACCTAACGGTCATATCATTGAAGGGCATTTATGTCTTATCATGCCGGGCTGCTCCCTAGGTTATAAATAGCCGCCCCCTACAACCACAAGCTGGTTGGCTGCTCCGAGAGAAACTTGACACTTGTCATTTGAGAGCAACCCATCCTCCGAGGACTTTGAGCGAAAATCATCGAGTGAGGAAAAACCCAAACACCAAACTGTCGGGGAACGTAGCAGAAATTCAAAATTTTCTACGCATCACCAAGATCAATCTATGGAGATTCTAGCAACAATAGGAAAGGAGAGTGCATCTACATACCCTTGTAGATCGCTAAGCGGAAGCGTTCAAGAGAACGGGGTTGAAGGAGTCGTACTCGTCGTGATCCAAATCACCGGAGATCCTAGTGCCGAGCAGACGGCACCTCCGCGTTCAACACACGTACAGCCCGGTGGCGTCTCCCATGCCTTGATCCAGCAAGGAGAGAGGGAGAGGTTGAGGAAGACTCCATCCAGCAGCAACTGTGGCGTGGTGGTGGTGGAGGAGCGTGGCAATCCTGCAGGCTTCGCCAAGCACCGCGGGAGAGGAGAAGGGAGAGAGGTAGGGCTGCGCCAAGGAGAGGTCAAACTCTTGTGTTGGGAGCCCCAAAACCCTCAAGTATATATAAGGGAGAGGGAGGGGTGCGCCTCTAGGGTTTCCACCCCAAGGGGTGCGGCTGCCCCAATCCCATCTAAGGGAGGCGGCCAAGGGGGGAGGAGTGCCTCCCAAGTCAAGTGGAGGCCCTCCCCCTTAGGGTTTTCCCCTTCCCATGCGCATGGGCCTTGGGGGGGCTGGTGCCCCTGGACCATTAAGGCTAGGGCGCCCCCCTACAGCCCATGCTACTGTATTGGACGTGGTGGAACAATTTCCGAACCTCCGGACCCCTCCGGAATCCTCCGGAACCTTCTGGAAGCTTCCGGTACAATACCGAAAAAACCCGAACTTTTTCCGGAACCCGAACAACAACTTTCCATATATAAATCTTTACCTCCGGACCATTCCGGAACTCCTCGTGACGTCCGGGATCTCATCCAGGACTCCAAACAACATTCAGTAACCACATACAAACTTCCTTTATAACCCTAGCGTCATCGAACCTTAAGTGTGTAGACCCTACGGGTTCGGGAACCATGCAGACATGACCGAGACATTCTCCGGTCAATAACCAACAGCGGGATCTGGATACCCATGTTGGCTCCACATGTTCCACGATGATCTCATCGGATGAACCACGATGTCAAGGGCTCAATCAATCCCGTATTCAATTCCCTTTGTCTAGCGGTATTGTACTTGCCCGAGATTCGATCGTCGATATCCCGATACCTTGTTCAATCTCATTTCCGGCAAGTCTCTTTACTCGTTCCGTAACACATCATCCCGTGATCAACCCCTTGGTCACATTGTGCACATTATGATGATGTCCTATCGAGTGGGCCCAGAGATACCTCTCCGCTTACACGGAGTGACAAATCCAGTCTCGATTCGTGCCAACCCAATGTATACATTCGGAGATACTTGTAGGGCACCTTTATAGTCACCCGATTACGTTGTGACGTTTGGTACACCCAAAGCATTCCCTACGGTATCTGGAGTTGCACAATCTCATGGTCTAAGGAAATGATACTTGACATTAGAAAAGCTTTAGCATACGAACTACGATCTTTGTGCTAGGCTTAGGATTGGGTCTTGTCCATCACATCATTCTCCTAATGATGTGATCCCGTTATCAATGACATCCAATGTCCATGGTCAGGAAACCGTAACCATCTATTGATCAACGAGCTAGTCAACTAGAGGCTTACTAGGGACATGGTGTTGTCTATGTACCCACACATGTATCTGAGTTTCCTATCAATACAATTATAGCATGGGTAATAAACGATTATCATGAACAAGGAAATATAATAATAACTAATTTATTATTGCCTCTAGAGCATATTTCCAACAGTCTCCCACTTGCACTAGAGTCAATAATCTAGTTCACATCGTCATGTGATTAACACTGATAGGCACATCGCCATGTGACCAACATCCAAAGAGATTACTAGTGTCTCAGAACTAGTTCACATCATCATGTGATTAAGACTCAATGAGTTACGAGGTTTGATCATGTTTTGCTTGTGAGAGAGGTTTTAGTCAACGGGTCTGAACCTTTCAGATCCGTGTGTACTTCGCAATTCTCTATGTCATATTGTAAATGCTGCTTCCACGCCCCACTTGGAGCTATTCCTAATGGTTGCTCCACTATACGTATCCGTTTTGCTACTCAGAGTCATTCGGATAGGTGTTAAAGCTTGCATCGACGTAACCCTTTACGCCGAACTCTTTATTACCTCCATAATCGAGAAATATTCCCTTATTCTTCTAAGGATAATTTTGACCACTGTCCAATGATCCGTTCCTGGATCATTCTTGTACCCCTTGACTGACTCATGGCAAGGCACACTTCCGGTGCGGTACACAGCATAGCATACTATAGAGCCTACGTTTGAAGCGTAGGGGACGACCTTCGTCCTTTGTCTCTCTTCTGCCGTGGTCGAGCTTTTAACTCTTAACTTCATACCTTACAACTCAGGCAAGAACTCCTTCTTTGGTCGATCCATCTTGAACACCTTCAAGATCATGTCAAGGTATGTGCTCATTTGAAAGTATTATTAAGCATTTTGATCTATCTTATAGATCTTGATGCTTATTGTTCAAGTAGCCTAATCCAGGTTTTCTATTGAAAATCATCTTTCAAATAACCCTATATGCTTTCCAGAAATTCCACATCATTTCTGATCATCAATATGTCAACAACATATACTCATCAGAAATTCTATAGTGCTCCCACTCACTTCTTTGGAAATACAAGTTTCTCATTAACTTTGTATAAACCCAAAATCTTTGATCATCCTATCAAAGTGCATATTCCAACTCCGAGATGCTTACTCTAGTCCTTAGAAGGATCATTTGGAGCTAGCATACCTTTTAGCATCCTTAGGATCGACAAAACTTTTCCGATTGTATCACATACAACCTTTCCTTACGTAAACTGGTAAGGAAACTCGTCTTGACATCCATCTGCCAGATTTCATAAATGCAGCTAATGCTAACATGATTCCGACGGACTTAAGCATCGCTATGGATGAGAAAATCTCATCGTGGTCAACTCCTTGAACTTGTGAAAAACTCTTCGCCACAAGTCGAGCTTCATAGACGGTGACATTACCGTCCACGTCCATCTTCTTCTTAAAGATCCATTTATCTCAATGGCTTGCCGATCAACGGGCAAGTCCACCAAAGTCCATGCTTTGTTCTGATACATGGATCCTATCTCGGATTTTATTGCTTCTAACCATTTGTCGGAATTTGGGCCCACCATCGCTTTTCCATAGCTCGTAGGTTCATTGTTGTCTAGCAACATGACCTTCAAGACAGGATCACCGTACCACTCAAGCGATACGCATCCTTGTCACCCTCGAGGTACGGTAGTGACTTGATCCAAAACTTCATGATCACTATCATAAGCTTCGACTTCAATTGGTGTAGGTGCCACAGGAACAACTTCCTGTGCCCTTGCTACACACTTGCTGAAGTGACGGTTCAATAACCTCATCAAGTCTCCACCATCCTCCCACTCAACTTTCCGAGACAAAATTTTCCTCGAGAAAGGACCCGATTCAAGAAACAATCCCTATTGCTTTCGGATCTGAATTAGGAGGTATACCCAACTGTTTTGGGTGTCCTATGAAGATGCATTTTATCCGCTTTGGGTTCGAGCTTATCAACCTGAAACTTTTTCACATAAGCGTCGCAGCCCCAAACTTTCAAGAAAGCGACAACTTAGGTTTCTCCAAAGCGGTGTCGTCTCAACGGAATTACGTGGTGCCCCATTAAAGTGAGTGCGGTTGTCTCTAATGCCTAACCCATGAACGATAGTGGTAATTCGATAAGAGATATCATGGTACGCACCATATCCAATGGAGTGCAACTATGATGTTCGGACACACCATCACACTATGGTGTTCCAGGTGTATTAATTGTGAAACAATTTGCACAATGTCTTAATTGTGTGCCAAAACTTCGTAACTCAGATATTCATCTCTATGATCATATCATAGACATTCTATCCTCTTGTCACGAAGATCTTAAACTTCACTCTGAAATTACTTGAACCATTCAATAATTCAGACTTGTGTTTCATCAAGTAAATATACTCAACATCTACTCGAATCATCTGTGAAGTAAGAACATAACGATATTCATCGGTGATGCCTCAACACTCATTGGACTGCACACATCAAAATGTGTTACTTCCAACAAGTTGCTATCTTGTTCCATCTTACTGAAACCGAGGCTTTTCAGTCATCTTGCCCATGCGGTATGATTTGCATGTCTCAAGTGATTCAAAATCAAGTGAGTCCAAACAGTCCATCTGCATGGAGTTTCTTCATGCGTATACACCAATAGACATGGTTCGCATGTCTCAAACTTTTCAAAAATGAGTGAGTCCAAAGATCCATCAACATGGAGCTTCTTCATGCGTTCTATACCAATATGACTCAAATGACAATTGCCACAAGCAGGTGGTACTATCATTACTATCTTATATCTTTTGGCATGAAAATGTGTATCACTACGATCGAGATTCAATAAACCATTCCTTTAGGTGCAAGACCATTGAAGGTATTATTCAAATAAATAGAGTAACCATTATTCTCCTTAAATGAATAACCGTATTGCGATAGACATAATCCAATCATGTCTATGCTCAACGCAATCACCAAATGACAATTATTCAGGTTTAATACTAATCTTGATGGTAGAGGGAGCGTGCGATGTTTGATCAAATCAAACTTGGAAACACTTCCAACACATATCGACAGCTCAACTTTAGCTAGTCTCCGTTTATTCCGTAGCTCTTTTATTTCGAGTTACTAACACTTAGCAACCGAACCGGTATCTTAATACCCTGGTGCTACTAGGAGTACTAGGAAAGTACACATTAACATAATCTATATCCAATATACTTCTATCGACCTTGCCAGCCTTCTCATCTACCAAGTATTTAGGGTAATTCTGCTCCAGTGTCTGTTCCCCTTTTTACAGAAGCACTTAGTCTCGGGTTTGGGTTCAACCTTGGGTTTCTTCACTAGAGCAGCAACTGTTTTGTCGTTTCATGATGTATCCCTTGTTGCCCTTGCCCTTTGAAACTAGTGGTTTTACCAACCATCAACAATTGATGCTCCTTCTTGATTTCTACTTTCACGGTGTCAAACATCACGAATACCTCAAGGATCATCATATCTATCCCTGATATGTTATAGTTCATCACGAAGCTCTAGCACCTTGGTGGCAATGACTTTGGAGAAACATCACTATCTCATCTGGAAGATCAACTCCCACTCGATTCAAGTGATTGTTGCACTCAGACAATCTGAGCACAAGCTCAATGATTGAGATTTTCTCCCTGAGTTTGCAGGCTAAGAAAATCGTCGGAGGTCTTATACCTCTTGACGTGGGCACGAGCCTGAAATCCCAATTTCAGCCCTCGAAACATCTCATATGTTCCATGACGTTTCAAAACGCCTTTGGTGCCTTAACTCTAAACCGTTTTAACCGAACTATCACGTAGTTATCAAAAGCGTGTATGTCCGATGTTCGCAACATCCACAAACGACGTTTGGGGTTCAGCACCTTGGCGGTGCATTAATGATGTAAGCTTTCTCATGCGCATAATCGCTCTTGTCAACTTTCAACTATATTTTCTCTAGGAACATATCTAAACAGTGGAACTAAAGCGCGAGCTTCGACATAATTTGCAAAAGGTCTTTGACTATGTTCAGGATAATTAAGTTCATCTTATGAACTCCCACTCAGATAGACATCCCTCTAGTCATCTAGGTGATTACATGATCCGAGTCAACTAGGCCGTGTCCGATCATCACGTGAGACGGACTAGTCATCATCGGTGAACATCTTCATGTTGATCGTATCTACTATACGACTCATGCTCGACCTTTCGGTCTCTTGTGTTCCGAGGCCATGTCTGTACATGCTAGGCTCGTCAAGTTAACCCTAAGTGTTTCGCGTGTGTAAATCTGTCTTACACCCGTTGTATGTGAACGTAAGAATCCATCACACCCGATCATCACGTGGTGCTTAGAAGCGACGAACTTTAGCAATGGTGCACAGTTAGGGGAGAACACTTCTTGTAATTGTTGTAAGGGATCATCTTATTTACTACCGTCGTTTTAAGTAAACAAGATGCATAAACATAATAAACATCACATGCAATTATATATAGTAGTGACATGATATGGCCAATATCATATAGCTCCAATGATCTCCATCTTGGGGCTCCATGATCATCATCGTCACCGGCATGACACCATGATCTCCATCATCATGATCTCCATCATCGTGTCTTCATGAAGTTGTCTCGCCAACTATTACTTCTACTACTATGGCTACCGTTAGCAATAAAGTAAAGTAATTACATGGCGTTGTTTAATGACACGCAGGTCATACAATAAATAAAGACAACTCCTATGGCTCCTGCCGTTGTCATACTCATCGACATGCAAGTCGTGAATCCTATTACAAGAACATGATCAATCTCATACATCACATATCATTCATCACATTCTTCTTGGCCATATCACATCACATAGCATACCCTGCAAAAACAAGTTAGCCGTCCTCTAATTGTTGTTTGCATGTTTTACGTGGCTGCTATGGGTTTCTAGCAAGAACGTTTCTTACCTACGCACAACCACAACGTGATATGCCAATTGCTATTTACCCTTCATAAGGACCCTTTTCATCGAATCCGTTCCGACTAAAGTGGGAGAGGCGGCACCCGCTAGCCACCTTATGCACCAAGTGCATGTCGGTCGGTGGAACCTGTCTCACGTAAAATGCGTGTAAGGTCGGTCCGGGCCGCTTCATCCCACAATACCGTTGAAACAAGATTGGACTAGTAACGGTAAGCATATTGAACATCATCAACGCCCACAACTACTTTGTGTGCTACTCGTGCAAAGAATCTACGCAATAGACCTAGCTCATGATGCCACTGTCGGGGAACGTAGCAGAAATTCAAAATTTTCTACGCATCACCAAGATCAATCTATGGAGATTCTAGCAACAAGAGGAAAGGAGAGTGCATCTACATACCCTTGTAGATCGCTAAGCGGAAGTGTTCAAGAGAACGGGGTTGAAGGAGTCGTGACTGTCGTGATCCAAATCACCGGAGATCCTAGTGCCGAGCAGACGGCACCTCCGCGTTCAACACACGTACAGCCGGTGGCGTCTCCCACGCCTTGATCCAGCAAGGAGAGAGGGAGAGGTTGAGGAAGACTCCATCCAGCAGCAGCACAACGGCGTGGTGGTGGTGGAGGCGTGGCAATCTGCGCAGGCTTCGCCAAGCACCGCGGGAGAGGAGAAGGGAGAGAGGTAGGGCTGCGCCAAGGAGAGGTCAAACTCTTATGTTGGGAGCCCCAAAACCCTCAAGTATATATAGGGGAGAGGGAGGGGGGTGCGCCCCCTCTAGGGTTTCCACCCCAAGGGGTGCGGCTGCCCCCAATCCCATCTAAGGGTGGCGGCCAAGGGGGGAAGGAGTGCCTCCCAAGTCAAGTGGAGGCCCTCCCCCTTAGGGTTTTCCCCTTCCCATGCGCATGGGCCTTGGGGGGGGGGGGCTGGTGCCCCTGGACCATTAAGGCTAGGGCGCCCCATTACAGCCCATGCTACTGTATTGGACGTGGTGGAACAATTTCCGGACCTCCGGACCCCTCCGGAATCCTCCGGAACCTTCGAAGCTTCCGGTACAATACCGAAAAAACCCGAACTTTTCCGGAACCCGAACAACAACTTTCCATATATAAATCTTTACCTCCGGACCATTCCGGAACTCCTCGTGACGTCCGGGATCTCATCCAGACTCCAAACAACATTCAGTAACCACATACAAACTTCCTTTATAACCCTAAGCGTCGCCATCGAACCTTAAGTGTGTAGACCCTACGGGTTCGGGAACCATGCAGACATGACCGAGACATTCTCCGGTCAATAACCAACAGCGGGATCTGGATACCCATGTTGGCTCCCACATGTTCCACGATGATCTCATCGGATGAACCACGATGTCAAGGGCTCAATCAATCCCGTATTCAATTCCCTTTGTCTAGCGGTATTGTACTTGCCCGAGATTCGATCGTCGATATCCCGATACCTTGTTCAATCTCATTTCCGGCAAGTCTCTTTACTCGTTCCGTAACACATCATCCCGTGATCAACCCCTTGGTCACATTGTGCACATTATGATGATGTCCTATCGAGTGGGCCCAGAGATACCTCTCCGTTTACACGGAGTGACAAATCCCAGTCTCGATTCGTGCCAACCCAACAGACACATTCGGAGATACTTGTAGGGCACCTTTATAGTCACCCAGTTACGTTGTGACGTTTGGTACACCCAAAGCATTCCTACGGTATCTGGGAGTTGCACAATCTCATGGTCTAAGGAAATGATACTTGACATTAGAAAAGCTTTAGCATACGAACTACGATCTTTGTGCTAGGCTTAGGATTGGGTCTTGTCCATCACATCATTCTCCTAATGATGTGATCCCGTTATCAATGACATCCAATGTCCATGGTCAGGAAACCGTAACCATCTATTGATCAACGAGCTAGTCAACTAGAGGCTTACTAGGGACATGGTGTTGTCTATGTACCCACACATGTATCTGAGTTTCCTATCAATACAATTATAGCATGGGTAATAAACGATTATCATGAACAAGGAAATATAATAATAACTAATTTATTATTGCCCCTAGAGGAATTTCTTTTGACCGAGGAGTTAGGAATTCGCCAGTGCGGATTGCCTACACAGTGAGGAACATGATAGCCCTGAGGAATTTGAGATTCAAATTTCCGACCATTCTTTGTCTTCTTGGCTTGACCGTCCCAAAATATCTTATCCACCTAACGGTCATATCATTGAAGGGCATTTATGTCTTATCATGTCGGGCTGCTCCCTAGGTTATAAATAGCCCCCTACAACCACTAGCTGGTTGGCTGCTCCGAGAGAAACTTGACACTTGTCATTTGAGAGCAACCCATCCTCCGAGGACTTTGAGCGAAAATCATCGAGTGAGGAAAACCCAAACACCAAACTCCTACAAACCCAAAGTGATTGAGCATCATCAAGAGATTGATCCTGCGTGGATCCGACGCTTGTTACCTTTGAAGACTGTGCTTCTTCCAGACGGTTAGGCGTCATGGTCTAGAGCATCCAAGAGGAATTGTGGATCGCCGAGTGACCAAGTCTGTGAAGGTTTGGAAGTCGCTCAAGACTTACCACGAGTGATTGGACGAGGTCATGTGACCTTAGTTCAAGGAGAATACGGTGAGGACTTGTTGTCCTGAGCTGCGTGCTCGGCGATCGGGTGTCCGGGACTGTGTGTCCTCGAGTTTAAATACTCGGCCGCTCCAACAGACGTACAAGCTGAGATAGCAGTTGGAACTGGTCTACCAAATCATTGTCTTCACCAACCTTCGGTTCTATTTCCTCAACCCTCTCATTTCCACATTAGTGTGTTGAGTGTTCATTCATATCTGTGTTTGAAGACTTTGACTGAAGACTTTCTCAATTTCCTCAGTTCAATTTCTTCAGTCTGTTTGTCTTCATCTTGTGCTATCCATGTGTTTACGCTTTCTATACTCTTTGATTGTCTTCATTTCATCATGATGACCATGCCCGCATTCTCTTATGCTTACTTCTGAGTACTTATTCCACTGCAAGTAGTTCTTCGCTAAGGAATTTCCTCACCGGCAAATTCCTCAGTGAAGAATTCATAAAAATCACCTATTCACCCCCCCTCTAGTCGATATAACGCACTTTCAAGGTCGATGGCTCAGTGATCGATGTCCTTGTAGAGACCGGGCTAGTTAGGAAGTTGGAAATGTTTCTGGAGTGGTGTCATGTGGAAAAACGCTGTGCACAGTGGGTGAGTCAGGTGGTAACTCTAGCTGGTAGCCATCTGCTCTTCATCTTGTAGTGATCTCAGAGGGGGTTGTTAAATCTTGGAGTGATCTCGAAGAGGGCCGATGAATCTTGGTGTGGGTTTCCTTGTCATGGAAATGCTTGGTTCCTTAGAGAGGCGGCTTGCGAGATACACATGGTCTTCGATGCGGAAGTTTACTTCTTGACGATGGTGGTTGGTGTAGTTCTTCCTCCTAGACATGACGATCTTCAGATGTTCCTTGACCAACTGGGTGGCTCTTCTTCCGTCTTCGGGTAGACAATTAGGTCACCAAATAATGATGACACCTATCTTGTCTAAGTACTCCATGAAGACTTTGTCCACGAGGTACATAAAGTAGGCTGGGGATTGGTGGTGGTCACGGTTGAGTGTTGGCCAGGGTCTACTTGACCTAGAGCCAAAGCCCATGGTCATGATCCGACCATGTTGTGGCTTGGTAGGGCTTAAGGGTTTCAAGGATTCTAGTGTGCGAGTGAACATTTATCAACTTATCTTTAAGCACGGTTTCTGAGATGCCAATAGTTCTATCTAGTCCTTTAAACAAATCTCATCATATCATCGATAGCATCATCTCCTATAGGTCAACTCCAATCATCACTCATGCTATTCATATCCTCATGGCTCCCGAGAGGAGGTCTAACAAAATCATATATGTCAACTATCCCCAAACTCATATCTATGCAAATATAATCCATGGGCAGAGCATTACAAGATTCTAAGCTTGAATTAAACATCACAATCCAAGTGCTCAGCCTATTCTTCCAAGGTCCAAGATAGTGCATGTCTATCCTAAGGAAACACGTCGTATGCCACTCCAAGATCTTGTTTCCTTACTATGGATTAACTCCAACAACCCATTAACTACACCAATCACTACATGACCCAGTAGTTCTACAAATCCAATCTCTATAGTGTTCCACATGATCTTCGAATGTCTTATAATCCCCAAGTGCTTGAAAGAGTTGTCCTTACTATAGTCAGTCCACCAATCCCCGTTATTGTGGTCTGATAACTCCAAGGTCAAGCTTAAATCAACTCCGACAATTAATCCAATCTCCTAGTTTGTCGTCCACCGAGAAACATGGTATCATGATCGAGATCATCAGTCTAAATCCAATTTACTCTGAACCACGTAGACATACTCAACATCTATATTCAACTAGAATCACCTACTTAAGTCCAAATTTCATGTCCAACGAGAGTTTCTTCACTTTTCCCCAAGTCATTATCGTAATATCATCTATCTCCTTCCAATATCCCCTGGCTAAGTCAAATCCTTATACTTCCAAGAAATTTTAGCTTGCGATCATAATTGTCCTACTAAATCCAATTTACCCAGGGGAAATGAGAGTCATGCCACTTTATTTATGGATCCCACCAAGTTCAGCTACCAACATGAAAGCCTCATAATCCACCAAATAATCTCAGATGATCCCTCAAAGTCATTGATATAATTCATCAAGTCATTTGTCCTCTATTCCTATATCCTCAAATTGGTCTTTCCTATGGCATCGTCAGTCCTTGTGCTATATTAGGATGTCAATTTGCTCGTTCACCATGTCCACTAGTTCCATAATGAACCCAATGCAAGTTTATGGAGGTTTAACTGGTTCTCTCGCAATTCTGGGGGTTAGGCACATGATTAAGGGTTCGTCTTTGGAGTATCTCGTGAAGTCTCGAAGGGTGCAGGGATGGGTTTCTAATCTTGAGGGGTAAACATAACTCCCCGAGGTTGCACTTAGTCGAGGATGTTGCAGCAAAAGTCTTCAGTGCCAGTTAGTTGCCGAAGTTGAATCCTTGGTGTATCTTGTCTTGCCGGTCTTCAGTTGATGAGAGCGATGAGAGAGAAAAGTAGCATAGATGGGGATGCCTAAGGGGGTTCTATAGTGCAGGTGCAAACAAACAAGTGCCGAAAGGGCCAAAAAGAAACAACAAAATAAGGCAGGTGATATAGTCGTGTACTTGTTGCCTAGGGAAAAAAGAGCGACTGATACCAAAACACAAACAAATAAAAACAAGCAACACACAGTCATGGTTCTATTCGAACCATCATATGGACTCGACTGTGCATAGGGGGTACACGACTCATCCTACCCTAGGGGTTCTCGGATTCAGTAGTCGTGCTTTGCTCCGTGCCTCGTGCAGTCTTCTGAGTTTTCCTCAGGTGTCGCTACGTCTCCTGTAGTTGTTTGATGGAACAATCCAGGTTGAGCTCAAGAGTCTTCAAGCAACTTCTACTTTGTTGAAGTGATGGGGTGACGGTGGCTCCTCGTAGCTGGCATTGACTTTGTCTCCTCTTGTGTTCTTAATCATGACGATCCCTCTTGCCTTCTAAGGCGTTGATTGTACTAGGTAGGAAATCCTTTATGTAATGACACTAACAACGCATAGTAGAGGTCCAATCTGCCGGACACACTGTTGCCAGTATCGTCATCGATAGTGGGGGATGAAGAGAACCGTTCTCCTGCTCACTATGGTGAGGCGGACCAAATGGCTAGGTTCTCATCCACCGGTGGTTGCCGATGTAACAATGATAAGGATAGGGTTTCTCTACTAGCGATGTATATCATGATCTTGCATATCCTATGCCCTGGTCATCATAGGCCAAGGTTGCATAATCCTGGGGCAATTTCAAAGGTGTCACCATCCTCCGGGTCTTCATGTCCTCATTCCTTGAGAAGATCTCTCTTATTGGTATTGTCTTGTCATGGTGTCACCAAACTTGTGTTCTGAAGATGTGGGCGATCGTCGGGCAAGGTGTATTCCTTCTAGGCTATCCACGAGGATTTCAAGGAATCCAGTGGTCAGGGGCATAAGGGTTCTAGCGACCAAAAGTTTTGAAGGGGAAGAGATTAATGAGGAAAGTATTTCTTAGCTTTTGAAAAACTGAGAATGGGAAGAGTACTATAGATAGCTTTTCAAAATTAGAGATATTTTTTTGGAAGTAGTTTTACCCTAACTAACGACCATGCTAACTAAGGCTTCCTACAGTCAGGATGGCTTTGATACCAGCTCCGTGGGGACCCCGACTCATAAGTCATGATCACCGAATGCACGTGTACAAGGATCCCGAGATCAATGCTCACCGAACACCACACGTAAGCTGAATAACAAGAGTCTTACATCCATACATACCGCTTTTACACAATTAGGGCCATTATGGTCAAGTCTTGAGTATATCATAGCAGCGGAAATCTTAAATCGATAACTTGGACCCATGCCATCTCGCCTTAACCCTACAGCATTCTCGACCGGGAAGCGTCCTAGCTCGCATGTTAAATCACCGAAGTGTTCTTCATCACATCCTGTTCTTTCATGTCCGCCAATAAAATAACCAAGTGGCAAGCCAATGAGTACTTTGAATGTACTCTTAAGCAACCCATGATTTGGTTCAAGGTAACAATGCAATTGTACGACAAGTAAGCAACCTAGCTTCACGCTAGTTGGGATGTCCTATCAACTCGTGAGATATGCATCAATGAACTTGGGTAACCTTGAGAACAGGTTACATATATCAACATAAATAGAATTTGATTCAAATGCCATGCCATTCAACATGTCAAGTCACCACCTTGACACAAATAGTTCCTTTCCACACACACATGCGCCGAGATTGTAGAATTTCTGGACATAGTTTAAGTAGCACCTCCCAACTGTCCATGACCGTGGACATGGCTATGAATAATTTGACACTCTGCAGAGGTTGCGCACTTTACCCACAAGATCCGGGAAGCTTTCGTGTCACCCACGATCCCGCAGTACCTCAAGTACTCGGGGGAAGAACCAGATCATTACCTTTCCCTAGACGATACTAACATAGGGTCCACTCGTTGATACACAGCCCTCGTGTATAAGCAAAATATCGTGGGACTTTGCCCTTTTCACGTTATCACACATACACAAAGGGACCAACGGTGTGTCCGGTGCCCTGTGAAAACAGTCATGGCCGCCTATCCAAGCGCGACTCCGTCCCGAGAGTGACCTCAAGTCACCCCCGTCACTAGTAATGTGGGCACCATGCTAGTATCAGTCCAAGTAATCAATAATGCCCCGTCCCATAAAGGGGTAGAGTGGTTGCACATGTTTGGTTCGGACGGTAATCACACATAAATCTAATCCATTATTTTACACACTCCAAAAGCTCTCTTGATTTTCCACTTCTTCCTCAAGTACCTTAGTTTAACATCTCCCAAGGGCATTAGGGGCACCCGAAGGGGTTTTTGAAATAATGTAACCACGAAGAGTTCATGGTACACATGCATCATTATGCATCGACTAGTCTCTTGACAATGCAATCATGAACAAGGTAAGGTCATAAGTAGGGGTATGCATCATGTGGTGGTTCACAACAAGTTTACCACCGTCATATTTCATCATCGAGCAACCGGAAAAAGGGTACCGATGAACAAGAGGGGTGTCATGGTCAAAGGGCTGCTTGCCTGTTTTAACGAAGCCTTCGAGGTCTTCAAATATCCCTGGTCCAACTCCAAGCATTTCGTCTACTTCGTCAACTATCGTTGAAAGCAACCATAATAAGCAACACAATAAGGCAGGAACTAAAAGTGCTCTAAAATTATTAATTTGACTTTTCTGGGACATCTCTGGTTATATGAAAAATAACCAGAGTGGTTTCATTGGAATTGGGTCAAGGATATTTCTAAACATTTTGATATGATGGAATCAAGGGGTTTATGGATTTGCAAGAAGTGTACAGAAATATATTTTAGAAAAATGAGCAAAGGCACCCATTTATCAAACCATGATTTTAGAAGCATCTAGGAGTTGGTTTCACTGGATTTGGAGATCAAATGAATTTCCTATGAATTTGCAAAGTTGACAAATATGAAGAAATGGCTCATTATATTGTGTGGTACAGAAAGTATTAAGAAAAATGTTCATAAACTAAGTTATGAACTTAGAAGCATCTAGGAATTAGAATCATGGCATTTGGATCAATTTTGAGCTCTCTGTGATTTTCTAAATTTCATCACAGAAATAGGAAAATAGGGTTTTACGAAATATGTGTGAAGAAAAGTTTACTGGAAAAATGTGCAAACAACACCATGTGATAGATCATGAATTTATGAACTACTACAAATTTGAATCATCAAATTTGGAGCTCTGTTGAATTATTTATGGATTTTACAAGTTATCTGGGAAAAGAAAATAAGAAAAGGCTATATCCTTATTCTGCGCATTGGGCGAGAGATAGGCATTGGGCCGGCCCAGCGTCTCAGCTGCGCGGGTGGCAGGGCACCGCCGAAGGCGGCTTCGCGGGGGTGCGCCTTCGCGCAGGGGAGGCGGATCCGGCCGAAGCCGTTTCCACTTAAACGGTCGGGCCCGCCCCCTTTGGGTCAGCAGCGTGGGGCCCAGCGGTGAGTCGCATTCAACCTCCCAGCGCGTGCTCGGCCATGGGAGGACCGGCTCCCGCCGGTGATTGCCGGGGCTACAGAGCATCTCCGGTGACGCCCCGCCCACCGGCGTGCTCAGGAGGCCACGCCGCACCCATCCATGTGCTGCACGCATGCCGTGGAGGGCTGCAGCGGCGATGGCTTGGGTGGCCGCGGAGGAGGCCGTCGGCGAGGTTTGGCACTGCGCGGCAGGTGCGGGGGAGGAGGGAATGGAGTGCGGGGCGAGTGGATGGTGGTGGTGAGGGGGCACTGGAGTGGATAGGGAGAGAGGAGAGGCTCGGGATAGCCCGAATTTAGGCGGAGCCCGACGGCGGCGCTCCGACCATTGCGGTGAACGGAGGACACGGGGAGAGGTGTGGGTTGGTCCAGGGATGCACGGGAGGGAGAGAGAGCCAAAGGAGTAGAGAGTGGGCTCGGGGGTGGCCTTAAATAGCCGACCCGTGGCTCACCGTGGACGCGGCACACGGGTGGCCGCGAAAACGGCTCGGGAGGCCAAGAGGGAGGGAGAGGAGCTGTCTACGGCATTCGTGGGAGTCGAGTAGGGTGCCAGGAAGAGAGAGAGAGGGCCAGGCGAGGCTCGGTGCTTTCAGCGTCTTGAGGCCAGGCATTGGACGAGCCGGGCGGCTCTGGGCACGCGCCGCAAGAGGTGAGAGAGAGGGAGAGACAAGGGGGCCTGCACGGTGGCATGTTGCGGACGTCGTGGCACCTCGACTGGCGCGAGGGGGAGGCTCGAGGTGGTCGGGGGACGCGGCGTCAACGGTCGGGAGCACGCTGAGATGCTCCAGAGCGTGCAAATGGCCGGCATCCGCGGCTTTTCCGCCCGCACTCGCGCGTCCATTTGTGTCTGGCAGCTGCAGGGGGAATAAACGAGGGGGATGGAGGCTTTGGATGCTCTGGAACTTGCCAGGAGTGAGAGAGAGATGAGAAAGGGAGGGGAAAGTGGCTGTCCAGAGAAGAAAAATGGGTCTCTGCCCCCCTTCATCATTGCCTCTCGGGCAGGGAAGCACACCAGAGGTAGAGAGGGACTAGGAGGGGTTGTGGTAAAAAGGAGAACTCATGGAGATTAGTGGAAGTGGACAAATTGGTGTTTTTAGAAAAATGGCAGATGGTGCTTGTTGTTGATTTGGGCAAGAAGCTGAACTCATCTTGTTATAGGGCTTGACAGGGCCAAATGGCATGAGAAAACAAGTGGTTCCACCAAGATTGAGTCCATTTGAGCAAAGTTGCCAATGCAACTTTTGTAAACCCTAGAAATCAATAGAAATGGACTTTCCAAGATTTAGCCATGCAAATCTATTCTCCTTGATGCACCACTTGGTGTAGTGTCATCATTTTAGGTTCTGAACATGTCCACAAAAGTTGAGATCAAAAGGAGAAAGTTGCCAATGTAGAGTTGTTCAAATTTGGTTCTGGACAGGAAGCGTTTTGGGGGCACTTTGATCAATATAACATTTTCTCCAACTTGTGCTATTTGGTCTAGATGAATGATTAGACCATTTGAGCATGTGCACAAGGTTTGAGAACATTTGGACATGTTTGGCAATGTAAAGTTGCTCAAACTTCAAAATGGACAGAAATGGTTTTGAGGGGATTCCATGGGGTTATACTATTCTCCATGACATGGTACTTGTCAAGGTCATCAAACATGTCATATGTGACATGCTAGAATTTTCTTGGAATTTTTGGATAATATTTCCTTTGTAAATATTTCAAAAGCTTGAAATATCCAGAAAGGGTTTTTGAGGGGTTTGACCAATATTTTGAACATGACCATGTGCTGAAACTCTTATATATGGAGAATATATGTCCACTAAGTTCCCCTGATTTTCTAAAATATTTTTGAAGCTTTAAAATAATTTTAACCTATTAAAGACCATTTCTGGACTTAAGAAAAAGCCTTTAAATAAAATAGGAAAAATAACTTTTAAAATTATATTTTCATGGTTTCTGGGTGTCCTATATCTAATAGGAGTCAAATATATTTTTGGAAAGATTTTTACTGCCCTTAATTAAGTACTTGAAGTGCAAATCTCAATTGAGCGGTTTTTGGAAAAACTAATTTTTGAAAATACTATTTGGCCAAAATATTTTTGTAATAAATTATTTTTATGTCCTATACACATGGCATGATCATTGGTTCAAGAGTTTGGAGGATTTATTTGATTTTTAGAGCACTTGCAAACAACAGACAAAATCCAATCAAGGCAAGGTCCAAAACACTCAAAAGTTTTTGTCAAACCACATTTTATAATGATTGTTAGCTTAAATGTAGTGGCATGAAAATCAGGGTGTGACAAGTATGAACCCTAGGCCTTGTTTCCTATCATTGCAATACTGTTTGTGCTCACTTGTATCATTAGTTACCTTGCTGTTTTTATATTTTCAGATTACAAAAACCTATATCTACCATCCATATCGCACTTGTACCACCATCTCTTCGCCGAACTAGTGCACCTATAGAATTTACCATTCTATTGGGTGTGTGTTGGGGAACGCAGTAATTTCAAAAATTTTCCTACGCACACACAGGACCATGGTGATGGCATAGCAACGAGAGGGAAGAGTGTTGTCTACGCCTCGTGAGACCGTGGCGGAAGCGATCACAACGTAGAGGAAGTAGTCGTACGTTCTCCTCGCGATCCTGCCGATCCCAGCGCCGTTACTCCGGCACCTCCGAGTCGATGATGACGTAGAGGAAGTAGTCGGACGTTCTCCTCACGATCCAGCCGATCCAGTAGCTGTTACTCCGGCGCCTCCGAGTTCTTGGCACACGTTCAGCTCGATGACGCTCCACGGGCTCCGATCCAGCAGAGCTCCGGAGAGAAGGAGTTCCGTCAGCACGACGGCGTGGTGACGATCTTGATGTTTCACCGTCGCAGGGCTTCACCTAAGCACCGCTACGATATGACCGAGGTGGAATATGGTGGAGGGGGGCACCGCACACGGCTAAGGAACGATCTCAAGGATCAACTTGTGTGTCCTAGGGTGCCCCCTCCCGTGATATAAAGGAGGGAGGAGGAGGTAC
This sequence comes from Aegilops bicornis, assembly GCA_021605145.1. Lineage (NCBI taxonomy): Eukaryota > Viridiplantae > Streptophyta > Magnoliopsida > Poales > Poaceae > Aegilops > Aegilops bicornis. Next base: position 586,176,882 of record CM038673.1, on the reverse strand, counting down.
GCCCAAGGGGCGCACTAGGGAGGGGAAACCTACTCCAAGTAGGTTTCCTCTCTTTCCTTATGTTATTTGGAGGGAAAGGAAGGAGTACTAGTATTAGGAATAAGTACTAGTAGTAGGAATAGGAAGAGGGGAAGGAGAAAGGAAAGGGGCGGCCCCCCTCCCCAATTCGGATTGGGCTTGGGCGCGCCCCTCCCTTGTTCCTTCTCCTTCCTCCTACATGGGCCCAATAAGGCCCATATACCTCCCGGGGTTCCGTAACCTCCGGAGCTCCAAACTTCTCCGGAACCTTTCCGTGTCCAAATATATCCGTCCAATATATCAATCTTTATGTCTCGACCATTTCGAGACTTCTCGTCATGTCCGTGATCATATCCGGGACTCGAACAACCTTCGGTACATCAAAATACATAAACTCATAATATAACCGCCATCGAAACCTTAAGCGTGCGGACCCTACGGTTCGAGAACAATGTAGACATGACCGAGACACATCTCGGTCAATAACCAATAAGCGGGACCTGGATGCCCATATTGGTTCCTACATATTCTACGAAGATCTTTATCGGTCGAGACCGCATAACAACATACGTTGTTCCCTGGGTCATCGGTATGTTACTTACCCGAGATTCGATCGTCGGTATCCAATACCTAGTTCAATCTCGTTACTGGCAAGTCTCATTACTCGTTCCGTAATACATCATCTCACAACTAACTCATTAGTTGCAATGCTTGCAAGGCTTATGTGATGTGTATTACCGAGAAGGCCAGAGATACCTCTCCGACAATCGGAGTGACAAAACCTAATCTCAAAATCGCCAACCCAACAAGTACCTTTGGAGACACCTGTAGTACTCCTTTATAATCACCCGATTACGTTGTGACGTTTGGTAGTACCCAAAGTGTTCCTCCGTAAACGGGAGTTGCATAATCTCATAGTTATAGGAACATGTATAAGTCATGAAGAAAGCAATAGCAACATACTAAACGATCAAGTGCTAGGCTAACGGAATGGGTCATGTCAATCAGATCATTCTCCTAATGATGTGATCCCGTTAATCAAATGACAACTCATGTCTATGGTTAGGAAACATAACCATCTTTGATTAACGAGCTAGTCAAGTAGAGGCATACTAGTGACACTCTGTTTGTCTATGTATTCACACATGTATTATGTTTCCGGTTAATACAATTCTAGCATGAATAATAAACATTTATCATGATATAAGGAAATAAATAATAACTTTATTATTGCCTCTAGGGCATATTTCCTTGATCTCCCACTTGCACTAGAGTCAATAATCTAGTTCACTCAAGAATGATTCTAACACCCATGGAGTCTTGGTGCTGATCATGTTTTGCTCGTGGAAGAGGCTTAGTCAACGGGTCTGCAATGTTCAGATCCGTATGTACTTTGCAAATCTCTATGTCTCCCACTTGGACTTGGTCCCGAATGGAATTGAAGCGTCTCTTGATATGCTTGGTCCTCTTGTGAAATCTGGATTCCTTTGCCAAGGCAATTGCACCAAGTATTGTCACGAGAAGATCTTCATAGGTCCCGATGCACTAGGTACAACACCTAGATCGGAAATGAACTCTTTCATCCAGACTCCTTCATTTGCTGCTTCCAAGCAGCTATGTACTCCGCTTCACATGTAGATCCCGCCACGACGCTTTGTTTAGAACTGCACCAACCGATGCTCCACCGTTTAACAAAAACAGGTATCCGTTTTGCGATTTTGAATCTTACGGATCAGTGTCAAAGCTTGCATCGACGTAACCATTTAAGACTAGCTCTTTGTCACCTCCATATACGAGAAACATATCCTTAGTCCTTTTCGTGTATTTCGGGATGTTCTTGACCGCTGTCCGATGATCCACTCTGGATTACTTTGGTACCTCCACCGCCAAGCTTACAGCTAAGCATACGTCAGTCTGGTACACAGCATTGCATACATGATAGAGCCTATGGCTGAAGCATAGGGAACATCTTTCATTTTCTCTCTATCTTCATTGTGGTCGGGCATTGAGTCCGACTCAATTTCACACCTTGTAATACAGGTAAAAACCTTTCTTTGCTCGATCCATTTTGAACTTCTTCAAAACTTTATCAAGGTATGTGTTTTGTGAAAGTCCAATTAAGCGTCTTGATCTATCTCTATAGATCTTGATGCCCAATATGTAAGTAGCTTCACCAAGGTCTTTCATCGAAAAACTCTTGTTCAAGTATCCCTTTATGCTATCCAGAAATTCTATATCATTTCCGATTAATAATATGTCATCTACATATAATATCAGAAATGCTACAGAGCTCCACTCACTTTCTTGTAAATCTGAGGCTTCTCCATAAGTCTCAGATAAACCCAAATACTTTGATCACACTATCAAAGCGTTTATTCCAACTCCGAGATGCTTGCACCAGTCCATAAATGGATCATGGAGCTTGCACACTTTGTTAGCTCCCTTTGGATCGATAAAACCTTCTAGTTGCATCATATACAACTCTTCTTCCGTAAAACCATTCAGAATGCGGTCTTTACATCCATTTGCCAAATTTCATAATCATAAAATGCGGCAATTGCTAACATGATTCGGACAGACTTAAGCATCGCTACGGTGAGAATGTCTCATCGTAGTCAACCCCTTGAATTTGTCGAAAACCCTTTGCGACAAGTCGAGCTTTGTAGACAGCAATATTACCGTCGGCGTCGGTCTTCTTCTTGAAGATCCACTTGTTTTCTATTGCTTGCCGACCCTCGGGCAAGTCAACCAAAGTCCACACTTTGTTTTCATACATGGATCCCATCTCGGATTTCATGGCCTCAAGCCATTTTGCGGAATCTGGGCTCACCATCGCTTCTTCATAGTTCGTAGGTTCATCATGATCTAGTAGCATGACTTCCATAACAGGATTGCCGTACCACTGCAGTGCGGATTTTATTCTGGTTGATCTCTGAGGTTCAGAGTAACTTGATCTGAAGTTTCATGATCAACATCATCAACTTCCTCACTATTTGGTGTAGACATCACGTAAACTGGTTTACGTGATAAACTACTTTCGAGATGAGGGAGAAGGTCAGTTACCTCATCAAGTTCTACTTTCCTCCCACTCACTTCTTTCGAGAGAAACTCCTTCTCTAGAAAGGATCCATTCTTAGCAACAAATGTTTTGCCTTCGGATCTGTGATAGAAGGTGTACCCAACTGTCTCCTTTGGGTATCCTATGAAGACACATTTCTCCGATTTAGGTTCGAGCTTATCAGGTTGAAGCTTTTTCACATAAGCATCGCATCCCCAAACTGTAAGAAAGCGACAACTTTGGTTTCTTGCTAAACCACAGTTCATAAGGTGTCGTCTTAACGGATTTCGACGGTGTTCTATTCAGCGTGAATGCGGCCGTCTCAAGAGCATAACCCCAAAACGATAGCGGTAAATCTGTAAGAGACATCATAGATCGCACCATATCTAGTAAAGTGCGATTACGACGTTCGGACACACCATTGCGCTGTGGTGTTCCGGTGGCGTGAGTTGCGAAACTATTCCGCATTGTTTCAAATGTAGACCAAACTCAGAACTCGAATATTCGCCTCCACGATCAGATCGTAGAAACTTTATTTTCTTATTACGATGATTTTCAACTTCACTCTGAAATTCTTTGAACTTTTCAAATGTTTCAGACTTATGTTTCATTAAGAAGATATACCCATATCTGCTTAAATCATCTGTGAAGGTGAGAAAATAACGATATCCGCCATTTAGCCTCAACATTCATTGGACCACATACATCCGTATGTATGATTTCCAATAAATCATTGCTCTCTCCATAGTACCGAGAACGGGTTTTAGTCATCTTGCCCATGAGGCACGGTTCGCAAGTGCCAAGTGATTCATAATCAAGTGACTCCAACAGTCCATCAGTATGGAGTTTCTTCATGCGTTTTATACCGATATGACCTAAACGGCAATGCCACAAATAAGTCGCACTATCATTATCAACTCTGCATCTTTTGGTTTCAACATTATGAATATGTGTATCACTACTATCGAGATTCATTAAAAATAGACCACTCTTCAAGGGTGCATGACCATAAAAGATATTATTCATATAAATAGAACAACCTTTATTCTCTGATTTAAATGAATAACTGTCTCGCATCAAACAAGATCCAGATATAATGTTCATGCTTAACGCTGGCACCAAATAACAATTATTTAGGTCTAAAACTAATCCCGAAGGTAGATGTAGAGGTAGCGTGCCGACCGCGATCACATCGACTTTGGAACCATTTCCCACGCCGCATCGTCACCTCGTCCTTTGCCGGTGTTCGCAATCAGTAGTCCCTGTTTCGAGTTGCAAATATTAGCAATGTAACCAGTATCAAATACCCAGGTGCTCTGCGAGCTCTAGTAAGGTACACATCAATAACATGTATATCACATATACCTTTGTTCACCTTGCCATCCTTCTTATCCGCCAAATACTTGGGGCAGTTCCGCTTCCAAAGGACTACCGCTTGCAGAGAAGCACTCGATTTCAGGTTTAGGTCCAGACTTGGGTTTCTTCACTTGAGCAGCAACTTGTTTTGCTGTTCTTCTTGAAGTTCCCTTCTTCTTCCCTTTGCCTTTCTTCTTGAAACTAGTGGTCTTATTGACCATCAACACTTGATGCTCCTTCTTGATTTCTACCTCATGACTTTCAAAGCATTGCGAAGAGCTCGAGCATAGTCTTTACTAACCCTTGCATATTATAGTTCATCACGAAGCCTTTGTAGCTTGGTGGCGGTGATTGAAGAATTCATCAATGACACAATCATCCGGAAGATCAACTCCCGGTTGAGTCAAGTGATTGTAATACCCGGACATTACGAGTATGTGCTCACCAGCGGACCCATTCTCCTCCATTTTGCAGCTATAGAACTTATTGGAGACTTCATATCTCTCAATCCGGGCATTACATTGAAATATCAACTTCAACTCTTGGAACATCTCATATGCTCCACGACTTTCAAAAGCGTCGTTGAAGACCCGGTTCTAAGCCGTAAAGCATGGCACACTGAACTATAGAGTAGTCATCAGCTTTGCTCTGCCAGACGTTCTTAACGTCGTCGGTTACATCGGCGAGCACTGGCACCTAGCGGTGCATCCAGACGTAACTCTTACGCAGCAATGAGGATAATCCTCGAGTTACGGACCCGATCCGTGTAATTGCTACCATCATCTTTCAACTTTGCTTTCTCAAGGAACGTATTAAAATTCAACGGAACAACAAAGACGAGCCATCTATCTACAAACAGACATAGACAAGCAAGATACTATCAGTACTAAGTTCATGATAAATTTAAGTTCAATTAATCATATTACTTAAGAACTCCCACTTAGGCAGACATCTCTCTAGTCATCTAAGTGATCACGTGATCCAAATCAACTAAACCATAACCGATCATCACGTGAGATGGAGTAGTTTTCAATGGTGAACATCTTATGTTGATCATATCTACTATATGATTCACGCTTTCGACCTTTCGGTCTCCGTGTTCCGAGGCCATATCTGCATATGCTAGGCTCGTCAAGTATAACCTGAGTATTCTGCGTGTGCAAAACTGGCTTGCACCCGTTGTAGATGGACGTGAGCTTATCACACCCGATCATCACGTGGTGTCTCGACACGACGAACTTTGGCAACGGTGCATACTCAGGAGAACACTACTTGATAATTTTAGTGAGAGATCATCTTAAAATGCTACCGTCAATCAAAGCAAAATAAGATGCATAAAGGATAAACATCACATGCAATCAATATAAGTGATATGATATGGCCATCATCATCTTGTGCTTGTGATCTCCATCTCCGAAGCACCGTCGTGATCACCATCGCCACCGGTAGCGACACCTTGATCTCCATCGTAGCATCGTTGTCGTTTCGCCATCTATTGCTTCTACGACTATCGCTACCGCTTAGAGATAAAGTAAAAGCAATTACAGGCGTTTGCATTTCATACAATAAGCGACAACCATATGGCTCCTGCCAGATTGCCGCTAACTTCGGTTACAAAACATGATCATCTCATACAATAAAATATAGCATCACGTCTTGACCATATCACATCACAACATGCCCTGCAAAAACAAGTTAGACGTCCTCTACTTTGTTGTTGCAAGTTTTACGTCATTGCTACGGGCTGAGCAAGAACCGTTCTTACCTACGCATCAAAACCACAACGATACTTCGTCAAATAGACTCCGTTTAACCTTCTCAAGGACCGGGCGTAGCCACACTCAGTTCAACTAAAGTGAGAGAGACAGACACCCGCCAGCCACCTTTAAGCACGAATGCTCGTAGCGGTGAAACCAGTCTCGCGTAAGCGTCTGGCGTAATGTCGGTCCGGGCGCTTCATCTCACAATACCGCTGAACCAAAGTATGACATGCCGGTAGGCGGTTTGACTTGTATCGCCCACAACTCACTTGTGTTCTACTCGTGCATATGACATCAACGCATAAAACCAGGCTCGGATGCCACCGCTGGGGAACGCGATAATTTCAATAATTTGCCTACGCACAAACAGGACGATGGTGATGGCATAGCTAATAGATGGAAGAGTGTTGTCTACGTACCCTCGTAGACCGTATGCGGAAGCGATCACAACGTAGAGGAAGTAGTCGTACGTTCTCCTCGCGATCCTGCCGATCCCAGCGCCGTTACTCCGGCACCTCCGAGTCGATGATGACGTAGAGGAAGTAGTCGTACGTTCTCCTCACGATCCAGCCGATCCCCGCGCCGTTACTCCGGCGCCTCCGAGTTCTTGGCACACGTTCAGCTCGATGACGCTCCACGGGCTCCGATCCAGCAGAGCTCCGGAGAGAAGGAGTTCCGTCGGCCTGACGGCGTGGTGACGATCTTGATGTTTCACCGTCGCAGGGCTTCGCCTAAGCACTGCTACGATATGACCGAGGTGGAATATGGTGGAGGGGGGCACCGCACACGGCTAAGGAACGATCTCAAGGATCAACTTGTGTGTCCTAGGGTGCCCCCCCCTCCCCCGTATATAAAGGAGGGGAGGAGGAGGTGGCCGGCCCAAGGGGCGCGACCAGGAGGGGGAAACCTACTCCAAGTAGGTTTCCCTCTCTTTCCTTATGTTATTTGGAGGGAAAGGAAGGAGTACTAGTATTAGGAATAAGTACTAGTAGTAGGAATAGGAAGAGGGGAAGGAGAAAGGAAAGGCGGCCCCTCCCCAATTCGGATTGGGCTTGGGGCGCGCCTCCCTTGTTCCTTCTCCCTTCCTCCTACATGGGCCCAATAAGGCCCATATACCTCCCGGGGGTTCCAGAACCTCCCGAGCTCCAAACTTCTCCGGAACCTTTCCGTGTCCAAATATATCCGTCCAATATATCAATCTTTATGTCTCGACCATTTCGAGACTCCTCGTCATGTCCGTGATCATATCCGGGACTCCGAACAACCTTCGGTACATCAAAAAATACATAAACTCATAATATAACCGTCATCGAAACCTTAAGCGTGCGGACCCTACGGTTCGAGAACAATGTAGACATGACCGAGACACATCTCCGGTCAATAACCAATAGCGGGACCTGGATGCCCATATTGGTTCCTACATATTCTCTGAAGATCTTTATCGGTCGGACCGCATAACAACATACGTTGTTCCCTTTGTCATCGGTATGTTACTTACCCGAGATTCGATCGTCGGTATCCAATACCTAGTTCAATCTCGTTACCGGCAAGTCTCTTTACTCGTTCCGTAATACATCATCTCACAACTAACTCATTAGTTGCAATGCTTGCAAGGCTTATGTGATGTGTATTACCGAGAAGGCCCAGAGATACCTCTCCGACAATCGGATTGACAAAACCTAATCTCGAAATACGCCAACCCAACAAGTACCTTTGGAGACACCTGTAGTACTCCTTTATAATCACCCGATTACGTTGTGACGTTTGGTAGTACCAAAGTGTTCCTCCGTAAACGGAGTTGCATAATCTCATAGTTATAGGAACATGTATAAGTCATGAAGAAAGCAATAGCAACATACTAAACGATCAAGTGCTAGGCTAACGGAATGGGTCATGTCAATCAGATCATTCTCCTAATGATGTGATCCCGTTAATCAAATGACAACTCATGTCTATGGTTAGGAAACATAACCATCTTTGATTAACGAGCTAGTCAAGTAGAGGCATACTAGTGACACTCTGCTTGTCTATGTATTCACACATGTATTATGTTTCCGGTTAATACAATTCTAGCATGAATAATAAACATTTATCATGATATAAGGAAATAAATAATAACTTTATTATTGCCTCTAGGGCATATTTCCTTCAGTGTGTTGGGGACACAAGAGACTCTTTGTTATTTGGTTGCAGGGTTGTTTGAGAGAGACCATCTTCATCCTACGCCTCCCACGGATTGATAAACCTTAGGTCAACCACTTGAGGGAAATTTTCTACTGTCCTACAAACCTCTACACTTGGAGGCCCAACAACATCTACAAGAAGACGGTTGCGTAGTAGACATCAATACTGTACGTAATCACAATGAATATAAGAATGCGCACATCAGAAGAATATTGCAGAACAATTCAATGGGTAACAAACTTGGCATCAAGGGATTGAGGTCCATTGTGGATGCAATGAAACCCACATGCTTCCGACCTATAGATTCGTATTCAGAATATGATCCTAATGACTATTATGAGCTCAAGGAGTCAAAGGCAGATGGCCTATCCTGTTCACCCAATAAGGTGCCTGTTCTAATTTGGCAAGGTTTTATTGGTTGCACATATCTTGCATAAGGTGTCTTGCATTTCTTTTGCTTCGTTGCACCACTATCTACTTAGTTTACTCATGATATATGTGAAGATGCCATACCCATCCATTATCAACACCTATTCCATTTGTCGTCATACCATGTTTTTCCATTCAAACGTTGTTCTTGTGTTTCAGACATCCAAAAGGAAGAGGGTGATTGTAGAACCTGAAGGAGTGCAAGCAAAGTCCTTGAAAAATGTGGCGCTACCGGAGAAATCACATAGCACCCGATGTATATTGGCGATAGAACCAGCGCCGCAAAACCTAGGATATCACAACTATGCTGGTCGCTGCTTTGCTCTTGTGAGTACCTATTGTCCTATCGCTGTCCTTACATTCATACCTGGTGGATTATGTGACAACATTGTGCATTATAGCTTGCTTATCCACTGTTCGCTCCAAATTATCAGATCTATATTAATGCTTAAATTAACATAGAATAAACCCAATGCCTATGAAGAAATTTAGTTCTGCATTGTTCTTGTAAGTATCTGTTGTCCTTCATCACTGTACTTATATTTGTCAGCTAGTTCTTCATGTACACTTTGCAGCTTATTTTCCCTTGTCCTCCATTTTTCTACACATCAGATCTACATTTACTCTTGCCAAAATATTGAATAAAACCAATGTTACTGAAGAATTTTAGCTCCGCATTGCTCTTGTCAGTGCCTTCTGCCTGTATGCTGTATTTACATTTATACTCTGCATCTTAAGTTAAATAATCGCCATTTGTTCCTATATTTTCACATCTATATTTACTCTTAACAAAATGTAGAATAAAGGCAATAGTCTTGAAGAAGAGTGTGAGGTAAACTTCTTGAATTGCCCTCCATCAATATGGACAAGGCCTTTATAGAGCATGTCTTCACTACAAATGTAAGTTTGTTCTCCTCGAGCCTTCAAACTTTTTTGTTTATATTTGGATAGCTATGAGTGCAAATGTTGTTTATTTTTGTAAATGCGCATCAAATTGCTTGTTCAAAGTTTATAAAGTAGAAGTACATAAACATACGTTTGTCCTTCTCAATTTGAGTCTTTAGTTGTACAATCTAGTTCCTTATTCGTAACATGTAAATTAAACTAAACATAGCAAGTTATCTTCTTTAGCACTATGTGTATGCTTGTGTTCTTTATCTGTAATCCAGTGGTGTAGTGAGACTACCAACAACAACACAATGTCATATCCTGCTATGTCTCAACTATGAACAATGCCATATTATATTAATGTTATTTAAATCGTGTCTTTTTATTTACCAATCAAAAATGGTATAAATTGACAGTACACTCACCATTCATGCTTATACGTTGTTTAGAACTACATATATGCTTGTGTTCTTGATCCGTAATCCGATTAGGTCCGTGAAGCTGGCCGCTCCTGCACAATGCCATTTCCTGTCGTCTTAACTATGAACAATGCCTATTATGTTAATGCTATTTTAAACCGTGTCTCTTTATTTCTGACAAATAAATGAGATGAATTAACAGCGCTGATGCTTATACATGCAAAACCTGTTATCTACCTACTTGTTTTTCTTTCAGGGTGACAACACTGCTGCTAGGAAGAACTGCCACAATGATAGTGAGACGAACCCATTGTTTGTCCCTCTAACACATATTCCAGAGGAGAAGGCAACACATATTGAGGGTAGGGATACAACCACGAAGTCACATCTTGATGTAGTGTCAAACTTACTCAGTGACACAAATCTGTTTGACTTCTTCAGTCTGAAATTCAAGCAGAAATACATGCTTCCGCTCAAATACGACTGGAAATCCAATCTCTATGCAAGATTAACCGTAAGTACATGACGTTTATTGATGATATGCAGATTAAGTTGGTGGATATGAGCGCCAAAGAAGCGCAGTCTCATCAGGTTGCTAAGCTGCTTGCGCTGTAGCTCTTGGCTCGGGCTAACCTTTCTTGAACTGTGTTGAAGTGTTGTCGGTTCTGTCTATTATTTTGTCCGCTTGTTAACTTCCACTGGTGCCGACCTGCCCAGTTTATGTAATCTGCTCTCTGGTTTCCCTTTATTATCACTGGCGGCGAACTTTGATGCCGAGGGGATGTAATATGCTTTAATTTCTTTGTTGTATAGTCTAGGTTTATTCTTGGTCGGTATGCTGTAATTTAGGCCGGAAGGTACAGTGGATCTCAGTGTTGTCAGTCTTCAGGCCGGCCCGTTACTCATATGGGCCAAAACATGGGCCTATAATTGTCTTGGGCCATTAGCAGGTCTAAACCTATAGTCATTTCCCGCCTTTAACAGGCCGAGTAAAGTTCTAGCCGGCTGGCCCAGAGAATCCCATGGGCATTTAACAGGCTAAAACCTAGATCGGGCTAGCATTGAGCCGAAAAATTCATGGGCCAATACAGGCCGAAATTGCCTAAGGCCCATGTTTGGCCCAAATAGGACGAGAAATTAACATGCCAAAATATATGTCGGGCCTGTTTGGCCCAATAAAATTATGGGCTTTAAGCAGGCCAGTATCTACGCGGGCCATAGGCCTAAAAGTGTCACGAGCCATTATCAGGTGGGCTGTAAGCAGGCCGGATTCAATGTAGGATGTAATTAGGCCCAACTGTTACACGGGCCATTAACAGGCCGATAGGCCAGTTGGGCTGAAATTTATCCACGAAGACTACGGGCCGTTAAGAGGCATAAAGTTACTTCGGACAAGAAATAGCCCAGTTTCTGCATGGGCCGTTAAATGGCCTAAAGTTAAACTAGGCCGACAATGTCCCAGATGCACCACGGGCCGCTAACAGGCTGAAACTATTATCGGGCCGAACTGGTAAACGGGCATTTAACAGGCTGAAATACAAACCTATCTTAGAATGGGCCCAAAAGAACAGTGGCTTGTTAACGGTCCTGATCCGATATGGGCCGTAATTTGGCCCAAAACACGGCAGGCTGTGAACGGGCCTGATCTGGTATGGGCCTCAATTTGGCCCAAAACATGGCAGGCTATTAACGGGACAGCCCACTAGTGTCTAAATAAACATGGTGGGCCTTTAGCTAGGCCGACCTTTTCACCGGAATGGGCCTCTGTTGGGGCGTGCCACGTGTCGATGTATCATAGGCGCCTCCTGTCCAATGAGTGGATGACATTTGTCCCAGCGGTGAGCAAACACATGTTTCCTCCGGCCAGTGAGAATTTTACATGTGGAATCCCCATTGGTCCGGGCTGTTAACGGGTTATCGGATCCAAAACCGGACCCGATAGCTTAACGGTGACCCGTTACAGTCGATGCCACATGTCGGTCACCCTTGACGAAAGCACTTCTATGACGCGCGATTTATCGTCATGCAAGTGGACACTTCCGTGATGATAATTTTGGTAATGTCATGGAACACTTCTACGACAGCACATGTATGACTATCTTGATTCTGTCATAAAATCGTCATGGATGTACATGCATGACAGAAAATGTGACCTACTGTGACAAACACGTATCATCACGGAAGTGTATTTTTTTGTAGTGTACGGAATGACAACAATGGATCTCAACAATCTTTCGTACGCAGAGGAACCATTCATCCTAGCCAATGATGTGGCGCAGGTTTTCTATGTGAAGGACATGTATACCAAGCCGAGAAAAAGAAAAGATAAGGAAGCAAATACATCATACGATGAGCCAAAACGCCACATAGTTCTTTCAGGGAAAATAAACATCGTGGGAGTGGAGGAGAAGACAGACATGTCAGAAAATTATGAAAAGTTTCATGAAATTGCTCCCTTCACAGTGAATATTGACCCGAGCATACAGTTAAATGATGAAGATTGTCCATGGTTACGGCGCAAAGAGACACACGCGAAGAAAAAGTTCTATACCTAAAGATACCACTCTGGGATGTGACCGACTTCACTGTCATCACTTTCTTCGCTAGTGAGTTTTCAGACTTATATATCTGGAAAGTGCCACTTCGGACAAACCAGAGAGAATCTTTGTAATAGTGAGGGTACTTATGTGTTTTGGCATTTGAAACGAAAAGAAATATTATGTAGAAACAAATTTTCAACCCTTTCTGACTTCATTTGCTATTTTTCATGCATTTACTAAATTTTTTGGGCTAAATGACCTTGAAATTGAAAAGAACTACAAATGAACTCTGAAAAGGTAGAAAGTTGGCATGGTATCATCATTTCGCCCACATAGCATGTGCTAAAAAGTTGAGAGGGTTACGACAAAAACTGGATGCACTTCGTGTACAAAATGGACAATCTCTTTCGAAGTATCAGGGTTTCGGACGAACACTCGTCTGTTACAAAGGCATTTCATTTTTTTAAACTTATTTCAACTCCAGGCTTTTTGTGCGTTCAGTATGCACCACTCGAAGCCATGTCATCAATTTTCAACCCTTTCTGACATAATTTGCTATTTTTCATGCATTTACTGATTTTTTTAGCTAAATGACCCTGAAATTGAAAAGCACTACAAATGAACTCTGAAAAGGTTGAAAGTTGGAATGGTATCATCATTTCACCCACATAGCATGTGCAAAAAAGTTGAGAGGGTTACGACAAAAACTGGATGCACTTCGTGTACAAAATGGACAATCTCTTTCGAAATATCAGGGTTTCGGACGAAAACTCATCTGTTACAAAGGCATTTCATTTTTTTAAATAACGTAAGAATTACCAAATTGAATGTAATGATAAAACACACTAATATTAAACAGCAGAAAAAAGAATCAATGAAAAATATATTTTTAAATTAAAGTTTTTCACAAACTAGTGATTCATACAAATTTCAAATAATTCAAATTTAAACTATTCAAATTTGAAAACTACTGGCACTAACAGAAAGTTTATAATTTTTTTCCTAAAGCAAAAAGATTCACAAAGAAACTCTACATAAAGCAAAAAACAACTCAGAAACAAAAGAAAATAAATAAAGCAGAAAACCAAAAAGAAAATAAATAAATTAAAAAAGCCTACCTACTAGGCCACCACGGCCTGCATAGGACTAGAGACACAACCTCTAGTTGGGCCAGGATGTAGGCCCGCAAGGCCCAGTAGGCCCCACAGGGCCCCACAGGTGTGGTAGGCCCAGAAGACCTGCTTTAGAGAGGAGCTCGAAGGAGCAGCCGCGGCGGGGCTTATAAACCAGTGCGGCTGCCCTTCGTTAGGCGAGGTGGGACTAAACTTCCTGCACCGCGACTGTGGCAGCACGAGACCTTTAGTCGCGGTTGGTGGCTCCACGCCGCCCGCGCCGTCCTCCCCAAGCTCCTCGCTGTGCCGCCTACCCGATGCCGTCGCCGCTGCCCCCGACGTGCCGCCAACATCGCCCGCACCTGCCGGCCTCGACCTCGCCCGCCGCCCGCTGTGAGCTCGTGCCCACCCCCCTCTTCGGCGATTTTTCACTAGTTTTTTTATACAATGTATATGCATGAATAATGTTTTAATTAGATGTTCTATTTAGATGTTTTAGTTTTTTTTCACTAGTTTTTTATACAATGTATATATATATATATGTATTGTAGATGAACGGTGGAATTTACGATGTATGCATGAATTATTTTATACAATGTATGTATATATATATATGTATTTTAGTTTTTTTTCACTAGTTTTTTTACTTATAGAAAAAAGTTGCATAGAAAAGCGTTGACCATGTGTTAATAATATTTTAATATCAATATATATCTTAATGCTGTATTTGCAAAAGTTTGTTATGTATTTGCAAAATCAAGTGAAAAAGAATTACAAAAATCACAATCAAGCATTTAAAAAATGTTAAATTTGCATAGATCAAATTTGTTCTCGGCGTCTATGATGCCCGGCCCGCATCCTCGTTGTCGACTCCTTCGCGATGACGTCCTCCTTTAGAGGAGCCATGTCCAGGACTGGGCTTGGCCGGGCTGGCACTGGGAGGTGCTACCTTCCGGGGCGCGCAGCTTGGTGAGGAGCTGGGATCCCGTCATCGACCCAGAGCTTCTTTGGTGGTGTTCGTGTGGGCCACTTTCGGCGCAGAGGCAGCTGGCCCCGCTAGAGGTGTTACATCGCCATGTCAGGGAGGAGGACAAGCACGTCCGTCGCTACATGACTGTGTTGGACGTCAGGTTCTCCAATACCTGGCAGGTTCATTGGGGATCTCACCGGAGCTATGATCCTATGATGGTTCCTTCTCTTTGGGTGTTCACCGCCCGCGCCTCAGGAACCACAAGCGAACTAGAGTATTCGATAATATTCGATCTGTATTAGCTAGTGATGTATTCGAGATAATATTCGAGACGATGTATTCGAGATTATATTATTTGGTAATATTCGAGACGATGTATTCGAGATTATATTTGATGATGCATATTAATTATCTGGATTATTCGAGATGCATATTATCTACTATGGTTCAGTTTTTCCTTATTGATTGCATGCATGCATTCTAATTTGAATACTAGATTGTTTTATCTTTCTTCTGGATTAGTTAAATGAAAGCTATGGACAATACCGGCAGAGAAGGAGAAGAGACTATGTTCGACATCATTCGCTCTCCGAGCCCAGATGGGAATGAAGAAGATGAAGGCTCGCAATATCTGAACAATACCAGTGAGGGTATGATATTTGATGAAGACGAACGAATAGATGAAGTCCAGACCAATGATGACAAAGAAAATGTTGTTCTTCAAATAACAAAGACCAACGAGGTATATTTATATAAGCAGGCATCTGGTGATCATCACATGTTTTAATTGATTTGTATATATATTAATGAATCGATCTTTCTTCTTTTAGCCCTCCGGATCGAGCAAATCTTCTACAAGCAGTAGGACAGTTCGAGGCCTGGCCAAAAAGTTGAAGGATGGCATAAATTACAACATCGATGCCATCAAACCTAATGGCGAACCGCGCGAACCTAAGAATAATGCGAACAAGTTCATTCGTCAATGCGGAGTTATTGTCAGGGACCAAATCCCGATCTTCGTTCAAGAATGAAAAAAGCCAGCAAAGGAAGTTCCATATGTTACTTTTGTCGACCAAAGAGAAAAATATCTGCTTTGGGAATCTCTCATGTCACATTTCACTCTACAAGATCATTTGGCAGATGCAGATCTGGAGAAAGTCAAGAACTGTGCTCTTAAGAAGATGGCGATAGCATTCAACAACCAAAAGAAAAATATATGGGCCGCGTACGTCAAAGCAGGAGAGCAGACTCCAGAATTGAAGGGAACACTGGAGAAGGCAAGAGATCACTGGGACGCTTTCATGAACTTCAAGGAATCAGAAGTAGCTTAGGAACGGTCGAGAAAAAACAAGATTAATTCCGCTAAAAAGCAGTGGCACAATAAGCTGGGGCCAGGTGGCTACGAGCTGGCCTAGCCTAAGTGGGATGTCGCTGAGCAAGAGATGGTGGATGCAGGGGTCACTCCAGTTACATTGAGCTGTCCCCCCAGGTGCAGAACTTGGTTCTATGCGCATGGGGGGGGGGGGGGTGGGAAGTTGGACCCAAAGACATGCGAGGTTTTGGAGCGGGCATGTCTTAAAGGAGCCGATGAAAGTTTACTTGTTGCAACAGAAGAGGCTCGAACGGGGGTGTTCACGCCAAATAGAGAGAATGAGGAGCTTACGCGCGCCCTGAAGAATCCTGAACACCCGAGAAGAACACGAGGCAAAGGCGTTGTTCCATGGTTTGAGGGGTTTGCGAACTGGAACGCTGACTACAGAAGCCGTGCGAGAAAGAAGCAGCAGGAGGAGCAGAAGAGGAAGCTGGAGGAGGAGCAGAGGAAGCAGGAAGCAGACCGCCTTCACATCATAGAATCAAAGCACACAGAGTTGGAACTCGCTTTCAAGAGGCAGCAGCAGCAGATCGACTCACTTAGACAGGAAAGGGGGTCTCAGCAGTGATAGCAGCTAGCGGATCTAGCATTGGATAACACCGTCCCATCCATGCCGAGAAGCAGCGTGGGTTCCATCCCGGGCGATGATGCACTGCTGGATAGATACCCTTTGGATGATATCATAGCTACGGCAACTTGCGAGCTACACATAAAAGTGAAGAACATATCCATGAAGGTGGCGGACGGCTATGCTTGTACAGGGCTTTGGTTCAGGCCTGACCAGCCCATTAGTCTCGGTTCAGTCACGAACCGGGACCCATGGGGGCATACGTCTAGGTTCGTGCACCCAGGGGACCGGCCCGGCCTCGTGGGGCATTGGTCCCAGTTCCTCTTGACCCTTTTGTCCCGGTTCCAGACACGAACTGGGAACAATGGGCCTCGCTCCTGGCCCACATCCATTGGTCCCGGTTCATGGCTGGAACCGGGACCAAAGGGTGGCCTTTAGTCCCGGTTCCAGCCACGAACCGGGACCAATGAGGTGGCTATATATACTCCTCGCCCACGAGCAGAGCACTCCACTGCTCTCTTTTTTTCTGGCCGGCGAGGGGAGGGCTTTGTGGTACTCTAGCTCACCTCCTATGCATATGAGGTGTTCAATGAAATGGCCGAGCCACACTACTTAAGATTTCTCCTCTCCAAACTCGACCTCCAAGCTCCATTCCTCAAGATTTGTCTAGGTTTAGCGGTCTGTCACGTCCCGTCCCTGTCTTCACCGCCGTCGATCGCCCGCGCCGATCTCGTCGCTGGCACCACCGTGGCGAGCCTCTTGTTCTTGTCTTCTTTCTAAAAGAAAAAAATTCTTACTTGTATGATTAGATAGATACTTGTCTAATTTTTTTTTATTATTGCTTGTTATTATATAGTGCGATGGTTTTGGTATCCGCCCCCATCGGCCCTCGTCATGTCTATGATTCGAATGTGGTATATATTATGTTTTATAACTATTTGGTTCATTTATTGTTTATGACAATTACGCCGACCAACATGACATAGATTTTATTTATCTAGGAGGTATGTGAATCGGAAATTCCAACTGACCCTATTGTCAAGAGGTTAAATTTAGTTGAAGAAGAAAAAAATTACTTGAAGGAAAAAATAAAAAATTTGAGGAGGAGAAGATGATATTGGAGTTGCATGTTGCGGATGTCGTCGATGATCACAAGATCAAGATGGATGCAATGCGCTTGAAGATTAGAAAGATTAGAAAATATGCCATTCATACCGAGGCTTGGTATCATTATGCCATTGGGTCAATTGTTACCTTGGTTGTGATTATGATCACATTTGTTGTTGCATTGAAATGTTTTACATAGTTTCAATGTATGGTTTAATTAGATGCTCTGGAGAGCTATATGTTGTTCAATGAGAACTATGTATGTACTTTGGTTTTAATGTGATGATGAACTTCTATTAATTTGGTCACTTATCTATTCATGATGTTCTGTAATGGTTTTTGACACTTAATTATATATAATGCAAGCGAGATGAACCGACAATGGATGTACGGTGTGATGCATACACCTCCGAGTACATTAAGGGCGTGCATAATTTTCTCGAAGTGGTTGAGGCAAACAAGCAGAATGGTTTTATGTGTTGTCCATGCCCTATATGTGGGAATACGAAGTCTTACTCTGACCGAAAAATCCTTCACACCCACCTGCTTTATAAGGGTTTCATGCCACACTATAATGTTTGGACCAAGCACGGAGAAATAGGGGTTATCATGGAAGATAGAGATAAAGAAGAGGACGATGACAACTATGTGCCCCCTGAATACGGTGATGCTGTAACGGGGGAAGCTGAAGATCCAGAGGAAACAGACGATGTGCTTGATGATGATCTCCATCGGGTCATTGTTGATGCAAGGAGACAGTGCAAAAGGCAAAAGGAGAAGTTGAAGTTCGATCGCATGTTAGAGGATCACAAAAAAGGGTTGTACCCCAATTGTGAAGATGGAAACACAAAGCTCGGTACCGTACTGGAATTGCTGGAGTGGAAGGCAGAGAATGCTGTGCCTGACAAAGAATTTGAGAAGCTACTGAAAATATTGAAGAAGAAGCTTCCAAAGGATAACGAATTGCCCGACAGTACGTACGTAGCAAAGAAGGTCGTATGCCCTCTAGGATTGGAGGTGCAGAAGATACATGCATGCCCTAATGACTGCATCTTCTACCATGGTGCGTATGAGGATCTGAACGCATGCCCGGTATGCGGTGCATTGCGGTATAAGATCAGACGAGATGACCCTCGTGATGTTGACGGCGAGCGCCCCAGGAAGAGGGTTCCTGCCAAGGTGATGTGGTATGCTCCTATAATACCACGGTTGAAACGTCTGTTCAGAAACAAAGAGTATGCCAAGTTGATGCGATGGCACAGAGAGGACCGTAAGAAAGACGGGAAGTTGAGAGCACCCGCTGACGGGTCGCAGTGGAGAAAAATCGAGAGAAAGTACCGGGATGAGTTTGCAGGTGATCCAAGGAACGTATGGTTTGGATTAAGCGCTTTTGGCATTAATCCTTTCGGGCAGCAGAGCAGCAATCACATCACCTGGCCCGTGACTCTATGTATCTATAACCTTCCTCCTTGGCTGTGCATGAAGCGGAAGTTCATTATGATGCCAGTTCTAATCCAAGGCCCTAAGCAACCCAGCAAACGACATTGATGTGTACCTAAGTCCATTAGTTGAAGAAATTTTACAACTATGGAATGGAAAAGGTGTACATGTGTCGGATGAGCACAAATATGAGGAATTTGACCTGCATGCGTTGCTGTTTGTAACCATCAATGATTGGCCTGCTCTCAGTAACCTTTCAGGACAGACAAACAAGGGATACCACGCATGCACGCATTGTTTAGATGACACCCAAAGTATATACCTGGACAAATGTAGGAAGAATGTGTACCTGGGGCATCATCGACTTCTTCCGACCAACCATCAATGTCAAAAGAAAGGCAAGAATTTCAAAGGCGAGGCAGATCACCAGATGAAGCCCGCCATGCATACCAGTGATCACGTACTTTGTATGGTCAATGATTTATAGGTAATCTTTGGAAAGGGTCCCGGCGGACTATCTGTTCCGAATGACGCTGAGGGACGTGCACCCATGTGGAAGAAGAAATCTATATTTTGGGACCTACCCTACTGGAAAGACCTAGAGGTCCACTCTTCAATCGACGTGATGCAGGTGACGAAGAACCTTTGCGTGAACCTGCTAGGCTTCTTGGGCGTGTATGGGAAGACAAAAATACACCGGAGGCACGGGAGGACCTGCAACGTTGGCACGAAAAAGACGGCATGCCTCCAAAGCAGTATGAAGGTCCTGCCAGCTACGCTCTTACCAAAGAAGAGAAGGAAATCTTCTTTGAATGCCTGCTCAGTATGAAGGTCCCGTCTGGCTTCTCGTCGAATATAAAGGGAATAATAAATATCCCAAAGAAAAAGTTCCAGAACCTAAAGTCTCATGTCTGCCACGTGATTATGCCGCAACTGCTTCCGGTTGCATTGAGGGGGCTTCTACCAGAAAACATTCGATTAGCCATTGTGAAGCTATGTGCATTCCTCAATGCAATCTCTCAGAAGGTGACCGATCCAGAAATCATACCAAGGCTAAGGAGTGATGTGGCGTAATGTCTTGTCAGTTTTGAGCTGGTGTTCCCACCATCCTTCTTCATATCATGATGCACGTCCTAGTTCATCTAGTCGACGAGATTGTCATCCTGGGCCCCATATTTCTACACAATATGTTCCCCTTTGAGAGGTTCATGGGAGTCCTAAAGAAATATGTCCGTAATCGCGCTAGGATAGAAGGAAGCATCTCCATGGGCCATCAAACAGAGGGTGTCATTGGGTTTTGTGTTGACTTCATTCCTGGCCTTAAGAAGATTGGTCTCCCTCAATCGCGGTATGAGGGGAGACTGACTGGAAAAGGCATGCTTGGAGGGGACTCAATGATATGTAGGGACGGGCATTCTTGGTCTCAAGCACACTACATAGTTCTATAGAACTCTACCTTGGTGACCCCGTATGTCGGTGAACACAAGAATACCTGCGCCCAAACACCCGGGCAAAGTGTGGCGAATTGGATTACATGTGAACACATCAGGACTTTCGGCAGTTGGTTGGAAACACGTCTCAGAGGTGACAACACTATTTCTGATGACCTGTACTCATTGTCCAGGGGACCATCTTCGACTGTATTGACTTACAAAGGATACGGGATAAATGGGAATACATTTTACACGATCGCCCAAGATGAAGAGAGCACCAACCAAAACAGCGGTGTCCGCTTTGATGCAGCAACCAAGAGGGTAAAGTACACATCTTATGGTTACATAGTGGACATATGGTAACTTGACTAATAACAAGATTTTAAGGTCCCTTTGTTTCAGTGCAAATGGGTCAATCTATCAGGAGGCGGGGTACAGGTATACCCACAGTACGGAATGACAACAGTGGATCTGAACAATCTTGGGTACACAGACGAACCATTCGTCCTAGCCAATGATGTGGCGCAGGTTTTCTATGTGAAGGATGAGGGAGTCCTGGATTAGGGGGTCCTCGGACAGCCGGACTATATACTTTAGCCGGACTATTGGACTATGAAGATACAAGATTGAAGACTTCGTCTCATGTCCGGTTGGGACTCTCCTTGGCGTGGAAGGCAAGCTTGGCAATACGGATCTGTAGATCTCCTCCCTTGTAACCGACTCTATGTAACCCTAGCCCCCTCCGGTGTCTATATAAACTGGAGGGTTTTAGTCCGTAGGACAACAACAATCATAATCATAGGCTAGCTTCTAGGGTTTAGCCTACACGATCTCGTGGTAGGTCAACTCTTGTAATACTCATATCATCAAGATCAATCAAGCAAGAAGTAGGGTATTACCTCCAAGGGCTCGAACGAGGTAAACATTGTGTCCCCCGCCTCCTGTTACCATCCGCCCTAGACGCACAGTTTGGGACCCCCTACCCGAGATCCGCTGGTTTTGACACCGACATTGGTGCTTTCATTGAGAGTTCCACTGTGCCGTCACCATAAGGCTTGATGGCTCCTTCGATCATCGGCAACGATGCGATCCAGGGGAGGTTTTCCTCCCCGGACAGATGTTCGTATTCTGCGGCTTCGTACTGCGGGCCAACTCGCTTGGCCATCTGGAACAGATCGAGAGCTACACCCCTAGCCGTCAGTTCAGGTTTGGCAATTTAAACTACACTGCCGACATCCGCGGAGACTTGATCTTTGACGGATTCGAGCCCGTGTCAGGTGCGCCGCACAGTCACGACGAGCACGACTTAGCTCTGCCGTCGGACGGTGTTCGGGAGATCACACCTGTGGCTACTCCGGCCCTAGATCCGGAGCCGATTGCGCCGTCCGAGGACGGGTGGATGGACCCCGCCTCGGAGGCCACACACTCAGTGGCGATAGAGCCGAATACTGACTTTACCTCCTATGAGACCTACATCGCCGGATCCTTGGATTCGTCCCCGGCCATAGGCTTCGAACCGCATGCGTCCACGCCTATCGAATCTGATTGGGCGCCGATCATGGGGTTTACCTCTGCGGATATCTTTCAGCACTCGCCCTTTGGCGATGTGCTAAATTCATTAAGGTCTCTCTCCTTATCAGGAGGCCCTTGGCCGAACTATGTCTGGCTCGAGTGGGAAGCGGACAATGAAGAAATTCGTTCCCCAGCCACCACCCACTTAATAGCCATTGTCGATGATTTAACCGACCTGCTCAATTTCGACTCCGAAGACATCGATGGTGTGGACGACGATGCAGGAGAAGAACAGGAACCACCGCCCACAGGGCGCTGGACAACCACTTCATCACACAATATATATATATATATATATGGTGGATACACCCAAAGAAAACAATGACGAGTAACGGAAGGATGCAGCGAGGGATAGTTCCCTCGAGAAGCAACCAAAGCGACGGCGTAGACGCCGCTCCAAATCCCGCCTCGGCAAAAACAGCGATAACCACGCAAGAAAAAATAATACCCCGGTCGACTCCAGAGGAAACAACGACCACACGGACCTAGCGACAGAGTAGAATGAACCAGTGGACGGCGAACATAGTGCGGAGCCGCTGTCCGATTACGGCGACGCCGAGGATAAAGCTCATCAACCTCTCTCCGGAGAGGAGAACAGTCCGGACGACGATGCACACATCATCCCGTAAAGGCACTTGGAACAAGAGAACCTCCATAGAAGGCTTGCCACCGCGAGGAGTCTAAAGAAGCAGAAGCAAAGGCTTAAGGCCGCACAGAATACACTCATCAGTAGATGGAACAAAGTGCTCGACATTGAAGAAAAGTATGGTGGCAGTCGCCACACAAAGAGCTATCCAAAGCGCAAGGTATTGCCCGAATTCGATGACGAGGCCTTAGAGCCTATACAGCCGATAGGGCGGCTAACGATGCCGCACATAAGTCAGCACGCAATTTACATGAGGACTTGGACCAAAAAGCCGGTATAACCAGGTCCATCTATGGATCTAGGAAGCGCGGTCCGGCACAGAATCAAAACCGAACACTAGAACTATCAGAATGCCATGACACTTCCAAATACAAGGGTGTCGCACACCCCCTATGCTTCACCGATGAGGTGTTGGATCACGAATTTCCAGAGGGATTCAAGCCTGTGAACATAGAGGCATACGAGGGTACGATAGACCCTGGGGTCTGAATTGAGGACTTTATCCTTCATATCCATATGGCTCGCGGAGATGATCTCCACGCCATCAAATACTTGCCCCTCAAGTTGAAAGGACCAGCTCGGCATTTGCTGAAAAGCCTCCCCGAAAACTCAATTGGAAGTTGGTAAGAGCTTGAGGATACTTTTAGGGCTAATTTTCAAGGGACCTATGTCCGGCCTCCGGATGCAGACGATTTAAGTCATATAATTCAACAGCCCGGAGAGTCTGCCCGAAAACTTTGGAACAGAATCCTCATTAAGAAGAAACAAATCATCGACTGCCTGGACGCCGAAGCCTTAGCATCTTTCAAACACAGTGTCCGAGACGAATGGCTCGCCAGACACCTCGCCCAAGAAAAACCGAGGACAATGGTAGCCCTAACAAGCCTTATGACCCGCTTTTGCGCGGGCGAAGATAGTTGGCTGGCCCGTAGTAGCACCAGCGACCCAGGCACATCTGAAGCCAGGGATGGCAATGAAAAACCATGATGCAGTAAAAGCAAGCGTCGAAATAACGAAGACAGCCTAGACAACACGGCGGTAAACACCGAATTTACGGGCTCTCGACCCGGTCAACGGAAAAATCCTTTCAAAGGCAACAAAGATGGATCGTCCAGCCTAAACAAGATTCTAGACAAATTATGTCAGATTCATGGCACCTCAGGTAAACCTGCAAATCACACCCACAGAGAATGCTGGGTCTTCAAGCAGGCCGGCAAGCTAAGCGCCGAATACTAGGGAAGGAGACACCAAGTGAAGACGAGGATGAGCCTCGCCAGCAAAACACTGGGGGACAGAAAAAATTCCCACCAGAGGTCAAAACAGTGAACATGATTCACGTAACAAAAAGGAGGAGCAAACACGAACTCCGAGACATATGTGCCGTAGAGCCCTTCATCCCTAAGTTCAACCCTTGGTCGGCCTGCCCGATCACTTTTGATCGCAGGGATCACCCGACTAGTATCCGACATGGAGGATTGACTGCCTTGGTGTTAGACCCAATAATCGACGGATACCATCTCACCCGAGTCCTCATGGACGGCGGCAATAGTCTTAATCTGATATATCAGGACACAGTCCGCAAAATGGGGATAGACCCCACAAGAATCAGCCAAAGCAATACTACCTTTAAAGGAGTAATACCAGGCCCAGAGGCCCGTTGCACGGGCTCTCTAGTACTAGAGGTTGAATTTGATTCTCCCGACAACTTCCGAAGTGAAAAGTTAACCTTCGACATCGCTCCATTCCGAAGCGGCTATCAAGCACTACTCGGAAGAACAACCTTCGCTCGTTTTAATGCAGTACCGCATTACGTTTCTCTTAAGCTTAAGATGCCCGGTCCATGTGGCATCATCATAGTTAGTGGAAACACTGAACGTTCCTTATGCGCAGAAGAACGTGTGGCGGCTTTAGCAGCCAAACACTAAACGGCCTCTCCAACCAGAATAATGATCGGTCGTCAAGACCGCGGACACGGCTAGACGAGTCCGGCATACCATTAGCTGTAACAGCTTAGATAAACCTGAGATTGGTTTGATGGATATACCCCCATAGGTGGTACCAGGGGCTTCCCACATGTAAAAAGGACTACAGTTCGGCTTGACCTTATTTAGATTGAATTTTAATAGTCTATTAAGAATAATCACCTTTTCGCACGAATACTTTCATCTAAGTTTTTCTCTTTTACAGATGAGAATCGTGCTACACCCTTCCAGGATACGGCACAACGGAGACACAGGCGCAGACGTGCAGCAAGGCCCCGCTCAAGGGTTTCTTTTTAGATTAAGACCCTGTGTAAACCTTTCTTACTGCCTCTTGTTGCTGGACATCCCCCCGCTGGCGTTGTTGGCATTTCGCCACGTCAGACTAATGCACGTACTGGAAATTTAGGGTCCATTATCAAGGGCGTTAGTCAGCCCGGTACATGTTGTAAAGACCGAACACCTTAGGGAGTGTTCGGCGTCGAGAGTTTGGCCTTATATGCATCAGCTCCGAATCATGTCTTTGGTCAAATGTTGGGTTTGCCCGGCTCTCGCGTTTTGCTACCTTAAGTTCCGCTCTATCAGGAAAATGTATAAACACAGCCTTTATAATTCAAATAACATTGTTTTTATAATCGGGATACATGTCACTCGAACATGACACTCTTCGAGCACTAAGCCTCTATTAAACGAGCACCTTCCAGGACTTCTTCAAAATAGTGCTCGGCCGAAACCTGGCCTACGGTCGGATTCTGGGTCGCAATAGCGGTGGCCTCCATCTCTGCCCAGTATGTCTTGACACGGGCAAGAGCCATCCACGCACCTTCTATGCACGCCGACCTCTTTACAGCGTTGATATGCGGCACAACACCAAAGAATCGTTGCACTAGACCAAAATAACTATTCGGCCTTGGTCCTTACAGCCAAAGATGATCCACAACAGACCTCATGGCAAGTCCAGACAATCTATGGAGATCAGCCCACTCGGCCATTTGTTCATTTAATAGCAGCGGACGCGTTGGAGCACTGAATTGCGACCAGAATAACTTTTCCACTTCATGATCTTTTTGATCTTTGAAAAACTCAGTCGCATCAGATGCACTCGTTGCCAAGTCCAAGTACGCGTCTGCAGCACTCCATAATTTATCCATAGGGGCATACTTCTGATCTCCAAACTTCGTCGGCAACAGAAAGGGCTTCCCCGCCGTGATACTTCCGGCTTGATGAAGCTCCTCCTTCGCCGCTCTGATTTTTGAGCGGGTTTCCTTGGCTGCTACCATGGCTTTCTTCAGGTCCGCCGCCTTCGCTTGGCTTTCCTTTTCAAGAAGCTCATACCGGTCGGCGGCATCCTTCAGCTCAACAGCCATCTTGGCTATTTTTTCTTCGCTCTGGCGATGAGCAGCTTGTTCGGACTTTAAATCTTCGGCCGCTTTCAGAGCGGACGCATCACTTCTCCTCGCTTGTTCCTTGGCTCGAGCAAGCTCTGCCCGAAGGGTCTCCACGACGGCAGCTCCATCTGCAGTCACAGAAATATATAGATACTAGCATCATGCTCCTCTTAATACCTGTTAACCACCGGAGAATACATACCCTGTGCCTCGTCAAGCCGCTTGTTTACAAGCACGATGTCGGCATCTGCCGCATCAAGTTGCCGCTTCAACTCGGCAAACTCACCAGCCCGGCTAGCCACCGAACCCTCAGCCGCCTGCACACGAAAGCAGCATGATCATTACCTGGGACTATGATCCTCTGTTTGCCGCCTTTCGACGGCAACCAGAGTCTCAGGGGCTACTATCTGCATAGGGCACACCTAGCGTGTGCGGTACCATCAAAAAATATATATTACCTTGCGGACCTCAAAGCCTCTTAGCAGGCTCATAAAAGCTTCATGCAACCCGCTTTCGGCGGATGAAATCGTCTCAACCACCGTACCCATTAATGTATGATGCGCCTCTGAGATAGCCGCTTGCTCCAGAAGATTCATCAGTGCGTCCGGTCGCCCACCGGACAGTTTCGAATTCTTTCTGTTGCTCCCCTTAGGAGCCGAATACTCCGGACTTCGGGTGGCTGAAGGGTTACCTTCTGGCCTTGGGGGATCAGGAGAAATCCTCTGTGACGACACCTATGAGTCGTCCGCCTCATGAGGCGGGGAGGCATGGGGAGGCGTTTCGCTCTCCATCATCTCCGGAAGAAGGTCCCCCGAAGACGAACTCTGTCAAGAAGGGCTACGATCCGAACTACAAGATATATGTCTCGGTTATTGTCCTCGGAAATAAAGCAGGATATATTCCCTATAAAGTACTTTTGTTTACTTACAGCTCGGTGGAGGGCTGATCCCCTTGCGGGCATTGTGCGGTAAGGATGCCCTCCGGGGCAGGGCCCCCCTGACAAAGGTTTCTTCCCTCGTTTGGAAACCATTGTTTCCAAGTCTTCGGAGGCAGTCCTCTTCCTTCCTTGGGGAGAGGGGATTTTAGATTCTTCTTCCCGGTTATCCTCCTTTGCGGAGACACTAATTCCCCCGGTTTGGATGAGTAATGAGTGAGGCCCGCTTTCGGCTTCTTTATTCCTCCCTTTATCTTCCCCTGATGGCACTTGATAAGGCGCGAGCTCAAGCATTCTGGCTAGGACTGGATCCGCTGAGCCTTCGGGAAGGGGGGCCGAGCACCTGATCATCTTCGCCTTTTTTATCTAGTCCTGGTCAAAGAGCGACTTTTCAGAATAATGTTGTGATAAATAAAGAGACAACATGTTCAGCCGAAGAATTACTTACTTGGGTGTCTGGACGATTGCAGTTTAGGCCCGCAACCTCGGTGGTGTCCGGACACTTTATTCGTGATCCAAAGAACAATCTGTACATCTCTTTGAGTGCCACGGCGAAGAATTGCTGAACGGTTCGCGGTCCTTCCGGGTTGAACTCCCACATACGGAGAGATCGACGTTGGCATGGCAGGACCCGACGAACTAGCATGACTTGCATTACCTTGACAAGGCTGACATCTCTCTTGAGGAGATCCCGGATGCGACTCTGCAATGTCGGCACGTCATTAGCCGGCCCCCAGTCCAGCCCCTTGTTGACCCATGACGCCAGTTGTGGCGGGGGGCCCGAATGGAAGGCAGGGGCAGCTACCCATTTAGTACTTCGGGGAGCCGTGATGTAAAACCACTCCCGCTGCCATAAGTTGGACATCTCGGGGAAGGATCCCTTTGGCCATGGAGCATCGACGCCTTTGCTTATTATGGCGCCTCCACACTCTGCGTGTCGCCCATCGATCATCTTCGGCTTCACATTGAAGGTCTTGAGCCAGATGCCGAAGTGTGGGGCGATGCGGAGGAAGGCCTCACACACGACGATAAACGACGAGATATGGAGTATGGAATTTGGAGCCAGATCATGGAAATCGAGCCCGTAATAGAACATAATCCCTCTAACAAAGGGATCAAGACTAAAGCCTAGCCCTCGGAGGAAGTGGGAAACAAATACGACACTCTTGTTAGGTTCGGGAGTGGGGATGACCTGCCCTTGAGCAGGCAGCCTGTGCGAGATTTCGGCGGTCAGATACCTGGCTTCTCTTAGCTTCTTGATGTCCTCCTCTGTGACGGAGGAGGCCACCCACCGGCCTTGAAGGTTGGATCCGGACATGATTGAAGGTCCGAAGCGCTTGGCCTCCGCCTTGGGTGCTGGAATTCGTGGTGGGAAAACGGAAAGATCGAGCGCGAGAAGAAAAGGACATGCCTTGAACCCTTTATAAAGAGGGTGAATATCAAGCGCCCTCCACACGATCGCCTGGAACTTGCCTAAAATCGAGGAGTCATACCAGCGGGCACGATTGGGTTACCCACACCCATATTGATGAGAATCCTGTGAAAGGAGGAACACAATCTTTGCCTCGACAAGACGTGCCAATAAAACTGCCTCGCAACACGTGCAGTGGCAGGCTAGGAAAAATGGTTCATCATTGTCACGCCCAATATGCGACCCTATCCAAAAGGAACTCGAAGGTCCCACCAAGGATAGAAAACCCGCATATTGAAACGCTTTTGCAAGGTGGATATCATTACATCAACATTACATAATAGATGGGGATACATACAAAAGGCATACAATGTCACAAGAATACAACAATACATCATATACAAGAAATCAACATACGCGTACGGATGAAACAAACACAGAAACTCCAGCAATATCCACCCTGCTAGCCCAGGCTGCCGACCTGGAACCTATCCCCTGATCGAAGAAGAAGCAGAAGAAGAAACTCCAAAACAAGCAAACATCGCTCTCGCGTCATGATCATCGCATAACCTGCACACCGCAACTGTTGTTGTAGTAATCAGAGCCACGAGGACTCAGCAATCCCATTACCATGGGTATCAAGACTAGCAAAGCTTAAAGGGAAAGGAAGGGGTAAAGTGGTGAGGTTGGAGCAGCGACTAAGCATATATGGTGGCTAACCAACGCAAATAAGAGCGAGAAGAGAGCAAGCGGAACGGTGGTGAAGCTAGCAATGATCAAGAAGTGATCCTGAACTCCTACTTACGTCAAACATAACCCAAGAACCGTGTTCTCCTCTCGATCAACCCCGAAAAGAGACACTCACGGTTACGCACACGGTTGGTGTATTTTAGAAGAGTTTACTTCAAGTTTACTACAACCGGATATTAACAAATTACCATCTGCCACATAACCGCGGGCACGACTTTCGAAAGTTCAAACCCTACAAGGGTGTCCCAACTTAGCCCATGATAAGCTCTCGCGATCAACGAAGGATATTCCTTCTCCCCGGGAAGACCCGATCAGTCTCGGAATCCCGGCTACAAGACATTTCGACAGTAATAAAACAAGACCAGCAAAGCCGCCCGATGCACCGACAATCCCGATAGGAGCTGCACATATCTCGTTCTCAGGGCAACACCGGATAAGCGAAGCGTACATGTACCGACGTAACCCAAGTTGCCAAGGGATGGTCCCGCACGGTGCTCTAGTTTGGACCAACACTTAGACAAGCATTGGCCCGGGGGGGCTAAAATAAAGATGACCCTTGGGTTAATTACCCCCAAGGGAAAAGTAGGTGGTGGTGAGGCAAATGGTAAAACCAAGGTTGGGCCTTCTTTGGAGGAGTCTTATTCAAAGCGAACTGTCAAGGGGTCCCATAAATCATCCAACCGCGTTAGGGACGCAAAATCCAGAACATAACACCGATATGACGGAAACTAGGTGGCAAGAGTGGAACAAAACACCAGGCATAAGGCCGAGCCTTCCACCCTTTACCAAGTATATAGATGCATTAATTAGATAAGAGATATTGTGATATCCCAACATAAACATAATCCAACATGGAGCAATCTTCATCTTCACCTGCAACTAGCAATGCTATAAGAGGGGCTGAGCAAAAGCGGTAACATAGCCAAACAACGGTTTGCTAGGAAGGGTGACAAAGGTTAGAGGTTCATGGCAATTTGGGAGGCTTGAGCAGCAAGTGATAGGTAGCCCATCATAGCGAAAGAACGAAACAACGAGCATAGCAATGATAGTAATGAGATCCAAGGTGACGGTCATCTTGCCTGAAATCCCGCAAGGAAGAAGAACGAGTCCATGAAGAAGACGAACGGATGAAGCCGAACCAAGCGTGAGCGAACGAATCCTCACGATCGCATAGCGAAACAGGAACTATCGAGAAGAAGCACACAACATGGTAAACACACCACACATATACAAGACATGATGCTCAACCAAGTATGATGCAAGGCAAGACTACATGAAGCTACTCATGGCAAGAGATGATGCAAACAAGAACAACACATCCAGGCAAGTTTAAATGAGGCCGGAAACAACATATAACAATTCCGGTAAGTCCTCGTATGCATATTTCGAAATTGGTCCAGATCTGAACAACTTTATGTTCTAGTTGTTAAGCAGCAAGTTAAGATGCACCACGATGATCTACACGAAATTCTAGTCAAGTTACATATAAAGTTCATTAGATTCGGAGCTACGGCCTAGAAGATATGAGCAAAACAAGTTGAACATAGCATTGATGCTAAATGCATCCAAACATCAAGAAAACACCTCAAAAAAAGGATGCAACATGATAATATGAAACTACATGCAAATCTAAGCAAGTTTCATATAGAGCACACTCAAAACGGAGCAACGGTGCAACACATACACTCTATACAAGTTTAAAGGACAAACTGTCCAAAACAGCAACTAGGCATATTGCAAGCATCAAAACACTATGCTACAGCATCTCAACACGAAAACAAAAGGCATGGTCATGAAGTACAGGTAAAACATGACAAAACATGAACACTGAGCTATCTCCAGAAATCACTAGAACATGCTCAAAATGACATGGCAAGATTGCAAATACTAACAGTTTCAGACTTAGCAGAAATTAACATCAGGTTGCAAAGTTTAGAGTTATCAAACAACATGCTACAAGAACTTATCATGGTAAAAAAAGGCATGGCATAAATCTACTAGTTGCATAGAACAAATGTCCCTTACTGACCATGAGCCAAAAAGGATCACAATATATGATGGCACCCATGTAAACATGACAAGTTATATTACAGATTCATACATGGCAGGAACAACAATAAGTAAACATGTTGGTGAGCTTGAACAACTCACCACAGAGCAATACATGGCATGACAAGGCAACTCACAGTAAGAATACATGATTATGAAGCTAAGAAAGGCAAGATAAAGTTCATAGAGTGCATGAATCACTAATAACTATCATGGCAATATTGAACTTAATGTTAACAGGCTGACAGCAACATTATTTAGCAACTTGAGAGCAACATTACAACAAGTTACAGCTGACTATAGTTCCAACAAAGGGCATGGATGGATAGATCATGACATGTAGAACAAAACATATTTAGTGAACATCTCCAGATTATGCATAGAATGATTAGTAGCAGCAGGTTTACATAGCATCACGAAATAACAGATTCAGACTAGCAAAACAGTAACATCAAGTACCCTACTTAACAAGCTTGATGCACTCACCACACAACTCACAAAAATACATGTATGGCACCACTGTGAAGATGGCATGACATAGTTCAAAACACATGTAGACATCAACCTCATAGGATGCACACATCAATCATGGCAAGAATGACAAATGGGCAAGTTATAACAGTTTCAGCAGATTAACATCATATAATACACTTGCAACGATGATTATGGCATCAAGATGTACCTAAATGAACATGATGCAATGGAATGCAATGAAGTACCCGTCGAGACGAACAGTTTGACATATTACACGCAGAAAATGGTGCTACGGATGCAGAGATACGACATAACGAACAAGGCATGATAATGTCAAAAACACTCGGGACTTGGTGGAATTTTACCCTTCGAAAAGTCAATGGGACGAAGACGTGCGGGACGAGGAGATCCGGGACGCAGCAGGGTTGTTTGGTTCGTTGGAGTGGTGGATCTGGTCCCGATCCGCGGGTCGCCGGAGGAGTTCGCCGGAGACGTCGCCGAGCGCTGAGAGCTTCACGGAGAGGTCGCGGAAGGATGGATCTCGCGCGGGCTCCCGGATCTGGCCGGACTCGGCTGGGAGGTGAAGCTGCTGGCGGGCGAGGTCGCCAGCGGGCGGACACGGGCGGCGCTGGCGAAGCTTCGCCGATGACGGGCGGCGAAGCCAGCGACGAGGCGGCGGAGTAGGCTTCGGGCGCATGTGGGGCGAGGCGGCGGCCACGGCGAAGCGCAAGCGGCGGCGGAGTTCGGCGCCAACGAGACGCCGGTGGCGGCGGCGGGCGGCGGAGAAGGGGCCGGGCGGCACGGTGGCGGAGGACGGCTGGCGCGCCCGGTTCGCCCGGCCGGATCTGCCACGGTGTCGGGCGGCGGGAGGCTGGCGCTGGGACGCGTCTCCCGGTTGAGGCGGCGGGCGGTGATGTGGCGGCGCTGATTGGCCGAAGTGATGTGGCGGCAGCGGTGGACATGTCCGGCGCGACGCGGACGCGTCCGGCGGCGCGAGGGGAAGGATTTTTAGGGTTTGGACTGCGGAAATCTCGGGGGAGGCCACATATTTATAGGTAGTGGGAGCTAGGAGAGTCCAAATGGAGAGCGGTTTTCGCCCACACGATCGTGATCGAACGACCGAGAGCATGGAGGGGAGTTTGCTGGGTTTTGGCCACTTTGGAGGGGTGTTTGGCTGCAAAGAGAAGGAGGCTTTTACGGTTACCCGGTTAACCGTTGGAGTACCAAACGACCTCCAAATGGCACGAAACTTGACAAAGCGGTCTACGGTGCTATACCAAGGACGCTTGGCAAACCTCGGGCCATTCCGAGAAAGTTTAACACCCGCACATGAAAAGAGGCAAAAGGGGGACGCCGGAGGGCATAGGAGTGCCGGATTGCGAAACGGACAACGGGGAAAAAGCTCGGATGCATGAGAAGAACACGTATGCAAATGCGATGCACATGATGACAAGATATGAAATGCAGATGATGACATGGCAAAATGCAACATGCAAGCAAATGACATGGCAACGACGGCAAATAACTGGCGGACACCTGGCGCATCGAATCCGGGGCGTTACAACACTCCTCCACTAACAAGAGATCTCGTCCCGAGATCTTAGGACCGAGATGGAAGGGAAAAAGGGATGAGGTGAAACTAGAACTCAAGAGAAGAAGCAAAGAATCGAGAGCACACGAGAAGAAGAGAGAAATGACGAGAATGACGAGAATTGAAAGCTCACGGAATCAGATAGACTATGAAACAACTCCTGTTAGAACAATATAGAAAATGAATGAACAAAAGAATTTAGACGGCACTCCGGCTGAACATGGAAAGAATAGAACAGGAGCTTGAGAGGATGGAACGATACTTGATGAACCCTTGAAGAATGAATTAAATCATGAAGAACCACCATGAAGAACTCCGGTGACAAAAGGATGATGAGATAGAATGAAGGAATAAAGAATAAGATGAGCCTTGAGGTGATTTAGATGGAGGTTCCGAGGAGATGGCCGAGGAAATTTGAACTCCGGAAAGGAAAAGATTAAAACACTTGGAACTAGAATTTATTCATTACGAACAAACTCCGAAGGAAGGGATTACTCGCTTGGATGAAATAAGAATAAGATTTATTGTATACTTATCCTTCATCAAATTAAATTGATGACAAGCAATGGATTTTGCATATTACTTATTCTTCTTGAAAAGGATTGAGAAGTGACATATCGCAAGCTTGAGAAGGTCTTCATGAACCACCGGTACGATTGGAAAGAACGAATAGATTAATATGATACTCAAAGAAAAAGAATCTTGAATGAACCACCGTAAGAATTTGGAAATGACTGATGAAAGAGAATGAATCACCGGGAAGAATTAGAAGAACCAATAAGCTAGAGGGGATTTAGATGCAAAAGAACAAAGAGATCATGAGCTGATTAAAGAACACTTGAACGAGGCACCGGGATAAATAGAGAACGATAACTGGAATGATGGCCTCCGGTGAAAAGAAATGAAAAAAAACAACTCCTGACATACTCCGAATGGGTAAGAAAGAATATCTGACAAACGGAATAATATGAGAGGATAACATGAAGCTAGAACCATGAAACTTCGAGAGAACGGGCAAGATTTAGAGGAAAAACTCTTCTTCAATCTTCAAATGATGACGAGAAACACCACCAAAATTTGTTGAGACACTCCGGGGAAACGAAAGGCGAAGAGGTTGAGCCAACAATGAAAAGAATTTGAAAACGATCTTGGAGATGGCATCTGACTGATGAAATTCATACTTACGTCAAACTTCAAAAGGATTTGAGAATAGCTCCGGAAATTAGAAGAGTCAGGTAAGATCCTGAGAAAAGACCTGTGGGTTAGGGCCCACTGAAAAAGAAACACCGTTGGGAAGGATTGTTGAAGAGATAGATGATGCACCAGAATGATTGAAATATTTGACTGAGGTGACAACCTCGAATTAATTGGAACACAGACGAATCTCCTGAGATGTCTTGAACACTCCGGAAGGATAAACTGTCGAGAGGCGAACGAGCGGGGAAAACACTTGATCCAAGGAAAAGAATGTGATCAACTGAAAACTTGAATTGAGTACACCGGAAAAGAGATGAAGAATGTCAAACAAAAGAGAATTCACCGGTTGAAATAATTGATGAAAGACTGAAAAGGCTCCGCAGGAATGAGATAGATGGTCGAGAGAGACTCAGACTCCGGGAAGAAAAAAGGGGGGAGGGCGGGAAAACTAAGGCAGCTGGAGGGGAGAATCGACGAATAACTTGAAGAGAAAACACCGGTTGAAATCATTGAATAAAGAAGGCAAAGACTTCGCACGAGTAGAAAGCATACTCGATTAAAGACTCCGGCTCCAAGGAGAAAAAGGGTGGGCGGGTGGGAAAAGAAAACAACTGAGGATTGGACTTGACAACGATGAAGAGGCTCGAGTCAACTTGACGAGAAATGCACCGGATGAAAAGAGATGAGAACCAACGATCGAAAAACTAACCACGTGGTCCTAAAGAAAAATTTGAACGGGAAGAGGAGTAATTCAAAACACCTACATCAGGATTCCTTACCAGAGCGACGAAGGGGCTGAGGAGTAAAAAGAATTCCTACTCTCCGATATAACTAGACTCCGAAAACAGTTTTCTTCTAGACTTGACAACGGCCAAACTACACGATGAAACAAGGGGGCTCCTAAGGTCGGTCGAGGCTCTGATACCAACTTGTCACGCCCAATATGCGACCCTATCCAAAAGGAACTCGAAGGTCCCACCAAGGATAGACCCTCATATTGAAACGCTTTTGCAAGGTGGATATCATTACATCAATATTACATAATAGATGGGGATACATACAAAAGGCATACAATGTCACAAGAATACAACAATACATCATATACAAGAAATCAACATCCGCCTACGGATGAAACAAACACAGAAACTCCAACAATATCCACCCTGCTAGCCTAGGCTGCCGACCTGGAACCTATCCCCTGATCGAAGAAGAAGCAGAAGAAGAAACTCCAAAACAAGCAAACATCGCTCTCGCGTCATGATCATCGCATAACCTGCACCTGCAATTGTTGTTGTAGTAATCTGTGAGCCACGAGGACTCAGAAATCCCATTACCATGGGTATCAAGACTAGCAAAGCTTAAAGGGAAAGGAAGGGGTAAAGTGGTGAGGTTGCAGCAGCGACTAAGCATATATGGTGGCTAACCAACGCAAATAAGAGCGAGAAGAGAGCAAGCGGAACGGTGGTGAAGCTAGCAATGATCAAGAAGTGATCCTGAACTCCTACTTACGTCAAACATAACCCAGTAACCGTGTTCTCCTCTCGATCCACCCCGAAAAGAGACACTCACGGTTACGCACACGGTTGGTGTATTTTAGAAGAGTTTACTTCAAGTTTACTACAACCAGATATTAACAAATTCCCATCTGCCACATAACCGCGGGCACGGCTTTCGAAAGTTCAAACCCTGCAGGGGTGTCCCAACTTAGCCCACGATAAGCTCTCGCGATCAACGAAGGATATTCCTTCTCCCGGGAAGACCCGATCAGTCTCGGAATCCCATTTACAAGACATTTCGACAAGAATAAAACAAGACCAGCAAAGCCGCCCGATGCGCCGACAATCCCGATAGGAGCTGCACATATCTAGTTCTCGTGGCAACACCGGATAAGCGAAGCGTCTGGTACCGACGTAACCCAAGTTGCCAAGCGATGGTCCCGCACGGTGCTCTAGTTTGGACCAACACTTAGACAAGCATTGGCCCGGGGGGGCTAAAATAAAGATGACCCTTGGGTTAATTACTCCCAAGGGAAAAGTAGGTGGTGGTGAGGCAAATGGTAAAACCAAGGTTGGGCCTTCTTTGGAGGAGTCTTAGTCAAAGCGAACTGTCAAGGGGGTCCCATAAATCACCCAACAGCGTTAGGGACGCAAAATCCGGGATCATAATACCGATATGACGGAAAATAGGGCGGCAAGAGTGGAACAAAACACCGGGCATAAGGCCGAGCCTTCCACCCTTTACCAAGTATATAGATGCATTAATTAGATAAGAGATATTGTGATATCCCAACATAAACATAATCCAACATGGAGCAATCTTCATCTTCACCGCAACTAGCAACGCTATAAGAGGGGCTGAGCAAAAGCGGTAACATAGCCAAACAACGGTTTGCTAGGAAGGGTGACAAAGGTTAGAGGTTCATGGCAATTTGGGAGGCTTGAGCAGCAAGTGATAGGTAGCGCAGCATAGCGAAAGAACGAAGCAACTAGCATAGCAATGATAGTAATGAGATCCAAGGTGACGGTCATCTTGCCTGAAATCCCGCCAGGACTAAGAACGAGTCCCTGTAGAAGACGAACAGATGAAGCCGAACCAAGCGTGACGAACGAATACTCACGGTCATAGCGAACGGGAACTATCGAGAAGAAGCACACAACATGGTAAACACACCACACATATACAAGACATGATGCTCAACCAAGTATGATGCAAGGCAAGACTACATGAAGCTACTCATGGCAAGAGATGATGCAAACAAGAACAACACATCAAGGCAAGTTTAAATGAGGCCTAAACAACATATAACAATTCCGGTAAGTCCTCATATGCATATTTCGAAATTGGTCCAGATCTGAACAACTTTATGTTCTAGTTGTTAAGCAGCAAGTTAAGATGCACCACGATGATCTACACAAAATTCTAGTCAAGTTACATATAAAGTTTATTAGATTCGGAGCTACGGCGTAGAAGATATGAGCAAAAGAAGTTGAACATGGCATTGATGCTAAATGCATCCAAACATCAAGAAAACACCCCAAAACAAGGATGCAACATGATAATATGAAACTACATGCAAATCTAAGCAAGTTTCATATAGAGCACACTCAAAACGGAGCAACGGTGCAACACATACACTCTATACAAGTTTAAAGGACAAACTGTCCAAAACAGCAACTTGGCATATTGCAAGCATCAAATCACTATGCTACAGCATCTCAACACGAAAACAAAAGGCATGGGCATGAAGTAGAGGTAAAACATGACAAAACATGAACACTGAGCTATCTCCAGAAATCACTAGAACATGCTCAAAATGACATGGCAAGATTGCAAATACTAACAGTTTCAGATATAGCAGAAATTAACATCAGGTTGCAAAGTTTAGAGCTATCAAACAACATGTTATAGGAACTTATCATGGCAAACAAAGGCATGGAATGAATCATATAATTTCATATAACAAATGTCCCTTATTGACTATGAGCCAAAAAGGATCAGAAGATATGATGGCACCCATGTAAACATGACAAGTTATATTACAGATTCATACATGGCAGGAACAACAATAAGTAGACATGTTGGTGAGCTTGAACCACTCACCACAGAGCAATAAATGGCATGGCAAGGCAACTCACAGTAATAATACATGATTATGAAGCTAAGCATGGCAAGAGCAAGTTCATAGAGTGCATGGATCACTAATAATAATCATGGAAACATTGAACTTAATGTTAACAGGCTGACAGCAACATTATTTAGCACATTGAGAGCAAGATTACAACAAGTTACAGCCGACTATAATTGCAACAAAGGGCATGGATGGATAGACCATGACATGTAGAACAGAACATATTTAGTGAATATCTCCAGATTATGCGTAGAATGATTTGTAGCAGCAGGTTTACATAGCATCACGAAATAACAGATTCAGACTAGCAAAACAGTAACAACAAGTACCCTACTTAACAAGCTTGATGCACTCACCACACAACTCACAGAAATACATGGATGGCACCACTGTGAAGATGGCATGACATAGTTCAAAATACATGTAGACATCAACCTCATAGGGTGCACACATCAATCATGGAAAGAATGACTAATGAGCAAGTTATAACAGTTTCAGCAGATTAACATCATATAGCACACTTTCAATGATGATTAGGGCATCATGGTGTAGTCAAATGAATATGACGCAATGGAATGAAATGATGTGCTCGTCGAGGCGAACAATTCGACATATTACACGCACAAAACGGAGCTACGGATATAGAGATACTGCATGATAAACAAGGCATGATAATGTCAAAAACACTCGGGACTTGGTGGAATTTTACCCTCCGAAAAGTCAATGGGACGAAGACGTGCGGGACGAGGAGATCCGGGACGCAGCAGGGTTGTTTGGTTCGTTGGAGTGGTGGATCTGGTCCCGATCCGCGGGTCGCCGGAGGAGTTCGCCGGAGACGTCGCCGGAGCGCGGGGAGCTCGCCGGAGAGGTCGGGGAAGGATGGATCCGCGCTGGCTCCCGGATCTGGCCGACTCGGCTGGGAGGTGAAGCTGCTGGCGGGCGAGGTCGCCGCGGGCGGACGCGAGGGCGGCGCCGCGACGGTCGGATGACGGGTCGGCGGCCCGCGACGAGGCGGTGGAGGAGGCGGCCGGGCGCACGTGAGGCGGCGGCTCACGACGAAGCGCAAGCGGCGGAGTTCGGCGCCGGTGAGGCGCAAGGCGGTGGCTGGCGGCCGGGCGGCGGAGAAGGGCCGGGCGGCACGGCGACGGAGGACGGGCTGGCGCTGGTTCGCCTCGGGCGGGCCGGATTCGGGCCCCGTGTCCGGGCGGGCGCCGCTGGGACGCGTGGCGTCTCCCGGTTGGCTGAGGCGGCGGGGCGGTGATGTGGCGGCGCCTGATTGGCCGAAGTGATGTGGCGGCAGCGGTGGACATGTCCGGCGCGACGCGGACGCGTCCGGTGGCGCGAGGGGAAGGATTTTTAGGGTTTGGACTGCGGAAATCTCGGGGGAGGCCACATATTTATAGGTAGAGGGAGCTAGGAGAGTCCAAATGGAGAGCGGTTTTTGCCCACACGATCGTGATCGAACGACCAAGAGCATGGAGGGGAGTTTGCTGGGTTTTGGCCACTTTGGAGGGGTGTTGGGCTGCAAAGAGAAGGAGGCTTTTATGGTTACCCGGTTAACC
Source organism: Aegilops bicornis (assembly GCA_021605145.1). Classification (NCBI taxonomy): domain Eukaryota; kingdom Viridiplantae; phylum Streptophyta; class Magnoliopsida; order Poales; family Poaceae; genus Aegilops; species Aegilops bicornis. Next base: position 586,137,047 of record CM038673.1, on the reverse strand, counting down.
GTTGGAGTACCAAACGACCTCCAAATGGCACGAAACTTGACAGGCGGTCTACCGGTGCTATACCAAGGCCGCTTGGCAAACCTCGGGCCATTCCGATAAAGTTTAACACCCGCACATGAAAAGAGGCAAAAGGGGGACGCCGGAGGGCATAGGAGTGCCGGATTGCAAAACGGACAACGGGGAAAAAGCTCGGATGGATGAGAAGAACACGTATGCAAATGCGATGCACATGATGACATGATATGAAATGCAGATGATGACATGGAAAAATGCAACACGCAAGCAAATGACATGGCAACGACGGTAAATAACTTGCGGACACCTGGCGCATCGAATCCGGGGCGTTACAATCATGACCAGACCACGGTAGAACGTCACATTAAGAAAAGCTGTCAGCAGATTAGATTTGTGGAAATATTATTCTCTCTACGGTGGAATGTGGAATTTGTTTTGCAGAGCCGGACACTATCCTTGTGTTCAAAATCTTCTATGGAGTATTCAGAGGAGGAACCCGCCTTGCAATGCCGAAGACAATCTACGCGCCGGACTCATCGTCATTGAAGCCTGGTTCAGGGGCTACTGAGGGAGTCCTGGATTAGGGGGTCCTCGGACGACCGGACTATATACTTTAGCCGGACTATTGGACTATGAAGATACAAGATTGAAGACTTCGTCTCGTGTCCGGATGGGACTCTCCTTGGCGTGGAAGGCAAGCTTGGTGTAGGACCTTGAAGTATGTCTAGAGGGGGGGGGGGTGATTAGACTATTTGACCAATAAAAACTTAACCTTTTCCCAATTTTATAGTTTGGCAGATTTTAGCTATTTTAGGAAAAGTCAAGCAATCATCACACAATTCAAGCAAGCATGCAAAGAGTATATAGGCAGCGGAAAATAAAGCATGCAACTTGCAAGAAAGTAAGGGGAAGGGTTTGGAGGATTCAAACGCAATTGGAGACACAGATGTTTTTGTCGTGGTTCCGATAGGTGGTGCTATCGTACATCCACATTGATGGAGACTTCAACCCACGAAGGGTAACGGCTGCGCGAGTCCACGAAGGGCTCCACCCACGAAGGGTCCACGAAGAAGCAACCTTGTCTATCCCACCATGGCCGCCGCCGACGAAGGACTTGCCTCACTAGCGGTAGATCTTCACGAAGTAGGCAATCTCCTTGCCCTTACAAACTCCTTGGTTCAACTCCACAATCTTGTCGGAGGCTCCCAAGTGACACCTAGCCAATCTAGGAGACACCACTCTCCATGAAGTAACAAATGGTGTGTTGATGATGAACTCCTTGCTCTTGTGCTTCAAATGATAGTCTCCCCAACACTCAACTCCCTCTCATAGGATTTGGATCTGGTGGAAAGAGGGTTTGAGTGGAAAGCAACTTGGGGAAGGCTAGAGATCAAGATTCATATGGTAGGAATGGAATATCTTGGCCTCAACACATGAGTAGGTGGTTCTCTCTCGGAACTGGTAAGTTGGAAGTGTAGGTTCGTTTCGATGGCTCTCTCCACGAATGAAGAGGAGGTGGAGGGGTATATATAGCCTCCACACAAAATCTAACCGTTACACACAATTTACCAAACTCGGTGGGACCGAATCGTTAAACTCGGTCGGACCGAGTTAGTAAACCTAGTGACCGTTAGTGATTTTCGGTGGGACTGACATGCATCTCGGTGAGGCCGATATGGTTAGGGTTAGGGCATAACGTAATCTCGGTGAGACCGATTACACAAACTCAGTGAGACCGATTTTGGTAATAAGCTTTCCAGAGAGTTGGTCAGGTAAACTCGGTGGGACCGATTTGCTCTTTTCGGTGAGACCGAAATGTTACAAAAAGGAAACAAAGAGTTTACATTGCAATCTCGGTGGGACCGATCGCTCATTTCAGTTAGACCGAAACGTTACAAAGGGAAACAGAGATTGCAACCCCATCTCGGTGAGACCGAGATCCCTATCGGTAAGACCGATTTGCTTAGGGTTTGTGGCGTTGGCTATGACTTTTGGAATCGGTGGCGCCAGATAGAAAGAATCGGTGTGACCGATTTTGGCTTTAGGTTTAGGTCATATGTGGATGTGGGAAAGTAGTTGAGGGTTTTGGAGCATATCACTAAGCACATGAAGCAAGAGGCTCATTAAGCAACACCTCATCCCTTCTTGATAGTATTGGCTTTTCCTATAGACTCAATGTGATCTTGGATCACTAAAATGTAAAATGAAGAGTCTTGAGCTTTTGAGCTTGAGCCAATCCTTTGTCCTTAGTATTTTGAGGATCCACTTTCATCATCCATGCCATGCCATTCATTGAGCTTTCCGAAATAATAGTCTTGGAATAGCATTAGCTCAATGAGCTATATGTTGTTATGAATTACCAAAACCACCTAGGATAGTTGCACTTTCAATCTCCCCTTTTTGGTAATTGATGACAACATATAGATCAAAAGCTTCGACAAATGATAATAAAAATTTAAATAACATCGTCGCTTTGAGAAGTATGTGATAAGCAAGAGCTCCCCCTAAATTTGTGCATAGTTTTAGATTTGCTTTGGACTGCAAATGCACAATGAATTAGGCTCATGTGTTACTCTTCCATGTCACATACATCTTGGTGGAGCGCTCAAAATAATAAACAATGAATACATGCACTCATCACCAAGCATAGTGAGTGATCACATAAGATAGATAGGATAATATCAAGCATGCATAAGTGTAGCTTATGATCAAACACATGATCATCAATGTCTCACAAGCATAGTATCTCAACCAAAAGCAAACAAAGATTGAAAAACCACCAAATAAAGCAAGAGAGAACAAAAGCAACACTCTCTCTCTCTCTCGAAGCCTATGATCTATACATTTTTCTCCCCTTTTGGCAACAAGTTACCAAAAAGTTCATAGAAAATGCATAGTGCAAGATCGACTCTCAGGCTTGATCTTCAGGTGGTGGAGTCCGGATAACGCCGAGGACGAAAGCTTCAGTTGAACTATATGGAGCTGGAGCTGATGTAGATGCTGGAGCAGGTGGCACTGAGGCTGTAGCTGGTGCAGATGAAGTTGCTCTTGTGTCAGAAACAGGCACATCAGATGACCTCTGGGCTCTAGGCACTCTGGCAAATGCATCAGTTGTTGTTTTGCCCTTCCTCTCCTACATGTCCTCTTGTAGTTCCTCCACTGCAGACTGAATCTCAGTTACTTTCACATCTAAGTTATAGAACTTTTGTTCTATGATTCTCTCCAAGCTCTCCGATTTTGAGTGAGGGTGGCCAATCCCTTCTCAATCCTCGTGGTTGATGCTATCAAGTAACCAAGCTGCTCCCGCTTGTTCTTCAAGAAATACTCAGATGCCTCCTCTTGAGTTGGCATCTTGGCAGCCTTCTCCCTCTTTGCCTTCTCCTTCTTCTCCTGAGCTTGAACTGATTGTGGATCATATTCATTCATGATAACCTCATTGTCCTCAAAGTCTGGATAAAGTGGAAAGTGTTCCTTATCCAACTGATATTTTCCTGTGCCCATTTTTGAATTTATCAATTCTTGAATCTGAGGTGCATATCCACAGCTCCTCTTCTGATCTGCTGCAGTCCTCTTGATTGTTTCAATGATCAGGCTTATGACTTTGAACTTCTGTGGCACATCAACCACATGCAACATGTTGATGGCATGCCCTCTGATCATGTTACGGTCACCAGATTCGGGCAACAGAGTGTGCCTCAGAATCCAATTTATGGTTGGCAACCCTGACAGCAGAAAGTGAACTGATCCAAACTTGTGAGTTCCTAATGCCTTGTCTGGAATTTCCTTGTACATGTGAGCCATAGATTGTGACCCATCTTCTTCTTTGCATAAATGTCTAGGTCATCCTCATTCTCCTCTGGGGCATTTATCAGCTTTGCCCATTCTTCAACAGTTGACTAGTACCTTGTACCTTCAGACATCCAAACAATACTTCCATCTGGGTAAAAATGTGCTGTGGAGTAGAACTGCATGATTAGTTCATCATTCCAATTTGTGAGCTTTTGCCCAACAAAATCCGCAACTCCACAAGAAACAAAGCTATCTTGCACTCCAAGATAGTGCTCTTCATTCTCCTTGATGAAATTCCAGTCAACCCACCTCATGTCACAGACAATGGGCTTCTTGTCCAACAGAATGGTCTCATAAAAGTCCTGTTGTTCCTTTGTATGGAACCTGTAGTCAACATCAGTTCTTCTTCTTGAAGCATATGGATCTTCCATCCTCCATATTCTCAGCCCTGAATCCTTCCTGATTCTCATGTCCTCAGCCACAGGATGGGCATCATTGTGGTCTGGTATCTTGGGCTTGAGCTTCCTCAGAACCTGTCCTTCTTCATCTTCCTCATCAAGATCCTCGCACACGTGGGCCTTGTTCTTCTCGAAATTGGAATACTCCCGGTATTCCTCTTTGGTGCGAACTTGGCCTTGGGGGCAGCTTTGGGTGCTTCCTTGGGCTTAGATGTGGCAGCCCCTGATCTAATAGCATCACCCATAAGCTTTGGTGCCTTTGGAGCTGGTGCAGCAAGCTCTTCCTCTTCCATCATGGAAGGTTTCCCAATAACTCTGGCCATGGTCATCTTGACCCTTTCCTTTCTTTTCTTCCCTTCTGCAGCAGCTGGTTCTTTGGGTTGGGTTTCCAAAGAAGCTTATGTAGACACTACGGCTTTGGACATTGGTTGTCTTCCTCCAGGCCTTTTGGTCTTCATGCCCGGCTTTGCATTCTTTCTTTGAGCCATATTCCTTCTTGAGCACCACTTTCTTGGAAGTTACCTCATCTTCCTCATCTTTGTAATCTTCATCCTCTGAATCTGAAGTTATTTTCCTCCTTTGCCTAGTTTCAGCCTTAGGCAAATTGCTAGGAGTACTTCTGCTCCCTTCATCTGAGGTTGAGAGACTAGTGCCCTCACTCAAGTCCATCTGCTCTTGACACTGTTACAGGTCACTTTGATCGGACATCTTGCAAAAAGCTGATCACGACCACTGTGAAGAGTTATAGATGAGATAGAAAAGATGAGCATCACAAACTGCAGAGGTTTTTGCAAAAGAATGACTCAAAAGTTCAGTCTTAGTTTTCCATAGAAAGCATTTTGGATCCACCGATTTTCAAACTCGGTGATACCGGGCAGTTTTGGAACCTAAATCGATGATCTCGGTTGGACCGAAGTTTCGATTCGGTGGTACCGAGACTGCTAGGGTTTCACAGAATTCTCAAATCGGTTGCACCGATTAGTAATTCTCGGTCAGACCGAGAGTCACTAGTGCAATGGCATAAGCCAAATCGGTGAGACCGAAGTTTTTCAACTCGGTGGGTCCGAGATGGTTTCGGCGGAAACCTAAACCTAAAAATTTGAATCACATCTAATCTATGAACTACTTTGGCTGGATAGATGAGTTCCAATCGTGGCAAGAATCAATATGAAAACAATGTGCCAGGAATCAGACGTGGATAGCACAAAGATTAAGTCCATACCCTAACTTGGCGGTGGACTTGCTACGGCGGCAACAGCGGGGTCGAAATCCGTTGACGGCGGCGAAGACCAGCGACAGGAGGCTGCTGGCGACAAGGAGACGATCCGGAGACCACGATGGCAGAGCGAGCTGTTGCGCGGGCGAAGGGTTTCGGAGAAATTTCCAAAATTTTGCCCGTGGCTATATATAGCTCGACCCTGTCGGTGTGACCGAGTGGAACAACTCGGTGGCACCGAGATGCATAACCGTGTTCGATTCTGACCAAATCGGTGAGACCAAAGTTCAAATCGGTTGCACCGAGATTGAAAACTCAGATCAACTTGATGATCTCGGTAGGACCAAAATGGAAGGATCGGTCAGACCGAGAATCACTAAGAGGTTTTGGAAGTTTAAGTCTATGATGAATCGGGGACTCCGAGTGCTCCTCACACAGAGTGGTTCGAATCTGACTTGATCAAATTTTGTGATATAGCATGAATAGAGTTTGAGACGAGAAAAGCATAGATAGCTAAAGAAGGTTCTTAGGCATTCTTGTCCATCCACTTGGCACAAAGAAAAAGAATCCAATCAAACAAAACAACAAGTGGATGTCCTTGAATGAGTAAAATATGCACCAACATGCTCACACAATAAGATGGCAATTGAAATATGTGGCAAAGCATGCACAACCAATTTTAGCAACTATCAAGCAATTGGCGATGACTAGGTCATCTATATTTGAGTATATTGACTTAGGAGTCAAATGAGAACATTTGATCATAGGTCATACTCATAGTTTAAGATCATGTGGGGTTACCACTTTTACAAAAAGCATTAATGTGTTCACACCATTAGAGATGCTTTGACACAAATATTAGATTTAATCTCCCACTATATGTGAGATCCCCCCTTAAAGTGATGAACAAAACTTTGGTTTTTTAGATGATGACTTCATGTAGGTGTTGAAGATGTAGATGCTCAATGTTGATGTAGATCATTTGGAGCAATCCTTTGGAGTGAGTTGCACTTTCAACTTCCCTACATGGGTTAGTCCCACAAGGAACAAACAAGAATATCCATAGACATAGAGTGATGCACACACAAGATGATGTCCATGAAATCACTAGGTTACCTTGTCCCTTGCCATACCAACATGAGGCTTTGTGACTCCTTGAACTAGTGCAAGATGTGAAAGTTGATTGCACTTGTTCTTGCCAAAATGATATGAGTGAAGAATGTTGGTGGAGTCACCCTCAAGAACTCTCTAGTTCTTCTTCTTGGGATCCACATCATCTTGATGGGAATCCTTGGAGTTGTAGTTGTACTTGATGAAGTAGAACTTGACGTAGTCTTGGGGACCCACTCGAACGAGGCTTTAGGCGCTTCTTCAAATGCATCAATCTCTTCTTGAAGCTTGTCCTTGCCTTTGTTCTTGTGGTCTTGCGGTGGAAGATCATCTTGAGCTTGTGTCCCCTTGAAGGAAGTAGGATCATACTTCTCTTGTTGAGGAACAAACTTTGTCTTGGGGTATTGATCTTCTTCCCACTCAACTCCATTGGCGTTGAACTTTCATTCAAAACCAACACCTTGATTCTTCCGTTGTCTTCCTTGCTTGCGTACAATTTCCTCGAATTGCTTACTCCCGGCAAGGCTCTTGTAAACACCTTTCTCTATAATTCCCTTCAATAAACTATTTTCTTGCTCAAGTGTAACTTGGCTAAGAGAATCATTAGTGGAATCAAGAGAACTAATAGAAGCAACAACATTGGATTTGACATTATCATTGTTACTACTAGAGGAAGTATCTTTCTTGTACTTGTTACTAGACTTGACTTGAGGCAGGTAAGTAGATAAGAGTAAACGCTTGGCAATGTAAGAAGAACTTTTCTTGCAGAGATCATCATTGATTGCATTTAAGAACTCATGCTCTTGCTCAAGATTGAGCTTTTCAAAGCGTAACTTCTCATGAGCCCTTAAAAGTTCTCGATTATCTTCGAAGATAGTTTCATGAGCCAACTTAAGAGTGTTTAGTTCTTTAGTTAGAAGCTCAATTTTCTCCTTATCATTGTCATTCGTTTGATTAGCATGATTAATTGACGTTTCATCATAGTATTCATCACTAGAGTTGTCAACAAGTAAATCATCATCACCTAGCAAGTCATCTTCATCACTATCAAAATCAACATACTCGGGGTGTGTTACTGTCGGTGTCAAAACCGGCGGATCTCGGGTAGGGGGTCCCGAACTGTGCGTCTAGGCGGATGGTAATAGGAGACGAGGGACACGATGTTTTTACCCAGGTTCGGGCCCTCTCGATGGAGGTAATACCATACTCCTGCTTGATTAATATTGATGATATGGGTAGTACAAGAGTAGATCTACCACGAGATCAGAGAGGCTAAACCCTAGAAGATAGCCTATGGTATGATTGTTGTATATCTATCGACTAGCCTGGCCTCGGTTTATATAATGCACCGTAGGCCTAGGATAACAAGAGTCCTAGCCGATACGCCCGGTGGGGAGGAGTCCTTGTCTTGATCGCTAAGTCTTGTGGAATCTTCCTTGTACGCGACAACCGTCCGGACCGCCCATGAGTATACGGCCATGGGGATCCTCGGCCCAATCCAACTGATCGGGAGACGACGTGGTGAGTACCCCTTAGTCCAGGACACCGTCAGTAGCCCCCTGAACCTGTCTTCAAGTTGGGGACGCTCCTCGATTCTTCCGAACTGTTCTTCATCTTCGGTCGTCGGTCTTGAAAACTGGTTCAACAGATCTTCTCATCTTCGATATTGAGGATCGCCTAAGTGCATACGATGAGTTTACACGTTGGGTATCCGAGGAGCCCCTTTAAGTTTATGGCCTTTATCAATGCCTTGTTATTTTTATGCCACGCCTCGGGTTTGAAGTTATTCCCGGGAGGCAGTTTCCTCTTGTGTCCGAGCTCTAACGCCGGACTGCATTTGAGGTATCTTTTGCAGCCGAGCACCAACGCCGGACTGCTTCCCAGCTCTATCGCCGGACTATGTATCCGAGCTCCAACGCCGGACGGTATCCGAGCTCCAACGCCGGACTATGTATCCGAGCTCCAACGCCGAACTGTATCTGAGGTGTCGTAAATCACCTTGGTTCAAAGAAGTTTGAAGGAGTTTAGCCGAGCTTAATGCCGGAATCGCCCTCTATGGAGCCAGCCACTAGCGTCCGAGCTTTATGCCGGACTGCTTCCGAGGTGGTTTACCACCCCGAATGTGGGCCGATTTTTGTCAATATTTTTTATTGGTGCAATTTATTCTCTGCGGAGATACATAGCCAGTAGCCCACAAGGTGTGTACCGGTCTAAAACCCGAGATGCACCTGAAGGATGACGTAAGACCGCTGATCCCAAAGCACCGAGACTCAGGTTGATTTGCAAAATCGGCATGAGAATCAAGTCCTTGCTCGGCAGAATACTTCGGGACACAAAAAGCGGCGTGCTCAGTCCTCGAGACTCGGGTTGGGTGCGGCCGACCAACCTGAGGATCAAAATCTCCTCGGAAACTGTATTGCACTTAAAATTTTCTGTATAGAACAGGCAATGCAGTAGCCCCCGAGACACTGGTCGGGTGGCAACACCAGATCATGGGATTGATGTGCCCCTTTAATATTTGTAAATAATAATCCCGAAGCCCAGTAGCCCCCGAGCCTTAATGCGGGCACGGGTGGCCGAATTAAGGATCGATATCCATAGTAAAATCACAAATTATGTGTAATGACTCAATGTATCCAAGTACTTTATGTAATTAATGCTCGGATCCGCATTGTACAAAACTTTGTTGACCGACCATCGGCTTCAACCTCCTCGGCCAAGATGGCGAGGAGTGTTTGTCCTACTTTATAAAGCCTTTATGAGGGCAAAGATTTACGACAAACAAGGCAATCTGGCCATACGATTTTATAAACAAAGGTACGCAGAGAGATATGTTATATTACTGTTTAACAGAAGAAATGTCTTCCAAAGAAAATAGTCCCGCTATCGGTTCCTTTCTTTGGGTTGTCATGCTAAGCATGATCATGAAACCTCAGCTCCAATGTAAGAGCAAAATATTGAGGATTTATTTTGGGAGGCCAGTTACTAGCCCCCGTAGTGTTCGGCGACAGTCGAAGTTAAGCCGTAAACACTTCGGCCAATTTTATCAATGGCCCGTCATTTAATATAGTCATCGGATCGCTGACCAGTTTACACCTATTGTGACAGTTAGTTTTCGGCTTTCTCCACTGAGGTGCTTGACCATGCGAGCTGGAAGCACAATCGCGATGGTTCTCCCTTTGCACGCCTAGCCGAACAAAGCGGAACGTAGGAGGCAAGCGCGGAGCCAGGCGACCCAACTATTGACCGAAGACACAATTGAAACTGATGCATATATAGCAATATCCGAGAATGTTTTGCGAATCTCTAAAGGGGTCCGGCATTGCATCATGAGACTTGTGCTGAAAACACACAAATAGTTAAAAGTGCCAAAAGCTTGGAAAACCAAAAAGCGTCGGTAAAAACATGACGTCCGAACAAGATCAAGTGTTCGTGCCAATACGAAAATTGGACTTTAGAAAAATAAGTTCTTCTGTCATGCTTTAACATGACACATCATATCTCAAGACTTCAAGCGGGTCAGCCTACTGCTTCAGTCTCCCACCCCGAAGGCGGAGTACTTCTAATTAGGCGATTTAGAAAACTAAACTCTAAGCGGTTTTGAGAGAGAAATTAGGCTCCCGGCTAGTGATCGCACACCGTGTCGAGAAAAGGAGTGATAAATAATAATAAAAGCTCTGCAACGACTAAGAAGAAAAACACTTATTATAAAAGCGGCTCAAATAAACATAAGAGCCCCCAAGTGACTTGGGTGAAAGAATGATTCTATGTACCGGTACTTATATCATATATATGTACAACCAAACTTTAAACGCGTCTTAACCGACCGTCGGCTTCTCCCTCTTTGGTCAAGGACCGAAAAGTGTTATGTACTCCATCTGTCGAGAATATCGACTGTGTTTCCAATAACCAGGCAATCAGGTCATAAGGCTGTAACAGACAAAGCGCTCGAGGAACTTATGCTATATTAGATGAAGTGTAAGAAGCATCTTGAAGAAAATAGTACCCCACCGATACCTTTCTTGGTGCTCATTGTTAATATGAGACTTGTGCAATAGATTTTTTTACTCATGAGTTCCATTGTGTGCCGACCATTATTGAAAACAGTAAGAGCGCTAGCTTTCGGCTTCACCCGGTCTGAGGTCCGGCTCGGGTGACCCGATCGTGACAATCGCAGAGGTGCTCCCTTTACTCCCTAGCCGAACAATCGGGAACGTAGGGGTAAACACAGGAGCGAGGCAACCCAGCTTGCAAGTCGCTTAAGTCAATATGGTGCATATTGTGGCATAATACACGAACAAGGAACGAAGCCGTACAAGTATAATCATATGCAAGAGGAAAAGCTTCATGAAGGAAGCCCCAAATGAATTGGGTATTTGAATTTATGCGTCACAAACAAAGTTTGGACAAGGAAATTTTTTACAAGCAATTTTTTTCCGAAAAAGTATAATGCTTGGTTGAACCGAACACAAGTTAGAAATTAAAGCTTTGAGCATGAAAGTGACTTAGCTGGTTAATGTGTTCGGTATTGATGACGCGGTCCGATCTTGATACGGGACAAGGTTCCATCCCCCAAGCCGGTCCCGAGGTGGCGGAGCGGAGAGCTCGACACGCCGAAGTGGTGACATAGCATGGTCAATGCAGACCGGCAGAGTGACGCCGAAGTCCCCGGATCATTTTCCTGTGCAGAAAAAATGGTGCAAACCAGAGATAATAGTAATAATGATAGTAATAATGATAATTAAGAAAAAAAATCATTGCATACTAAACAATTTATGCAAAGTGAGTAATAAAAGAAATATGGCCTGGCGCCGAAGTCAATGTCGATGCAGGTCGTCGGCGTAATGCAGTAAAGGCGTGGCAAAGCCTGGATTCACAGGTCGGTCCGAGTTCCGGATGCGGCGTTCACCGGACTATGTACGGAAACTGATCGAACCATCGTGCGACCGTCGATAATGCGGCCACCATTTGATAGACCTGGTTTATTTGTTGTAGCAATCCGAAGGGAGGTGATTCCCAAAATTGGGACTCGATCCGCGCACCCATTGCCTGATGGGCGATAAAACGACGACATGGCAATGCTGGCAAAGGTTGGCTCGCCGAGGCAAAGCCCTTGGTCCAGCTAACGTGACGGAGCTGGTTGGCTAGCGACGTCGAAGCGTCCGGAGTAGGTTGATGAAGAGATGGCGAAGCCCCCGGTCCAGCCGAGATGTCGAAGTAGGTCGGTGTGATGGACACCAGCTTGAAGAAGCAATAGTGCGGCTCTGCCGATGCAGGTCGCGACGTGGTCGATGCCGGCTTGATGAAGCGACCGTGCGGCGATGCCGGTATGCCCGCTCCATGTAATCGTGGGGCGGCGATGTTGGTGATGATTTATCCTTCGCGATGCCGGACTCTTGATCGGCTTGCCGAGATGATGATCCGAAGAAGTTGAGCTCGGCTCAACAAAGTGACGACGTGTCTAGCGTGGAGTCGGCAGCCGTGGAGCAATATTGCCGGACTGGTTTGACACCAGCATGATATTGAAGATCATGTTCAAAAGATTTTAAAGTTAATGGGATGTGTTCGGAAACAAAACACAACACCCCATACAAAACCTCCTTCAAAAAGGATGTCCGAAATCCCGTTCATAAAAAAGACGAACTCGGGTCGGATTCATATTCGCGCAGAAAACAGATCCGAAAAGTGATGCACTAATCGGAAGGTTCCCGGAGTTTGGACGGTCGGATCGAGCGGAAAGTTTGAGGGGTGGTAGATATAGGAATTCCGCAGCCGATCAACGGTTGGATCTTCCAAAGGAAGTCCGAGCTAGAAGCTGGACACCACGCCCTAAACTCGTCCAGATTCTCGTCCAGATTCAATGCGGCTCCGGTATATCAGAGATTGCCAGAGATTCCTCCATCGGAACTCGACGAAATTTTCCAGGGTTGTTGTAGACTCAATTCCGCACAATTCCACCGAAGCAATCGTCAAAACGATGCTTGAGGAGGCGGTGGCAGCGGACACAATTCCGCTATCCATAAAAACAGTACGGTCGCCCGAGGGCAATGTTGACGTTGAGTCCCCGGGCTCCCTGGATGATTCCTCCATGATCTTGATAGAGATCGGAGTTGATGTTGATGAAGACCCTCATCCGAAGATGACGATCGGAGGTAGGGCACAGTCCTTGGTCGAACCAAGGTGACCCGGTCGGTGGTGACGAAGATGCCGAAGTCGCAGCTGATCTGCAGGCGAGCCATCGACCTTTTGCGAACACATAGCGGAACTCTCAATGAAAGCACCAATGTCGGTGTCAAAACCGGTGGATCTCGGGTAGGGGTCCCGAATCTGTGCGTCTAGGCGGATGGTAACAGGAGACAAGGGACACGATGTTTTACCCGAGTTCGGGCCCTCTCGATGGAGGTAATACCCTACTCTGCTTGATTAATATTGATGATATGGGTAGTACAAGAGTAGGTCTACCACGAGATCGTAGAGGCTAAACCCTAGAAGCTAGCCTATGGTATGATTGTTGTATATCTATCGACTAGCCTGACCTCGGTTTATATAATGCACCGAGTCCTAGGATAACAAGAGTCCTAGCCGATCGCCCGGTGGCGGAGGAGTCCTTGTCTTGATCGCCAAGTCTTGTGGAATCTTCCTTGTATGCGGCAACTGTTCGGACTGGCCCATGAGTATACGGCCATGGGGATCCTCGGCCCAATCCAACTGATCGGGAGACGACGTGGTGAGTACCCCCTAGTCCAGGACACCGTCAGTTATCTTAGGACCTTTGGCCATGAAGCATCTTCCAACACCTTCATTTGGTGATTCAAATATGTCGTAGGAGTTGGTTGACACAAGTGCTAGACCGGCAACACCTTCATCTTGAGTATATTCGGAGTCGGAGTGATAGCTTCTCTCGGAGTGATGGTCGGAGTCGGAGCCGGATACCCATTCACCAATATGAGCTTGATGTCCCCCGCCTCCTGTTACCATCTGCCCTAGACGCACAGTTCGGGACCCCCTACCCGAGATCCGCCGGTTTTGACACCGACAAAGGACATGTTGACCAAACCGAGAAAAAGAAAAGATAAGGAAGCAAATACATCATACGATGAGCCAAAGCGCCACATAGTTCTTTCAGGAAAAAGAGACATCATGGGATTGAAGGGCAAGACAGAAATGTCTGAAGATTATGAAAAGTTTCATGAAATTCTTCCGTTCAAAGTCAGGGCTGACCCAAGCACCCTGTTAAAAGATGAAGATTATCCATGGTTACGGCGCAATAAGCAATGGACACAAGCGAAGAAAAAGTGAAGACAGATGAAGTCAGAAAGGGTTGAAAATTGATGATGTGGCTTTGAATGGTTCATTTTGAACACACAAAAAGTCTGGAGTTCAAATAAGTCCAAAAAACGAAATCCCTTTGTAACAGATGAGTTTTCGTCCGAAACCCTAATACTTTGAAAGAGATTGTCCATTTTGTACACAAAGTGCATCCAATTTTTGCCGTAACCCTCTCAACTTTTTAGCACATGCTATGTGGGTGAAATGATGATATCATGGCAATTTTCAACCTCTCAGAGTTCATTTGAAGTTCTTTACAATTTCAGGGCCATTTAGCTAAAAAAATCAGTAAATGCATGAAAAATAATAGATGAAGTCAGAAAGTGTTGAAAATTGATGATGTGGCTTTGAATTGTTCATTTTGAACACACAAAAAGTCTGGAGTTCAAATAAGTTAAAAAAAACGAAATCCCTTTGTAACAGATGATTTTTCGTCCGAAACCCTGATACCTCGAAAGAGATTGTCCATTTTGTACACGAAGTGCATCCAGTTTTTGCCCTAAACCTCTCAACTTTTTAGCACATGCTATGTGGGTGAATTGATGATACCATGCTAATTTTCAACCTCTTCAGAGTTCATCTGAAGTGTTGTTCAATTGCAGGGTCATTTAGCTCAAAAAAATCAGTAAATGAATGAAAAATAATAGATGAAGTCAGAACGGGTTGAAAATTGATGATGTGGCTTTGAATGGTTCATTTTGAACACACAAAAAGTCAGGAAAAAGAGTTCATCTGAAGTGCTTTTCAATAGGGTCATTTAGCTCAAAGAATGAACTAATATAAAAGAGAATGAACCGGAAAACTTTTATGAAACTCTAATAGAAAGATAATAAACTAAAATAATGAACTAGAAAACTATAATGAAACTCTAATAGAAAAAAAATGAACTAGAAAACTTTAATGAAACTCTAATAGCAAAAGGAATCAACTAAAAAGCTTTTATAAACCTCTAGTATTATTGAAACTAAAATTATATAAAATTTATGCAACTAAAATTATCAAAGTATTTTCTCTTCAAAACATTAAAAGCAAAAAGAATTTTCATAAAGAACTTTTTTTGTTAGAAACTTTAATAGCAAAAAGAATCATCATAAAGATTTTTTGTTAGAAACTAAAATAACTAAAACTGTTTTTCAATATAGTTATAAAACACAGTAATATTAAATAGCAGGAAAAAGAATCACTCCAAAATCTATTTTATAGTAAAGTTAATCACAAACTAGTGATTCACACAAATTTCAAAGAATTCAAGTTTTAACTATTCAAATCGGAAAACTAATGGCACTAACAGAAAGTTTATAATTCTTACTACCTAAAAGCAAAAAAGAATCACTGAAAAACAGTAAGTATTTTGTTGCAAGTAGAAACTAAATAAAATAAATAAACAAAAAACTGGAAAAAAATAAAAAATGCCACCTACTGGGCCACCACGGCCTGAAGACGACTAGAAACCCAGCCATGGGCCAGGATTCAGGCCCACAACAGGCCCAGTAGGCCCAAGGGCAAGGATTGACAGAGTAGGCCCGAAAGCCTGCAGTTGAGAGGAGCTCGAGTGGGTGGGCACAGCAGCGCTTATAAACCACTCTCGAGCTCTCTCAACTAGCGAGGTGGGACTAAACATCCCACCTCACCGCGCCAGCGCAAGGCCTTTGGTCCCGGTTGGTAGCACCAACCGTGACGAAAGGGGTTCATTGGTCCCGGTTCTTGGCACCAATCGGGACCAAAGGTCTCTTTTCAGCAGCCCTTCCACCAACCGGGACCAAAGGTCTCTGTTTCCCGCCCTTTGGGCTGCTGAAAAGAGACCTTTGGTCCCGGTTGGTGGCATGAACCGGGACCAAAGGGGTGCATTGGCCCCGGTTGGTGCCACGAACCGGGACCAATGTTTCGTGTATATAAGAAAAACTTAGCAGTTTCTCCAAAAATCACTTGTCTTCCCCGCCCCGACACCCAGCTACTCCTCATCGATCGTCGTGGCCGCCGAGCCCTGCCCCGACACCGTTGGGC
Source organism: Aegilops bicornis (assembly GCA_021605145.1). Classification (NCBI taxonomy): domain Eukaryota; kingdom Viridiplantae; phylum Streptophyta; class Magnoliopsida; order Poales; family Poaceae; genus Aegilops; species Aegilops bicornis. Next base: position 586,121,126 of record CM038673.1, on the reverse strand, counting down.
TGCTCCACCTCGCCATCATCGCCGACACCGTCCAGCCCGCCCCTGCCCACTCCGCCGCCGACGCCGCTCGGCTCGCCCTTGCCCGCCTCGCCACCTGCCCCGACGCTGCCCCGCCTGTCCTGCTCGCCCGACGCCGACGCCGCCGCCCGGCTCGGACGCCAACGCCGACCCGCCTCCCTACCTGCCCCTATGCCGACGTCGCCCAGCCTGCCCGCCCGCCTGTCGCCTCCTCTGTGAGCACCGCACCCCTGCCCCGCCGCCGCCGTGTTGCTTATATATATATATATGCTTTTTTGGTATATATATGCTTTCTTTTTATATGTATGTATGTATTATTTGTATGTATGTATGTATTTTTTAAATTTTTTATATGTATGGAAAAGAGGAAGAAGGGAACAAAAAGAAGGAGATGAAAAAGGGGAGAAAATAGAGAAGAAGAGGAGAAAAAATAAGAAAAGAAAGAAGGAGAAGAAGAAGAGGAGAAGAGGAGAGGAAGAAGAGGAGAAAAAAATAAGAAGAGGAAGAAGAAGAAAAAAGAGGAGAAGAAGAAGGAATAGAGGAGAAGAAGAAAAAATAGATTAATATTTTTAATCTATTTTTTCTTCTTCTCCTCTATTCCTTCTTCTTTTTTTTTCTTCTTCTCCTCTTTTTTTCCCTTCTTCTTCCTCTTCTTAATTTTTATCGGGAACGATGGTGTCGAGGATCACTGAGCGGTTGAGGGTCGGGAACTAGGGTAGAGGGTTGAGGGTCACCAAGGGGTCGAGGGTCGCCGAAGGTTTGAGGGTCGAGGGTCGTAGAGGGGTCGAGGGTCCTTGGACCAAAACTCTTATAACTTTTAATCAGAAAAGTATTTTTGATTGATTCTTTTTCTGTCCTCTTTAAAATTTTGTCTAGTTTTTTATCAGATTTATTTGAAAAATATTTGGAGTAATTTTTGTGCACCTCACGGTATTTACATTAGCGCGTATGTTTTCTTTATACCGTAGATACCGAAGGAGGTGACGGGACCACAAACTTCACCGAGCTAGGCTCCGACTACTCTGAACCAGGCAAGCATGTTTGAACTTTTGATATGATGAGTGTTCTGGCAGGTTTGCATTAAGTAGTTTCATGGCATGCTTGTGAGCATACCGATGAATGTTATTTTTCATGCAAAGTTGAGGCAAGTGAGTTCGATAATCCATACGTGTTGGATGTGAATGTGCACGGCCATGTGTTGGCATGAGGATGGGTAAGATGGCAGGGTTGTAGCATGCCAGTCTTATTCCATACTATTGACTTTAGTGTCAACCCGTATCAGTTCGGTTATCATCCATTTCCCTTCCCGTACTACCACATGTTTTCCGCAAGGGATATGGCTTAGTAAGTAGCAAACCGCTTTCCTGGTACACACCAAATGGAGAGGCCGTGATGATGGTTCCATGGCCCTGGATTAAAGCCAGTCATCCGGTCAGGGGGCATGGGTGTTTCCGGCTGGGACCGAGAAGGGGGCACCCCTTAGAGCGCGTGAATAGAAATTTGATCCCATGCTATTCGAGATTGTGATCTCCCCGTCTCAAAAGTTTTTCTTGGACGATGTCTGGGGTGATACCTGGCATCGTAAGGTAGGATGGGTGTGTACTGGTTAGCTGTGTTTGTTCCGAAGTACCATAAACGGAACTAGTCCTTCAGGACTACGGAAATCCGTTGGCTGTGGGAAATTTTAGTACAAACTCTGCAGAGTCATAAATCCTCAAATCATCTTATCCATGTCCAATTTCTGTATTATCTTATCCTGACAAGTGTCAGTTTTTGTGACAGATACTCCGGTGAATCACAAGAATACTAAGTCCGGTTAAATGTTTATTCCTTTGGATGGACTAACCCGTTTATATTCATGTGTTGAATATTTATTATGAGTGCAATATCTTTGTGATGAAAGCCCTTTCTGTGATGTCGCTCAGACGTCCGACTGCGGCATTGCCGTTACTGATTTTTCTTATAAGCCCTTTCTGTGATGTCGCTCGGGGCGATCATTGCGGCATTGATGTTACTTATTTTTATTATAAGCCCTTCTTGTGATGTCGCTCAGACGTCCGACTGCGGCATTGCCGTTACTGATTTTTCTTATAAGCCCTTTCTGTGATGTCACTCAGACGTCCGACTGCGGCATTGATGTTACTTATTTTTATTATAAGCCCTTTATGTGATGTCGCTCAGACGTCCGACTGCGGCATTGCCATTACTGATTTTTCTTATAAGCCCTTTCTGTGATGTCGCTCAGACGTCCGACTGCGGCACGCATGCATTTTTATTTCAACATAAGCCCTTTACGACGTGTCGCTCAGACGCCCGACTGTGGAAATATTTTTCTTATTTATTCACCTTTCGAGGCGTCGCTTCAGACACTCGATCGGTTTTAAGTTTGCCTCCTTGGGTTTTCGAGCGGACTACCGCCGACTCCCATTTTAATTATTTTTCTATACTGCTTTAATTGAGCATTGTTAAGATTAACTATGTCGCATTCATGCTTCCATTTGTTGTATCTTTTGTCCGAACTGTCTTGCGAGTACTTCCATAGTACTCACCGGCTTATTGATTTGGCCAGATCTTGTGGCGATCTCTTGGATGAAGATTTCGATAGCGAGTCCGACGCCTAGAGGAATCCTAGTCAGTCTCGTGCGATCCCTGGATTAGTCCTTGTAAAATATCCGCTTCCGCTACCCAAATAAATTCATCGAGCCTCACCTCGGCCGATGAGCCGCCAAAGGCAGTAGACTTATTAACAACCCCCACTGTGTTATTCCACCAACCACGCATACTCCAAGTCAGTAGTATTCCCACCCTACACCTTGTGCCATATCCGCCATCATGTTAATTATTGGCGTGTTGTAATAAATGGTTGGGCATCTTTAGTCCGACCCTTGTATTATTGTAATGCTACTGGCTTCTTGTATCCAAGTTTTGTCTACCGATATGGAGGATTTATCCTCATATTGGATTTCATGGGTCGGTTGTTCAATAAATATTTTTATTGAAAATTCGGTCGTGACAAGCTTGGTATCAGAGCTACAGAAGACGCGTCCCCAAATATTTTCTCACACTGACAAACCTCTGGAAGCCGAGGACTGGCTTCGAGACATGGAGAGATAATTAATTATCGCCCAGTGTTCAGACCTTGAGAAAGTGCTTTATGCTCCGCACTATCTCACTGGAGCAGCCGCATCGTGGTGGAAAAATTTCCTACACATGCACCCCAACGAAAATAATATATCATGGGAGGAATTTAAAGAAGGTTTTCGCAGGCACATATTCCTATGAGTCTAATGAAGATCAAAAGAGAGAATTTGATGACCTCAAGCAAAGAACAATGACAGTGTCCGAATATAACAGTCGGTTTACCTGCTGTCTCGCTTCATCAACGAGGAACAAATGTCGAGAAAACAAAAAGATGGAGAAGTTCCTAGGACGGACCGACACCCAGCTTAAATGTCAGTTGGTCGTACACACATTTCCAAATTTTAAGACGCTGGTAGATAAAGCCATTACCTTGGAAAATGAGAGACGCAACTTAGAAGATTTCCGCAAACGGAAGAGGGACCAGTCTAAACACACCCGCAACCACCGCAGCAAGACAGACGTTTAGAAAAACTGGACACCCAAACCCACGACAAACGACTCACGCCCAAGCAAGAATTTCCACGCAAGGGACAAGGAGTTCACATACCGCCCAGCGTTACATTGCAGCTTGTGGAGAAGAAGGGCACTATGCCAAGCAGTGTCCCAAGCCAAGAAACTCGGCCCCAAAGCCGAACAACGGAGGCAATAATTCGGCACCAAAGCGCAACAATTTCAACCCAAATAACAACCACAGGAAGGGTCATCTGAACCACGTGACCAAAGAGGAAGCACAAAATGCCCCGGATATCGTGTACTCGATGCGTTTCACATCAACACAATGCCTGCCATGGTTTTGTTTGATTACGGAGCTTCTCACTCGTTCGTTTGAAAAGTTTTGCTTTGCAAAATAATTTTTCGATGCTTCCCTTGGGGAAATCTATGATCGTCAAGTCCCCTGGAATCAAGCAAGTTACCCAGAATTATTGCCAGGATGTGGTTATCGAGTTTGAAGGGTTGAAGTTCCATGCAAACCTTATCGTATTGGAAAATAAAGGACTGGATGTCATCTTAGGGATGGATTGGTTAACCACCAACAAAGGTTTTATTGATCGCTTCAACAGGACCGTAATTCTCACCCATCACCACGGGAGACCATAAAGGTTTCAGCCAAGGAAAGAAAAATATGCCGGCAACCGAGATTGAACAAGCTAGATATTTCTGAATTTAGCAAGGTGCCGATGGTGTGAATTTCGGATGTATTCCCGAAGAACTACCGGGCATGCCACCGGATAGAGAGATTGAATTCAGCATTGAGCTAGCACCGGAACTGCCCCCATATACAAGAAACCATACGAATGGAACCATCCGAATTGGTGGAACTAAAGAAGCAAATAAAGGAACTGTTGGAAAAAGGGTACATCTGAGCCAGTTCCTCACCTTGGGGTTCACCAATTTTATTCGCCAAAAAGAAGGATGGAACACTGATATTGTGCATAGACTATCGAGCGCTAAACATGGTCACAATCAAGAACAAATATCCAATGCCGCGAATAAATGATTTATTCGATCAACTCGCTAAGGCCAAGGTATTCTCAAAGATTGACTTGAGATCGGGATATCATCAACTGAAAGTACGAACCGAGGATATTCCCAAGACCGATTTCACCTCCAGAATCTGGATTGTATGCGAGTTCACCGTGAAGCCATTCGGACTAACAAACGCCCCCGCATATTTTGTTCACCTCATGAACAAAGTATTCATGAAGTTTATGGATAAGTTTGTTGTGGTATTTATCGATGATATTCTGGTATACTCCAAAACACCAGAAGAACACGCTGAACATCTCCGAATTGTACTAGGAGAACTCAGAAACATCGATTATGCGCTAAATTCAGCAAGTGTGAATTTTGGCTAAAGCAAGTAGGTTTTACGGGCCACGTCTTGACTCAAGAAGGTATCGCCGTAGACCCGGAAAAAGTCAAGGCCGTACTTATCGGAAGCCGCCGGCCAGTGGACGGATGTCTGAAGTTTCTTGGGTATGGCAGGATACTACCGAAGATTTATTGAAGGATTCTCCACCATAGCAAAGCCAATGACACAACTACTCAAGAAAGACAGGAAGTTTGAATGGACGGAAGCTTGCGAGAAAAGTTCCCTAGAACTGAAGAGGAAACTGACGACAGCACCCATACTAATTGTGCCAGATATACACAAAAATTTTGAGGTATTTTGTGACGCATCTCGAAAGGGCCTCGGGTGCGTATTGATGCAAGAGGGCAAGGTTGTCGCATATGTTTCCAGGCAACTTCGCAAGCATGAGGAAAATTACCCTACCCATGACCTGGAATTAGCAGTAGTTATTCATGCACTCAAGGAATGGAGACACTTTTTACTTGGTAATCGTTGTGAAATATACACGGACCACAAAAGCCTCAAGTATATTTTCACACAACCAGAACTAAATTCTGGCAGCGCTGTTTGGAATTAGTAAAGGATTATGATGTTGGGATCCACTACCACCCGGGCAAGGCAAATGTTGTAGTAGATGCTCTGAGTCGGAACCCCAGTCCGAACAACGACGGCATGCCAGACTGAAGACCTGAATTCCAGCAGGAATTGCAAAGCTCAACCCGATGGTGGTCACCGAAGTCTGTGTGTATATCTTAGAAGTACAGCCTTGCCTGTTAGTGAAGGTTAAAGAGTCTCAACGTGGACACCCCATCATTGATGGCATAAAGCGGAAGATGAAGTTGGGCAAGGCCTCGAATTCATTATTGATGAGCAAGGAATATTGTGAATGCAGGGAATAGGCTTTGCGTGCAAATATCCATGACCTTAAACAGCAAATCCTGGCTGAAGGCCACACCGCTCCATATTCAATCCATCCTGGAGGAACAAATATGTACAAAGATATTCAGGAAACATTTTGGTGGCATGGTATAAAAAGAGACATAGCCATGTTTATTGCATATTGTGACTCTTATCAACGCATCGAGGCCGAGCACCAGAAACCGGCCGGGCTATTGCAACCGAATAAGATACCCGAGTGGAAATGGGACGAGATTGGAATGGATTTTATTGTTGGACTACCTCGGTCGCGACACGGACATGATGCCATATGGGTAATCACAGATAGACTGACTAAAGTAGCTCACTTCATCCCCGTGAAGACAACACACACCACTCAGAAGCTTGCTAGGCTCTACCTCTCCCGTATCGTTTGCCTACATGGAGTCCCAAAGAAAATAATCTCGGACAGAGGCACTCAATTCGTCTCCCGGTTTTGGGATCACTTACAACAAGCTCTGGGAACTCAGCTGGCATTCAGTACCGCATACCATCCCCAGACAGATGGGCAGACTGAGCGAGTAAACCAGATTCTAAAAGATATGCTGAGAGCATGTGTCCTCACCTATGGGACCAGCTGGGAGGAGAGCTTAGCATACGCAGAATTCGCATATAACAACAGCTATCAGTCCAGCCTGCAAATGGCACCATTTGAAGCTCTGTACGGACGAAGATGTCGTACCCCGCTAAATTGGTCGGAAACCGGAGAGAGTCATATCTTCGGCCCAGACCTGCTCAAAGAGGCTGAAGATAAAGTCAAGGTAATTAAGGACCGACTCAAGACAGCCCAAAGTCGACAAAAGAGTTATTACGATCGTAAGCATCGTTGAGTCCATTTTGAACCCGGTGAATTTGTGTACCTACGAGTATCACCCATGAGAGGCCTGCACCGATTCAAGATTAAAGGGAAGCTAGCACCAAGATTCATCGGACCTTTCTGCTTCGTAGCACGAAGAGGCACGGTGGCCTACCAGCTAGACTTACCTGAAGAATTATCCGACATCCACGACGTATTCCACGTCTCCCAATTGAGGAAGTGCGTAAGCAACCCAGAGAAACAAGTACCCCATAAAATCATTGACGCGCAACCAGACCTTACGTATCGGGAGCATCCGATAAAAATCTTGGAGGAGTCAGAAAGGAGAACCCGACAGAAAACCATCAAGTTCTTCAAAGTTCAATTGGAGCAACCACACGAAAGTGAAGCCACTTGGGAAAGAGAGGATTTCCTTGAGCGGAGCACCCAAAATTATTTGAGGATCAACTGGAATCTCGGGACGAGATTTTTCCTAAGGGGTAGGTGTTGTGACACTCCAAAATTTTTCCTTTGGTTTTCTTCAAAATTTTGTTGGATTTGAAGGAGGTCACCAAAACCCTTCCAAAAATCTCTATCAAAAGCTTTTTCCCTCTGGCAAATATTTTAGTTTTGCATCTCCTTCAACTCTGGTGTTTGGTTTTTAAATTTTTCCTCTGATTACTCTCTCCTCAAGGATTCAAGAAAAAAATTTCAAGTTTATTTTTTCTTTCAAAAAGAAACTCTAAGGGTTTTTTCATCCTCTCCCATATTTGAGATCATTTATGGTTTGGCCAGACACCACATGGTAAAATCTTCCCAAATATATCTCCTTCCACTTTGGGAAATCCAAACACTCTATCTCTACTAGTTCAACTCTCTTCTGAATTTTTATTTCAATTATTTCTCTCCCAAATCTTTTCTGTCTATTATTTTGAGCCTAGGTAATTTGCAAAGCAAGTACCTTAATGCATTTGAATTTTGACCTCAAACCAACTCCCTTGGATAGTCCTTGGTACCCACAACCTAGAACTATCAAGATCCACTCCTCTTCCGTTAAAAATTTCAAATTATAGTCCCTGCAAGTTTGGACCAGATTTGCCAAATTTGGTGAAATTCATATCTACATTACTCCAAAAATTCCACAAATATTCAGGCAGCCTCTAGATGCAATGAGAGGCCCCTCCACCAAAAACCAGCCCAAGGAAAAATCCCTACATGCCTAGATTATTCTGTCGAACACCTTGCATGCATTAGTATTGCTCACTTTCAGAAAATTCAGAAGTTCAGTGTCGATCTCCGTCAGTAACTTCAGTCACGAGTCCACAGTGCCCTTGGCACGTTGCTCGCAGCCTATCCCTCTTGTCCGGAGCTCCACACGAGCGCTTGGCGCATTCCGGGCGTCGGTGGCGCCCTGGCCCGCCTGCGCCGGCGTGCTTTGCGGCGGCTGCACCACCGTAACAGCGACAGGGGGCAAAAACTGCGGCGCAACGCCGTTCGGCGCCGCCCAAGCGTCCTGGTGGCTCCGCGTGGCCACCTCCTTGCCAGCGCACGCATGCGGCACCATCGCCGTGGCTTGGCACGCGCAGAGCGCGCTCTCTGCCGCCGACGGGCCGTGCGGCCGTTCCGTTGAGGGCAGACCGTAACCAGCCCTCCCGTGCTGAGTTGGACACGGGAACGGCTCCAATACTCCTCCTAGGCGGTGCTCAAGCTCCTAAGCCGACCGTCCAGCCACAGCGCCGCCGTAATCAACTCGCTGGACTTATCCGTTCACGGCAACCGACTCGGGCCGGCTATATTGTCACATCCCTAGTTCTGGTATGACCTAGACTAGCTGGTCATTTGTGTATCATGTTTAAATTTCATTTAAATTTGAAATGGGGATTTGTGAAACCCTCAGAATCATTTCTGGAAATGACCCAGATAAAAATTGCTTCAATTTGGCCCAAGAAAATGTTCCCGTTTTCTCTAAAAATATTGGTCAGAGGTAAAATTCCAACCAATATTTTTGGGAGCTCAGAAGTATTTATTTTTGGCCATTTGAATTAATGCAGTAAATATTTGCCTTGGATATATATATATGTTATATATATAATATATGTCCAAAAATTATGCTAGTTGATGAGGAGCTCTGGAATAATACCACTAGCCCCTACAAAAATTGGCATAAGAAAATAAAATGGTTTAGTATTTTAATTAAATCAGAACAAATGTCAGAAAAATAAAAAAGAAAACAAAAAGGGAAAACCTACCCGGGCCACTTACCTGTGCAGCCGGGCACTGTGCGGCTTGGCCTGGCCCAGCAGGCCGGCCCAGCCCACCACTGTCGTCGTCCTCCTGGCGCCAGTCGGCCAGGCATGTGGCCCGGCACAGACCGCGCCGTGCCGCCACGCCTCCGCCTGCCTTCCCTCTCCCTCGGCCTTGGGATGCCCCGCGCGAGGCCACGTGCCGCCCCGCCCCGCTCTGTCTCTCTCCCCTGGCCTCCCCTCCTCTCCCTCGCTCTTTCTCGCGCACGTCCGAACGCGTCCGCCGCCGCCGATGAGCACCACCACGGCCATTGCCGTCCCCTCGCCCCTCCGTCGTGTCCAGAAGCTCCGCTATGACTCCCTCATCATCTCCGTCGAACTACGCACCTCGGGAAGCCCTGGAGAGCCACCATCGCCGCCGTCTTCATCTCCGGTCGCCGGAGATCGTCTTCGCCGCCCCGGCGTCTTCAGCGCGTCCCCGAGCTCGCCATCAAGCCCGTCGAGTCCGCGGTGAGCTCCGCCACCGTTCCCCTCTCTCCCTTTAGCTGCCCGCATGCTGTAGCCCTCCTCCCCACCACGGCCGAAGCCTCTCGCCGCCGTCCATGTCGCCGTCGTTGTCTCGGCCCGCCTCCGCCAAAACCGAGCACCCCATCGTGCTCCGGGTGCCACGAGGGTGCCACAAAGCCCCTCGGGTGGCCTCCCCGTGCCTCGCAGCCCGATCCCGCTCGAAGCCGAACTCCGGCCGCCGCCCCGAGCTTTGCTCCGGCGAGCTCCGGCGCCCCCGCGGCCTCCCACCTGCTCCCCTAGATGCGGGCGAGCGTGAGCTCTCCACTGCTGCCCTCAGCGCGTAGAACCGCTGCCGGAACAGCCTCTCCGGCGAACATCCGCCGCGGTTTGAGGTCGCCGCCGGCCAAACTCCGGCGGGCTGACATGGTCGCTTAGTTAGGCGCTAATCACCATTTTGCTAACCACCCCTGACACTGACAGTGGGCCCGGCGCCCTCTAATCCTAATTAGATCAAATAAACCCCCCTGTTAACTAACTGAGACACTGACGTGTGGCCAACACACGTCAGGTTTGACCCCAGTCAGCCGCAGTTGACTCGCTGACGTCATGCTTACTCAATGCTGACGCAGTAATACAATTTTCTGGATTTATTCTTATTCAGGAATTTCCAGAAAATGCCCAAAACTTCAAAAAATCATAGAAATTCAACCGTAGCTCAGATTGAAATAATTTATATATGAAAAATTATCAGAAAAATGCAATCTATCCATCTGTATCAGTTTCATGCATGACAAAACAACTTATACCTGATGTATAGGTGAAAGCATATAAATGGCATATATAAGAGCTTAATTTGGAGTTGCATTTTAACCCTTGATTCAAATGGACTTCATTCAAATTGAATACTAGTTGCATTAGCTCAAACAACATCACATCTTCATGCCATGTTCATACATCATATTGTTGCATATGCTTGTGTATTGATTGTTGGCACCGTTCCTTCTCGATAGGTCCTGCTCCGGAGACCGTTCCAGTACACTGCGTGAAGCAAAGGTGCCTCCCTTTGTTGATTTACCGGGCAAGCAAACCCCTTGTTCATTCCGATACAATCCTACTCTCTCGCTCCTGCTCTCGCTATTGCACTAGGACAACAACGATTCATCTGCTACTTTGTGCTGCGGTAGTTGAACCCATTCCTCTGCATGACCTGTCATTGCCACAGTAAATAGTTGAAACCCACTAGCATGTGTAGGAGTTGATTGATCCATGTTGTGTTCCTACCATACTCTGCCTGCTATTGCTTAGAGTTGAGTCAGGTCTGATTCATTGGGAATGAATTGGAGTGTTACGATATGTTCTCATGCTGAGAGTGAAGTGTGTGAACACGATTTGGTAAAGTTAGCGGTGAGAGGCCATGTAGGAGTACATGGTGGGTTGTCTCACTGGAACCGTCCTTAAGCACTGAGTTCTATGTATGTCGTCCAATGACTCGATACTACCACACATTGGGCTCCGGGCGCTCCAAGCTCTCTCGACTTATTAACCAACTTGATCTCTGTCCATGAGTCGCAACTAGTTTCTGGTTTTTGTAGGTAGTGCTATTTTTCTACCAAGAGGCACCTGGCAGGGTGGGCTTGGGACAGACTAGGCACATGTGGCCTGGTGTACCGTGTGGCACCCGGATGGTGGGCTCGGGAACCCTGCACACATCGTTTGGGGCCGTGAGCGACACCCCGGCCGGATCTCCTTGCGGATGGAACCCGAATACGCGATAAACCTGGGCTAGAGTCTTGTGTGGTTAGTCAGGTCGTGGCCGACACCCTCGCCAGGCTTCCGCTTGAAGGTTGCTGAGATACATGACGTGTACATGGTGATAAGTGGTGAGAGCGTGTGTGAAGAATATAACGCCCTCGATGCGGCTATATCCCCCACGTGTCGAAGCACGACCTAGAGGCATAACCGCATTGAAAGCAATGTTGCAAGTGAGGTAATCTTCACACAACCCATGTAATACATAAGGGAAAGAGATACATAGTTGGCTTCCAATCGCCACTTCACACAATACATGAGTAAAACATTACATCATACAGATACAATCAAGGTCCGACTACGGAACCAAAATAAAAGAAGACTATCCCAAATGCTACACAGATCCCCGATCGTACCAACTGGGCTCCACTACTGATCAACTGAAACGAAACCACACAATGAACAAGATCTTCATCGAGCTCCTCCTTGAGCTCTCTAAAAGGCCACCTGCACGGTTTCATCGGCACCTGCAAACTGGTTTTGGAAGTATCTGTGAGTCACGGGGACTCAGCAATCTCACACCCGCGAGATCAAGACTATTTAAGCTTAAAGGTAGGACAGGGTAGTGAGGTGGAGCTGCAGCAAGCGGCTAGCATTTATGGTGACTACCATACGCAAAAGAGAGCGAGAAGAGGAGGCAAAGCATGGTCGAACAACTATGATCAAGAAGTGATCCTAGAACTACTTACGTCAAGCATAACTCCAACACCGTGTTCACTTCCCGGACTCCGCCGAGAAGAGACCATCACGGTTACACACGCGGTTGATGTATTTTTAATTAAGATCAACTTCGGGTTTTCTACAACCGGACATTAACAAATTCCCATCTGCCTCATAACCGCGGGCACGGCTTTCGAAAAGATAATACCTGCAGGGGTGTCCCAACTTAGCCCATTATAAGCTCTCACGGTCAACGAAGGATATTCCTTCTACCGAAGACCCGATCGATCTCGGAATCCCGGACTACAAGACATTTCGACAAAGCAATAAAACAAGACCAGCAAAGCCGCCCGGATGTGCCGACAAATCCCGATAGGAGCTGCACATATCTCGTTCTCGTGGCACACCGGATGAGCAAGAAGTCGGGTTGGCATAGACCCTGATTGCCCGAGGCGCGGACATCGCTTCGGTTTGGGCCAAGACTCGAAGGAGCACTGGTCCGGGGTTAAAATAAAGATGACCCTTGAGTCTGCAGAACCCAAGGGAAAAAGGCTTAGGTGGCAAATGGTAAAACCAAGGTTGGGCCTTCTTTGGAGGAGTCTTATTCAAAGCGAACTGTCAAGGGGGTCCCATAAATCACCCAACCGCGTTAGGGACGCAAAATCCGGGAACATAATACCGATATGACGGAAACTAGGGCGGCAAGAGTGGAACAAAACACTGGGCATAGGGCGAGCCTTCCACCCTTTACCAAATATATAGATGCATTAATTAAATAAGATATATTGTGATATCCCAACAAGTAAACATGTTCCAACAGGGAACAACATCTCCATGTTCCAACAAGGAACAAACTTCATCTTCACCTGCAACTAACAACGCTATAAGAGGGGCTGAGCAAAGCGGTAACATAGCCAAACAACGGTTTGCTAGGAAAGGATGGTTAGGGGCTTGACATGGCAATATGGGAGGCATGATAAGCAAGTGATAGGCATCGCAGCATGGGCATAGCAAAGAGCGAGCATCTAGCAAGCAAAGATAGAAGTGATTTCGAGGGTATGGTCATCTTGCACGAAATCCGCAAGGAAGAAAAAGCGAGTCCATGAAGAAGACAAGCGGATGTAGTCGAGCGAATCCTCACAACTCCGAGCGAAACCAAAGCTAACGAAGAAGCAAACCGGAAAGAAGCAAACAACATGGTAAACACACAAGCATAATCATGGCATGATGCACAAACAAGTATGATGCATGTCCGGTTTAATGATTCATGGCATGGCAATATGCACAAACAACACTACAAGTTAAGTGGAGCTCAATATGCAACGAGTTGCATATTGACGAAACACCACATCAATTATTTAGTTCACTCTCGGTTAGGCTACCAAACAATATTAAATGTTGTTAAACATGGCAAGAGGTGAAGCATAAGTAAACTAACTATTTAGGCAAATTTAAATGAGGCCGAAATAACAAACAACAATTCCGAAATCCCCATATGCATATTTGAATTTGCTACTGTTCTACCCTAAACACAATTTTAATGTTATTAAGCAGCAAAATAAAGTGCACCAAGTTAATCTATGCATTTTCCACCCTATTTACATATATAATTTATTTAAATCCGAGCTACGGTTATTTAGTAATGAAATAAATCATTTTAGCATGGCATTTAAGCAAATTAATGCAAACAACAATTATAAACATTTAAATGTTGTTATCATGATGCGGATGACATGTGCAGGTTTTTATGCAATTTTTATGAAAACGTTGACGAGAGCATTATGAAGCATTTGGTCACCATGGCGGAACGAAAGGGTGCCGCACGTGAAAACAAAAATGGTGCCACGGCAACATTTCGGTTCCGATAGCTCATGGAGATATCGGTGCAAAAGAAAGTGTGACGGAAGCGAGTTGAGCAAGATGGTGGGGTGTTCCGGTTACGGGTTCCCACGAGACGATGGCATGGCAACGAGGAGGAACAAGCGGCGACAATTTCGGACCACGGTGCAAGCGGGCATCTCATACGACATATGCATTCGTTCCACGGCGGTCGTTCTCGGCGGTTATACCTTTGAAGCGTGCGTTGAGGCGGAATGCGTTTACGTAGAGGAAGTAGACGTTCTCGCGATGATCGTCGAGGGAAGTAGTCGTGCACGGCGTAGTGGAAGTCGTTGTTCACGTGGCGGCGGTAGTTGTACACGTTTTCAGTAGATGTTCATGTCGACGGTAGTGGTACACGCGACGTTGTTGGACTTAGCGGATCCGAGGGCTCCGGGCGTCGAGGTACTTGGCAAAAACCACGAAGAGGGTACTTGACGATCCAGGTGACACCGAGCACACGTCCACGGTAGTCTTCAGACTTGGTTTTTCCGTGCATGACTCCACGGGTCCTGGGGTAACTTCGGCGATGGCCAGCAGGAATAGAGATGGGGTCGCAGCACCATGGGCACCGGAGGGGCTCGGCTCCGCGGCGTTGCGAGCTGATGGTGGAGGAGACGCGGCGAGGTGGCTCCTGGTCACCGTAGAGGAAGCGAAGGGCGACCACGGGTCCTGCGGCAGACGGAGAACGGCAAAGCGGCGGAGGCCATCCTGATCTGGACGAGGGCTCCTCCCCTGGCGGCGGAAGGAGCGGCTCGGGGTCTTGGATGGCGACGCTGGCTCGACGGCAGCTTGGCGCAGGCTCCGGGCCGCCGGAGTTGGCCGAGCTTCGAGGACGAGCTCCGGCGGCGGCGCCGACGCCAAGGTGAAGACGGAGGCGCGAGGCGACATAGCCATGGCGATGGGGAGACGAGGCGGCACCGCCACGAGGAGGGTCGGCTCGGTCGACGGCTGCGAGGCGACGCGCTTGAGGGCGCTGCACGGTTGGACGGCGAGGAGGCAGCGACAGCAGGCACGGCAGGCGCTGGGACGCCGAGAAAGGGAGGCGCCGCGAGGTGGAGATGGGGATCGAGAGGAGGGAGTGGGGTCGGCCTGGTGGCGCTCCTGGCGATCTTGAGGCTGCGTCGATGGGGATCGCTAAGCGAAGGGTTCTTGGCCGAGGAGAGAGATGCGGGCTAGGGTTAGGAGGGGGTTAGGTGGGCTGGACCTCCAGGCAAAAGGGCCGGCCTGGTTTCTTGCTGGTTAGGCTGCGGGCTAGAGGCCGGTTTGGATGGTCGGGCCTAAGAGGCCTGGCTGGGCTCTCTCTCTATTCTTTAAATTAACAGAGAACTGGAAGAAAGGAAAAGAGAGAAGAAAAGGTTTAGAGGAAGAATTTGGGCATGCGGGTAATTTTCCGAGCTCACAAAAATATGAGGAATTTAACAAAAATGGCCCGAGGATTTTTAGAGAATGTAAAATCCACACATGTTGAATTTAACTCGAGACAAGTTTGATTTGAAACCCATTCGAATGAACTCCAAATGGGTTGAAATTATAGGAGATGGCCCTACACAGTAGATTTGATTTATGGGCTGATTTGGAACATTTGTGGATAAAGTAAAATTGCAACACAATTTTACTAAAAAGGCACCAAAGGAAGAAAAGAAGTTGAGTTGGATAAAAAGGAAATTTGAAGAACCGCGCTAATGTGTTATGGAATGGTTTAATATAGCTCCCTAAATATTGGGAGGATATGTTATAAAGATAAATCACCATTGTGAATATCCCTCGATTTAAATGGAACGAAAATCCATACGATTTATTTAGTTGAGTTTTAAAATTAATGATATGATGGCATGATGACATGATGCAATGCAAGAGATGACATGATGAATGCACAAACAAAACAAATCACACGACAAAACTCGGAAACCACGGAAGGCAATCAAGCTCCGGTCTTGGGGCGTCACAACACTCCACCACTACGAGAGGATCTCGTCCGAGATCTAGGATGGCACCGGATAGAAAAAGCGGAAGAAGAAAGAGGTAAAACTAAGTTGCTTCTTTGACGAGCAGGTGAAACCACGAACCTTGAGAGGTTGAGCAAATTGAAAGAAAAAATACAATGGAATGAACGAGATTGCGAACAGTCCGTTAGAAAAGAGGAACACGGAACATTACGGGAACTTGAAATTTGCAAAGACATGAATCAAGAGTTTAAGGGACAAGATAGAATTCGAAACCACTCCGGTTGAAACAAGATAGAGTAGGATTAAGAATGATATAATTTGGACAGCACTCCATTTGTAAATGGAAGGAATTGAACATGAACTTGAGAAGATGGGATGATACTTGATGAAATCAACAACACACTGCCTCCGGAACTATTGAAAAATGGCACAGGGGGTAAGAAGATTTCAGACAACACTCCGGTTGAGAAGGGGGGCAAAACTTGATAAGATGAGAGAGCTCGAATGAAAACACGACACTCCAGTTAAATGTATAATGCAAGAAAAAGAACATGATCTTGACAAAACGAGACGATGGGTCGAAGAGAGAAACATCACAATGCCTTCGAAACGAAAGAATAGAATCTAGATTGTTGGGATAAAGGGACGGAGAATAAAATGACAACTTGTACCACAAATGAATTTGAATGAAGCATCCTTACAAAGAAGGATAGAACGGAGTTGTTGGAAAACCAACAACGAAAGGAACAAGCTTGTTGTGGGCTTATGGCAAACATCTCAAAATTATGAGGTGAGTTTCTGCCACCAACGGAAACAAATGATTGGATTTATATCAACAAGGAGACGAGAAACTTATTTCACCGAGAGGACAAATGAAGAACTTGGGTCATTTATAAGCACCATAAATAGCAACAATCCTGAGGGAATACTTTAGGTGAAATATAGCCCAAGATAACTCCAACAAAGGGATTGATGGATTTAAATATCTCATTCTTGACAACAAGTGAAACATGAAACACGAAGAGAAATTGCCAAGAGTGACATAACACCATCTCAAGAGATAAGGTAGAAAGAATTGCACTTCGGAATGTAGGAAGAAGAATATTTGAGCTCTTCCAACAAGAATCTTGAGAACGCTTCGAGAATGAATTAAATCCTTGATGAACCACCATGAAGAAACTCCATAAGAACTCCGTAAAGAAAGGATGAAAGAAAGAAAAGAGAAGTTGAAAACACCAGGTGAAGCCTTGCTGTGATAAGATGAAGCTTTGAAATGATATAATGAGAAAACTTTGAACTCCGGAAAAGAAAAGATGAAGCATCTCGGACCGAGAATGTGATAAGACGAACAAACTCCGGAAAGAAGAGATGAACAACTGAAATCAAGAATTTTGATGATCCTCCGGAATAAGGAATTGAACTTACTCGAAGAAACAAGAATAAGAATTACATTATGCCGATCCTTCACCAATTAAATTGATGGCAAGCAATGGATTTGGCATACTACTTATTCTCATTGAAAAATGATTACGGATAGAGATATAGCGCAAACTTGAGAAGGTATTGATGGAACCACGGTGGGATTTGGAAACAACAAATGAATTGATATGATAAAGAAGGAAGTGAAATCTTGAGCGAACCACCGTAAGAATTGAGAATGAACGTAGCAAAGGCACAATTCACCGGAAGAATTGGAAAACGAATGAAGATATTTGAGGGGATTTAGATACAAGTGAACGAATAGATGACGAGCTGATTGGAGAATACTTGAATGATGCACCGGTAAGATTTGGAGAGTGAGATGTTGAGAATGAATAATTCTGAGATGATGGGCTCCGGAGAATCAAACTGAAAAGACTCCTGAAATGCTCCGGGTGGGTTAAAAGAATTCTCACAATCGAAAATAATTATGAGAGGATGGCATCAAGCTAGAACCATGAATCTTGAAGAGAATGGAGCAAGATTAAAGAGAAACTCTTCTTCAGTCTTCAAAATTCGAGAATGACGACGAGAAACACCACCATGAATTGTTGAGGCACTCCGGAATGAAAATTAGAAAGGTTGAACCAACAATGAAAATAATTTGAAAGATCTTGGAGAAAGACATTTGACTGATGATAACTCATTCTTACGTCAAACTTTGCAATGAATTTGGGAATAGCTCCTGAAAATTAGAAGAGTTAGGTAAGATCCTGGGAAAAGACATGTGGGTTAGGGCCCACTCAAAAGAAGCAATCGTTGAACAATTGCTTGAAAAGAGAGATTGCACGGTTGAATTAAATGGCTTGAATGGGATAACAAACTCTAAATAACTTGAACGGATTAAGAATGGAAACACGAATCTTCCGAGATATCTTCATCACTCCGAACAATTGAATAACAAGAAGTGAAAGACTATGAGGTGCACGGTATGGGAAAACATTGTGAAAAGAGGAAAAGGGATAAGATCAACACCGAAATCTTGAACTAAATCCACGGAGAAGAAAATTAGAATGGAACAATGATAAGGTTGAAACTTCCTTAGCGTCTTCATGAGAAATCACCGGATAAAACATTAAAGGAAAAGAATGAAGAGGCTTCACTCAATAAAATGGATAGTTCATTAAGAAATCTGAGTCCTTGAAGAAAAAGGGGTGGGAGGGCGGGAAAACAAAGGCAACTTGGGTCGGATGAAATGAACACCATTGAGAAAAAAGCTTAGAATTGATCTTGCGAATGTTGAAATGATCGGATCCACTCAAGAGAAGCACGCCGGTAGAAAAGAATTAACATGACGATCTCGATAAACAAGAAGGATTAGCACTCTCATAGAAATATGAGAACACCGTTTAAGGAAAGGCATGGATTCAACATTTGACTTCGAAGCAACTCGAATACCACAAATAAAACAAAACAAAGGATTTGGCTTGAAGAATAAGCCGGAACAAATACATATGATAGAGATTTACCCAATCCCATATCATGCATCATCGGAAAGATATTCTAGGAGCTACTTGAATACCCACCTATAAACTCCGAAACTTTCTGGTTATGCAATCTGGTGTTGGGGATACAGGGACATAAAATATATCACCCAAACTAACAATACCTAGATCCAAATGTATCCATCCTTCAACACATAACCAAGAAACCTTCGAAATCGTTTACCTCGACCTTGAAAAGCATCCGTTATACGAGTTATGGCAATACTCTCGAGCTCGCCCCGATCGGGTTATCGAGGTTATCTCACCAACAACTGCATAAAAGAGATTTTCGATGTCGGCAAAACTCAGGTATTCCAGAATCGCAACGATAAAATTGTGACGACAACACCTCGGAGCTCAACTCCCGGGACACCGCCACAACCCCTAAATGTCGAGGCACCAAGAACAATGTTCTCGTCACAAAACCATCGGAATAATTCCAAGATACCGCGTGATCCTAAAATTTTTTAGTGAAATTTGAGGAGAGAAGAGTCAAAACTCTCGTCAGGATACCTCACCGAGGCGATGAAGGGACCGAGGAGTAAAAAGAATCCTACTCTCCGATATATATAATCCTAAGACTCAAAACATTTTCCGTTCTATACTCAACAACGCCAAAGAAACAATCAAGTAGGGGGGCTCCTAAGTCGGGGTAGGCTCTGATTACCAACTTATAACGCCCTCGATGCGGCTATATCTCCCACGTGTCGAAGCACGACTTAGAGGCATAACCGCATTGAAAACAATGTCGCAAGTGAGGTAATCTTCACACAACCCATGTAATACATAAGGGAAAGAGATACATAGTTGGCTTACAATCGCCACTTCACACAATACATGAGTAAAACATTACATCATACAGATACAATCAAGGTCCGACTACGGAACCAAAATAAAAGAAGACTACCCCAAATGCTACACAGATCCCCGATCGTCCCAACTGGGCACCACTCTTGATCAACTCAAACGAAACCACACAATGAACAAGATCTTCATCGAGCTCCTCCTTGAGCTCTAAAAGGCCACCTGCACGGTTTCATCGGCACACCTGCAAACTGGTTTTGGAAGTATCTGTGAGTCACGGGGACTCAGCAATCTCACACCCGCGAGATCAAGACTATTTAAGCTTAAAGGTAGGACAGGGTAGTGAGGTGGAGCTGCAGCAAGCGGCTAGCATTTATGGTGACTACCATACATAAAGAGAGCGAGAAGAGGAGGCAACGCATGGTCGACCACCGATGATCAAGAAGAGATCCTAGAACTACTGACGTCACGCATAACTCCCACACCGGGTTCACGTCCCGGACTCCGCCGCGAAGAGCCCCTCACGGTTACACACGCGTTGATGTATTTTAATTAAGATCAACTTCGGGTTTCCTACAACCGACATTAACAAATTCCCATCTGCCTCATTACCGCGGGCACGGCTTTCGAAAGATTATACCCTGGAGGGGTGTCCCTACTTAGCGCATTATAATCTCTCACGGTCAACGATGGATATTCGTTCTACCGAAGACCCGATCGATCTCGGAATCCCGGACTACAAGACATTTCGACAAAGAATAAAACAAGACCAGCAAAGCCGCCCGGATGTGCCGACAAATCCCGATAGGAGCTGCACATATCTCGTTCTCGTGGCACACGGATGAGCAAGACGTCGGGTTGGCATAGACCCTGATTGCCAAGGGGGCGCTGGACATCGCTCGGTTTGGGCCAGCACTCGAAGGAGCACTGGTCCGGGGGTTAAAATAAAGATGACCCTTGAGTCTGCAGAACCCAAGGGAAAAAGGCTTAGGTGGCAAATGGTAAAACCAAGGTTGGGCCTTCTTTGGAGGAGTTTTATTCAAAGCGAAGTGTCAAGGGGGTCCCATAAATCACCCAACCGCGTTAGGGACGCAAAATCCGGGAACATAATACCGATATGACGAAAACTATAGGGCGGCAAGAGTGGAACAGAACACCAGGCATAGGGCCGAGCCTTCCACCCTTTACCAAATATATAGATGCATTAATTAAATAAGATATATTGTGATATCCCAACAAGTAAACATGTTCCAACAGGGAACAACATCTCCATGTTCCAACAAGGAACAAACTTCATCTTGACCTGCAACTAACAACGCTATAAGAGGGGCTGAGCAAAGCGGTAACATAGCCAAACAACGGTTTGCTAGGAAAGGAGGTTAGGGGCTTGACATGGCAATATGGGAGGCATGATAAGCAAGTGATAGGCTTCGCAGCATGGGCATAGCAAAGAAGCGAGCATCTAGCAAGCAAAGATAGAAGTGATTTCGAGGGTATGGTCATCTTGCCTGAAATCCCGCAAGCAAGAAGAACGAGTCCATGAAGAAGACAAACGGATGTAGTCGAACGAATCCTCACAACTCCGGAACGAAACCAAAGCTAACGAAGAAGCAAACCGGAAAGAAGCAAACAACATGGTAAACACACAAGCATAATCATGGCATGATGCACAAACAAGTATGATGCATGTCCGGTTTAATGATTCATGGCATGGCAATATGCACAAACAACACTACAAGTTAAGTGGAGCTCAATATGCAACGAGTTGCATATTAATGAAACACCACATCAATTATTTAGTTCACTCTCGGTTAGGCTACCAAACAATATTAAATGTTGTTAAACATGGCAAGAGGTGAAGCATAAGTAAACTAACTATTTAGGCAAATTTAAATGAGGCCGGAAATAACAAACAACAATTCGAAATCCCCATATGCATATTTCGAATTTGCTACTGTTCTGCCCTAAACACAATTTTAATGTTATTAAGCAGCAAAATAAAGTGCACCAAGTTAATCTATGCATTTTTCCACCCCATTTACATATATAATTTATTTAAATCCGAAGCTACGGTTATTTAGTTATGAAATAAATCATTTTAGCATGGCATTTAAGCAAATTAATGCAAACAACAATTATAAACATTTAAATGTTGTTATCATGATGCGGATGACATGTGCAGGTTTTATGAAATTTTTATGAAAAGCGTTGACAAGAGCATTATGAAGCATTTGGTCACCATGGCGGAATGAAAGGGTGCCACGGCGGCGAAACGAAAATGGTGCCACGGCAACATTTCGGTTCCGGTAGCTCATGGAGATATCGGTGCAAAAGAAAGTGTGATGGAAGCGAGTTGAGCAAGATGGTGGGGTGTTCCCGGTTACCGGGTTCCCACGGGACGATGGCATGGCAACGAGGAGGAACAAGCGAGCGACAATTTCGGACACGGTGCAAACGGGCTTCTCATACGACATATGCATTCGTTCCACGGCGGTCGTTCTCGGCGGTTATACCTTTGAAGCGTGCGTTCGGGGCGGAATGCGTTTCATAGAGGGAAGTAGACGTTCTCGCGATGATCGTCGAGGGAAGTAGTCGTACATGGCGTAGTGGAAGTCGTTGTTCACGTGGCGACGGTAGTTGTACACGTCTTCGTAGATGTTCATGTCGACGGTAGTGGTACACGCGACGTTGTTGGACTTGACGGATCCGAGGGCTCCGGGCGTCGAGGTACTTGGCAAAAACCACGAAGAGGGTACTTGACGATCCGGTGACACCAGCACACGTCCACGGTAGTCTTCAGACTTGGTTTTTCCGTGCATGACTCCACGGGTCCACAGGGTAACTTCGGCGATGGCGGCAGGAATAGAGATGGGGTCGCAGCACCATGGGCACCGGAGGGGCTCGGCTCCTTCGGGCGTTGCAGGCTGATGGTGGAGGAGGCAGCGGCGAGGTGGCTCCTGGTCACCGTAGAGGAAGCGAAGGGCGACACGGGTCCTGCGACGACGGAGAACGGCAAGAAGCGGCGGAGGCCATCCTGATCTGGACGAGGCTCCTCCTGGCGACGGAAGGAGCGGCTCGGGTCTTGGATGGCGACGCTGGCTCGACGGCAGCAGCTTGGCGCAGGCTCCGGGCCGCCGGAGTTGGCCGAGCTTCGGGACGAGCTCCCGGCGAAGGCGCCGACGCCAAGGCGAAGACGGAGGCGCGAGGCGACATGGCCATGGCGATGGGGAGACGAGGCGGCAGCGCTTCTGAGGAGGGTCGGCTCGGTCGGCGGCTGGGAGGCGACGCGCTTGAGGGCGCGCACGGTTGGACGGCGAGGAGGCAGCGACAGAGGGCACGGCAGGCGCGGGGACGCCGAGAAAGGGAGGCGTCGCGAGGTGGAGATGGGGATCGAGAGGAGGAGTGGGGTCGAAGGCTGGTGGCGCTCCACAGCGATCTTGAGGCTGCATGCGATGGGGATCGCTAAGCGAAGGGTTCTTGCGCCGAGGGAGAGAGATGCGGGCTAGGGTTAGGAGGGGGTTAGGTGGGCTGGACCTCCAGGCAAAAGGGCCGGCCTGGTTTGCTTTGGTTAGGCTGCGGGCTAGAGGCCGGTTTGGATGGTCGGGCCTAAGAGGCTGGCTGGGCTCTCTCTCTATTCTTTAAATTAACAGAGAACTGGAAGAAAGGAAGAGAGAAGAAAAGGTTTAGAGGAAGAATTTGGGCATGCGGGTAATTTTCGAGCTCACAAAAATATGAGGAATTTAACAAAAATGGCCCGAGGATTTTTAGAGAATGTAAAATCCACACATGTTGAATTTAACTCAGACAAGTTTGATTTGAAACCCATTCGAATGAACTCCAAATGGGTTGAAATTATAGGAGATGGCCCTACAGTAGATTTGATTTATGGGCTGATTTGGAACATTTGTGGATAAAGTAAAATTGCAACACAATTTTACTAAAAAGGCACCAAAGGAAGAAAAGAAGTTGAGTTGGATAAAAAGGAAATTTGAAGAACCGCTAATGTGTTATGGAATGGTTTAATATAGCTCCCTAAATATTGGGAGGATATGTTATAAAGATAAATCACCATTGTGAATATCCCTCGATTTAAATGGAACGAAAATCCATACGATTTATTTAGTTGAGTTTTAAAAATTAATGATATGATGGCATGATGACATGATGCAATGCAAGAGATGACATGATGAATGCACAAACAAAACAAATCACACGACAAAACTCGGAAACCCTGGAAGGCAACTGAAGCTCCGGTCTTGGGGCGTCACAAAGAAGTACACCCCTGCAGGGTTATCATGATCTATTCGAATAGCCGTATCCTCGGTTATGGACTTCTTGGATGCTTACGTGGTACATAGACAACTTGAAGTGGATACGCTAAAATGCTCAAGACAAGTGTGAGTGCTATGGATGGCCTTCTCGTATGGAGACGGGGATGAATCCATAGTAGTGTATTGTGTGATGACTAGTGGACTGCAGCGCCATATCACCTCAAAGAAGTTCTCGTAGTCGTAGAACAAGATAGCCACAGAGTCAAAGTTGGCTTGCTGCAACTAAACCCCACATTACCCTCTTGATACAAATGCATGTATAATAGGAACTGATGTAAGTCTTGCTGAGTACCTTTGTACTCACGTTGCTTTATTTATGTTTTTGCAGCGGAGTTTTCGGTCTTACTAGTAGTTCCGCTTGGACTTCGACGAGTAGCTTGTTACCTCAGCTACGATCTTGTACCCTTGGGAGGGTCTTGTAGATAGTCAGGTTTCTCAGCCTTTTTATTTTGTAGTTGTCTGTACTCAGACATGTAATGCTTCCGCTTGTTGCTTGTATGTTTCAATGATGGGTCATGTGACCCTGTTTGTATTAATGCTATGTGGCTCTTCTGGGCCTTTATCTATATGAGTCTGCGTTATGTTGTGATGCCATGTTGTACAACACATACTTGCATGTTATGCGTACGTGTAACGTGTATTGCTATGTGTGGGATCCGACAACCTAGTTGTTTATCCTTGGTAGCCTATCTTACGGGGAAATGTAGTCTAGTGCTTCCACCGAGCCATGGTAGTCCGCTACAGCCCGGTTTACCGGAGTCCTGCTAGCCCAAGCACTACTGCTCCTAACACTTGATCGGCCGGGCATGTGATTCACTTGCCGTTCTGTATACGTCGCTTCGGGAAATGTCACGCGGTGACATCCGAGTCCTGCCTAGCCTGCTACAGCCCGGGTTACCGGAGTCCTGTTAGCCCAGTGCTACAGCCCGGATTCGCACGCCGCTGACCGAAATGCTCGATGTTGATTCATGTATGCCTCTCCCCATAGGTTAGTGCCACTTTGGGTTCACGACTAGTCATGTCGGCCCGGTTCTTCATCATATGGATGCTAGCGACACTATCATATCGTGAGCCAAAAGGCGCAAACGGTCCCGGGCCATGGTAAGGCGACACCTGTGGGAATACCGTGCGTGAGGCCGCATAAAGTGATATGATGTGTTACATGCTAGATCGGTGTGACTTAGGATCGGGGTCCCGGCAGCTTTGGTATCGAGCCTGATCGCTCAGAGGATTTCCAAGCCAACCTGGTCAAGTTGAGTCTAGAAATTCTTTAGTTATGTAGGGGAATTGATTGTGGAAGGGAACGTAAGGCTCTTTTTACTCCTTATATCTCATGCCCTTCTGATCTGAGTCGTCCTATCTTTCCTACGGGGTTAAGGAACTATGCTTCCTCTTCTGTCTATCAGGATCACGTGTTACTACTCTGTAGTCCCATAGGATTGGATGATCAGAGTCATACCCCAGTTTTCGAGTACCTCCGGTGTAGCCTGTTTAGTACTATCCCAGAACCTTGAGTGGTGATGTTGGGTATGTTACTACCCCATTTTAGCAGGATGTCTCATCTTGAGCATTTTACTGCCGTTATGCTGCCGAAATTGCCCTAGGAGTTCGAGAGTTACTAATTTCTTTGTCCTACATTTTACAGTCTGTAGTTGATGTTGATTCTCCCTTGGTTTCATTTCTCGTGATGTCATCGCTAAGCGAAGTTACATTGCTCAGAGTCGAAACCACCGAGATGGTAGGGATGAAGATCCTCCCGACCAGTCTTCGTTGGCAGAGTTCATGTTAGAGATGGAGAGGAACGAGCGTGAGTCTAACCGCTTGTTGGCACGTATCAAGGAGAACACCGCAAGCAGTTCAAAGGGTCTGCAACCATTCATGACTTCATTCGCTTGCACCCACCTACCTTTCATCATTCCATCGAGCCACTCGATGCAGATGACTGGCTCCGTAGTATCACACGCAAGCTCCGTTCTGCGAACGTAGCTGAAAGTGACAAGGTCACCTATGCTGCATACCACCTGGAAGGTCCTGCTAGTCTCTAGTGGCAGAACTATGAGGCTATGCTTCCAGCTGGCCAGATTCCTACCTGGAGAGATTTCACTGAGGCTTTTCGCAAGCATCACATTCCTGAAGCCCTCATCGATCGCAAGAGAGAAGAGTTCTGTAGTTTCATCCAGGGTAAGATGGCTGTTGATGCTTATAGTAGAGAGTTCGAGAACCTTGCCCGCTATGCTTCAGAAGAGGTGTCCACGGACGCCAAGAAGCAGGCTAGGTTCCGGAAGGGTCTCAACCCCAAGTTGCTTCGTGATCTCCACCTACATCATTGTGATACATTCCAAGCTCTTGTGAACAAGGCCATTAATGCAGAGACAGCTCAGCTCACTTACGAGGAGTCTCGTAAGCACACCCGTGATTTGGGATCTTCTTCCGGTTCTAGTTCTCAGAAGCGCCAGATTTGGATTCCGAACTCTGCTCTTCCACCCGGATATTCACCGAGGCCATCCCATGTGGCGCCTCACCCAGTTCGATTACATGCTCCACCAGGCCTATTGGTAGACCACTTGTCAATGCGGGTCCACGTCCAACTTCGTGGACTTGCTTCACATGCGGGAAGCCGTGACACTATGCACGCGGATCGCTCTCAAGCCAGTTATGCTCCACCCCAGCCCGAGAAGCCTGTTGGCTGTGTTAAGCCATCACGCAAGATGATCAGTGTCAAGTCAGCCCCCACTGAACGTGGACGTGTGCATCACGTCTCAGCTACAGACGCTCATGATGATCCGGATGTCGTTCTTGGTACACTCCTTGTCAACTGTCATCCAGCCGGTTCTATTAAATCGAGCATCTCACTCCTTCATCTCTAAAGGCTATGCTCGTTTGCACGACATGTCATTTTGTGATATGCCAACTCCGCTTGAAATCCAAACCCCAGGGTCTAGATGGCAAACCACTAGAATCAGCTATGGTAATGAAATCCTTGTTGATAGAGTTGTATTCCTTGCCTCACTTATAGCCCTCAAGTCCACAGATATTAACATCATCTTGGGTATGGACTGGATGAAAGCTCATTATGCCAAGATTGATTGTTTCACTAGGTCTGTTCAGCTTACACACCCATCTGGCAAGATAGTCACCGTCTCCACTAGAGTTGCAAAGCGACAACTCTATTCTCTTAATGCCAGCCCTCTTCCAGACCTTGAAGATATCCCGGTAGTCCGTGACTTTCTGGATGTCTTTCCAGAGGAACTGCCAGGTGTTCCACCTGACAGAGATGTAGAGTTAAGTCATAGATCTTATCCCAGAACAGCTCCAATCTCTAGGAGACCTTACAAGATGGCACCCTTAGAACTAGCCGAGCTTAAGAAACAACTTGATGAGTCCTTGCAAAAGGGTTTCATCCGTCCTAGTTCTTCTCCTTGGGCTTGCCCGTCCTCTTCGTCAAGAAGAAGGATGGTACGGACGGATGGTTGTAGATTATCGTCCGTTAATTTAGTCACGATAAAGAACAAGTATCCGCTCCCGAGGATCAACGACTGTATGATCAGCTCATCGGATCCTCGGTCTTTTTCCAAGATGGATTTAAGGTTAGGCTACCACCAAATCAAGATCGAGAACGGGACATCCCCAAGATAGCCTTTGTCACTCGTTATGGCGATGCAGTACACCGTCATGTCCTTTGGTCTAACCAATGCTCCAGCCACATTCTCCCGCTTGATGAACTCGATCTTCATGGAGTACCTAGATAAGTTAAATGCGTGGTTTATCTCGATGATATCCTTATTTACTCGAAGAACGAGGAAGAGCATGCCGAACATCTTAGACTTGTGTTAGAGAAACTTAGAGAGCACCGCCTTTATGCCAAGTTCTCCAAGTGTGAATTTTGGTTGCCAGAAGTGACCTACCTAGGCCACGTAATCTCTGGTAAGGGCATTGCTGTCAATCCCGAGAGAGTTCAGGCCGTTCTCGATTGGACTCCACCTGAAACTGTTAAACAAGTTAGGAGTTTCCTTGGTCTAGCCAGCTATTGTCGCCGCTTTGTTGAAAACTTCTCCAAAGTAGCCAAACCCCTCACGGAACTTCTCAAGAAAGATAAAAAGTTTGAGTGGTCCCCAGTGTGAGTACAGTTTTCAGGAACTGAAAAGGCGCTGACTTCTGCTCCCATACTTGTGCCACGGATTTCACTAAAGACTTTGTTATCTCTTGCGACGCCTCACGACAGGGACTAGGTTGCATTCTTATGCAGGATCGTCATGTGATTGCCTATGCATCTCGTCAGTTGCATCCACATGAGGAGAATTATCCTACACATGATCTAGAGCTTGCAGTCGTAGTCTATGCACTTAAGACCTGGCGACACTACCTTCTTGGTAAACGTTGCGAGATCTACACCGATCACCAGAGTCTCAAGTATATCTTCACCCAACCAGATTTGAACCTTAGGCAAAGATGTTGGTTGGAGTTGATCTCAGATTATGATCTAGGGATTACCTACACCCCAGGCAAAGCTAATGTCATGGCTGATGCGCTCAGTCGTAAATCCTATTGCAACAACCTCATGTTGCAGCAGGGTCAACCACTTCTCCATGAGGAATTTTGTAAGCTTAATCTTCACATTGCTCCTCACGGATTCCTTTCTACCTTGGTGGTGAAACCTGATCTTGAGGATCGGATTATTGCCGCTCAAAAAGTAGGACACGGGAATTTCCCGGATCAAGAGAAACATTAAGAAGGGAGTTGGTGGATGCTTCTCTATGGATGATCGAGGCGTTGTTTTCTTTGAAAACCGCTTGGTGGTTCCCAAAAATCAACATCTGCGAAAATTGATTCTTAAGGAGGCGCATGAATCTCCTCTCACAATTCATCCCGGTAGTACTAAGATGTATCAGGACCTACGCCAGAGGTTCCGTGGACTAGGATGAAGAGAGAAATCGCTCAGTTTATTGCTAACTGCGACGTTTGTCGTCGCGTTAAAGCAGAGCATCAGAGGCCTGCTGGCACCCTTCAGCCTTTAGCCATTCCTGAGTGGAAATGGGATAAAGTTGGTATGGACTTCATCACCGGCTTTCCCAGGACCAAGAAAGGGAATAATGCTATCTTCGTAGTCATTGATCGTCTCTCCAAAGTGGCGCACTTCCTACCTGTTCGAGAGAGTATCACTGCTAGTCAGCTCGCTGACTTATATATCTCTCGAATAGTTTCACTCCATGGTGTTCCACTAGAGATCAATTCAGACCGTGGTAGTCTTTTCACTTCTCATTTCTGGAAGAGTTTCCAAACTGCCATGGGCACCCATCTTTCCTTCAGTACCGCTTTCCACCCTCAATCAAGTGGTCGGGTGGAACGGGTCAACCAAATTCTCGAAGACATGCTTAGAGCTTGCGTTATCTCATTCGGTATGGATTGGGAGAAATGTCTTCCTTTTGCCGAGTTTGCTTATAACAACAGCTATCAATCCAGTCTCAAGAAAGCTCCTTTCGAGATTCTCTATGGACGAAGATGTCGAACACCTTTGAACTGGTCGTAAACCGTGAAAGACAATTCTTTGGACCGGACATGATCCAGAGGCGTAAGAGCAAGTTCGCATCATTCGTGAGAATTTGAAAACAGCCTTGATCTCGTCAAAAGAGCCGATATGATCGTCATCATAAGGATATGACTTATGAAGTTGGCGGCAGGGCTTACCTTGAGTTACCCTCTAAGGGGTACCCATCGTTTCGATATCAAGGGCAAGCTGGCTCCTCGTTACATTGGTCCCTTTCGCATTCTCGCTAAGCGAGGAGAGGTTGCCTACCGATTGGAACTACCCCACATGTTTCTCGAGTTCATGATGTCTTCCACATCTCTCAACTCAGGCGTTGCTTCTCGGATCTTATCCATGAGTGGACCACGAAACGCTTGATCTCCAAGATAACCTCACATACCGAGAGTACCGGTTCGCATTCTTGATCAAGCGAGCGTGTTACTCGACGTCGAACATCAAGTTTCTCAAGGTTCAGTGGTCTCATCATTACGAGAGAGAAGCTACACAGGGCGAGAAGATCGTCTTATTTGGAGTACCCCGCTTTCTTTCCGTCGACCCACGAACCTCGGGGACGAGATTCTTTCAAGTGAGGCGAGTTGTCACATCCCTAGTTCTGGTATGACCTAGACTAGCTGGTCATTTGTGCATCATGTTTAAATTTCATTTAAATTTGAAATGGGGATTTGTGAAACCCTCAGAATCATTTCTGGAAATGACCCAGATAAAAATTGCTTCAATTTGGCCCAAGAAAATGTTCCTGTTTTCTCTAAAAATATTGGTCAGAGGTAAAATTCCAACCAATATTTTTGGGAGCTCAGAAGTATTTATTTTTGGCCATTTGAATTAATGCAGTAAATATTTGCCTTGGATATATATATGTTATATATATATAATATATGTCCAAAAAATATGCTAGTTGATGAGGAGCTCTGGAATAATACCACTAGCCCCTACAAAAATTGGCATAAGCTAAAATGGTTTAGTATTTTAATTAAATCAGAACAAATGTCAGAAAAATAGAAAAGAAAACAAAAAGGGAAAACCTACCCGGGCCACTTACCATGCAGCATCAGGCGGCTTGGCCTGGCCCAATAGGCCGGCCCAGCCCACCACCGCTGTCGTCCTCCTGGCGCCAGTCGGGCAGGCGTGTGGCCGACGCGCACGCACCGCCGTGCCGCCACGCCTCCTGCCTGCCTGCCCCTCTCCCTCGACGCCTGGATGCCCCGCGCGAGGCCACGCGCCGCCCCGCACCGCTCTGTCTCTCTCCCCTGGCCTCCCCTCCTCTCCCTCGCTCTTTCTCGCGTCGAGCAACGTCCGCCGCCGTCGACGAGCACCACCGCGGCCATCGCCGTCCCCTCACCCCTCCGTCGTGTCCAGAAGCTCCGCTACGACTCCCTCGTCATCTCCGTCGAACTACGCGCCTCGGGAGGCCCTGGAGAGCCACCATCGCCGCCGTCTTCATCTCCGGTCGCCGAAGATCGTCTTCGCCGCCCCGCCGTCTTCAGCGCGTCCCCGAGCTCGCCATCAAGCCCGTCGAGCCCGCGGTGAGCTCCGCCACCGTTCCCCTCTCTCCGTTTAGCTGCCCGCACGCCGTAGCCCTCCTCCCCACCACGGCCGAAGCCTCTCGCCGCTGTCCATGTCACTGTCGTCGTCTCGGCCCGCCTCCGCCCAAACCGAGCACCCCATCGTGCTCCGGGTGCCACGAGGGTGCCACAGAGCCCCTCGGGTGGCCTCCCCGTGCCCTGCAGCCCGATCCCGCTCGAAGGCGAACTCCGGCCGCCGTCCCGAGCTTCTCTCCGGCGAGCTCCGGTGCCCCCGCGGCCTCCCACCTGCTCCCCTAGATGAGGGCGAGCGTGAGCTCTCCACTGGTGCCCTCAGCGCGTAGAACCGCTGCCGAAACAGCATCTCCGGCGAACATCCGCCGCGGTTTGAGGTCGCCGCCGGCCAAACTCCGGCGGGCTGATGTGGTCGCTTAGTTAGGCGCTAATCACCATTTTGCTAACCACCCCTGACACTGACAGTGGGCCCGGCACCCTCTAATCCTAATTAGATCAAATAAACCCCCTGTTAACTAACTGAGACACTGACGTGTGGCCCCCAGCCGCAGTTGTCTCACTAACGTCATGCTTACTCAATGCTGACGCAGTAATACAATTTTCTGGATTTATTCTTATTCAGGAATTTCCAGAAAATGCCCAAAACTTCAAAAAATCAGAGAAATTCAACCGTAGCTCAGATTGAAATAATTTATATATGAAAAATTATCGAAAAATGCAATCTATCCATCTGTATCAGTTTCATGCATGACAAAACAACTTATACCTGCTGTATAGGTGAAAGCATATAAATGGCATATATAAGAGCTTAATTTGGAGTTGCATTTTAACCCTTGGTTCAAATGGACTTCATTCAAATTGAATACTAGTTGCATTAGCTCAAACAGCATCACATCTTCATGCCATGTTCATACATCATATTGTTGCATATGCTTGTGTATTGATTGTTGGCACTGCTCCTTCTCGATAGGTCCTGCTCGAGACCGTTCCAGTACTGTCTGTGAAGCGATTGCCTCCCTTGTTGATTTACCCGGCAAGCAAACCCCTTGTTCATTCCGATACAATCCTACTCTCTCGCTCCTGCTCTCGGTTATTGCACTAGGACAACAACGATTCATACGCTACTTTGTGCTGCGGTAGTTGAACCCATTCCTCTGCATGACCTGTCATTGCCACAAGAATAGTTGAAACCCACTAGCATGTGTAGGAGTTGATTGAGCCATGTTGTGTTCCTACCATGCTATGCCTGCTATTGCTTAGAGTTGAGTCGTGTCTGATTCATTGGGAATGAATTGGAGTGTTACGATATGTTACGATCTTTGAGAGTGAAGTGTGTGAACACGATTTGGTAAAGGTAGCGGTGAGAGGCCATGTAGGAGTACATGGTGGGTTGTCTCACGGAACCGTCCTTAAGCACTTGAGCTCTATGTATGTCGTCCAATAACTCGATACTACCACACATTGGGCTCAAGGCGCTCCAAGCTCTCTCGACTTATTAACCAACTTGATCTCTGTCCGAGAGTCGCGACTAGTTTCGTGTTTGTAGGTAGTGCAATTTTTCTAACAAGTGGCACCCGGCAATGTGGGCTTTGGACAGACTAGGCACATGTGGCCTGGTGTACCGAGTGGCACCCGGATGGTGTGCTCGGGAACCCTGCACACATCGTTTGGGGCCGTGGCGACACCCGGCCGGATCTCCTTGCGGATGGAACCCGAATAGGCGATAAACCTGGGCTAGAGTCTTGTGTGGTTAGTCAGGTCGTGGCCGACACCCTCGCCAGGCTTCCGGTTGAAGGTTGCCGAGATACATGATGTGTACATGGTGATAAGTGGTGAGAGCGTGTGTGAAGAAGTACACCCCTGCAGGGTTATCATGATCTATTCGAATAGCCGTGTCCTCGGTTATGGACTTCTTGGATGCTTACGTGGTACATAGACAACTTGAAGTGGATATGCTAAAATGCTCAAGACAAGCGTGAGTGCTATGGATGGCCTTCTCGTATGGAGACGGGGATGAATCCATAGTAGTGTATTGTGTGGTGACTAGTGGACTCGTCTGCGCCATATCACCTCAAAGAAGTTCTCGTAGTCGTAGAACAGGATAGCCACAGAGTCAAAGCTGGCTTGTCGCAACTAAACCCCACATTACCCTCTTGATACAAATGCATGTATAATAGGAACTGATGTAAGTCTTGCTGAGTACCTTTGTACTCACGTTGCTTTATTTATGTTTTTGCAGCGGAGTTTTCGGTCTTACTAGTAGTTCCGCTTGGACTTCGACGAGTAGCTTGTTACCTCAGCTACGATCTTGTACCCTCGAGAGGGTCTTGTAGATAGTCAGGCTTCTCAGCCTTTTTCTTTTGTAGTTGTCTGTACTCAGACATGTAATGCTTCCGCTTGTTGTTGTATGCTCTGAATGATGGGTCATGTGACCCCTGTTTGTATTAATGCTATGTGGCTCTTCTGGGCCTTTATCTATATGAGTCTGCGTTATGTTCTGATGCCATGTTCTACAACACATACTTGCATGTTATGCGTACGTGTAACGTGTATTGCTATGTGTGGGATCCGACAACCTAGTTGTTTATCCTTGGTAGCCTCTCTTATGGGGAAATGTAGTCTAGTGCTTCCACCGAGCCATGGTAGTCCGCTACAGCCGGTTTGCGAGTCCTGCTAGCCCAGACTACTGCTCCGGAACACTTGACTGGCGACATGTGATTCACTTCGTTCTGTATACGTCGCCTTCGGGAAATGTCACGCGGTGACATCCGGAGTCCTGCCTAGCCTGCTACAGCCCGGGTTACGGAGTCCTGTTAGCCCAAAGGTTACAGCCCGGATTCGCACGCCGCTGACCGAAATGCTCGATGTTGATTCATGTATGCCTCTCCCCATAGGTTAGTGCCACTTTGGGTTCACGACTAGTCATGTCGGCCCGGGTTCTCTGTCATATGGATGCTAGCGACACTATCATATACGTGAGCCAAAAGGCGCAAACGGTCCCGGGCCATGGTAAGGCGACACCTATGGGAATACCATGCGTGAGGCCGCAAAGTGATATGATGTGTTACATGCTAGATCGGTGTGACTTAGGATCGGGGTCCTGACAGCTTTGGTATCAGAGCCTGACTGCCTGTAGGATTTCCAAGCCAACCTGGTCGAAGTTGAGTCTAGAAATTCTTTAGTTATGTAGGGGAATTGATTGTGGAAGGAACGTAAGGCTCTTTTTACTCCTTTACCTCATGCCCTTCGATGCGAGTCGTCCTATCTTTCCTACGGGGTTAAGGAACTATGCTTCCTCTTCTGTCTATCAGGATCACGTGTTACTACTCCGTAGTCCCATAGGATTGGATGATCAGAGTCATACCCCAGTTTTCGAGTACCTCCGGTGTAGCCTGTTTAGTACTATCCCAGAACCTTGAGTGGTGATGTTGGGTATGTTACTACCCCATTTTAGCAGGATGTCTCATCTTGAGCATTTTACTGCCGTTATGCTGCCGGAATTGCCCTAGGAGTTCGAGAGTTACTAATTTCTTTGTCCTACATTTTACAGTCTGTATTTGATGTTGATTCTGTCCTTGGTTTCGTTTCTCAAGATGTCATCAGTTAAGCGAAGTTCTGTTGCTTGTAGCCGAAACCACGGAGATGGTAGGGATGAGGATCCTCCCGACCAGTCTTCATTGGCAGAGTTCATGTTAGAGATGGAGAGGAACAAGCGTGAGTCTAACCGCTTGTTGGCACGTATCAAGGAGAACACCGCAAGCAGTTCAAAGGGTCTGCAACCATTCATGACTTCATTCGCTTGCACCCACCTACCTTTCATCATTCCATCGAGCCACTCGATGCGGATGGTAGCTCCGTAGTATCACACGCAAGCTCCATTCTGCGAACGTAGCTGAAAGTGACAAGGTCACCTATGCTGCATACCACCTGGAAGGTCCTGCTAGTCTCTGGTGGCAGAACTATGAGGCTATGCTTCCAGCTGGCCAGATTCCTACCTGGAGAGATTTCACTGAGGCTTTTCACGAGCATCACATTCCTGAAGCCCTCATCAATCGCAAGAGAGAAGAGTTCTGTAGTTTCATCCAGGGTAAGATGGCTGTTGATGCTTATAGTAGAGAGTTCGAGAACCTTGCCCGCTATGCTTCAGAAGAGGTGTCCACGGACGCCAAGAAGCAGGCTAGGTTCCGGAAGGGTCTCAACCCCAAGTTGCGTCGTGATCTCCACCTACATCATTGTGATACATTCCAAGCTCTTGTGAACAAGGCCATTAATGCAGAGACAGCTCAGCTCACTTACGAGGAGTCTCGTAAGCACATCCGTGATTTGGGATCTTCTTCCGGTTCTAGTTCTCAGAAGCGCCAGATTTGGATTCCGAACTCTGCTCTTCCACCCGGATATTCACCGAGGCCATCCCATGTGGCGCCTCACCCAGTTCAGTTACATGCTCCACCCAGGCCTATTGGTAGACCACTTGTCAATGCGGGTCCACGTCCAACTTCAGGGACTTGCTTCACATGCGGGAAGCCAGGACACTATGCACGTGACTGCTCTCAAGCCAGTTATGCTCCACCCCAGCCCGAGAAGCCTGTTGGCTGTGTTAAGCCATCACGCAAGATGATCAGTGTCAAGTCAGCCCCCACTGAACGTGGACGTGTGCATCACGTCTCAGCTAAAGACGCTCATGATGATCCGGATGTCGTTCTTGGTACACTCCTTGTCAACTGTCATCCAGCTTCGGTTCTATTCGATACTGGAGCATCTCACTCCTTCATCTCTAAAGGCTATGCTCGTTTGCACGACATGTCATTTTGTGATATGCCAACTCCGCTTGAAATCCAAACCCCAGGGTCTAGATGGCAAACCACTAGAATCAGCTATGGTAATGAAATCCTTGTTGATAGAGTTGTATTCCTTGCCTCACTTAGAGCCCTCAAGTCCACAGATATTAACATCATCTTGGGTATGGACTGGATGAAAGCTCATTATGCCAAGATTGATTGTTTCACTAGGTCTGTTCAGCTTACACACCCATCTGGCAAGATAGTCACCGTCTCCACTAGAGTTGCAAAGCGACAACTCTATTCTCTTAATGCCAGCCCTCTTCCAGACCTTGAAGATATCCCGGTAGTCCGTGACTTTACGGATGTCTTTCGGAGGAACTGCCAGTGTTCCACGGCGGAGATGTAGAGTTAATCATAGATCTTATCCCAGAACAGCTCCAATCTCTAGGAGACCTTACAAGATGGCACCCTTAGAACTAGCCGAGCTTAAGAAACAACTTGATGAGTCCTTGCAAAAGGGTTTCATCCGTCCTAGTTCTTCTCCTTGGGCTTGCCCCGTCCTCTTCGTCAAGAAGAAGGATGGTACGGACCGGATGGTTGTAGATTATCGTCCCGTTAATTTAGTCACGATAAAGAACAAGTATCCGCTCCCCAGGATCAACGACCTGTATGATCAGCTCACTGGATCCTCAGTCTTTTCCAAGATGGATTTAAGGTTAGGCTACCACCAAATCAAGATCAGGAACGGGGACATCCCCAAGATAGCCTTTGTCACTCGTTATGGCCAGTACGAGTACACCGTCATGTCCTTTGGTCTAACCAATGCTCCAGCCACATTCTCCCGCTTGATGAACTCGATCTTCATGGAGTACCTAGATAAGTTCGTCGTGGTTTATCTCGATGATATCCTTATTTACTCAAAGAACGAGGAAGAGCATGCCGAACATCTTAGACTTGTGTTAGAGAAACTTAGAGAGCACCACCTTTATGCCTAGTTCTCCAAGTGTGAATTTTGGTTGCCAAGTGACCTACCTAGGCCACGTAATCTCCGGTAAGGGCATTGCTGTCAATCCCGAGAGAGTTCAGGCCGTTCTCGATTGGACTCCACCAAACCGTTAAACAAGTTAGGT
Organism: Aegilops bicornis; assembly: GCA_021605145.1. Classification (NCBI taxonomy): domain Eukaryota; kingdom Viridiplantae; phylum Streptophyta; class Magnoliopsida; order Poales; family Poaceae; genus Aegilops; species Aegilops bicornis. The sequence continues at coordinate 586,084,248 of CM038673.1, read as the reverse complement.
GTTTCCTTGGTCTAGCCAGCTATTGTCGCCGCTTTGTTGAAAACTTCTCCAAAGTAGCCAAACCCCTCACGGAACTTCTCTAGAAAGATAAAAAGTTTGAGTGGTCCCCACAGTGTAGTACAGTTTTCGAGGTGAAAAGACGCCTGACTTCTGCTCCCATACTTGTGCCACCGGATTTCACTAAAGACTTTGTTATCTACTGCGACGCCTCACGACATGGACTAGGTTGCATTCTTATGCAGGATCATCATGTGATTGCCTATGCATCTCGTCAGTTGCATCCACATGAGGAGAATTATCCTACACATGATCTAGAGCTTGCAGTCGTAGTCTATGCACTTAAGACCTGGCGACACTACCTTCTTGGTAAACGGTAACCGACTCGGGCCGGCTATATATAGCACCCCGAGCTTGCTCTCGCCTCCGCACGACTCCACCACCTCACCAGACCCCGCCTAGCCACTGGAGGGGCCTCGAGGGGCCTTTCTTCCTCGACTCCGGCCACCTCCGTCCGCCTCGGGCTCCGGCATCGTTCTCTCCGGTGAGAACTCCTCCGCCGCCCTACTTTCGCCCGTAGCCTCGTACCACCTCTAGTAGGATAACCCCCACCTCAATTTTGGCCCCGCAGCTCTCTCCGGCGAGATCCACGACCATCCGAACCGCCGTCCGCCGGAGCAAGGGACGCCATCGACGAGGTGCTCGCCGACGACCTCTGCCACCACCCACAGGCGCGGAAGGGCGCACTGATCATGAAGGTACACCCTGATCACCCTACCTCGCCGTGGATCGCCGCCGGCGGCCACCGCACCTCTCGGCGCCGTCGCGCTCTGCTTTCCCTCGTTTGAAAATTCAAACCTGACGGGTGGAGCCCGCCTGTCAATCTCTCAGCCGTTTCTTTTAAACGAAACGTTATCTGGACTTTTCCGCAGAACCCCCTGGAAACTTTCTGTTTCATTACAGCTGGGTCCTTGGACCAAAACTCTTATAACTTTTAATTAGAAAAGTATTTTTGATTGATTCTTTTTTTGTCCTCTTTAAAATTTTGTCTAGTTTTTTATAAGATTTATTTGAAAAATATTTGGAGTAATTTTTGTGCACCTCACGGTATTTACGTTAGCTCGTATGTTTTCTTTATACCGTAGATACCGAAGGAGGTGACGGGACCGCAAACTTCACCGAGCTAGGCTCCGACTACTCTGAACCAGGCAAGCATGTTTGAACTTTTGATATGATGAGTGTTCTGGCAGGTTTGCATTAAGTAGTTTCATGGCATGCTTGTGAGCATACCGATGAATGTTATTTTTCATGCAAAGTTGAGGCAAGTGAGTTCGATAATCCATACGTGTTGGATGTGAATGTGCACGGCCATGTGTTGGCATGAGGATGGGTAAGATGGCAGTGTTGTAGCATGCCAGTCTTATGCCATACTATTGACTTCGTCAACCCGTGTCGATTCGGTTCCCATCCATTTCCTTCCCGTACTACCACATGTTTTCCGCAAGGGATATGGCTTAGTAAGTAGCAAACCGCTTTCCTGGTACACACCAAATGGAGAGGCCGTGATGATGGTTCCATGGCCCTGGATTAAAGCCAATCATCCGGTCAGGGGGCATGGGTGTTTCCGGTTGGGACCGAGAGGGGGGCACCCTTAGAGCGCGCATATAAATTTCATCCCATGCTATTCGAGATTGTGATCTCCCCGTCTCAAAAGTTTTTCTTGGACGACGTCTGGGGTGATTCCTGGCGTCGTAAGGTAGGATGGGTGTGTACTGGTTAGCTGTGTTTCTTCCGAAATACCATAAACGGAACTAGTCCTTCAGGACTACGGAAATCCGTTGGCTGTGGGAAATTTTAGTACAAACTCTGCAGAGTCATAAATCCTCAAATCATCTTATCCATGTCCAAGTTCTGTATTATCTTATCCTGACAAGTGTCAGCTTTGGTGACAGATACTCCGGTGAATCACAAGAGTACTAAGTCCGGTAAAATGTTTATTCCTGTGGATGGACTAACCCGTTTAAATTCATGTGTTGAATATTTATTATGAGTGCTATATCTTTGTGATGAAAGCCCTTTCGTGATGTCGCTCGAACGAGCATCGTGGCATTGCTGTTACTGATTTTTCTTATAAGCCCTTTACGTGATGTCGCTCGACGTCCATTGCGGCATTGATGTTACTTATTTTTATTATAAGCCCTTTCTGTGATGTCGCTCAGACGTCCGACTGCGGCATTGCCGTTACTGATTTTTCTTATAAGCCCTTTCTGTGATGTCGCTCAGACGTCCGACTGCGGCATTGATGTTACTTATTTTTATTATAAGCCCTTTACGTGATGTCGCCAGACGTCCGATCGTGGCATTGTCGTTACTGATTTTTCTTATAAGCCCTTTACGTGATGTCGCTCAGATGTCCGATCATGCACGCATGCATTTTATTTCAATATAAGCCCTTTACGAGGTGTCGCTCGACGCCGACCGTGGCAATATTTTGCTTATTTATTCACCTTCGAGGCGCCGCTCGGACACCGATCGGTTTTAAGTTTGCCTCCTTGGGTTTTCGAGCGGACTACCGCCGACTCCCATTTTAATTATTTTTCTATACTGCTTTAATTGAGCATTGTTAAGATTAACTATGTTGCATTCATGCTTCCATTTGTTGTATCTTTTGTCCGAACTGTCTTGCGAGTACTTTCATAGTACTCACCTGGCTTGTTGATTTGGCGAGATCTTGTGAAGGCAATCTCTTGGATGAAGAGTTCGATAGCGAGTCCGACGCCTAGAGGAATCCCAGTCAGTCTCGTGCGACCCCTGGATTAGTCCTTGTAAAATATCCGCTTCCGCTACCCAAATAAATTCATCGAGCCTCACCTCGATGCTCGATGAGCCGCCAGTGCAGTAGACTTATTAACCACCCCACTGTGTTATTCCACCAACCACGCATACTCTAAGTCAGTAGTATTCCCACCCTACACCTTGTGCCATATCCGCCATCATGTATAATTATTGGCGTGTTGTAATAAATGGTTGGGCATCTTTAGTCCGACCCTTGTATTATTGTAATGCTACTGGCTTCTTGTATCCAAGTTTTGTCTACCGATATGGAGGATTTATCCTCATATTGGATTTCATGGGTCGGTTGTTCAATAAATATTTTTATTGAAAATCCGGTCGTGACACTCTGCCGAGCGGAAGCGTGGCCTAGGGGGTCGCGCGGCTGTAGCGCGCCCCCCATCGACGGCCTGACGCCCGTCGCCTCGCGGGAGATCGCCTCCACGGCCGCGGAAAGCTGCTACGGGAGCCACAGGGTGCTTGCGAGGACGGCCTCGACCGCGCTTGGCCGGGGGAGAGTCAGGCTCCACCTGGCGGGCCTTCCCTTTCTCCGCGACCGAGAACCTCTTCGGCGGAGCCATGGACGAGAAGAAGAAGCAAGAAGAGGTGGACTGGAAGGGCGCACGTTGTTCCGTATTTATGGCCGGGGAAGGCCAACCGTCGACCTCCACGATTGCAGGTAATCATGACCCACTTTGCATGCAGGGACTTGTCAATTCGTGCAGTTGCCGAGGCGTCGTGGGGAAGCAGGGGCGCCCACGTCTAATCAACCGTCACGCGGCGCCCGAGGCCGCATGCTGTTAGGGCCCGCGGTGCTTCACACTTGCCCCTTCGCTTCTCCGCTCAGCCAAGTCCAGGCGCGCCTTGGGCCCGGGGGCTACTGTCGGCGTTCTGGGAACGGGGGTACCCAGACTTGCCTGCGTGCGGCGTGGCTCGAGGGGTGGCCCAGTACGGCCCATCTTCATCGGCACAAGCTCAAGACCCTCGCGAGGGGCCAAACCTCGCGGGGCGGACGACAGGAAGCTTCCTCAGGCACGGCCTCGTCAGGATAGCTCACGAGGAGGCGGGGTACCTCACGAGGTGCCCATGACGCAAGCCATGATGACCAAGGGCGCCAGGCGGGCCCCAGCCCGCGCAGTGTCCTCATTTACTCTTTGGTGCAAAGGGGGCAAGCGCAGGCGACAGTATCAAGCAAAGGCATCCGTTTGATTGCAACAAGAACAAGACCGTCATAGCGGCAGGAAGGAAGTCATCGTGGAGCCCAAGCCGGGCGTCACCACCAGAGCCTTTGACAAAGCGAGGACCATCTTTAGTCAGGATAAGTGTACTAGATGTTCCCCTTCAAAATGGCCAATTGTTGGCACCCTTCCCGCTCAATATTTGGGAAGAGGCCCAGGGCCTCTGCATATAAGTAGAGCTAGCCACCACAGTAGAGGGGGAGAGGGATCCGGACATCTCATCCTAGATTGATCCAATCCGATCGAGAGCCTAGCCACAAGAACACCTCACCCTCGCGAGGCTGTTCTTCCTTGTATTGTTCATCATCAGCCCAAGAGGCAATCCACCACACCACACACTGGAGTAGGGTGTTACACCACAATGGTGGCCCGAACCAGTATAAACCTTGCGTCTCTTGTGTTGTTCTCTTGGTAGTTTTAGATCCTTGCGAAGCGACGAGGCGCAGGTAGGTAGGGGGTGAGATCTCCGCGTGCACCCCAGAGTTTGAACCTAGAGGGTCTGCCGGAACCCGAAACCCGACAATCGCGTTTTACAATATGGTGCCGCCACCAAGCCCTAATCTCTCTCGGGAGGGCTGATCTGGAGTCCGTTCGGGGCTCCGGAGAGGGGAATCCGTCGCCATCGTCATCATCAACCTTCCTCTATCACCAATTTCTTGATGCTCACCGCCGTGCGTGAGTAATTCCATCGTAGGCTTGCTGGACGGTGATGGGTTGGATGAGATTTACCATGTAATCGAGTTAGTTTTGTTAGGGTTTGATCCCTAGTATCCACTATGTTCTGAGATTGATGTTGCTATGACTTTGCTATGCTTAATGCTTGTCACTAGGGCCTGAGTGCCATGATTTCAGATCTGAACCTATTATGTTTTCGTGAATATATGTGAGTTCTTGATCCTATCTTGCAAGTCTATAGTCACCTATTATGTGTTATGATCCGTTAACCCCGAAGTGACAATAATCGGGATCCTTACTGGTGATGACCGTAGTTTGAGGAGTTCATGTATTCACTAAGTGTTAATGCTTTGGTCCGGTACTCTATTAAAAGGAGGCCTTAATATCCCTTAGTTTCCATTAGGACCCCGCTGCCATGGGAGGGTAGGACAAAAGATGTCATGCAAGTTCTTTTCCATAAGCACGTAGGACTATATTCGGAATACATACCTACATTACATTGATGAACTGGAGCTAGTTCTGTGTCACCCTATGTTATAAATATTGCATGAGGAATCGCATCCGACATAATTCTCCATCACCGATCCAATGCCTACAAGCTTTTCACATATTGCTTTTTGCTTAGTTATTTACCGTTGCCACTGTTACAATTACTACAAAACTTCTACTGTTACTTTTATCACCGTTACTGTTACTTCCATACTACTTTGCTACTAAATACTTTGCTGCAGATATTAAGTTATCCAGGTGTGGTTGAATTGACAACTCAACTGCTAATACTTGAGAATATTCTTTGGCTCCCCTTGTGTCAAATCAATAAATTTTGGTTGAATACTCTATCCTCGATAACTGTTGCGATCCCCTATACTTGTGGGTTATCAAGACTATTTTCCGGCGCTGTTGCCGGGGAGCATAGCTCTATTATTTGAGTCACTTGGGATTTATATCTGTTGATCACTAAGAGGAACTTGAAAGATGAAAGAACTAAGATTTTTCTCTCAACTACGAGGGGAGGTAAGGAACTCCTGAGGCAGTCCTGGATAAGGCGGTATCCGGACAGCCGGACTGTATACATCGTCCGGACTATTGAAGCGTGAAGGTACAAGACTCAAGACTTTGGCCCATGTCCGGATGGGACTCTCCTTGGCGTGGAAGGCAAGCTTGGCGATCCGGATATTATGTTTCCTTCCTTGTAACCGAATCCATGTAAACCCTAGCCCTCTCCGGTGTCTATATAAACCGGAGAGGTTGGTCCTTAGAAGGCCGATCACAATTACAATCATACCATCATAGGCTAGCTCTTAGGGTTTAGCCTCTACGATCTCGTGGTAGATCTACTCTTGTACTACCCATATCTTCAATATTAATCAAGCATGAAGTAGGGTTTTACCTCCATCGAGAGGGCCCGAACCTGGGTAAACATCTGTGTCCCTCGCTTCCTGTTACCATCAGCCTAGACGCACAGATCGGGACCCCCTACCCGAGATCCGCCGGTTTTGACACCGAAATTGGTGCTTTCATTGAGAGTTCCTCTGTGTCGTTGCTACAGGGCTTGATGGCTCCTTTAACCATCGTCAACAACACGATCCCGGGTGAGACCTTTCTCCCCGAACAGATCTTCGTGTTCGGCGGCTTCGCCCTACGGGCCAATTCGCTTGGCCATATGGAGCAGATCGACAGCTACGCCCTGGCCACCAGATCAGGACCGGAAACCTGAACTACACGACGGACGTCCGCTGAGACGGGATCTTCGACGGATTCGGGCCCATGCCAGGAGCACCGGACAGTCACGACGAGCACGGCTTAGACCTGCTGTCGGACAAAGCTCGGGGTATCACCCCCGCAGTAGCCTCGGACCTAAATCCGAAACAGGCCGCGTTGCCTAAGGACGGAGGGCTGGACCCTGCCCCACAGGTCGCGCACTCATCGGCGGTGGAGCCGAACACGGGCCTTACCTCTGTGGTGGCCTGTGACTCCGGACCCCCGGATTCGTATCCGGATGTTGGTTCTGGTCCGCGCACTCCCGAGCCAGTCGAGCCAGGTTGGGCTCCGGTAATGGAGTTCACCGCTGCGGATATCTTTCAGCACTCGCCCTTTGGCGACATGCTGAACTTGTTAAAAACTCTCTCTTTGACAGAAAATTCTGGGCCAAACTATGTCCGGCTCGAGTGGGAAGCAGGCGACGAAGAAATTCGTTACCCACCCACCACCCACTTCATAGCCACGGTCAATGATTTAACCGACGTGCCTGATTTCGACTCCGAAGACATCGCCGGTATGGACGACGATGCAGGAGAAGATTCGGAATCTATCGGGCGCTGGACTACTCCTTCATAACACGACATATACAAGGTGGATACGCCCGAAGAGGACAAAGGCGACAATCCGGACGATAAAACCCCTGGACAAAAGCCAAAGCAACGGTGCAGACGCCGTTCTAAGTCCAGCAACAGTAAAAATAGCGACAAGAGCGCCAGAGGGATCGATACTACAATCAACTCCGAAGGCAACAATGACCATACGGACCCAACGATGAAGCAGGACGAACCAGGTCACCCTGAACACAGTTCGGAGCAGACGCCCGAGGACAATGATCCCGACGGACGATGTCATCAAACCGAACCAGCACAGGAAAACAATCCGGATAATGATGCAATCCTGGAAAAACACGTGGAACGAGATAACCTCCACAGAAAGCTTATGGCCACCACAAGAAGTCTAAAGAAGCAGAAGCAACGGCTCAAAGCCGCACAGGAAACGCTCAACCGTAGATGGAAAAAAGTGCTTGACACTGAAGAAAGATACGGTGATGATCTCCATACAAAGAGCTATCCAAAACGCAAGCTACTGCGAGAATTTGATGACGAAGCCGTGCCACTTCATAACCGCAACAAAGCGGCTACCGATGATACGTCTCCAACGTATCTATAATTTTTGATTGCTCCATGCTACTTTATCTACTGTTTTAGGCAATATTGGGCTTTATTTTCCACTTTTATATTATTTTTGGGACTAACCTATTAACCGGAGGCCCAGCCCAGATTTGTTGTTTTATGCCTATTTCGATGTTTGAGGAAAATGAATATCGACGGAGTCAAAAGCGGAACGAAATCAACTGGAGAAGTTATTTTTGGAAGGAAACCCACGATGGACTTGGACCCCACGTCGGAAGATACGGGGCGTGCTCACGAGGGTGGGGTGCGCCCACCCCTGGCGCGCCCCGCCTCGTGGGGCCCCGTAGCTCCACCGACGTTCTCCTTTCACCCATATATACCGTCGTACCCTAAAACTTCCGAGCAGAAGATAGATCAGGAGTTCCGCCGCCCGCAAGCCTCTGTAGCCACCAAAACCAATCGGGACCCTGTTCCCAAGACTCGCCGGAGGGATCCCATCACCGGTGGCCATCTTCATCATACCGGCGCTATCCATGACGAGGAGGGAGTAGTTCACCCTCGGGGCTGAGGGTATGTACCAGTAGCTATGTGTTTGATCTCTCTCTCTCTCTCTCGTGTTCTCTCTCGTGTTCCTCTATGGCATGATCTTGATGTATCCCGAGCTTTGCTATTGTAGTTGGATCTTATGATGTTTCTCCCCCTCTACTCTCTTGTGATGAATTGAGTTTCCCCTTTGAAGTTATCTTATCGTATTGAGTCTTTATGAGAACACTTGATGTATGTCTTGCCGTGATTATCTGTGGTGACAATGGGATATCATGTGCCACTTGATGTATGTTTTGGTGACCAACTTGCGGGTTCCGCCCATGAACCTATGCATAGGGGTTGGCACACGTTCTTGATTCTCCGGTAGAAACTTTGGGGCACTCTTTGAAGTACTTTTATGTTGGTTGGATGAATGTGAGATTGTGTGATGCATATCGTATAATCATGCCCACGGATACTTGAGGTGACAATGGAGTATCTAGGTGGCATTAGGGTTTTGGTTGATTTGTATCTTAAGGTGTTATTCTAGTACGAACTCTTTTATAGATTGATCCGAAAGAATAGCTTTGAGGTGGTTTCGCACCCTACCATAATCTCTACGTTTGTTCTCCGCTATTAGTGGCTTCGGAGTGACTCTTTGTTGCATGTTGAGGGCTTGTCATATGATCTATCTATGTTATTATTGTTGAGAGAACTTGCACTAGCGAAAGTATGAACCCTAGGCCTTGTTTCCTATCATTGCAATACCGTTTACGCTCACGTTTATCATTAGTTACCTTGCTGTTTTTGTATTTTCAGATTACAAAAACCTATATCTACCATCCATATTGCACTTGTATCACCATCTCTTTGCCGAACTAGTGCACCTATACAATTTACCATTGTATTGGGTGTGTTGGGGACACAAGAGACTTTTTGTTATTTGGTTGCAGGGTTGTTTGAGAGAGACCATCTTCATCCCTCGCCTCCATGGATTGATAAACCTTAGGTCATCCACTTGAGGGAAATTTGCTACTGTCCTTCAAACCTGTGCACTTGCAGGCCCAACAACGTCTACAAGAAGAAGGTTGTGTAGTAGACATCAAGCTCTTTTCTGGGCCGTTGCCGGGGAGGCTAGGTAAGTGAAGGTATATCTTTAGATCTTGCAATCGAATCTTTTTGTTTCTTGTTTTAGCACTAGTTAGTTTATAAAAGAAAACTACAAAAAAATGGAAATGAGTTTGTCTCATACGCTTCATCTTTTTAATATCTTTCGTGAGTATGATGGAAAGGAAAATTGTGCCAAAGTGTTAGAAGAAGAATGCATTAAATTGTTTGGCACTAAATCTTCGAATGACGAGAATGATTGCAATGTTGTTAGTATTTATTCCTTGAATATCCATGATGCTAATGATATGCAAAGCCGAAAGCTTGGGGAAGCTATGTTTGATGAAGATGATATTTTTTGTCCCCCAAGTTTTGATGAGCAAATTTATTATGATGAAAGCATGCCTCCTATCTATGATGATTATTGTGATGACACGTATGCTTTAAAGAATAATGATAACCATGAAACTTGTCATCTTGATCTTAATTTTCAATCATATGATAGTTATTTTGTTGAGTTTGCTCCCACTATTATTCATGAGAAGAAATTTGCTTATGTGGAGAGTAATAAAAATTCTATGCTTGTAGATCATGAAAAGAATGCTTTAGGTGCAGGTTATATTGTTGAATTCATTCATGATGCTACTGAAAATTATTATGAGGGAGGAACATATGCTTCTACATATTGCAATAATATCAAGTTTCCTCTCTATGTGCTTAAAGTTTTGAAGTTATGCTTGTTTTACCTTCCTATGCAAGTTGATTATTGTTCCCATAAGTTGCTTCCTCACAAAATCCCTATGCATAGGAAGTGGGTTAGACTTAAATGTGCTAGTCATATTCTTCATGATGCTCTCTTTATGTTTCAATTCTTATCTTTTATGTGAGCATCATTGAAATCATCATGCCTAGCTCGGGGCGTTAAACGATAGCGCTTGTTGGGAGGCAACCCAATTTTATTTTAGTCTCTTGCTTTTTGGTTATGTTTAGTAATAAATAATCCATCTAGCCTCTGGTTAGATGTGGTTTTGTGTTTTAATTAGTGTTTGTGCCAAGTGGAACCTTTGGGAAGATTTGGGTGAAGTCTTTATGATCATGCTGTAAAAACAGAAACTTTAGCGCTCACGAGATTAGCTATAACTTTTAACTGGAGAGTACTATTTAGTTGATTCCTTTTGTAGATGATTACTAGACAAATTCCTCAGGTCCACCAATTTATTTTAGAATTTTTGGAGTTCCATAAGTTTGCGTTAGTTACAGATTACTACAGACTGTTCTGTTTTTGACAGATTCTGTTTTTCGTGTGTTGTTTGCTTATTTTGATGAATCTATGGCTAGTAAAATAGGTTATAAACCATAGAGAAGTTGGAATACAGTAATTTTAACACCAATATAAATAAAGAATGAGTTCATTACAGTACCTTGAAGTGGTGTTTTGTTTTCTTTCGCTAACGGAGCTCACGAGTTTTCTGTTAAGTTTTGTGTTGTGAAGTTTTCAAGTTTTGGGTAAAGATTCGATGGACTATGGAATAAGGAGTGGCAAGAGCCTAAGCTTGGGGATGCACAAGGAACCCCAAGGTAATATTCAAGGACAACCAAGAGCCTAAGCTTGGGGATGCCCCGGATGGCATCCCTCTTTAAATCTTCGTTCCTCGATAACTTTACTTGGAGCTATATTTTTATTCACCACATGATATGTGTTTTGCTTGGAGCGTCATTTTCTTTTGTTAGTATTTGCTTGCTGTTATTTAGATTAGTTTTTGGCATCTTTACTTTCAATAAAATGTCAAGGATAGCATTTTCCATGCTTATTTTGCAAATATGCATGTTGCTGTTTGAAAACAGAAAGTTTACCGCTGTTGCAAAAATTCCTTAGAAAAGTCAGAGAGTGGTATAATGTTGAATCTTTTTGAATATTGTGCTCTGATAAATTTATTAAAGTGGGAATTGTAGTTCATAATTTTTGGAGTTAGGTAAGTATGATGAATTTTGCATTCTTTACAGACTGTACTGTTTTGGCAGATTGCTGCTATGTTTGCATTGTTTGCATATGTTTGCTTGTTTAATGATTCTATTTGAGGATAGGAGTATTAAATATGCAGAGGCATTTAGTATGAAATGTTGAATGATAATTTAAGTGATTTGTTACAGTAGAAAATGATAAGGTTTTGCATTGGTTTATACTAACCTATCTCACGAGTTCTTGTTGAGTTTGTTGTGAATGAAGCTTTTGATAAAAAGAGAAACCATGATATGAGAGGAATTAAGGAGACACAAAAGTTCAAGCTTGGGGATGCCCAAGGCACCCCAAGATAATATTTCAAGAAGTCTCAAGCATCTAAGCTTGGGGATGCCCCGGTAGGCATCCCACCTTTCTTCTTCAACAACTATCAGTTAGTATCGGTTGAGCCTAAGTTTTTGCTTCTTCACATGAGTTGTGCTATCCTTGCAATGTACTTTTCTTTAGCTTTGCTTTCTGTTTAAATAAAGTATCAAGATCTGAAATTATTAAATGGGATAGTCTTCACATAGTTGCATAATTATTCGGCTACTCATTGATCTTCACTTATATCTTTTGGAGTAGTTTGTTGTTTGCTCTAGTGCTTCACTTATATCTTTTAGAGCACAATGGTGGTTTTATTTTGAAGAAATATATGAACTCTCATGCTTGACTTATATTATTTTGAGAGTCGTTAATAGCATGGTAATTTTCTTAATGTTAATATACTTGGTGTTCAAGATATGTGAAACTTTCTTTTGAGTGCGTTGAATACTAAGATAAGTTTGATGCTTGATAATTGTTTTGAGATATGGAGGTGATAATATCAAAGTCATGCTAGTTGAGTAGTTGTGAATTTGAGAAATGCTTGTGTTGAAGTTAGCAAATCCCGTAGCATGCATGTATGGTTAAAGTTGTGTAACAAATTTGAAACATGAAGTGTACAGCTTGTGCATCCTTATGAGTGGCGGTCGGGGACGGCGATGGTCTTTTTCCTACCAATCTATCCCCCTAGGAGCATGCGCGTAGTACTTGATTTTTGATGACTTCTAAATTTTTACAATAAGTATATGAGTTCTTTTGACTAATGTTGAGTCCATGGATTATACACACTTTTACCTTTCCGCCTTTGCTAGCCTCTTCGGTACCGTGCATTGCCCTTTCTCACCTCGAGAGTTGGTGCAAACTTCGCTGGTGCATCCAAACCCCATGATATGATACGCTCTTTCACACATAAACCTCCTTATATCTTCCTCAAAACAGCCACCATACCTACCTATTATGGCATTTCCATAGCCATTCCGAGATATATTGCCATGCAACTTTCCACCGTTCCGTTCATCATCATCATGACATACTTTATTTTTGTCATATTGCCATTGCATGATCATGTAGTTGACATCGTATTTGTGGCAAAGCCACCATGAATTATTTTTCACACATGTCACTCTTTATTCATTGCACCATCCCGGTACACCGCCGGAGGCATTCATATAGAGTCATACCTTGTTCTAGTTTCGAGTTGTAATCCTTATGTTGTAATCAATAGAAGTGTGATGATCATCATTCAATAGACCATTGTCCCAAAAAAAAGAGAAAGGCCAAAGAAAACAAAAGAAGGCCCAAAAAACAAAAAAAATAAAAAAAATAAATAAAAAGGGGGCAATGCTACTATCCTTTTTTTCCACACTTGTGCTTCAAAGTAGCACCATGTTCTTCGTGTAGTGAGTCTCATATATTGTGCTTCAAAGTAGCACCATGTTTTTCATATAGTGAGTCTCATAAGTTGTCTTTTTCATACTAGTGGGAATTTTTCATTATAGAACTTGGCTTGTATATTCCTATGATGGGCTTCCTCAAATGCCCTAGGTCTTCATGAGCAAGCAAGTTGGATGCACACCCACTAGTTTTCTTTTGTTGAGCATTCATAGCTCTAGTGCATCCATTGCATGCCAATCCCTACTCCTCATGTCAACATCAATTGATGGGCATCTCCATATCCCGTTGATTAGCCTCGTAAATATGAGACTTTTTCCTTTTTTGTCTTCTCCACACAATCCCCATCATCATATTCTATTCCACCCATAGTGCTATATCCATGGCTCACGCTCATGTATTGCGTGAAGGTTGAAAAAGTTTGAGATTATTTAAGTATGAAACAATTGCTTGGCTTGTCATCGGGGGTATAGAAGTTGGGAACATCTTTGTGTGACGAAAATGAAGCATAGCCTAACTATATGATTTTGTAGGGATGAACTTTCTTTTGCCATGCTATTTTGAGAAGACATGGTTACTTTGATTAGTATGCTTGAAGTATTATTATTTTTTATGTCAATATGAACTTTTGTCTTGAATATTTCAGATCTGAATATTCATATCACAATTAAGAAGATTTATACTGAAATTATGCCAAGTAGCACTCCACATCAAATATTCTTTTTTTATCATTTACCTACTCGAGGACGAGCAGGAATTAAGCTTGGGGATGCTTGATACATCTCCAACGTATCTATAATTTTTGATTGCTCCATGCTACTTTATCTATTGTTTTAGGCAATACTGGGCTTTATTTTCCACTTTTATATTATTTTTGGGACTAACCTATTAACCGGAGGCCCAGCCCAGATTTGTTGTTTTATGCCTATTTCAGTGTTTTGAGGAAAAGGAATATCAGACGGAGTCAAAACGGAACGAAATCAACTGGAGAAGTTATTTTTGGAAGGAAACCCACCTGATGGACTTGGACCCCACGTCAGAAGATACGGGACGTGCTCACGAGGGTGGGGGGCGCGCCCACCCTCCTGGGCGCGTCCCCCTGCCTCGTGGGGCCCCCGTAGCTCCACCGACGTTCTCCTTTCACCCATATATACCGTCGTACCATAAAACTTCCAGAACAGAAGATAGATCGGGAGTTCCGCCACCGCAAGCCTCTGTAGCCACCAAAAACCAATCGGGACCCTGTTCCGGCACCCTGCCGGAGGGGGATCCCATCTCCGGTGGCCATCTTCATCATCCCGGCGCTATCCATGACGAGGAGGGAGTAGTTCACCCTCGGGGCTGAGGGTATGTACCAGTAGCTATGTGATTGATCTCTCTCTCTCTCTCTCTCTCTCTCTCTCGTGTTCTCTCTCGTGTTCCTCTATGGCATGATCTTGATGTATCCCGAGCTTTGCTATTGTAGTTGGATCTTATGATGTTTCTCCCCCTCTACTCTCTTGTGATGAATTGAGTTTCCCCTTTGAAGTTATCTTATCAGATTGAGTCTTTATGAGAACACTTGATGTATGTCTTGCCGTGATTATCTGTGGTGACAATGGGATATCATGTGCCACTTGATGTATGTTTTGGTGACCAACTTGCGGGTTCCGCCCATGAACCTATGCATAGGGGTTGGCACACATTCTTGATTCTCCGGTAGAAACTTTGGGGCACTCTTTGAAGTACTTTTATGTTGGTTGGATGAATCTGAGATTGTGTGATTCATATCGTATAATCATGCCCACGGATACTTGAGGTGACAATGGAGTATCTAGGTGACATTAGGGTTTTGGTTGATTTTTATCTTAAGGTGTTATTCTAGTACGAACTCTTTTATAGATTGATCCGAAAGAATAGCTTTGAGGTGGTTTAGTACCCTACCATAATCTCTATGTTTGTTCTCCGCTATTAGTGACTTCGGAGTGACTCTTTGTTGCATGTTGAGGGCTTGTCATATGATCTATCTATGTTATTATTGTTGAGAGAACTTGCACTAGCGAAAGTATGAACCCTAGGCCTTGTTTCCTATCATTGCAATACCGTTTACGCTCACGTTTATCACTAGTTACCTTGCTGTTTTTGTATTTTCAGATTACAAAAACCTATATCTACCATCCATATTGCACTTGTATCACCATCTCTGTGCTTTACAGAGGGGCATGCCATAGCACGTCCAGATACAGAGGGGCTGCTCACCCCCTGTGCTTTACCGAAGAAGTAGTGGACCATGAATTTCCATAGGGCTCTAAACCTGTGAACACAGAGGCATACGACGGAACGACAGACCCAGGGGTCTGGATCGAGGACTTTATCCTGCATATACATATGGCTCGTGGGGATGACCTCCATGCTATCAGATACCTTCCCCTCAAACTAAAGGGACCAGCTCGACACTGGTTGAAAAGCCTCCCCGAAAATTCAATTGGGAGTTGGGAGGAACTCGAGGATGCTTTCAGGGCCAATTTTCAAGGGACTTATGTCCGGCCTCCGGATGCTGACGACTTAAGTCACATAATCCAACAGCCCGGAGAGTCCGCCCACAAGCTTTTGAACAGATTCCTCACTAAAAAGAATCAAATTGTCGATTGTCCGGATGCCGAAGCCTTAGCGGCATTCAAACACAGCATCCGCGACGAGTGGCTCGCCAGGCACCTCGGCCAAGAAAAGCCAAGGACAATGGCAGCCCTAACAAGTCTTATGACCCGCTTTTGCACGGGTGAAGATAGCTGGCTAGCCCGTGAAGGCACCAGCGACCCCAGCACATCCGAAATAAGGGATGGCAACGGAAAGCCACGGCGTAATAAAAACAAACGCCAAAATAAGGAAGAGAGCCCGGATAGTAGAACGGTTAATGCCGGATTCAGGGGCTCTCGACCTAATCAGCAAAATAAGCCATCTAAAGGCAGTAAAGAGGGACCGTCTGGTCTAAACAGAGTCCTGGACATACTATGCCAAATTCATGGCACCCCTGACAAACCTGCGAACCACACGCACAGAGAGTGCTGGGTCTTCAAGAAGGCTGGCAAACTAAATGCCGAACACAAGGGAAGGGAAACACCAAGTGAAGACGAGGATAACCTCGCCAGCCGAACACTGGGGGACATAAAAAATTCCCGCCAGAGGTTAAAACAGCGAACATGATCCACGCGACTCGCACATCCATGAGAAGGCACGAACGCACGCATAAAGACACGCGCGATATAGAGCCCATCGTAACCACACCTAACTACTGGATGTCTTATCCGATCACCTTCGATCACTTGGACGGCCGAACTAGTATTCGGTGCGAAGGATCAGAGGCCTTGGTGCTTGAACCAATAATCGACGGATACCATCTCACCCACGTCCTCATGGACGGCGGCAGCAGTCTCAATCTAATATATGATGACACTGTTCGCAGGATGGGGATAGACCCATCCAGAATTAGTCAAATCAACACCACCTTTGAAGGGGTGATACCAGGCGTTGAAGCCTACAGCAGGGGCTCCGTCATACTGGAGGTAACATTCGGCTCTCCAGGCAACTCCAGAAGCGAAGAACTACTATTCATCATCGCACCCTTCCAAAGCGACTATCATGCATTGTGTCGGATTTCGGGTTCCGGCAGACCCTTGAGGTTCGAACACTGGGGTGCGCGCGGAGATCCAACCTTCCACCGTCTCGCACCTTGCCGAATCGCTGGGACCTAAACTACTAAAATGTAACAGCACAAGAGACACAAGATTTATCTTGGTTCGAGCCACCATTGTGGTGTAATACCCTACTCCAGTGTGTGGTGTGGTGGATTTCCTCTTGGGCTGTTGAGGAACAATACAAGGAAGAACAGCCTCGCGAGGGTCTGTTCTTGGCGGGTGCGATGAACTGCTAGGTGGTATTCAGTCGCTCTAGCTACTGGTTTCTTGATGAGGATTCCGGATCCCTCGCCTTGGGGGTGGCTACTCCTATTTATAGGCGAAGGCCCTGGGCCTCTTCCCAAATATTGAGCGGGAAGGGCACCAACAATTGGCCATTTTGAAGGGGAACAGCTGGTACACTTATCCTGACTAAAGTTGGTCCTCGCCTGCCAAAGGCTCTGGTGATGACGCCTGCTTGGGCTCCACGATGACTCCCTTCCAGCCGTTGGGGCTGGTCTTGGTCTTTTTGCACCGAAACAGATGCCTTTGCTTGATGCTCTCGCCTGCGCTTGCCCCCTTTGCACCAAAGAGGAAAGGAGGACACTGCGCGGGCTGGCGCCCGACTAGCGCCCTCGGTCGTCCTGGCTTACGTCATGGGCACCTCGCGAGGTACCCTGCCTTGAACTCTCCGCCTCCTCATGAGCTAGCCTGACGAGGCCGTGCCTGAGGAAGCTCCTTGTCGTCCGCCCCGCGAGGCTTGGCCCCTCGCGAGGGTCTGGAGCTTGCGTTGATGAAGATGGGCCGTCTTGGGCCTCCTTGAGCCACGCCGCAGCCGCAGCGAGCAAGTTTGGGGACCCCTGCTCCAGAACGCCGACAGTTGCCCCTGGGCCCATGGCGCGCCCGAACTTGGCCGAGCAGAGAGGCGAAAGGGCAAGTGCGAAGCGTCGCGGGCCCTAACAGCCTACGGCCTTGGGCGCCGCGTGGCGGTTGATTGGACGCGTGCGCCTCTGCGACCGCGTGGGTTGATAACAGAGCGGCATCTTCCTTGCCTCCTTTACTGTCTCCAGTTGCTGCTCAGATCCCCTTTCTTGCGCCTCTCCTCTCTGCTTCCAAGACCTTCAGATCCACTCTGCCTGCGTGCCCTAGCCAGTCATGGCGCCTCGTCAAGCCCCGGCCGGAGCTTGGTACTCTCCTGCCTTGGACCCGCCAAATGTGTCAGGGCCGAGCCTTGCCCTGGTGCGCCGGATGGCGGAGGCGCAGGGCGTCAACGGAGCGGAAGCGTTCAAGGCCGGCTCCGCCGCCCCTGAGGGTCGGGGGAGTACCTTCTACCCATTCTTCGTGAGCGCCATCATTGCTGGTCCGTGCCTCCCTTTTACGAAGTTCTTCTTCTCCGTCCTCCGTCACTACAACATTCAAGCTCTGCACCTCCATCCCAACTCCGTCCTTCTTCTCCGCAATCTTCGCCTACTATTGTGAGGCCCATGTTGGGGTGAAGCCCTCGGTGGCCTTGCTGCGCCACTATTTCTCCCTCCGAACCTCCCGTGGTTCCGCCTCCAGGCGTCTTGTGAAGCTTCAGATACGGGCGGAGCCATCGCCATTTCAAACCACAGGAAGCGGATTGAGGTTTTCAGGAGCAAGTGGGTCTTGGTGGATGCGGGGCGCATCCACCCTCGGCTGATTCTGCCCATGGAGCACCCTGAGAGCTCCGACGACTGGTCCCGAGTGGAGCTTCGGGATCCCCGCGCGAAGCTGGTGCTGGAGAAGATGGACGCAGATCTGAAGCCGGCCAACGCGGCGGCGGCGAAGCTGACCGGTGCATCGCTGCTGAGGGAGTTCCTGGAGCATCAACTGGCTCCGCTTCGTCAGTACTCGCTTCCGATGTGGAGGCCTCACTCGAGCCCCGTGGTCCTGGCCGGCGAGGATCTGGCGACGGTCCTCCAGTCCTTGGTTGGGGGTGATGTGGTGATCTTGGGCGCCCAGCATCCTTGTTCCTTCAGCGAGGATTGGGAACAGGTAGTGGGGCCCATTCACATCTTCAATGGGGACGGCCCGTGCCCGTGGAGGCTCCGGAGGACCTGGTGGACGTGTCCTCTTCCGACTCCAGCGAAGAGGTGGAGGAAAGAGAGCCGGGAGAGGGGGTTGATTCGGGGGCGGATTCAAGGGCTCCCCCCCTTCGGCGCATGTCCCGCACTCTCCGCCTCCCCCAGAGTGACGACGACGAGGATGAGGATGAGCATGGAGGCAGAAGCCTGCCCCTGGTCCCGAAGAAGGACCGGACTGGGCTGGTCCCCCGCGGGTCCGCCCCGGCCCCGGGGCGATCCGCAGACGCGCCTCCTGCTCCTGGTCTCCTTGAAGCTGACCCCTGCAGCCGGCTGTCGGGCTTCAAGTATGGTCGGAGGTTGCTCGAGTCCACCAGCGACGACCAGTAAGTGCTTGATTCTTGTTTTATTCCTTGCTTTGTCGCCGAGGCTTGATATTTGTATCTCTTGGCTAGGCTGGCGCCTGCGGAGAAGAAGCTGAAGGGAGCTCCTGAGGTTTCATCTGGGGCGGCGCCTCTGCCCGCGAAGGAAGGCGATGGCAAGACACGGGCCTCTCCTGCCCGGTCATCCTCACGAGGCCTGGCGGAGCTGGCTGGGGCGAGCTCAGCCCCCATGGCCCAAGCGACTCCCGAGGTGTCCTTGCATGATGCCGCCGCCATAGCTGTTGGGCGCAGCAGGTCCCGCCTCATGATACTGTGTTTACGCCGCCGCCATCTCCTCCTACTCCACCAACCGCTGTCTCTCCGACTCCTCCCACTGTCCTGGATCGTGCTGCCGCTGAATTGGACCGGCTGCGGCAAGATCTTCTGGGCACCGACCCTCGCTTGGTGGCCGGGCGCTTGGAGCTGGCCTCTGGCTGGATTCTCTCCGATGCTTCGATTCGGGCGGCGCTGTTACAGGCCTCGACGACTTGCGACAAGGAGAAGCAGGTTGTCCATGAGGCGAAGATTGCCCGCGATGCTGCCCTGGGGGAGGCAGCTAGCATCCAAGGTCGCTGTGAGACGCTGGAGAGCGAGCTGAAGGGCCTGCAGAACCAGCTTGCCGAGGAGGCCCGCCTCCGCCAGGAGCAGGAGGAAAGCATGAAGGCTCGTGAGGCGGCCGTCAAGGACCGGGAGGCCAGGCTCAAGAAGCGCCGCGACCGCCTAGGCGCATTGGAGCAGGAGTTGGAGACGAGGAAGGTCGAGCTGGACGACAAGGCGCGGGTTCTTGCAGAAGATCGCGTGGCCTTCATGGATATGGAGGTGAAGGCTCGCTCTTTGCTGAAGACGCTTGACGACAGCGGCCTGGAGAGTCCGCTGGCCGGGGCCGAGGATGGTCCCGCCAAGCTGCTTCCCTTCCTGGTTCGCGCTCTTGAAGATGTCTCCCTTGGCCTTGGCCCCACGGCCGAGGCCGAGGCGCGTGTCTTGTCTTCTGCGACACTGACGCGGGTCCTCAACCACGTCTACCTTCGCGATCCTAGCGTCGACCTGGACAGCCTGCTGGAGCCAGCAAGCGGCGAGCATGCAGCTGCCGCTGCTAAGGCTGTGAAGGGTCGCGTGGAGGCTCTGTTGGGGAAGTTCCGGGCCTTCAGCACCAAGCCGAAGCGAGGCGCTGCCGGCCCTGCTGCTCCACAAGGCGAACCCACTCCGCGCTGCTCCACCGCCGACAAGTGAATCCGTTGTGGCTGCTGTCACCTTTTAATACACCGCACATGTATCATGCCTCGGGGAGGCGTTTAAACGTGCATTTGGTATTGCGATAACAGTATGGACTGTAATATTTGCTTTTGAATTCCTTGAAATTTGCGCTTCCTACTTGCTTATGTTCTACGCCGGCAGAGCCGCCCTCACAGATACCTCAGCCGTTAGCCCCGACCAGAAACCAGGACGGGACCAAGGAGTGAGGGGCTATGTGACAAGTTAGGCTCCTGAGTCGCGATGCTCAGGAGTCCCATTTGGCGCACGAATAGCAAGTAGGGAGGTGAGACACGGGCGGATGTACCGTTCTACGTCTGCAGAGCCCGGCCCCGCACATACCTCAACCGCCGTTAGCCTTTCGGAACTAAGGGGTGAGGGGCTACGTGACCAGTTAGGCTCCTGAGTCGCGATGCTCAGGAGCCCCCCTTGACGCTCAAATGGCATTCATACCTTGGCTCCGCTCGGGGAGTGACGTGCGACAAACCAGGCCCGGGGGGCCTGGTTGGGTGGCGTGCGTCTGGGCGTGACCCAGACGCAGCCCCCGTGCCCAGCCCCCTCGCGCGGCGCTCCCGAGGGGAGGCGTTGCGTTGAGGCCGGACACTGAGCTCTGGGCTCCCTGAGGTTGATGCGACCCGGAGGCCACCCTCAGTTGTTTATCACCAGCGCGGAGCATACCGCTTCCGGATGCGTACGGGCATAGCCGCTCCTCGGCAGTGTCGTCAGCCAGCGTGGAGCATGGTGCTTTCACTGGTACGTGGGAGGGGGCTCCCCTCCGGGAGGAGCCCCAGGCGTCTGACCCCTGCGACACGTGGCTGGCACAGTAGGGCTAGACGAGGTGTATCTGGGCACCCGTGAGCCAGCGCGGGACTCGCGGGGCCCTACTTCAAGGCGGGTTGCGCCTGGCTCTTGGCCTTATCTTCGAGTGTGTTCCTGCAAATTTGGCGGATGCGGTGCTCTCGTCTTGGTCCCGGCTCTCGGGCTGGTCTCGGCCGTCGTGGCAAGCCAGGTCGCGATGCCATGGACAAGACCAGAGGGTGAGGGCGGGAGCCTGTAGGATCCGTGAGTCGCGATGCTCAGGCACCCCCCTTTAACGCGCAAGCTGGGTTAGATGACGAAACTCTACGTCCTCGGGTCCCGGCTCTCGGGCTGGTCTCAGCCGTCGCTAGCAAGCCAGGTCGCGATGCCATGGACAAGACCAGAGGGTGAGGGCCGGAGAGCCGGTAGGAGCCCTGAGTCGCGATGCTCAGGCACCCCCCCTTTAACCCACAAGCTGGGTCAGATGCAGCAACTCTACGTCCTCGGGCCCCGGCTCTCGGGCTGGTCTCAGCCGTCAGCAAGCTGTGTCGATGCCATGGACAAGACCAGAGGGTGAGGGCTAGAGAGCCGGTAGGAGCCACGAGTTGCGATGCTCAGCACCCCCCTTTAATGCGCAGTCGGGTTAGATGACGAAACTCACGTCCTCGGGTCCCGGCTCTCGGGCTGGTCTCACCGTCAGCCGGCAAGCCGTGTCGCGATGCCATGGACAAGACCAGAGGGTGAGGGCCGGAGAGCCGGTAGGAGCCCCAGTCGTGATGCTCAGGCACCCCCCCTTTAACGTGCAAGATTCCGTCACCCAGGAAAAGGCACCAAATAACAAGCATGGTGGAGCGAGAGCATAATCCCAAGGAAAACTTAGGAAGGATACATGCCGCTGGGACGGGCCCGAGCGGCTTGGGGATGATGCAGCCCGAGGGGCGCCCCCAACAGGATAGGCTAATGACATGAAATAAAAGGGATACATGCCGCAGGGACGGACCCACGCGGCACAGGAATAATCTGACCTGAAGGCGCTCCCAGCTGGAAATAAAACTTAAAGACGTCACCGGGTGATGTTGGGGATGAAGGGGTGTTGGTGTAGCAGACTCGGTGGGCTGAGGGAGCCGATCCTCACGAGCCCCCAGGCTCGGGGGCCTCGGGAGGCTCCGGAGGCGCTGGCGGCTCCTTGGGGGCCATCTCCATCTCCGTCAGGGCTGCGGCGTGCCTGACCTCTTGAGCCTCCAGGATGGCCCTCATGAGATGCTGGTGCGCAGCAACCGCGTTTGGTAGGCCATGAGGCATGCGCACGTAGCTGTGGGGCGGGCCCTCGCAACGTCCCACTCGCGAGGGCCAGAGGCGCTCTTGAGACGCGGCTCGGTTGAGCCCTGGTATGTCGATGCAGACGCGCAGCCCACCATCCTCGCCTGGATGGGGGGCCACAGCGGGTAGGCGGCGGCTGCCCCTCATGACCCTTGACTCCTGTAGCTCCTGAATGGCCTTGCTGACGAACTCCTGAGGGTTCGGCCCTCCTTGCCTTGCTCCTGCTTGCGGGAAACGTGCTTCGAAGCACGCCTCCACATGGTGCCCAAGCGCCTCCCTCGTGACCTTGGCGAGGTCGGCGGCCCTCCAGGGGAGAGCCCCCGAGCCCAGCCTGAGGAAGGCATCGGGCGCACTTTCCTATGCGATGGAAGGAGGCTCCCCCTGGCCCGGCGCGGGCCCTGAGGGGCCTGCCTCTTGGGGAGCCGAGCCGGTCGATGTCTTCTTCTTCTTGGGTGCGGCCTCGTGAGGCCTCCTGCTGCTGTGGTGCAGGTCTTCTAGCGTCACGGCTGAAAGGCGCGCTCGAGGGAGCATCTTGCGTCTCTCTCTTCACGAGGCACCGTGATGACCCCCGCCGCTTCTCGGCATCTTGAGGACGTTGTAGCCGTGGTGGAGTTACGGCCATGAATTTGGCCAGCCGGGTACTCGAGGATGGCGTTGTTTGGCAGGCGAATGTGGGCGACGTCGAAGTCGATGAGCTCGGTGCGGTAGTTGTCGCGAGCCCCGAAGGTGACAGGAAGGCGGACCTGCCCGATCGGGACCGTGGAGCCGTCGGTGACTCCGGAGAAGGGCTTGGTTGGCTGAAGCTAACTGTAAGGCACTTGAAGATTGTTGAACGTTTCCACAGACAGGACGTTGAGCCCTGCCCCGCCGTCGATGAGGGTCTTGGTGACCAGCACGTTGCTGATGATTGGGGAACAAAGCATCGGGAGAACTCCGGCTGTGGCTGCGCACTTGAGCTGATCCGCTGAGCTGAACGTGATGGCGCACGCCGACCACCTGAGAGGGCGCGTGGCCTCGAGCTTGGGGAGGACTGCATTCACTCACGGGCGAACTGCTTGAAGATGCACTGAGAGGCTGGGGCTTGAGCTCCGCCCAGGATGCAGGCGATCGCACGCGGTTCCTGGAAGCCCCCAGCCCCCTCGTCCTGATGACGGTCCTCAATTCTCCTTGGCGGCGGCGCAGCGGAGGGAGGCCTGCGTTCCCCTGCGAGCGATCCTCGCGAGGCTGATCCCTCCAGCCTCCCTCATGGCGGGTCTTGCCAGCTGTCCTCGCGAGGTTGGTCGCGCCACCCTTGGCGCGGGCCGCGGTCTTCCCAGCGTCCTGCATTCCTTCCTCCTCCTCGGCCGTAGCCCCGGTCGCTGCGCTTGGGGCGTCTGCCGACCCTTCCTTCGCGCACGGCCCGGAGCTCTTGGCATTCATTGGTGTTGTGGGTGTGGAGGTCGTGGTACACGCAGTACCGGCTGCCCTTGGAGGACTTGGGCTGATCTCTTCCTCGCTTGGTGTCTGGTTCGGCCGCCATGATCTGGCAGCCCCTTTGCGCTTCATGTCCTTGGCCTTGGACTTCTTTTCTTGGGATCTGCGGCAGTAGCTCGAGGAGGAGAGGCGCCTCCTCAGCCCCGGGCGCACTTGGTCGCCAAGTTGAATAGCTCGAGGAGGTGCACAGATCTTCATGCATCGCCCGGCTCCTCCTTCATCTTGACATCGCGCACGCCATCGGAGAAGGCGAGATGATGGCCTCCTCCGTCACCACAGGGATCTTGAGGCGTGCGTTGTTGAAGCGCTGGATGTACTTTGCAGGGTTTCCCTGGCTGTTGCTTGATGCGGCGCATGTCGCTCACGGCGGGTGGCGGTCGCGAGTACCACAGAAGTTGGCGATGAAGCGGGTGCGCATCTCGGCCCAGAAGAGATCGTGCACTGGGCCAGATTCAGGAGCCAGGTGCGGGCTCCGTCCTTGAGCGCCATGGGAAACCAGTTCGCTGACCTTTTCATCCCCGTTGGCAGCCTCGATGCCCAGCTCGTAGAGCTGGAGGAACTCCGTAGGGTCAGCTGTGCCGTCGTAGCGAGGAGGCAGGTCTGGCTTGAACTTGGCGGGCCACGCGACGCTGCGCAGCTCGGAGGTGAAGGCGCGGCAGCCCGCCGTGGCCGCGGGGGGCCTCGGACGACAGGGAGCTTGGTCTTGTGGGCCTCCTTGCGCGCAGCTAGGGGCAGTCACGGTCTGACGTCTTTGGGCCGGGAGCGCTCGGGCAGCTTCTTGTGGGCGAGGAACTTCTTGACAGCTCTGCTCTTGCAGCGCCCGGCCCTGGAGGCGGGTTCCGCCCGAGGGCACGCGCCTTGGGGCTGTGGCGCCTTCTTGAGGAAGAGGCGGCTGAGGCGCCCCGGGAGCTTCATCGCCCGCGCGGGGCGGGGTGCGGTGCAGCGAGATGGAAGGTGCGGTGGCGCATCCTGCAGCGCGGACGAGCTCGGCGACTCGGTCGAGCCATTATTCGTAGACGTCATCGACGGGGCGGTAGCGCAGGAGCTCGTTTGCCGCGATGAGTGTAGCTCGGGCCTCCATGGCCGCGCGGGGCGCGTGTGACGAAGAACCAACGAGGGTGAGCGAAGGCGTGGCAGTGTGGCCGTCCCGCCTCATGGACGGGTGCTGGGACGATGCTTGCTGCTCGTTCCCCGCCGGGCCGGTGGCGGCGTTGACGGCAGGTGACGGGGAACGACGAGGGTGCCCGCCGACGGGAGCTGTCTGGGCGACATGGGAGGCGAGGGCGGCTCGGCGCTTCAGCGGCTGACGGGCGTCGAACATGGTTGCGGTGGTCGGGAAGAACGAGGCGACGGAAGGCAGATTCCGCGCACCTACCTGGCACGCCAAATGTCGGATTTCGGGTTCCGGCAGACCCTTGAGGTTCGAACACTGGGGTGCGCGCGGAGATCCAACCTTCCACCGTCTCGCACCTCGCCGAATCGCTGTGACCTAAACTACTAAACAGAACAGCACAAGAGACACAAGATTTATCTTTGGTTCGTGCCACCATTGTGGTGTAATACCCTACTCCAAAGGTGTGGTGTGGTGGACTGCCTCTTGGGCTGATGAGGAACAATACAAGGAAGAACAGCCTCGCGAGGGTCTATTCTTGGCGGGTGCGATGAACTGCTCGGTGGTGTTCAGTCGCTCTAGCTACTGGTTTCTTGATGAGGATTCCGGATCCCTCGCCTTGGGGGTGGCTACTCCTATTTATAGGCGAAGGCCCTGGGCCTCTTCCCAAATATCGAGCGGGAAGGGCGCCAACAATTGGCCATTTTGAAGGGGAACAACGGGTACACTTATCCTGACTAAAGTTGGTCCTCGCCTGCCAAAGGCTCTGGTGATGACACCTGCTTGGGTTCCACGATGATCGCTTTCCAGCCGTTGGGGCTGGTCTTGGTCTTGTTGCACCGAAACGGATGCCTTTGCTTGATGCTCTACTGCGCTTGCTCCCTTTGCACCAAAGAGGAAAGGAGTACATCTGCATGGCTGGCGCCCGACTGGCGCCCTCGATCGTCATGGCTTACGTCATGGGCACCTCGCGAGGTACCCTGCCTTGAACTCTCTGCCTCCTCATGAGCCAGCCTGACGAGGCCGTTCCTGAGGAAGCTCCTTGTCGTCCGCCCCGCGAGGCTTGGCCCCTCGCGATGGTCTGGAGCTTGCGTTGATGAAGATGGGCCGTGCTGGGCCTCCTTCGAGCCACGCCGCAGGCCGCAGGCAGGCAAGTCTGGGGACCCCCGTTCCCAGAACGCCGACACATTGCTTGGAAGAACGACCTTCGCCCGCTTCGACGCATTGCCGCACTATGGCCACCTTACACTCAAGATGCCCATTCCACGTGGTGTCATCACCGTTAGCGGAACCACAGAGCGCTATTCACGCGCAAAGGAACACGCGACGGCCCTGGCGGCCGGACTATAAGCGGCCTCCAATATCAGAAAACATGACTGGTCATTAAGACCACAAACACGGTTAGCCGTGTCCGGTAGCCCGGACAAAATTGAACCAGGGCACCGCATATGTAATCCCATAGAGGACACCAGGGGTTATAAATATGTAATAGTGCCCCACACTTGGCTCAACTCTATTAGCAGGCCAACATCTTACACTTTTATTATCCATCGCATACTTACGTTGTACTCTCCTACGAGTTCTCTCTTTTACAGACAACGTTCGCGCGATACCCTTCCAGGATACGGCACAACGGAGACAAAGGCGCAGACGTGCAGCAGGGCCCCGCTCAACAGGTTTCTTTTTAGATTAAGCCCCTGTGTAAACCTTTTCTATTGCCTCTTGTTGTTTAACCATCCCATGGGTTCCATACCCACAGAGGATACTGTCGTTATTGGCATTTCGCCACGACAGACTTACGCACGTACCTGGAAACACAGGGTTTATAATGAGTGGGCATTCTTGAGCCCATCATCTGTTATAAAGTCCGAATACCTTCGGGAGTGTTCGGCGTCACGAGTTTGGCCTTATATGCATCAGCTCCGAATCATGTCTTTGGTCAAATGTTGGGTTTGCCCGGCTCCTGGGTTTGCCGCCTTATGTTCCGTTATTATCGGCTAAGGTGGCCAAAGGAGAACTACTGCGATTGTGCCCTAGTTATTCTAGATGAGCACCTCAGTAGAGAAAGCCGAAAACTGACTGTCATGATACAACGAGAGACTGATCAACCACTCGAAGACTCACCGAAATCTTTAGGATTCCTCCGCATTAATGAAGGGCCATTTCCTGGTCATGTACATACGCGCCCGTATTCGGATGCATGCGAAGGTACCAGGGGCTACATAGTAGCCCCAACTTTAGACTCCCATGGCTAAGCGAAAGTGTTACAGCTATATAGTCCGGTTGCCTAGTTCGACATGCGATCACCTCCTTAATGGACCAAGACGTTGGATTAAGTGTGATTAAGCATATTTTCGCGAACACCCCCGCATTGTCTGCACGGGGGCCGAAGCCAACAACTGCTATCTTTCGGATTATACATTCATATATATATATATATATATATATATATATATATATATATATATATATATATATATATATATATATATAGGGATTGACTATTCGTCACCCTGGATGAGGAATAGTTATTCTTCACCGCCTCTATTTTACCATCAATACACCGTAATTTTACGTTCCGTAAGTTTTTTCTTATTTCCGACGTAAAAAGAGACCGTAAGAAAATATATAATAAATCGTAAAAATATTTTATGTCATGTAAAATTACAAACGTAAAAACATAGTGTAAAATACACATAAACTGCAAATTTTCTTGTCTTATGACCTATATTTTTATTTTCTTATGCCAATTTTTCGTAATGAATCAATAGGAATGTAACTATTTGAATTCCAAATGTAATTTAATTATGAATGATCATAAGATTACCTCGGGTGAAGAATAACTTATTCTGCACCCTGGGTGATGAATAGGATCACTATATATATATACATATATATATATATAAGTATAAATATAGCCTTATAACCAAAATAACATTGTTCTTACAATGATTCGATTCATCACTCGAATAAGACATTCTTCGAGCACTGCGCCTCTATTAGGAGGGCACCTTCTGTGACCTGCACCAAGTAGTGCTCGGCCGGATATTGGCCCCCTTCCGGATCTTGGGTCGCTATAATCGTCGCCTCCATATCCGTCCAATAGGCTTTAACGCGGGCAAGAGCCATTCGTGCACCCTCTATGCACGCCGACCTCCTCATGGCATCGATCCGAGGCACGGCCCCAAGGAATTGCTGCACCAAGCCAAAGTAGCTGTCCGGCTTAGGCCCTTTCGGCCAAATATGGTCTATCACATACCGCATTGCAAGACCGGACAGCCTGTGAAGCTCCGCTATAGCAGCCATCTTGTTACTTAACGGTAGCGGGCGAGTGGGAGCATTGAATTGCGACCAAAAAAGCTTCTCCACTTCCTTATCACCCTAATCCTCGAAGAACTTGGCAGGTCAGCTGTACTCTTCGCCAAATTCGCATACACGTCCGTAGGACTCCAACGTCCATCCAGGGGAGCATACTTCGGATCGAAAAACTTCGTCCGCAGCAAGTAGGAGCCTCCAGCCACGATTTTACCGGCCTGTTGAAGTTCCTCCCGCGCACCCCTGAGCGCGGTCCCTATTTCCTTGGTGGCATTAATTGCCTTGTCCAGCTCGGCCGAACTATCCTTATGCCCCTTTTTAAGGAGCTCATACCGGTCGGTGACATTTTTAACTCAACAGCCATTTCGCTATCTTTTCCTCGCTTGGTGATGAGCAGCCTGTTCGGCTCTCAATTCTTGACGCCTTTAGGGCAGCCGCATTACTAACCGAGCTTGTTCCTTGGCCTGGACAAGTTCCGCCCTCAGGGCCTCCACGGCAGCAGCACCATCTGCAGTCCGAACATATTACATTAATATCATGCCGCCTCCATATTTTCCTATACAAAGGAAGGCAGACCACACATACCCTGTGATTTGTCCAGCCGCTCATTCACCAGCGTGATATCGACATCAATCGATCCAATCTGCCTGGTTAGTTCGGCAACTTCAACGGACTGTCCGGCGGCCGGACCTACTGGTACCTGCACGTATTTACAGCGTAGTTATTGGTTTATGATCCCCCGTTTGCCGCCTAGGGCGGGCAACCAGAGTCTCAGGGGCTACCATCTATGGAGCACACCTAATGCGTGCCTCACAGCCAAAAACAGTGTATTCTTCACTACATACCTCAAGGCCTCTGAGCAGACTTGTAAATGCTTCATTCAAACCGCTTGTAGCGGATGAAATCTTCCTGAGCACCGCGCTCATTAATGAGCGGTGCTCCTTCGAGAGTGCAGCTCGCTCCTGTAGGCCCGACAGTATGTCCGGCCGGATATCGAACTATGTCGGACCCTTCCCATCGCCCCTCGTGGGAGCCAAACGCTCCGGGCTCAGGGCGGCTGACGCATTGGCTTCCGGCTTCGGCAGATCCGGACTCCTCCGTGATTTACACCTCGGTGTCGCCCGCTTCATGAGCCGGAGCGGTGGGTGGGGTCTTGCTCTCCATCATCTTCGGAGGAAGATCCCCCGAAGACGAACTCTGTTGAGAAGGGCTGCTAGCCGGACTGCGAAAGACGAATCCCGGTTATTGATCTAGGAGGAACGCAATACCTTCAAATTAAAAATTAACTTACAACTCAGTGGAGGGCTGGCCCGTTGATGGGCACGATGCGGTGAGGGTGCCCGTCGGGGCAGAGCCCCCTGGTGTTATCTTTTTCCCTGGTTTGGGCATCTCCGTCCTCGAGTCTTCGGAGGCAGACCTCTTCTTCCCGCGCGGGGAAAGGCCTCAGCCTCCCCTTCCCGACTATCCTCCTTAGGGGAGGAAACTATTCCCCCGGTTCGGATGCGTAGCCTGTGAAGTTCGGTTTCTTCGTTCTTCCCCTTGTCCTTCCCTGAGGGCATTCTGCTGAGTACTCGGTCAAGCATCTTGGCCATGGTGGGACCAGGCGAGCCTTCGAGAAGGGGCGGCGGACACCTGATTCTCTCCGCCTTGCTGAGCCATTCCTGGCCACGGGTGATTTTCTGAATAAACAATTATGACAGATACAAAACAAGGTGTCCGGTATCAAGGTTACTTACTTGGGTATCTGGGTGACTGCAGCTTAGGCCCGCGTCCTCGGTGGTGTCCGGACACTCTATTTTCGGTCCGAAGAACAATTTGCACATCCCTTCGAGTTTCAAACCGAAGAAGTGCTTAACAGTCCGCGGACCATCTGGATTAAACTCCCACATCCGGAGAGGCCGGCATTGACACGGCAACATCCGTCGGATTAACATCACTTGCATTATGCTAACAAGATTTATGTCCCTCTCAAGAAGCTCCCGGATACGGCTTTGCACTACTAGTACATCGCTAGCGGGCCCCCAATTATGTCCTACATCAGTCCAAGACAGTAGTTGTGACGGAGGGCCCGAGCGGAACTCGGGGGCGGCTACCCACTTTGTGCCTCTAGGAGCCGTGACATAAAACCACCTCCGTTGCCATACATCGGATACTTCTGGGAAAGAACCCTCTGGCCATGGGGCATCGGCGTTCTTGCTTATTACAGCGCCTCCGCACTCCGCATGTTGCCCTTTGATCATCTTCGGCTTCACATTGAAGGTCTTAAGCCATAAGCCGAAGTGTGGGGTGACATGGAGGAAGGCCTCGCACACTATAATGAACGACGAGATATGGAGGATGGCGTCCGGAGCCAGATCATGAAAATCCAGCACATAATAAAACATGAGCCCCCTCACAAAACGATCAAGGGTGAGGCCCAAGCCATGGAGGAAGTGAGGAACGAACACAATGCACTCATTGGGCTCCGGTGTAGGGATGACCTGCCCTGGAGCGGGAAGCCTATGCCGGATGTCGGCGATCAGATATCCGACCTCCCTAAGCTTCGCAATGTCTTCCTCTTGGATCGAGGAGGCCACCCACCGGCCTTGAAGGTTGGATCCGGACATATTGGAGGATTTGGGGTGTTTGGGCTTACGTCTTGGGCGTTGGAGCTCGAGGTGCGAAAAGGTGCGAGGGAGGTGGAAAAGAGGCATAGGCCTCGACCCCTTTATAAAGGGGATGAATATCAAGAGTCCTCAGCTTGACCGCTTGAGGCTTATCTAAAAACACACGGAATTATACCAACGGTCGTCGTGGGGTCATGCACGCCCATATTAATGGAAAATCTCGTAATAAGGGGAACACGATCTCTGCTTTGGCAGGACGTGCCAGCGAAACCGCCTCGCAATACGAGTCGAGGTGGGGCAAGAAACGCCGGTTCGCATTGGACCAGGCCGCAATGCGAGGGCACGACGTACGAAGATGGCCAGCAGATCAGATTTATGCTATGTTCCCTACTATGGTATGTGAAGATCATATTGCAGATCCGGACACGGTTCGAGTGTTCGATAATTACTTTGGAGTATTCGGAGATGGAACCCGCCCTGCAATGACGAAGACAAGACTGCGCACCGGACTCATCGTCATTGAAGCCTGGTTCAGGGGCTACTGAGGGAGTCCTGGATAAGGGGGTATCCGGACAGCCGGACTGTATACATCGTCCGGACTATAGAACCGTGAAGGTACAAGACTCAAGACTTGGGCCCGTGTCCGGATGGGACACTCCTTGGCGTGGAAGGCAAGCTTGGCGATCCGGATATTATGTTTCCTTCCTTGTAACCGACTCCATGTAAATCCTAGCCCTCTCCGGTGTCTATATAAACCAGAGAGGTTGGTCCTTAGAAGGCCGATCACAATTACAATCATACCATCATAGGCTAGCTCTTAGGGTTTAGCCTCTACTATCTCGTGGTAGATCTACTCTTGTACTACCCATATCTTCAATATTAATCAAGCAGGAAGTAGGGTTTTACCTCCATCGAGAGGGCCCGAACCCGGGTAAACATCTGTGTCCCTCGCTTCCTGTTACCATCAGCCTAGACGCACAGATCGGGACCCCCTACCCGAGATCCGCCGGTTTTGACACCGACAACTGCCATCTAGCTCTGCACTTGATTCACCTTCTGTTTTGAGTAAACTTGCGACACCTAAACCTACTTCTGCTATTAATTCTGATATGTCGCATGTTATTGATGATGCCACTTCTGCTATGCATGATGCTTATGATGAAACTACTTCTATGCTTGATACTACTGTGCCACTAGGTGAATTTCTTGATGAACAACTTGCTAGGGCTAGAGAGAATGAAATTATTGAAACTGATAATATTGATGAATGTGATGATGAAGATTCTCTTCCTAGATATGAATTTCCTGTTGTGCCTGAGGGTTATGTTATGGATGAAGAAACTGCTAGAGACTTTCTTGCTTGCAATGATAGATATGATCTTAAGAAATTATTAGCTAAGCTGAAAGAAAATTCTTTGAATGCTAGAATGAAATATGACCCTGCTTTTGCTACTTCACCTATCTGTGTTACTGATAAGGATTATGATTTCTCTATTGATCCTGAGATAATTACTTTGGTTGAATCTGATCCTTTTTATGGCTATGAATCTAAAACTGTTGTGGCACATCTTACTAAATTAAATGATATAGCCACCCTATTCACTAATGATGAGAAAACTCGCTACTACTATATCCTTAAGTTATTTCCGTTCTTATTAAAGGGTGATGCTAAAACATGGTTTAATTCTCTTGATCCTGGTTGTGTGCGTACTCCCCAGGATATGATTTATTACTTCTCTACTAAATATTTCCCCGCTCATAAGAAACAAGCTGCTTTAAGGGAAATATATAATTTTGTGCAAATTAAAGAAGAGAGTCTCCCACAAGCTTGGGGGAGGCTTCTCCGATTACTTAATGCTTTGCCTGATCATCGTCCCAAGAAAAAATGAAATACTTGATATCTTCTATAATGGACTAACCGATGCTTTCAGAGACCACCTGGATAGTTGTGCTGGTTGTGTTTTCAGGGAAAGAACAGTTGATCAAGCTGAATTGCTATTGAATAATATGTTGACTAATGAAAATAATTGGACATTTCCTGAAACAACTCCTAAGCCAACTCCAAAGAAAAGGGGTATTCTATTTCTCAGTCCTGAAGATATGCACGAGGCAAAGAAATCTATGAAAGAAAAAGGTATTAAAGTTGAAGATGTTAAGAATTTACCACCTATTGAAGAAATACATGGTCTTGATAACCCGACACAGGTAGTAAAGGTAAATTCTCTCTATAGATTTGATGAAGGTGATATTCCTCGTTATAAGTCTGCTAGCCAATGCTTAGATGAGTTTGATAATTTTATTGTTAAACAAGAAAACTTCAATGCTTATGTTGGTAGACAATTGAAATGAAATGCTTATATGATTGAACACTTGAGTGATTATATGTCTAGAGTTAAGGGTGAACTTAAACTCATTAGTAAACATGCTTCTATGGTTACCACTCAAGTAGAACAAGTGCTTAAAGCTCAAAATGATTTGCTCAATGAATTAAATAATAAGAAAAATGATAATGCTGTTAGAGTTATGACTAGAGGGGGTAAAATGACTCAGGAACCTTTTTATCCTGAGGGCCACCCTAAGACAATTGAGCAAGATTCTCAGAGAACTAGTGTAGAGGCGCCTAGTCCTTCTAAGAAGAAGAAAAAGAAAAATGATAGGACTTTGCATGCTTCTAGTGAACCTGTTGTTGACACACCTGAGAATACCAATGATATTTCTATTTATGATGCTGAAACACAATCTGGTAATGAACATGAACCTAGTGATAATGTTAATAATGATGTTCATGTTGATGCACAACCTAGCAATAACAATGATGTAGAGATTGAACCTGCTGTTGATCTTGATAACCCACAATCAAAGAATCAACGTTATGATAAGAGAGACTTCGTTGCTAGGAAGCACGGTAAAGAAAGAGAACCATGGGTTCAGAAACCCATGCCCTTTCCTCCTAAACCATCCAAGAAAATGGATGATGATGATTTTGAGTGCTTTGCTGAAATGATTAGACCTATCTTTTTGCGTATGCGTTTGACTGATATGCTTAAAACGAATCCTTATGCTAAGTATATGAAAGATATTGTTACAAATAAAAGAAAGATACCGGAAGCTGAAATTTCCACCATGCTTGCTAATTACACTTTAAAGGTGGAATACCAAAGAAACTAGGAGATCCCGGAGTACCAACTATACCATGCTCCATTAAGAGAAACTATGTTAGAACTGCTTTATGTGATCTTGGAGCCGGTGTTAGTGTTATGCCTCTCTCTTTATATCGTAGACTTGATTTGAATAAGTTGACACCTACTGAAATACCTCTGCAAATGGCCGATAAATCAACTGCTATACCTGTCGATATTGTGAGGATGTGCCTGTTGTGGTTGCAAACGTTACTATTTTAACGGACTTTGTTATTCTTGATATTCCCGAGGACGATAGTATGTCGATTATCCTTGGTAGACCCTTTTTGAATACTGCGGGGGCTGTTATTGATTGCAACAAAGGCAATCTCACTTTTCATGTTAATGGTAATGAGCATACGGTACACTTTTCGAGGAAACAACCTCAAGT
Organism: Aegilops bicornis; assembly: GCA_021605145.1. Lineage (NCBI taxonomy): Eukaryota > Viridiplantae > Streptophyta > Magnoliopsida > Poales > Poaceae > Aegilops > Aegilops bicornis. The sequence goes on along the minus strand of CM038673.1, from coordinate 586,049,704 downwards.
CCATAATATCAATTCTATTGGAAAAATTTCAACTATTACTATTGGAGGTTTTGAATTTCCTCTTCCTACTGTCAAGAAGAAATATGATATTCTTATTTTTGGGGATGTGCATATCCCCGTTGAGGCAACCTAGTGTTATTCGAAATTTCTCTGGTTCCGTGTTATTCGAAAAGAGTTTGTTAACAAGACTTGATCAACCTTGTTAGTGGATTCCTTTTGATGAGCATGAGATGGATGAAGTTAGAAAGCACAACCTTTTGTACCATCCTTTTACTTTCTGTTATTTAGATTCAATAAATCAAAAATAGTATTTTCTGCCTGTTTTCTGAATTATCCTTGCAATAAAAAATACCCCAAAAATAAAAGTTCTCCAAATGCCCTCAAATTGAAATATGATTTTATCTAGAATATTTAAGAATATTTGGCACTGAGAACACATCAGGGGGAGCCAGCAGTTGGCCCGAGGGTCAGGGCACGCCCCTGCCTCCTGGGCCCATGGTGGCGCCCCTCCACTTATTCCTGCACCCACACACTCCATCTTCCTCCCAAAAAATCACCAACCAGCTCAAGCACGAGTTCTAGCTCATCTTGTTGCCATTTTCGATCTCCTTGCTCAAAGCTCCACTCACAAAACTCCTTTGGGGGGATTGTTCTTCGGTATGTGACTCCTCCAATGGTCCAATTAGTTTTTGTTCTAGTGCTTTATTTATTGCAATTTTTTGCTGCTGAGGTGACCCTGTTCTTGAGCTTGCATGTCAAATATATATGGTCCCAAGTAGTTCTAATGCATTATATAATCTCTAGGCACTTGTGGGAGTAGTTGCTACCAATTTTGTCGAGTTTGGTTTACTTTTATTTTGAGTCACTAAAAATTTCAGAAATTTTTCAGAGGAGAAATATGTTTAGGAAAATGTACCAAGGTGGTTCTTCAAGGAAGCAAGGACCTACGCCCACAATACGTGAGCCGGACCATGAACCACCAAGAGAAGCTCAAGTGCGGCCTTGTGAATGGCCGCCAGAAGATTTCATGGTTCGGGCAGGAATTAAGGAGGAATTTGACGCACATGTGCGTAATGCTGAACTTGAGGGCTTCATGCTAGATAAATGCCCTCAGTATTATTACCTAACTGATTCCTTTGTGAGAAGGTTCAAATTTACATCTTCACGCAATTCTCACACTATCCTATTTGATCTTTATAATAAATCTTATACCATGGACTTAGAAGATTTTAATACTGCTTGCAAGCTCCCGCAATGGGGTAGTGCTAGTGAACCTCGCAAATCTGAGTTTAAAGATTTTCTTGCTAGTATTACTGTGGGGGAATCTAGAGAGATAACACAAGCTACCATAGGGAGCATTCATTTTCCTGCTATACATTATTTTTCTCTCTTTATAGGTAGATGCATAAACGGTAAGGATGAGGCTTGTCACATGTGTGTTCCAGATCTTAGTGTTCTCAAGAGTGTTGTTTTAGGAGATAAACAATATAACTTGGGGGCCATTGTTGCACGAAGGTTGCATAATAATGGTTTAAGTGGAGACTTGTTTGGTGGGATTTATGCAATCCGTGTGGCTAATTTTCTTGAGATACCCATACATGAAAATCATACGGAATTGCCTCCCACTTATCTATATTATGATGCTATGGTTCGCGGTCAGTTTATTGAGAGGAATGAACAGCCTCTCCAGTATGGACTAATGTTTGACAGGCGCCGCACTATCCATGTTGCTCTCCCTGCTCCTACTTTCTCTGACTTTCAGGCAAAAGGGAGATATATTATAACCAGGGAGGAGGCGAACGAATATAAGATGAGGACGGAGGCAGCTCACCTCCAAGTTGCAGCTCATGAGGTAATAGCTGCTGCATCTCAGTACGACCCCAGCTACAATTTTGATCCTTGGGCATAGACCAACTTAAGCCAAAATCCTAAGCTTGGGGGAGTACGTATTTCTCACTGACATTACATTCATGTTCATACACTCATTCTAGTTGTCGGTGTTCATACTTTTTCATTGTATTATCCATGCTAGTTTATTTCCTTTTTCTAGTCTTCTTCTTGTGTGTTTGAAAAACCTTAAGAAAAACCTAAAAAATTAGTTGTAGCTTTTAGTTAGTTTACTTTCCATGCCTGTAGTAATAATTAAAAGAAAACCCAAAAGATTTCTCGTTCTTCTTTTGCTCGTTGAGATCTTTCCCGTGTAAATAGTTTTATTTATTTCTTTTCTTTGGGGGTCGAGAGGAGAAGACCATGATTAAAATATTGAAGTGGCTCTTACATGCATTATTGTTTATTTAACAAAGAGCCCATATTACCTTGTCTTCTCCTTTGTATCAGATGCCTGTAGATTCCAGCTTAGTCCAATGCACGTGCACTATTATTATTATCCACACCGTTTGGTTGTGCAAGTGAAAGGCAATAATGACGATATATGATGGACTGGTTGAGATAAAAGAAGCTGGTATGAACTCGACCTCTCTTGATTTTGTAAATATGATTAGTTCATCATTCCTGATTCAGCCTATTATGAATGAAACATGTTTGCAATGACAATTAGAGATTATAGTTGCTTATGCCATGCTTAATTAGCTAGGATTTTATAATGGTTTACCTTGCGTGCCAACATGCTATTAAAATGGTTGTGATGTGGTATGATAGGGTGGTATCCTCCTTTGAACGATTCGAGTGGCTTGACTTGGCACATGTTCACACATGTAGTTGAAACAAAATCAAGATAGCCTTCAGGATATTTATGTTCATGGTGGATTATATCCTACTCATGCTTGCACTCAATGTTAATTAATTTTAATGCATGTTCATGACTGTTGTCGCTCTCTAGTTGGTCACTTGCCAGTCCTTTTCTAGCCTTCACTTGTACTAAGCGGGAATACTGCTTGTGCATCCACTTCCATAAACCCCAAAGTTTCCATATGAGTCCACCATACCTTCCTATATGCGGTATCTACCTGCCGTTCCAAGTAAATTTGTATGTGCCAAACTCTAAACCTTCAAATGAAATTCTGTTTTGTATGCTCGAATAGCTCATGTATAAAATAGGGTTGTCTGTATCTTCCATGCTAGGAGGGTTATTCTCATGAGGAGTGGACTCTGCTCCTCACTCACGAGAAAATGGCTGGTCACCGGGAAGCCCAGTCCCATGCTCAAATCAAATCAAAATAATTGCAAACAAAACTCCCCCAGGACTGTTGCTAGTTGGAGGCACCCGTTGTTTTGGGCCAGCCATGGATTGATGCTTGTTGGTGGTGGGGGAGTATAAAATTTACCATTCTATTTGGGAACCGCCTATAATGTGTGTAGCATGGAAGATATCGAGATCTTTCGGTTGTTATGTTGACAATGAAAGTATGCCTCTCAAAATATTATTTATCTCTATTTCAAAATCGAGCTCTGGCACCTCTACAAATCCTTGCTTCCATCTGCGAAGGGCCTATCTATTTACTTTTATGTTGAGTCGTCACCCTCTTATTAAAAAGCACCAGTTGGAGAGCACCGCTGTCATTTGCATGCATTACAGTTAGTTTATATTGGATATGACTATGACTGGATCTCTTTTACCATGAATTACAATGTTCAGTCAGTCCTTGATCTTCAGAGGTGCTCTGCATTTATGTTTTGCGGTCTCAGAAAGGGCTAGCGAGATACCATTTTGTTATATCATATTATGATTGTTTTGAGAAAGTGTTGTCATTCGAGATTTATTATTATTGCTCGCTAGTTGATTATGCCATTGATATGAGTAAACATGAGACCTAAATGTTATTGTGAATATGGTTAGTTTATAATCTTTGCTGAAAACTTGAATGCTGGCTTTACATATTTGCAACAACAAGAGCAAACAGAGTTTGTAAAAGTTTTTCTTTATCACTTTTAGTTTATCAACTGAATTGCTTGAGGACAAGCAAAGGTTTAAGCTTGGGGGAGTTGATAGTCTCCATTGTATCTACTTTTCCAAACACTTTTGCCCTTGTTTTGGACTCTAACTTGCATGATTTGAATGAAACTAACCCGGATGGACACTGTTTTTGAGAATTGCCATGGTGTTATTTTTGTGCAAAAATAAAAGTTCTCGGAATGACCTGAAACTTCACGGAGAATATTTTTTGGAATTAATAAAAAATACTGGCGAAAGAATCATGGCCAGGGGGCCCACACCCTGTCCACGAGGGTGGGGGGCGCGCCAACCCCCCTGGGTGCGCCCCCTGCCTCATGGGCCCCCTGGTGCTCCACCGACCTCAACTCCTACTCCATATATTCACGTTTGGGGAGAAAAAAATCAGAGAGAAGGATTCATCGCGTTTTACGATACGGAGCCGCCGCCAAGCCCTAATCTCTCTTGGGAGGGCAGATCTGGAGTCCATTTGGGGCTCCGGAGAGGAGAATCCGTCGCCATCGTCATCATCAACCTTCCTCCATCACCAATTTCATGATGCTCACCGCCGTGCGTGAGTAATTCCATCGTAGGCTTGCTGGACGGTGAAGGGTTGGATGAGATTTACCATGTAATTGAGTTAGTTTTGTTAGGGTTTGATCCCTAGTATCCACTATGTTCTGAGATTGAAGTTGTTATGACTTTGCTATGCTTAATGCTTGTCACTAGGGCCCGAGTGCCATGATTTCAGATCTAAACCTATTATGTTCTCATGAATACATGTGAGTTCTTGATCCTATCTTGCAAGTCTATAGTCACCTATTATGTGTTATGATCCGTTAACCCCGAAGTGACAATAATCGGGATCCTTACCGGTGATGACCGTAGTTTGAGGAGTTCATGTATTCACTAAGTGTTAATGCTTTGGTCCGGTACTCTATTAAAAGGAGGCCTTAATATCCCTTAGTTTCCATTAGGACCCCACTACCACGGGAGGGTAGGACAAAAGATGTCATGCAAGTTCTTTTCCATAAGCACGTATGACTATATTCGGAATACATGCCTACATTACATTGATGAATTGGAGCTAGTTCTGTGTCACCTTATGTTATAACTATTGCATGAGGAATTGCATCCGACATAATTCTCCATCACCGATCCAGTGCCTACGAGCTTTTCACATATTACTTTTTGCTTAGTTACTTTACAGTTGCCACTGTTACAATTACTACAAAACTGCTACTATTAATTTTATCACCGTTACCGTTACTTCCATACTACTTTGCTACTAAATACTTTGTTTCAGATATTAAGTTATCCAGGTGTGGTTGAATTGACAACTCAACTGCTAATACTTGAGAATATTCTTTGGCTCCCCTTGTGTCGAATCAATAAATTTGGGTTGGATACTCTACCCTCGAAAAGTGTTGTGATCCCCTATACTTGTGGGTTATCTAGGGCCGAGGAACGCCGAGGGGTCGAGAGGTTGCCTTGTGTAAAAGTATTGAAGAAATCCATGGCTTCATCATTATCTGTAAGTAACCGGGGCATGATGGTACGAAGTTCTCCAAAGTTATTTTGGAACGGAGTTCCGGATAGGATAATTCGCCTTTTGGTATGAATTTCAGCAAAGGCCTTCCAAATAGCGATATTCGGAAGGCTCTTGCTGAACTTTGTACCAAAAGGCAAATTATCCTATCTGGGACTCCGTTCCAAAATAACTTTGGAGAACTTCGTACCATCATGCGCATGTTACTTTCGCCTAATGATGAAGCCATGGTTTTGTTGAATCCTTTGACACTAGGCAAACGTGACATGAGGGGGTCGAGGGTTGGGAACTAGGGTAGAGGGTTGTGGATCGCCGAGCGGTCGAGGGTCGTGAACTAGGGTAAAGGGTCAAGGGTCGCCGAGGGGTCAAGGGTCGAGGGTCGCTGAGGGGACGAGGGTCAAGGAACACCTAGGGGTCGAGGGTTGCCGAGGATTCGAGGGTCAAGGGTCGTCGAGGGGTTGAGGGTCGAGGATCGCCGAGGGGTCGAAAGGTTGCCTTGTGTCAAAATAGTGAAGAAATCCATGGCTTCATCATTAGCCAGAAGTAACCGGGGCATGATGTTACGAAGTTCTCAAAAGTTATTCTGGAACGGAGTCCTGGATAGGTTAATTCGCCTTTTAGTACGAATTTCAGCAAAGGCCTTCCAAATAGCGATATTCGGAAGGCTTTTGCTGAATTTGTACCAGAAAGTGAATTATCCTATCTAGGACTCCGTTCCAAAATAACTTTGGAGAGCTTCGTACCATCATGCCCCAATTACTTTCGCCTAATGATGAAGACATGGTTTTGTTGAATCCTTTGACACTAGACAAACGTGACATGAGGGGGCCGAGAGTCAGGAACTAGGGTAGAGGGTCGTGGATCGCCAAGCGGTCGAGAGTCGTGAACTAGGGTAGAGGGTCGAGGGTCGTCCAGGGGTTGAGGGTCATCTTGGGGTCGAGGGTCCAGATTTATCAAGAATGCCCCCATTATGGATGTGCACAAGTTGATCCAATTTTTTTTCTGATCTCATATATATATATATATATATATATATTCTTCTATATGTCACATTGTCTGTCAAAGTATTGAAGAAATCCATGGCTTCATCATTTTCCAGAAGTAACAGGAGCATGATGCTACGAAGCTCTTCAAAGTTGTTTTGGAACGGAGTTCCTGATAGAATAATTCGCCTTTTGGTACGAATTTCGGCAAAGGCCTTCCAAATAGCGATATTCGGAAGGCTCTTGCTGAACTTTGTACCAAAAAGAAAATTATTCTATCGGGAACTCTGTTCCAAAACAACTTTGAAGAGCTTCGTACCATTATGCTACCGCTATTTCGCTAATGATGAAGTCATGGTTTTCTTGAATTCTTTGACACTAGACAACGTGACATATAGAAGGGTAGATGAGATCGGGAAAAATATGGACCATTTTCTGCACATCCAGAATGGCGTCATTTTGTTAAATCCCTTGTCGGTCCGGACGTTGGACATTCATGAGAGAGGCAGGCCGGCCCAAACCCTAGAAGCATTGTCGAGGCCACCCCAAACCCTAGAAGAGTTGCCTAGGCCACTCCAAACCCTAGAAGCATTGTCAAGGCCACCCCAATCCATAGAATTGTCGAGCTAGCTAGGTCTATGTTTGCACTAATATATCCATTTGTCATGTTTGTATATTAATTGCCATGTTGTAATATTTGCAGAAACTATGGAGCACCGAGACATCGAAGCAGAACAGTTGTTGGGGGACATAATCCTCGACGGAGGTGATGTCTTGTCGTTTCTTAACGACACCGGTGGTCTGGAAGGATAGGGTGAAGCAGGCTCTGGTGATCGAACAATGGAGGTGGAAGGACATGATCATGATGGCTTCGGTGACGGAATGCTGGTGGAAGAACAAGGTCGTGAGGACTGCTCTGGTGAGCGAACGGAGGAAGGAGCTGTTGCAAAGTCCGGCGAGGTATATATATTAATTAAGCCTGTGCTGACTAGCTAATTGATGCATTAATTGTTTTGGTATGTACACATATTAACTCTCTTCTTTCTATTTTTTAGCCCTCCGGATCGAGCCAAACTTCGGTAACGAGACGAGGCCCGAAGAAAAGGTTGCGCCAGGATGAAAGCTTCACGATCACAACAATCAAGGGAGATGGCCAACCGATTGAACCAGCCGGACCATGGAAGTATTTTCTGCTCAATGCGGGGTTCTTGTTAGGGACATGATCCCGATCAGCATCCACCAATGGAATAAGCCTAAGAGCGAAGACCCTCAAGTGTCTTTTGTCAACGATAGACAGAAAGATGATCTTTGGGCCGCGCTGAAGGAAAATTTCACCATACCGCCAGAGGAGGATCCAGATAAGCTAGTTACAGAGCCATTGGTCAAGGCTCATGCTCTTAAGAAGATGGCAGATCTATTCAAGAGGTGGAAGAATGAGTTGAAATCAACGTTTGTCGACAAACGGAAGACTCCAGAATTCACCGACCCATTTGAGAAGATACGAGATCATTGGCCCGCATTTGTGGCCCACAAGACATCGGAGAAGAGTAAGATGATGTCAGCGACAAACAAGAAAAATGATGCAAAGAAGGAGCATCACCATCACACGGGGTTAGGTGGCTACCTCAAAGCCCGGCAATTGTGGGACAAAGCTGAGAAGGACCTGCTTGATAAAGGGGTTGAACTAGAGACATTGAACTAGCCAGACCGTTCAAGGACTTGGTTCTTCGGGGTTGGGGGAACCTTGGACCCTGAAACAGGGAAGTGTCATTGGACGAAGGAGCAACTTGAAATACCGGTCAAGAAGCTTCAGAAGTATATCGCCACAGCACAACAAGGGACGTTCGTTCCCGATATAGAGAACGACAAGCTCACACAGGCCCTCGGCAATCCTGAGCACCCAGGACAAACACGAGGCATGACAGGCTCCGTTGCGTGGAAGCTTGGGTTTCTCGGCGCAGGCGGTTACAAAACCCGGGAGAGGAAGACGAAACAGGAGCTCAGCGATCTGCAGAAGCTAAATGCAAGAGTACTAAAGCTAGAGGAACAAGTTGGGAGCCAGCAAGCTGCCGACCAACCATCTCAGCGGCACGAAGCTATTCCAGAAGCTACCCCGCCATCTGAGCGGAGAAGCAGCGTGGCTTCCACCGAGCTCCTTCAGCAGCCTTACTTCATGGCTCCTAGCTACCCCATGGATGCTATCACGGAGGCTCAAGATTGCCACCTTATGACACAATGGCAGCACCTCAAAGTCAAGGCAGATGTCGGCTCCGTTGCACCTCCTGAACCTGACGCAACTTTTCACTGCATTCTGATTCCACAAGGCTATGTTGTTGTGATGGTGGATGAAATAACAGAGGGATTTGAGGAGCTCGAGCTTGACCACCCTACCGGTGAAGTGGAGACTCAGTTCGGTCTTGCTCTGAAGACTCCATGTCTATGGCGGAAGGAGCTCATCAACCTTCCGAACTGGATGCCTCCGCCTCCTCCTCCTCCTCCAGTGAGTCAGGGCACTCCGCCTCCTCCTCCACCTCCTCCTTCGGCGAGTGATCAGGGCACTCTGCCTCCTTCTCCGGCTGCTCCGCCGCGTGGCGGCACTCCGCCTCCTTGTCTGCTTGCTCCGGCGCGTCCGAGCAGCCCGCTTCCTCCTTCACCTCGTCAGCAAGGGCGGAAGAGAGCCGCCGCCGCTCCAGCTGCTCCGGCGCGTCGTAGCGCCTCGTAAACAACAAAGGAAGACAGCCGCCGCCGCTCCGGTTGCTCCGGCATCTAGTAGTACAGCAAGAGGCGGGAGGCAATATAGATTCGGCCCATTTCTCAAGCCTCTAGATAAGTTACCATACGAGATGACCAAGGAGGGAAACGCGGAGATCTGTAAAGCCCAAGTGAAGGACTTTTTTGCAAAGAAAAATCCACCTCCGGAGGAGAAGATAGATCCAGTGAAATTGAAGCGCACTTTGGATGCCCTGAAGCGACCACCACCGCCTCCGCGGGATGAAAACCATGTCCGCGCTCTTAAAAAGGCAGTGCAAGAAGCGCGCCGGTTGGGAACTACTTCAAGTGACAAAAGGTTACAAGAATGAAGAAGTGGGAAAAAATTCCCCAACTCAGCGAACAGGCGAACCAATCGTGCCCCCCGCTGAAGGTGTCTAGCGATATCGTCGCAAATCTGCCGGGGATGCTGCCAGGTACCAATCCTGGTGATTACCTACCCGACGATGCACATTTTGATACAATGGAGGTGGACGAACACAAATACCGGTACGGGAAGCCTCTCGTCAAACCTAGTCATCCTCCTCTAACAACAATGATGCGAAGATTCCATAAGTGGTACATGGACACCTGCAAGTCTGGGAAGGATATTTTGACGCTGAGAGTTAAAGAGGAGCATGACCTTGTTGGAATTGATCTGTTGTCTGTTCCATTTGAGGAGTTCTTCCAGTTTTTCAGTCAAAAGGCCCTCGATAAAATAATCGTCACTTGCTACTGTCTGTAAGTACTACTTCTGTAATTAAGTCTCTTTATATATAGCTCAGCTCTTTCATTGCATGTATATATAAATATCATCACTATATTATGCATATTGAAGATCGTCGAATGCAGAAAAGCACAAATCTATGATACTGGGTTCATTAACACAAATCTCATAGATGAATGGACGGTCAAATTTAATGACAAAGAAACCGAGGCCAACTTGCTAAAATAGTTGCTTCAAAATCAAAACAAAGAGAAAATAATCTTTCCTTACAACTTCAAGTGAGTGTTACTGTCTTGTGCATATTCGGTTCCCTTATTACTCGAGGTTATAGTAATGTAATTGATGAGTTATGCATGCGTGCGCAGCTTCCACTTTATTCTCCTAGAGATTAAGCTTGAGCAGGGACTAGTAATCGTCTTAGACTCAAGACGAAAAGATCCCAAGGAGTATGCGGCCATGACTGAAATGCTCCAGAAGTAAGTTCAATCAACCATTATCGCACCATAATGGCAACTTTGTTCATTTCCTGATATCAAGTAATTATTTCCTTTGTCTCGCAGGGTTTGGAAAGTGTTCACCGTAGAAGCTCCGGGACTGTCAGGGGAGCTGCGATTTACACACCCGAAAGTAAGTACGCCGTGCATCTCCCATTGATTCTAGCTAGTTTCATCAATACCATTAATAATGCTTGATTATCAGTTTGATTGACCTCTATTTCTCTTAAAGCGGTTGTGGCACGACGGCGGGAATAATTTTTGTGGACACTACATTTGCGAGTACATCTACAACGCGACGACCTCTAAGCGGGGCTACTCTAAAGAAGATTATGAAGTGCGTAAGCAATAATATTCACAATTTTATTTTATTACCATCATTTGTGTTGAGTTTCATTTATATATATGTATTGACCCCCTTCTTCAAATTAGCTTTGGCAGCTGCAGGATGAACTCCTACCACAAGATCGCATAAAAGCAATTCAACAGGAATTGGCGGGATTCTTTCTTGACCACGTCATAGATAAAGACGGAGAATACCATGTGGAACTTGACATCAGATGTTAGGGATTGTAAGAGATCTTATATTGTATATATGTAGCTAGTAGCGTCAGATAGATATACGAAAACTTGTTGTTCGACCAATCTCTCAGAGAAAGAGAGGTCGACCACTTCTCTTTGTATATGTTATGACGATCTTGTGTACTTAATGGTTTCCTTCATTTGCTTACTAGCTAGCGTGTCGAGTCCTCTCTATACGTATAGTACATAGCGTCGACCAAGCACGGAGATAAGAGAGCACACTTCTCTCTATTATCTAGCTAACACAATATTTGAAACCCCTAAATTAACCCTACAAAACCCCCAAAACCCCCAACCCCCCCCCCCCCCCTTTAAAAAAACAACAACCCCAGCCCCTGAACTCCTGACACGTGGATGCTTTTTGGTCCCGGTTGGTGCTACCAACCAGGACAAAAGGCCGTCCTGCCTGGGAAAGCCGCAGCGGCCACATGGAGCCCCATCTGTCCCGGTTCGTAGGTGAACTGGGACTAAAGGTATTGGGCTTTAGTCCCGACGCTTTAGTCCCGGTTCCAAAACCGGGACAAATGGGCCTCTGGAACCGGGATAGATGGGCCTTTTTCTACTAGTTGCAATTCGATTCCAGCTGGCTATGCTCGTGTCCGGGTTGATGAGGTGGTGGCAGGATATTCGGGGCTAGAGCTTGACATTCCTGGAGGTGGCGAAGAGCACACACTAGGAGAGGCCATACATCATATCATCTATGGAGAAAGGATTGCATCGTCTTTCCAAGGCCACCGACACCGTGTCAGCCGGCTCCCCCTCCAAGTCCGCCATCACGTCAGCAGACTCCCGCTCCTCAGAGTCCGCCACCGTGTCAGTAGACTCCTGCTCCTCCAAGTCCGGCACCGCGTCAGCCCACTCCTCCTCCTCCTCCTCCTCCAAGTCCGGCATCGAGTAAGCCCACTCCTCCTCCTCCATGTCCGGCACCGCGTCAGCCCACTCCTCCTCCAAGTCAGGCACTGATGACCCACAAGTATAGGGTATCTATTGTAGTCCTTTCGATAAGTAAGAGTATCGAATCCAAGTAAGAGTATCGAACCCAAAGCGCCCTCGAGGACACATGAGAATTGTTGTCAAGTTAGTTTTCATCATACTCATATGATTCGCGTTTGTTACTTTGATAATTTGATATGTTGGTCGACCGGTGCTTGGGTGCTGCCCTTCCTTGGAAAAGCCTCCCACTTATGATTAACCCCTCTCGCAAGCATCCGCAACTACAAAAGAAGAATTAAGATACATCTAACCATAGCATGAAACATATGGAACCAAATCAGCCCATTACGAAGCAACGCATAAACTAGGGTTTAAGCTTCTGTCACTCAAGCAACCCATCATCTACTTATTACTTCCCAATGCCTTCCCCTAGGCCCAAATCATGGTGAAGTGTCATGTATTTGACGTTCACATAACACCACTGGACGAAAGACAACATACATCTCATCAAAATATCGAACAAATACCAAATTCACATGATTACTTATAACAAGACTTCTCCCATGTCCTCAGGAACAAAAGTAACTACTCACAAAGCATATTCATGTTCATAATCAGAGGAGTATTAATTACCATTAAGGATCTGGACATATGATCTTCCACCAAATAAACCAACTAGCATCAACTACAAGGAGTAATCAACACTACTAGCAACCCACAGGTACCAATCTAAGGTTTTGAGACAAAGATCAGATACAAGAGATGAACTAGCACTACAAAAAAAAGACACATCCATGATATTTTGGGCCGAACGAAAAAAATTCTGTCATACATATGACACTTCTATGACGATAATTGTGACAAAATCCGGTACATCATAGATGTGGTGGGGTCCTACTTCTATGACAAAAAATCATGACAGAAAATGGGCTTTTCATCCTGGGCGGGCCGGAGATGCAGCTGCATGACATTCTTTGGGCCGTCCATGATGGAAAAAACCGAGGTAGAAGCGAGGGGAAGGAAAATTTCGGGGAGTTGTCGGTTACGGTGGGATGTCGCGGGCCGAGCGATGCGCGTTTCTCTCGTACACATACGCGCGTGTGTGCGAGGTGTTGGCTCTAACTAAACCCGAGCGAGGCGTTGGGCTCTAACTGAACCCGAGCGATTGCACTACAGGCTACGCGTTACTGAACCCGAGCGATCGATCGATATGGCTGTTAACTGAACCTGATCGGGCGATTCCTTCGTTATAGCTGCTAACTGAAGCCAATCGATGCTGCCTCTAGGATGAACAGTGAGCGTTGCGGGAGGGAGGGGGGTTGGATGAATAGTGAGCGGTGGCGTTGCCTCTTGTTGAACAGGACCCCGTGGTGTGGTGGAGGGCTGGATGAACAGTAGACGATGGAGGGGTGCTCATGGAGGGTGGTTGAACTGGACCCCGTGGTGTGGAGGGCTGGATGAACAGTAGACGGTGGAGGGGTGCCCGTGGAGAGGTGGTTGAACAGTAGCCGGTGGAGTAGCGCGCGGTGGAGGCTGGATGAAAAGCAGCCCGTGGAGGCTGGAGGAGGTCGACGGTAGCCCGTGGAGGCTGGAGGATGTCGACGGTGGAGATGAACAGTATCCCGTGGAGTCCCGTTTTGCGGTACGCCACACGCCTCCCAATGAACAGGACCCCCGTTTCGACCGTAGGAGGTTCGTTTCGTCCGTTTTGTGGTACGCCACACCCCTCCCGATCAACAGGACCCTCGTTTCGACCGTAGGAGGTCCGTTCATCCGTTTTGCGGTACGCCACACCCCTCCCGATCAACAGGACCCCCGTTTCGACCGTAGGAGGTCCGTTTCCTACGTTTTGCGGTACGCCACACCCCTCCCGATCAACAGGACCCCGTTTCGAATGTAGGAGGTCCGTTTCCTCCATTCTGCGGTACGCCAGGCCTCGTTTCCATCGCCTGTTCCATCCAAGCCCTCCCGATGAACACGACCACGCATTCCGTTCTGACCCAGCCGGTTGGCTCCCACGCGTTCCGTTGCCTCCCGATGAGCACGACGCATTCCGTTGCCTCCCATGAATATGACGCATTCCGTTGCCTCCCCATGAACATGATGACAACGCTGTTTCTCCGTTCAGACCCAGCCATGTACACGAGCCCTGGCCGTACGTATGCGCGAGTAGGCGTTCGAGACCCCGCCCGTATGTACACATACGTGGCCGTATTTTCTTTCTTGCACCCTGGCCACTGTACGTACGTGTACATGCTATGTGCGCGCCTCTACTACGACACGTGCGCGCCTCTACTACGACACGTGCGCGCCTCTACTACGACACGTGCATGCCCCTACTATGACACGTGCGCGCCTCTACATCGACCAGCATGTACGTACACGTTCGCGACCAGAATGACAATGCTACATACGCTTCGACCAGGTGGGTCCCGACTGTCATGCACTTCCTTGCGTGCGAAGATGTAGCTAGTGGGTCCCAGCAGTCAGGGGGGCTAATCGTTTTTTTGCCCGGACGCACTTCCTTGCGTGCGAAGATGTAGCTGGTGGGTCCCAGCAGTCAGGGGTGAATCGTTCTTTTTCGGACGCACTTCCTTGCGTGCGAAGATGTAGCTGGTGGGTCCCAGCAGACAGGGGGAAACGTTTTTTTCACGAAATACGGTGGCCCGTCCGGTGGGTCCCCGCTGTCAGGTGGAGGAATAATTATTTCACGCGTAATAATGAGGCCCTTCCTTGCTACGGCCGTGGACCCAGCTGTCAGCCTCTCCATGTACAGTCCACGTCCAATGGAAGCCATTCCTTGACCACGTTGACCACGCCGCACCAAGAGCACCAGGGCGGTGGACGACGGCGAGGCCTAGGAAGGGGACGACGCAGGGCCGGGGAAGACACGGCAGTGGATGCCCACGCGTAGAGGAGTATGAGGGCTCACTCGTTCGGCTGCGGTGTGAGGCTGCCGTCGCCGCAGAATAACAGGGGGTGTGGGTGCATAGAGGGATGGCCTGGCCAGCGGTGGGAGTAGTAGGGGGCGGTGAGGCCTCCGCGGCATCACAGCCGGCCACGGGCGGCAGGAGCAGGCGGCACGACCGGCGCTGCTTTGGGCGGCTGGAGCAAGAAGACCAGAGGTTGAAGAAGCACTACGGCTGTTGTATGGACTTCGTACGGTCACTGGAGCTATAATCGTTCATATATTGACTAAAGTTGACAAAGGCCTCCGTCCCAGTCAACTTAGTAGGCCCACAAGTCATCCTCCAACCAAGGTGGGTCCCAGCTAGCAGGGGCGTATTCATTTTTTTGTGCATAATAAGGAGGCACTTCCGGTGGGTCCGAGCTGACAGCAAGGGGAACATTTTTTTTGCGAAATACGGTGGCCCGTCCTGTGGGTCCCAGCAGTCAGGGGGAAACGTTTTTTCGCAAAATACTGGTGGCCCGTCCGATGGGTCCCTGCTGTCAGGTGGAGGAATAATTATTTTCCGCGTAATAAGGAGGCACTTCCTTGTGGCTACCGTGGACCCAGCTGTCAGCCTCTCCACGTACAGTACTCTTCCGATGGAAGTCGGTCGTTGACCACATTGACCACACCGCGCCGAGAGCACCACGGAGGTGGACGACTGTGAGGCCTATGAAGGGGACGACGCGGAGCCGGGGAAGACGCGGCAGTGGAAGCCCGCGCGGAGAGGAGTACGAGGGTTCACCGGTTCGGCTGCGGTGTGAGGCTGCCATCGCCGCAGAATAACAGGGGGTGTGGGTGAGTAGAGGGATGCCCTAGCCAGCGGTGGGAGTAGTAGGGGGATCTGAGGTCTGCGCGGCAGCACAAGCCGCCACGGAGGCGGGAGTGGCGGTCCCCGGGCCGCTTTTGGCGGCCGGAGCAAGAAGATCAGAGATTGAAGAAACACGACGGCCGTTGGATTGACATCCAACGGTTACGTCTGCTAGAATCGTTTGTTGACGTATATAAGAACTAAAAAAATCTTGCATACGCGTCAACTAAACATGCCCAGAAGTCAGACCACTCCCTCTTTTTTTAATAATTTATATATAGCTCATGGCAACTTCTTATGCAATTTATTGCAAACGTTTTTTTTGGTTGGCCAGGGCCAATTTTTCATATTTTTGTGGGTTCCAAACTATTTTTAATACTGAAATGTCGAGCCAGATTTAAAGTACTTTGAAGATATATTTAAATTAGGTTAATGCCCAGTGAAATAGGAATCTGAAAATGTGAAAAAATTCAGAAATTATAAAGTAATTGCCAATTTTTCATCTATTTTTATATTTACAACCTATTTCATAGTACTTTCAAGATTTGCAGGCGTCTTGAAAGAGTTGCAGCCCATCAGGGCGTAGAAAAATAAGTAGGCCTGGATTGGATATTCTTCAGAAAAAAATAAACTGGGCTCATTTTCACAAACAAAAAATAGCTGGGCTGGTCACATGGTGAACATAAAATATAAGCCTGGGCTAGACGGGCCACAGCCCAGTTCAAACCCTGCTCCGTCTCAACAATACCAAACAATAAAAATACTGCTCGAGTAGCTACGTCCCGGTGTCACCGATCTTGTGTTGTTCTCTTGTCTATTGACTATATACGCTCACAATGTCGTGGGTCCCGGATGTCGAGAAAACACTAGAAGGAAGCATTTTATTTTTCCATACGCCGACGCAGGGCCCCTCTTGTCATCCTCTCCACGTACTTCTGCCGATTCCTGTTGTTTGTTGACCATGTTGACAACGCGAGAGGGCGGCGTCGTGGCGAGCGGAACAAAGCGTGCGGAGGACATCGGCGTTAACAATTTAGGAGACGGTGGGCGGCGTGCGTCTTGTTGGCGCAACCAGCCGTGGAGGCGGAAGCGGCGGCCCCCTTGGCGCTGGTTTGGTTTTCGCGATCGGAGGAAGACAGGACTAAAGAAACACGATGCATCGTAAAAGCAGCAGGAGTACTTAACAACCTTAATCGAAACCAGCGAGGGCACTTAACAACCAAAGCTGAAAGCGGTATGAGTACTTATACAGGTTCAACCGCATTACAAAAGCACGCCTCGAGCAGTGCTACTTTGCCTCTGATTAACCAAGGGTGAGGCCGCCAAGCCACGTAACAAGGCCCGAGCGCCACCAGCGCATCCACAACCTTCTGAAAGTGGCTTCATCTCGCAACGTGGTCAATAAACAGGATATTCACATTAGAGCCATGGAAAAGCATGAACATAATCTGCTGTCCTATTCTCCAAGATGGACGGGCCTTCATTATTTGAGACCACCCATGAATAAGTATCTTTTCACCTCCAAGGGGAATTAAGTAGGTCGACATAAACATCATGTTGTGACCAAGCGCAAGTCTGACCCGACCGTGGTCAGGCATCTGTATAGGAACAATAGAACTCGGCAGTTCCTGTTTCAAGAAGATCACAACTGTAAAACTGTGTATAAGCAATAGTTTATGAACAACATATATAACAGAAAATAACTCATACCATAAGTTTCTCGACACAGTTGGACCTGTTCAACGAGTGCAGCAGTGGCACATATATCCCACATGTCCTTCCACCATTGAAACACCCCACAAGGACCTCAAGACGATCAATAAAGTGTAGGAACTTGTGGATATCGATCCAGTCAACTTCAGTGCCATTAGTAACAGCCGAGTTATTACAGAGTAACAAACGAGCAGACTACTTAACTCTGAAAAAACCTACACGTGCCACCAATTATAAGAAAACATTTGTTAGAAGTAGCATCTTCGTGAGAGATTCGTTGCTACTTCTAAAGTTAAATTGTGATTAGTTAGACAGAATAGGTGGATTAAGAAGTAATCGAGGCAACAAGCAAGAACCAGATACAAAAATAACATGGATGAACAATTGGAACGATGTCGGGGTGGAAGATCGCAGTGAACATGAGACCAGGTTCTGCTATTTCCATCAACATTCGTGCGCCAACTTTCAGTCCGTAACACTTGAGAAAGTTTATCCAAGTTTGGCCATAAAAAAGCAGCGATCTTCTTGGTTCATGAACTCAACTCGGAAGTAATATCCATGGCTTGTCTTCACTGTGACCATTAAACTAGTGTATTCAGTTATGGCAAGGCCGAGCATCTTGAGTACATGTGTTCTGGCAGAGCAAATAATACACTGCAGGAAAAATAATATGAGAACACAGCATGTTAAAAAAAAACCCACCCTCCCGGATAGAAAAGAGGATTCTAGGAACATACTGTGCATGTTCAAAATGTTGTGTTAGGATGAGAAGGAACAAGTGTGGCGTCTCGCCGAGGGTGGAGAAATATGTAGGGTACTCGCACTTTGGGCACTACAAATGAAACACACTAGATTCAGTAGGAAGAAAAATGCATCAACGGCGGCGGCTGCCATCCTAGGATTACCTGCGACCAAGGGACATGGATTTATCGGGGATGGATGAAGAATCCGTACCTGGTTCTCCATGAGAAAACCCTATGCAATCGCCGAGCGGGGGTTTTCTCTGAGCAAGCAGACGAGGGAGAAGGGGAGTCAGGCCCAGTGAAATATTGTCGCTTCTTTCGTCCAGCTTACTGCTAAAGCTAGAAAGGGGGGTTGTGATTTGACGGCTCATTGGGCATTACTACGGCGCTACGACCGGGGTGTGTCTACCGTGAAGTTGTGCACTCTAATTTGTGTATATGGCACGTGGACCCCGTTGCCGGTTGCCCCACATATCAGCGAAAGGAAGTAGAAAGACAGGAGTAACTAGTTACACATAAATAAATTTTTTGACAGAGAGATACTCCCTCTGTAAAGAAATATACAAATATTTGATATTACGGGCTCACCTTGCCGAGAAATATACTCCCTCTGCAACGCACGGGCATTATGGGGGTTCAGCTTTTTTTATGGGGGTTCAACTGAGAATATAATACTCAGATAGGCTCACGGTTCTGGACTTTGGGCATGAGCCGACCCTGCATGTTTGGGGGCCCATGTGTTCTACCTCAGCGCTTTTCATATTCCAAGCGATCGGTACGGCGCTGGTTTTAGATGCTGTCGCAAGGGGAATACACAAAATTGAATAAAGCACGGCAGCTGTTGGAATGAAATCGAACGACAGTTCCTAACCAGCAATCAAAGTTGCAATTCTATCAACGATATACCATGTGATAAATAATACTCTTGTACTATTTATACGCACAGGACACTTGTTTCACCATGCCAGATTATTACATCAAAATCTCGGAGGATAGATCAGTTCGGCGATTGCGTCACTCTTGAAGAATTTCAAAGTTGATTTGGACTAGCTCTCCTTGCCGAGAAAGTTCGGTTTTGACATCATCCCCTATCGCAAGATATGATTTAGATTTTAACCTTGACCATCCTTTAGCATCAATCATCATGCGACCATCCTTTGTACTTACGGTATATTGAGCAGGCTCATTCACACCAAGGCTGCGCATGGTAAGAGAAACTTGGCCGCGGTCGCCCGGATTGTTGAATGACTCCCTCGTTGCTCTAGGAATTCTCTGTTTGCAAACAAGAAGACATACCCAAACAGTTAGATCAACACAGTGAATCATGTGAAACAACATGGAAAGAAAAAAGAACGAAGCACTTGGGCGGCCAATGCTTACCAAGAAGGTGGACATGTCGGTTTTTGTAAGGACTTTGGATATGAAGTGCGAACTGCAGCCCAGTCTGTTGCCGGTGCAACTGCAAGGGCCGGAGCAGATGCAAGCGCAAGTGTTGGTGCAGGTGCCGAAGCCGCTGCTGCTGCCGGAGCTGGTGCCGGTGTCGGAGCAGGTGCCGGTGTCGATGCCCGATCCTCCGGTAGATCGGGGATCGATTCACGACGCGGTCGGTGCCCAATCCTCGGCTGGATCGGTGAAGTGCTGCCGCATTGTCGATTGCTAGAGCAACTGCCGGTGCTCGATCTGTGCGAGACAGCGGCGATCGTGTCTGGTCTGCTATGATCATCTTTATAACTTGACTAGGATCCGTGACCGTGATCCAGTTTTTTTCTTATTTCTTTTAAATGCGAGAAGGACTAATTGTGGCATTTTTGTTAAACCAAACTGCAGTTCATCATAGGGATTCAGCTTGTACTCAGACAACAGACTGATCCAATTTTTTCCAGTAATATAAGTGATGGACAGTGCCTTCGTTACTGACATGACATAAGAAGTGAAACCTGCAAAAATAGCCATCGTAGAGCAAACCAAACGGTTTATTCTGTGATGAATGTCACATGGCAAAACCTGCATCATAAAATTGCACGAAAAGAAAGAAAACATGACATTAATTCAATAAGATTTAGACAGTAAATCAATAAGATTTACTTGATGTGACACGAGCGAATCCTTACCAGGAAATCACTATGTTGAAGTACTAAACAGAAGATTGATCATCCAACTACGCGTGGCGTGCAGGGGGCCCCGCCTACTCCCACAAGCAGGATAGTCCAAAGGTCGTGACAAATCGTATGGGCCGAACATCCATGGGACTGGAAATCCTGGTGGGTGCGATAAACCCTGCAATGAATACAGATATTGGAGCTTAACCATAATTGATAATCCGTCCTCACAAAAAATATGATCTGGATACTTCAAAATATACACACTGAATTGAGTGGACAGACATTAACATAGACCGTTCTCAGGACTGACCACACACCAAAAGCGGTAGTACTAATAAAGCGATGCAGGTTCACAAACACAAATCAAGTACTGAACAATAGTACTTACTACAGACAAGCATAGTTGCACTAACTAAACTCTGCAGACTATTTCTTGCCACCTACCTACGGGATGAACCCCGCATAACTGACTAGGCCATGGACTTCGTGTGAGATGTCTACATGCACCATCACCATCTTGTCAACCTTGGAGAACCTAACAGAGTGGTATTTCCACTCATAAGCATGACGATGAAGACAGGCCGCATCAGATTTGTTGGGAAGCTTTACAAGAACCACACCCTTCGTAATCGAAGGCACAACCAGGAAATTGTTGTGGTCAAGTACAGCCTCGAGAACACGCCTGCCAACAATGCTACAGGAAAACAGTAGTTCAGACACGTGGCGACAAGGACACAAAGCTGGATAGTTCAGCAGAGAACTCATCATCGTGTCTTCCAGTTCACACGGCATGACTTTGAGAACCTCATCTCCACCGTGGACCTGGTTCTAATTCAAACAGAAACCATATTTTATTACTACCTCCGTTCAGAAATATAAGATGATTTTCGATATTATACTCCATATATGACTACATATACGCACATAAATGAGTGAATAAAGACACTAGAACATGTCTTCAAAGGCATGAGAGCAGAGGGATTACATGCAATATCCATAACACAAGTTACTGAGGCAAATATACCCTCTTAAAAGGTAGCATTGATGTTCATAAAGTACTCCCTCCGTCCCAAAATACGTGTCTTAGATTTGTCTAGATACGGATGTATCAAGATACATCCGTATCTAGACAAATCTAAGACAAGAAATTTGGGACAGAGGGAGTAGTTGAAAGTAATCCATAAGAAATCAGTGTCAACCTCTCGCATGTTTTGGTCAAAAGATGAATTTAGAAACGTCATTTAGCACACTAAAATCACATGCAAGATCACCCAGAAAGTTGTACTACCAGTACTAGTACTGTGTGTTAGATGAAAAAACACGATCAAGATCGAGAAAAAGATCGTCAACAAGAGACATTACCTGGACTTGCTTAATGAGGGATCCCGGAGAGGGGGGCTTGGACAGGGCGATGAATTTGAGCTTGTCTGCGGTAGTCTCGGCGGGGTGCTTGCGCTTCTTCATACCATGAGCCTCGACGGTTTTGGCCAGAGCCATAGACATCACGTCGGCCGGTGCTTCGGCGTCCATCCAAGAGAGGAAGCTAAGAGAGAAGAGTGAAAGGAGGAACGAGATGTGGGAGAAGCGAAGTGAGTGGGTGTTTTCTTCAATAGAGGAAGTTGAGAGAGAAGAGTGAAATGATGGTTGCTTCGTCCGTCCAACTTACTGCTGGAAAGGAGGGGGTTTTGTGATTTGACGGCTCATTGGGCATTACTACGGCGGTTCGATCGGGGTAGTCTATGGTCACTCTACTATGGAGTAATTTAGTGCATGGCTGGTGGACCCAGGTGCTGGCTGTCCCACATGTCGGCGAAAGTGAGTAATTTAGTGCATGGCTGGAGGAGGATCTGCACGGTAGAGCGTGTCCACTGTTTTTCATTCTGAAGAAAAAAATGATTACAACAAGCGTTTCCACTCTTACGATGGAGGAGTGCGAAACACGGCAGCCACTTGAACATACACAGTGCTCCTACAACTAGGCATGTGCAGTGGTTCATATGTCAGTACTACACAATCTTGTTGCTAGTGTAGTAAGATATGATGATAACAAATGATGTTGTGTGCATGTCAACTACTCCTATATGTAACATAGTACCACTTTTTCGACTGTCCGGTCGAGAATGAACAGTGAGATCAATGTTAATGTAACTAGGTCCACAATAAGCATGGAGAGTACGGTGCTACAGTACTCCACGAAACATGAACCACATGAAGCACGAATAGTGTTAGACAGGGTGTACGAAGGGTGCACGGGATGGGAGAAAAAGTTCCCTTCTCGACCCACTTTTGGGTGTTTGGCAGAGTGCATGAAGGGTGCATGAGTCCACACTAGTAGGTTGACAAAAATACACGAAGAGGAAACAACAATATTGAGATGAGAATGCAACCAAACACACCCACACGCTTTGTGCTACAGTGACTGATCTGCATCGTCTGAGTTTGATCCAACAGTCATGTTGCGCCGAGACATGGACATGCCCATGCAGAGGGCGCCTAAACACCACCGAAGTCCCTCTGCTTCTCGAGGCGCACGACGTTGGTGATGCAAGGTGCAACCGCCCGCAGAGTCCGCTCCCAGTCGACGAGAGCCAGCTCGTCAAAGACGGGGTCCAATGCAACGAATGGATTCCGGTGACGGAGCCCTGAAAGTATTCCCCTGGCAACGGCGACGGTAGCCCACAACCCCTACTTGTCCAGCTCAGCCCCCACCATCGCATGGAGACGGCTCAACTCCTGGAAGATATAGGTGAAGAAGGAGACCAGGGCAGGAAGCCGCAGCTCGTTGAAGTCGACCGGGTGGTCGAACGGGTTTAGCCCGACGGCCGGCATCGTCGCGCTGGCACGACGGTAGGCATCGCGCAGCCGCAACACGTGCGTGGAAAGTGGCAACTTGGTTCAACAAGTGGCTGAGGCGATCCTGGACCTCGTGACGATTGGCCCGCTCGCGCTCCAGCCAGCTCCCCTGACGGCCTATCGTATCTCCCGCTTTATGTAGCCACGCCGCCGACGCCTCGAGCATCTTTGTGGTGGACGCCTGCCGCTTTTGAAGCTTTGTGAACTCCCGCACATAATGGAGGAGCATGGAACTCCTCTCCTCCTTGAGCTCACGGAGCTCCACGTCCTTGGCCCTGACCTCCGCATCCTTGGCATGGAGCTCCTGTGTCAGGCGCCTCACCTCGGACTCCATGACCTGCTGCGCCGCCATGGCACCAGGTAGAAGCAATGGGGAGAGGAAGCAAAGGGGGCGAAACGGCTGAAAGGCAATGCAATCTACGAGAAGGCAGAGGGAGCGTGGAATCTTTTGGTTTTCACCACGGTAAAACACTAGTCAACGACTTCTCACATCATGGAGCAGTGGGTTTTTATAGGCGGAGTCATCATGACTAATTGCTGCCGCGCCTGCTCCCGTCAATCAAAAAATTAAAAATCCTGCCGCGCCTGCTCCCATCAATCAAAAAATTAAAAATCCTGCCGCACCCAAACACCAGAGCAATGCCGCGGTGGATATTTAAATTTACATGCCGGCAAGTAGATAAAAAAGGGGTGAAAAAACAAATGTGGCGGCGGCCTAGCTAATCGGTCGAACTAGCCCAACTAGCTAGCCACCGTGCTTCACTGATGTACTCGGCAGGAAAGGTGGTCTTTCGTGATTTGACGACTCATTTACTTGCTTTGGTGCTACGATCGAGGAGGACCCAGAAAACGCGCGGTAGGGCGTCCCACGTCAGGAAGAATATATGCGTGCACCACGCGGGAGGACCCCAAAACCGCGCGGTAGGGTGTGCCACGTCTCGTCACGGAGGAAAAATGTGCGTGTAAATATATACTGTATCAGACGTAGTACCTATGGTTCGACCTCGAGACCCAGCCAGTCGGTCGAAAACACCCCACTAGCCACACAGCTTCATCATGCAAACATGGCATGGAGGATAGATGTGGTTAGCTCCGTCTCGACCAGCCACAACGTCTCTTGTTCTAGGCGATTCTTCTATTTTCCAAGCTTTTTTTAGTTATAATAACACCACGGCAAGCTAGCGCCGCTCTTCGTGTGTGCCCGTGCAAAGGTTAGACGATGGAGAGAAGAGAGATTAAGATCGCAGACCTGGGACCCACTAGTAAGTGAGACAACGGTCATGCACGTGTTGACGAGGCACTCCCTCTACTCTACTCAATGCTAGTACTGTATAAAATCAAGTTATGGGACAAAGCCAACAACCGTTCATTTTTTCAGGCTATCGACTTATGCTTTGTAGTCCAGGTTGCCAGTTCGAATCTCGTCTTTCATATTTGTTAGTTTTGGGTCAAAATTTGATTAATGACAAGTGGGACCCCCGTGTGTTGTTCCAATATTTCAGTGTAGGATGGTTTTTTTGAACAAACACTTTGCGCGGTTAGACAAGTAACGGCACGGCTTACACGTATTTTGCAAGTTTATGAACAAAAATGACAGCGGCATAGAATATCACATCCACCAAGCAGCCTAGATACTATGGTGATACAAGTTTTTACACCGTTGGAAGTGAGATCCAATGGCTTGGGAGTAGTCTTTGTAATTATGCACAATTTCCAAACTCTCCAAAGGTTTTTTTGCAAATAAAACATTTAGGTTCGTATGTGCCGCTGCATCTTCGATCCAACGGCTCCCGGGTGCTCATATTAGGTGCTCCCCATAGCTTAATTAACCGCTACGGTGATATGAGCATCTAGGTCGTATGATCAGTGATAGATGGCACATGCGTAGTACTTGTACTTTCTGTGCATTTCCCAAACTCTATCAACCGTATATTGCAAAAACATTCAAACCTCCTATTGTGGGCCATTAGATCTCAGTGAACTCGTATCACCATAGAATCTACGGTGCGGGAGCACCTCATACTCTCCGTCTTGAGAAAACAAAAGGTGCTATCGCAGCTTGGATGCTACGGTGATACGAGCTTGGAGGTCGTTTGATCTGAGATCCAATGGCATCTGAAAGCAGTCTTTTGTGCTTGTAAGCGATGGCGAACTCTTTTGGGGCTTTTATGCAAAAAACCATTCGAACCACCAAGGAGGTGTTGGGTCACAAATCCAACGCCTCCGAAGAGCTTGTATCACCAAAGCTTCTAAGGTGTGGTAGCACATGATATTCTTACATACAGGAGAATATGATGTCCTCCTTCACCTTAGATGCTACGGTGATTCGAGCTTCGAGGTCGTTGGATATGGGATAAAAGGGCATCTAAGTAGTTTTTGTACAAATTGTGTGCAATTCTCAAACTCATCAAGGTTTCCTGCAAAAAATTAAGACACATCATGTGAGCTTCTATATCTCAGATCTACAAGCTCCAAGCAACTCAGACGGCATATAGCATCTAAGGTATGGGGGCACATGATATTCGCCCGGGGCGGCGGGGTGGGGGTGCACAACCAATCGGTGGTTGGGAGGGTGGGGACAAATATAATCTAAACAACCCTAAACAGAGCTCCACAATTTTATCTAAGGTCGAGGGGTTGACCCCCGACAATCATAGCTCCGCCTAAACACAACATTTGCATGTACTGTAGTACTAGACTTAATATTCATGTTTCAGTTTCATGTTCATTTTAAATATTGAACTGAGGACCATGGATGTCTTACATTTTACTCCCTTCATTCTTAAATATTTGTCTTTTTAGAGGCTTCAAATGGACTGGCACATACAGATGTATATAGACATATTTTAGAGTCTAGATTCACTCATTTTGCTCCTTATGTAGTCACTTGTTGAACTCTCTAAAAGACTAATATTTAGGAATAGAAGGAGTATTTTTGAATTCGTGTCATACATGCATGGTTTGGAAAAACAGATGCACTATACTTATTGGATTGTTGTTGTGTTCGTGCGTGTGTGTCTGTGTGTGTGTGTGTGTGTGTGTGTGTGTGGTCATATGCTTGATACATACAAAGTTTTCTCACCTCCATATTGTTCATCTTTTAAATTTGAATTTGCATTGGAAAACTTACTAGGGATACCATGAAATGTGAAATCCACGTTGAGATCACTATATCACAAACTCACTCTAATTCAACAACTCGTCATAAATCAATTACCACGTTGAGATTAGTATTTGCAAGGAAAATACGGTATTGTAATACACATAGATTTGTTCGGCAATTTAAAAGGTTCCTTTCGTATTCTCGAATGGTAGGACCCAACGGCGTACCAGCCAGACCTTTGCTCGTGTTGATCCTAAAAAAACCGGGCTCGTGTCCTTCGGTGGCGTGCGTGAATGCGCACATTAGGCAACCCCAACCAGTTGAGCCTCAGCGTTTCAAGTCGAAATATCTGGCGGCCAGAATTCCAGCCCTAAGAAATTCCCCTCATGTCCCCGGTCCATAATGACTACCGATGAACAACGGAGGGATGCTTTAGTAACTAGACAACATTACCTACCGTGCCGAGCACGGTTCAATTCTCTCGGTCGCTGCTCGTCAAGGTCACCCGTCAACTGCATTACCTAGTACTACTACTACTATACCAGGATGAGCACAGAATTGAGCCCGTTTCTTCGTGCCTAGTACTTGAGTTAATATATCAGGCAATGCACTCGATGCGGAGGGATTATCCTTTTACTCTACATATATAACTTGTCTGAAGTCTAACTAAGCAAAATGTTTGACCAGATCCTTTCTTAAGAAATACAACAGGACAGATGTACGGCTTGAAAATTTATTGCATGACGCAGGTTATGATATTGTTTTGGATCCTGGATCTTAAATTTCAGAAAAACCAAAAGTGAGCATAAATTCTTGAAACTGAGCATGGTCACGTGATATGGCACAAATATTACTTCGTAAGTTTTTTCTTCAATTTGAGACAAGCTGCTTATGAAAAGTTGCACAAATTAAGAGCCAAGGTATTTTGCAACAAAGACCTGTCACGTTAAGGCGAACGCTTTCACTATTGAAACCGTGGGCATTTACGTGCTGCCATGAGTCCCCGCTTCTCATCGACAGGTGTCGTCCCAGCAAGCGTGTGAGTCGACGGGAGACGGCGAAAGCAGCATCGCTGCCGGCTGTTAGGGAGGCGTGCGAGCAGAACAGTGCAGACTCACCGGAGGCGAGCCTTTGACCAGGCTCTGCCGCCCACCGTCGTCCCCAACTGCTCCCACTTTTAATGTCGCGGGTGCCACTGTTTAAAATCAACCCCGCACTACCCGGTATCGCTACAATCCTCTCTCTTCCTCTCCGATTCTCCTGTCGTCTACCTCCAACTAGCCTGACCTAAACGTACGCCATGCCGCATCACGATGGTCTGCCCTTAGTGTTCCAGTTTCATGAGGAAGACACCCATCCGGAGTCTCAAGAACATAAGGCGCTTTGGGACGAGCTTGAACTGGCCTTGCGGGAAGACCCCGCTACCGTCTCCCCGCTCCCTGCTCCGCTCCCTCACCCCCGATCAAGCGCCAGCCATCCTCGTGGCATTGATGGGCTGGGAGCCGCACATTGTCGCCGAGCTTGATGAGGTCCTCGCCGACTTTCACGCTACTGCACTGCCAACAAGATGCGCCTGCAAGATGCACTGACGCACACGCCCGTGCCAATGCTCGTGCACCTGCCAGCGCATGCGCCTGCGTGTGCACTTATGTGCGCGCCCGTGCCGGTGCCTGTGCACACGAATGTCTCCGCCACGCCGTTGACAGCGCTGTCCCTCGCTGGTGCCGGTTTCTCGCCGCAAGGATGGCCGCCATCGACCGCTTCCTTGCACCAACGCCAGCCGCCTCCTCCCGCCAGTTGACTCGCTCCGAAGTCCAGAACATTTTGGCCTTCCTTGAAGCTAGGCCAACGTCCAGGAGTACGCCAACAACGGCGCAAGACGTCACCGTCGCCGTCGGTCAGTGGCCCGACGACACGTAGCACGCAGCGGAAGAGCCGCTTCACCGCGAGACGCCCCCGCCATCGCCGCGATAATCTAAATTTTCCATGAAAACGCTCGGATTGCCATGCTTAAAATCCGAGCGCTTATCATTTCCGTTTATTTTATATCGATCGTCAGATAATTTAAAGTCGGAGTCGACTGAACGAAATGTATGGTTTGATCGATTGAATGTTCTGCTAGAGCCGTATCAAATTAAATATAAAACGTCATCAAGCCACATGTATTCCTTGTCATCCAATGACCTAGACTGCTTCAATGTCGAGCGCTCAACACGTTTAGCGTGCAGTTAATTTCATGCCAAAAATAGTGCTAATCACATGACAACACGCAAATAATATCCTACTAGCAGTTAATATCCGCATGCACTTAATATACTTCCAAATTAACGTGCATTGCACGTACACACTGACTAGTGCTACTAGTACGTGAAACTGGTGCCGTGACTTGTGAACGCGTCCAGATATGGTCAACGGCAACATCGCCTCATGAAGTTCTTCCTATTTGCCCGCAAGGCCTAAACGCAGAACGTGAGGAGAGAGAGAGAGCACACATGAAACCCACCAGAAAGTGAAGGCGAATAGAACTAAAAATAATATTACATGTTATCCATTAAATAGGCTGTGGGAATATAAAAACATTATGTGAACAAAGGGGGGTACAACAAACATTGTTATTCTACGTATGTTTCCTATTGACGTGCGGCTTGAAGGCCCGGTCGCATGTTCGATCGTCGTCCTTTATTTTTAATTTGTATATGGGTCCAAATTTGTTTCATGACATGTGGGCCCCTCGGTGTGTAGTTTGTAGCACTTTAATTTGTGGGTCGAAATTTGTTCCATTCCAAGTGGACTATCGGTGTGTAGTTTTGTAGCTTATTTATAATAATTAAAGAGAACAACATGGTTTTTTCAATACCATGGTGCAACGTTGAAGGCGAGAAAGGACGTGCGAGAGAGCGATGACCGAGCCAGAGGGAAATCTACTAGGGGAGTTGCGTGGGTTGCAACGGTGTTTGGAGTAGTTGTGGGCCGAATGCTACGAAAATATAATCTAAACCGACCGGAATAAATGCCTACACAAATTAATCCAAGGTTGGAGTGCCCCTCGCGATGTAAATAGCTCCGGCTTATGCGAGGATGGAGAGGTAGTAGCTTCAACGCGTGGAAGATACGGTGTGAGAAAGCGAGGTCAATCGAGAGACTTATAGATAGAGAGACAAAGTGAGTGTGGTCCAACATTCATTGAACTAATATATATGCTCCGTAGAGTTATTGTCCGTTTGAGCTTTTGGCAAGGGTGAGGGCTGTAAGATAGAGCTTGAGAGATGATCCAGTCACAGACGTGTAGTTATATTTTGTGCGTGGGAGGAAACAAGGTCAACCGATCACATAGGGTCGTCGTGCGATCGAAAGAGTGAGATGGGTTGGAGAGAGTGACCTAGATAGACGATGTGCGTGAGAGAGTATACAATGTGAATAGGTCGAATTGGGCTCAAACATGGTGATATATTGTTTTTGTCCGAGAAAGAGCGAGGTCAATTGAGACATACGGAGAGAGAGAGAGATAGATAGATAGATAGATAGATAGAGAGAGAGAGAGAGAGAGAGAGATAGAGAGAGATTGAGTGAGCGTGGCCCACCATGAGGTCGAAAGAGTGGCGGCGGCTTGGATGGACTGACCTAGATAGACAATCTGCGTGAGAGAGTATAGAGTGTGTCGATCGAGGCCCGAACAGGGAGATATATCATTTGTGTGTGAAAGAAAACATGGTTAAACGAGACTCAGATAAAGAGAGCGAGATTGAGCGAGTGTGGCCCGCCGTGCGAAAGAAAGAGTGAGACCGTCTCGAGGGAGTGACCTAGATATACAACGTATGCGTGCAGTACGAGAGGTTGGGGGGCTAGATAGGCAATGCATGTATTTAGCGCGAGAGGGTGAGAGGGAGAGAGAGAGAGCTCGGCATGGGGTGCAATGGCGGGTGTGTGAGGTAAATACATTTGGTAACAGAGTGTAAAAAGGGGTTGTGTAGTTGAGAGACTTAGAGATAGAAACATGGAGAGAAAGAATGAACGTGTGTTGGAAACCGATAGCTTCCTAAGGTGGTTAGGAGAGGAAGATTGACCGATACAGGAAGTATGTAGCGTTTGTGGGGGGGGGGTCTAAAAACAACATTTGAATGTACATAGTACAAGACTTAATATCAATGTTTCAATTCGGTGTACATTGTAAGATTTGAACCGAGGACCAGGCATACGGGTAATTATTTCGAATTCGTGCCATACTAAGTTTCGAAAAGTTGACATTGACTCAATTTGTTGTGCTATTTTGTAGGTCATATGTTTGAATCCATCCAAAAGTTTTCTCACTACCATGGTGTTCTTCATATACATATGAATTTCTTTTAAAAAAGTAGCGTGGATACAGCGAAATGCGAAATCCACGTTAGAATTGGAGATCGCTACGTGGCACACACTCTAATTCAAATAACTAACTACGCGACACACACTCTAATTCAAATAACTAATTATGTGACACACACTCTAATCCACGTTAGCGTGGGTACCGTTTCGATTTTTTTCAAATAACTCATTAATTAATTTATAGTACTCCCTCTGTTCACTTTTATAAGACCTTGAAGACATTTCGCACAATGTGCAAAACAGTTCATTTTAAGTTGTCTGAAACGACTTACAAAAGTGAATGGATGGAGTATCTCCTTTCGAATGACTAATTATTGCAAGGAAAACACGGGCATGGTAATACATACAGATTCGTTTGCAAATGAAAGAAGATTCGTTTGCATTCTCAAATGTTAGGCGCACCAGGCAAACCAGGGTCGTGTCGGGGTGGACGCTGCTTCGGTGCCTTAAAGGCAACTGCCCTTGGGTGACTGACATGTGGGCCAGCCACCTGTTGGGCCCACATGTCATGGACACAAAGGCAGGTGCCTTAAGGCACCGAAGCATAGTACTGTTGGGTGGTCGCGTGTGTCGAACGGACGCGTAGCACCCAGCCACCCACCCTCCCCCAAAAAAAGGACGATGACAATATAAGTTCGCGCTTCCACGCTTCGGATTGAAATATCCGCGCCCCAATTCCAGCCCTGCAAAATCTCTCTTCTCCAACGTCCCCTTCCGCGCCCAGATTGCTCAAATCCCTAATTCGCCGCCAACCCTCGAATCACCCCTCGTCTCGTCTCTTTCCCCACCGTTCCCCACCTCTATGCCGGACGACAACGACGAAGACGACGGTCGCGCTTCACCACCGCACCAGAGCTACCTCATCTACGCCCTCGTCCACCGCACTGGGTGGTCCACCGACAATGTCGGCCGCTGCAACCGACGTGCCTCATAGACACTGAGTTCCACCGCATCAGGTGCGCTTCACCGATGTCGTCTCCCAGCTCACCGGGGATACTTCACCGAGCACATTGTCGCACCTCCGCCCCCCGAGGCCGTTGGTGCTTCACCAACGGTCTCGTCCACCGCATCATAGCGCTCCGCTGCCACTCAAGATCTGCATCCGTGTGCGGCCAGCCAACGCCAGCGCATCACCCTCAACGGCTCTGAAGTGACCTGCACTCTAGCTAGGCGAGCATGCGCAAACGCCGACCCGAACTAGGTATCCACACATCACTCCTTGTGCACTATTCCGATGATGTTTGGATATCCTTTCACTGCTCTCTTATCTTACACGCCTATGCAACTTTAATTTTAACTCTTATTTCTTCTGGAGATATCATCTGAAACAAGCAAATCCATTTTTTTAGCAAAGCATGATGGCGCTACGGGATCTGGTACACATCCTGCACACCCATATAACCTTGTAAGTATCATCCTCCCAGACAACATCAAGGTCGATTCCTCTTATTTGATCAACCATTCGCCGTGTCAAAAATGCAGAAGGGGATGCAAGGAGCACAAGGCCTACACATCCAAGCAAGTGGTAACATGGACTTGTACATGGAACATCCCAAGCGCAAGCAGAGCTGCAGTGAGCATGTACAACGAGCTAGCGTAAGTCCCTGCATTTCATTTAATTCGTACTGGCATTCATGTATGATTTGTGTGCAGTGGCTGATCCACGAATTCAAGTTACCAGGGGCGAACATTTAACTTAAAAAATACGAAGGCACTTGCACTCCGGAAATCAACATAACTTGAGAAATGTGAAGCTACATGCACTTTGAAAACCAGCTAATGATCCAAAGTAGTTCAGATTATAAACACTAAATGATGCAAGCACCAAAAACACAAAATGCAACATGGTGTACAAGGACTACAAACATGGTCTGCACTGCTTGAATTATTCGTTCTTCCGCTGAAAATATCAAAGTGTAATTGCACGTATAACCAGTGCGTAAACTGCATATCAATATATCTATCCTGCACAAGTATGCCAATAGTTTCAAACAACAGATTAGAAAAGTATTTATGCTATGTTGTCATGATACGGGGACTTTCTGGTAGATGGCCTCGACGTTTCCTCAAGCTATGAAAATGCACTGTAATTTGCTTGTCATCAATGCCTACAAATCTTTGTCTCTCTCAATATAATAGATCATCATTAGACACTAAATCCTTCAATGAGCTTGCAAAAGGCTTGCATTAGATCCCTCATTAGACACTATATGTTCATCACCAGGAGCATGTAAAATGTTTGCATCAAATCCTTCATTAGCAGTTTGTTCATTAGACACTTCAGGCTCAAGAACAACATGAGCTTGTATGTTTGCACTGGAAACTTGATTAGATACATCAGATTCAGTCAGTTCAAGATTGATTGGGGAGTTATAAAATAAGTAGAAATTGGTTTCATTTTCTCATAGATTCCCTACATATAAGAAGTTTTACAACACCGTCAGGTTTAACTATTGGCCAGAAATTGAAGAGTTGAATTAGATATAATCAGGGATGTGATGTACCCGCTCGTTGCGCATGCTACTCTTGCAAGCTGCGGCTGTCCGTTTGCGCAAGCTCGATGCCATGCCCGTGTTGCCGCCGCTGCCTCCCACGCAGGCTACACCCAGGGTTGAATCTTCATCTTCTTGTCCTTCCGTTCGCTTGAAGCCCGGCGACCGCCCTCCAACGAGGGTGCGAGGAAGTGCACTGTCGGTCTGTCCAGTGGCGGCTAGGTTAGGAGCGAACCAGACTGGAGGCTAGAGCGAATGAATTGTGTTCCTGCTGTCGATCGATATTGGAGGCGCTCATTTGGGCCGCGAGCCTGCCATAGGGCCTTCCTTGCACTTATGTTATTGGCCCATCCAAATTGAAACATTTTTCTTCATTTTCTACATTGCCTGCTCGTGCGTTGGGACGAACAAAACTAGCATGGGCCAACCTGGACGACTCAAACTAGGTGCACACTTTCCAGCCACCTGAGGCGGCCGCCCATACCAGCCCCTATGGTGGCGTCGCCCCTTTTTGTGTGTATGATTGGATAGTGAAAAATATTCCAGTGGCGCTTTTGATTTACCCACAGAATGGTTGAATTGCTTGTTTCTATGAACTGAGTTCGCCAATAATGTGAAGGATGCCAGTCTTTTCATCCTATTGTAGATTGCTTAGATCTCGATATGCCAAAAGTAATCGCATGAAATATACACTAAAAGCCAGTGTGATGTGTTTGGCTACAACTAGTCTGACTACACGTCCTCATATAACATATCAAGGACGCACCATCTTACCAGATTAACCATTCAACTTACCCATGCAGTGTGGGAAGAAAGAAGTATTGGGACTGCGTATCCAAGTTATTGATGCCATGGACTCCTTCGTACAACCTTGTAAGAGAAAAAGAAGTTGCAGTGTGCCTGTTCAAAGAACTAGCATAAGTTCAGTTACCTACTTCTCGGAGTTTTAGTTAGCCACTTATTGCAAAATTGTTCAATTATGTTGCTTGGATTAATTTAGTTTGCTACTGATTACATAATGGCACAACCTGTTAATCATATTGTAGACTACGCCTATCTATGTGTTTGATACTTACTGTTAAGAATTACCTGTTTGCCTTAACTTAAATATCTACTTGTTTGTTTAATCGCTTTTGTCGCTGCAACAGCGGTTACTATGATGTTAATAACTACTTTTCAAAGCATCCAATTGAAACTCTTTAATTCCTTGTTTGTTTAACTGGTTTGCTGTTATAACTCCTAGTTGAGATGTTTTGCTAACTTCAACTTTTCTGAATCCAATCGGAACTTTAATGGCAAAACAGGTTAGCCCAAGATCAAAGAGCGAGGTACCCATGGACGTTGCATCATCCCATAGCAGTGGCACCGGCCAAATCGTGCATTATGAATTGCCAACTGCTGATGCTCTAGAGGCTAAACTAGTGGTAGAAAGAGATTCTGCTTCTGCACTTAGAGATGAAGTTGACATGTTGAGGAAGCAACCAGCACAATCACAAGCAGTACTCAAGACAACCATTAAATATTTGGTGGATTTCAAAACGAAGCAAGCTGAGATCGACCAGATTGTTAAGGTCCTGAAGGAAAAAGGAAATTAAATTCCTACTAGGTAAATCATAGGTCAAATGATCTTACCCAAGTTGAATAACCTTCGTGTTGTCTGAACATGTACTCAATCAAACCATATGTGTTAGAGATAATGTAATAATTGTTTTTTGGTTTGTAATTTTATTTGAGCACAAGTCTGTATTAATTGATAAGACTCGGAGACATTTCATTTGGATTGTCGTGCTGCACCTACAAATATGCCAATCGGGCTGAATGTGCATTCAACAATAGTAGTAGTATAGATGGACCATAAGTGGCGCGCATCGGAAAGGGCCAAGATGCTAGCTAAAAAAAGGATGTTGTTGTAGCCAAAAAAGAGTACAGCGGCCTGGCTTATGTATGTTAGTTGATATTATTGATCCATATACTCTATAAGTGTTTATATGTCTGTTAGTTCTGTACATTCTTGGTTGATTGACTCGGTATTTGAATCTTGATACATCGCTTGTGTACATATCTAAATGGGAGTACACATTATGCTGCGTGTGACATTTGAGTTGGACATGAAGTGTTTCAAATATTCGAATTCACCTTAAACTGGATTCTAGTTTCTGAATTTGAGTATCGGCATTTGTAAACCATATTCATATATGATAGTGGAATACAACTTTGTCGTCCTTTTGAAGATATATAAAAACACATAGAATGATTTATAAAGATTCATATAGGAATACAAAATGGATTCGAATTTAGTTGCCAGGGTAAACGTGGATGCTTATTGTCCCAAAATTCAAAGAAGCAGCAAAATGTCCACTCCCACTTCGCTGCCCGAGGCCAAGTGTTTGGGAGATGGAAATTACTGTCTACCCATTACACGGACAATCCATCGGCCCGATTTCCACCGCTTCTAAATAGGGGTAGGTTAGTAACTTCAATTAGACGTGACACGATCGCCTCGAGCCCATTCCGACACGGTGGGCGTCAAACATGGGCGGCAAAACACATTTGATTCAAGCTCGTCCGAAAGACCTCTGTTTCTCCCTCCATTCCCCATTCATACACGGTGGGCGGCAAAACAAACTCGGCTCGGCCGAAATCGATGTAGGCAAATATTTTCAATAGGGGCAGGTTTGTAACTTCACTCACACGTGACACAACCGCCCTACCTGTCAGCCCCGTTCATACACCATGGGCGCCAACCATGGGCGCCAACCACCCTCTCCTCGCCCGAAATCGCTCTGGGCAATATTGGCGACATGCGAGATTACCGTCCTATCCCCAACCGACGAGACATCCAAATTTTAAACAGGGGCTAAGTTCGTAACTTTCCCATACTTTAGACAGGCGCGTCCCAAAAACATGGTTCCCCGTACCTCTCCCTCCATTTTCCCATTCATACACCATCCGCGCTAGAACACCCCATCCCCACACCAGCCTTCGTCCGCCACCCCATCCATCGCCGCCGTCCTCCACCACATCCATCGCCACCGTCCTCCACCATGCCGGAGCGCCTACCAAGACCGCGTCGTCTACTGCTAGAGATGGACGTTTCTCATCCACGGCGACGGACCAATAGCCTTGCATCGTGTCCTCTTGCTTCATCAGTGCCGCCGTCCTCTTTGTGGGGGCCGCTCACATGACCTTCTCTTCCACCACAAAGGGACTTATCCCCCGATGCACACGTCTATCGTCGCAGATCTGCTTCAACTCCGCCGACAGCCATCGCACCCCCGATGCCTACACGGTGCTGCAAGAGAGGTGGTACTTCATATCTCCTCAACTTTTTGATCTCAACCAGAAAATAGATCTTAACTTGGTTATTCTACTTTCTTTTCAGCTCTTAGAATTTAGTTCTTAGTTCGAAGCAAACAATGGATGCT
The DNA here is from genome assembly GCA_021605145.1 of Aegilops bicornis. NCBI lineage: Eukaryota > Viridiplantae > Streptophyta > Magnoliopsida > Poales > Poaceae > Aegilops > Aegilops bicornis. Next base: position 586,013,245 of record CM038673.1, on the reverse strand, counting down.
AAATATCATTTCTTCGGTTTGCAGCTTCAAATCTGCCATGGCACAACCATAATACGGTTTAATTGATCATGCTTAGGGTTTAATTGATCATGTTGGTTTCGTGGTGGTTTCTTTAATAGAAATCGGAGGGGAAACCCTCTTTTGCTAAAAAATATGCTTAGAGTTTCCCCCTTTTATGATCACTATACGATCAGAATACGTGCTTCGTGTCATAATAACACTGCTCCACCCATCAAGCTAAACAAGCTTAGTTGTTCAAATACGAATCTAATATTATTAAAACAGAGTTCTTTAATTGGTCAGCTAAATGTTCCTAAATTAGTTTTGAAAATGCATGTTCGCCGCCGATTTTGGGTCGTCCCAGGCCCCGATTCCCCTTTGTTCTCACAAGGCTTCGATCTCTACTCCCCATCCGTCATTGTCGGCGACTTATCATTCCCCGGACGGCATGACTCTAGGAGGAGACGCCGGACTAACAGGAGGCCAGGAGCCGCCGCCTAACAAATACCACCGCTGTCGGGCGCCATTGCCGCCTACCTTCCCGGTCTGTTCAGGGCTCAAAGCGTAGCACCCACCAAGCCAACCCGATTTATCCCGAGATACGCCCTCAACACTCAAAGATCCACCGCTCATCACCCATTTTCTAATTGATTCATTACTCATTAGGCGTGACTGTCATTAGGGTTTGTTGTGTGCTCAAGCTACCTACACTTAATGGTTCAGATGTATTTCGGTAATCTTTAGTACCTCTAAAGTTCACAGGTTTTCAAAATTCGCCCTCGAATGTAAACTAGTCATTTTGGATTGTTGGTCGTAGTGACACTGACCCAGCTTACTACTGTAAGCCAGGTTTGTTGACAATTTTACTTGTCTTTCTTACTCATTCGATATAATACCCAATTATTTACGTCGATTAGTTGCAAACAATAAGTGCTAGACAAAATTCTTCATTCAGATTTTGGACGGTCTCTTCATCGCAGCTTACAATTCTTCATACTTGTCCTAATAAGCTCACAAGTAAATGATTGATTCACTACATCTATGCTTGCCTTGTCATATTTGTTGTCAATATTCTTTTAGGGTGGACCACCCTATTTCTAAATAATGGAACCGTAGACATGAGTGAATAGTATTTCTCTATGTGATCTCTTCCATCATGTGTGGGTAACGAACAATGCATTGTATAGAAAGAAAGTGTCATTTCCAGCTTTTACATAGGTTTCGATCTTTTACATGGAATACAATCTGCCTACTTGCTTTGTGTCGCACTACCAACACTCCACCCTTGAAGCTAAACATTACGCCACTCATAATTGCTTAGTTTATTTGTTCAAATACGAATTTCATATGATTCTAATGTTCCTACTTCAGTTTTGAAATGTGTGCACACTGTTATAGAGACATAAGGGGTTTGTATTTATGTGTGGTCTGGTCAGCACGGTTGGGGAGGTGAACTTTGCATATGCAGGGGTTTATAGGGAGACACTCTCCGAGTTGAATCCGCAATGCATTCCATAGATAATCTGACTACTTTTTATGTTTTCATGAATCTCAGATTCCGAACAGCATCATAATGATTATGAGCTTGCGCGCATGAAAAGAATAAAGAAGAACAATGCCATGGCTGTTAAACTTGGCATTAAGGGACTGAAATCAAGTCTGGATGCAATGCAAACGCTCTCCACCTACAGATTCATGCTCAAAATATGATCCTAATAGCGATTCTGAGCTAGAGGGAGACCTAAGTCAATGTACCTCCCTAGTGGAGGAGTCAGAGGAAGATGCCCTATCTTATTCACCCATCAAGGTACTTGCTCTAACTTTCCAAGGTTACATTGCTCGCACATATCTTGCAACTAATGCTTTGCATTGCTTCTACTTTGTTGAACTTCCATTAGCTTAGTTTACACATCGTGTATGTGAATACGCCCTGCCTATCCATTTTCAGTACATATTCCATATGTCATCATACCATATTTATCCATTCAAATGTTGTTCTTGTGTATCGACGCTCAAAAGGAAGAGGGCGATTGCTGATCGTGGAGGAGCACAAGCAAAGTATTTGGAAAAGGTAGTGGCACCTGATAAATCAAATAGCCCATTAGGTGTAGTTGCAATATCACCTGACCCACAAAATACCCCAACTCTAGCAGACTCTAGCCCTACTACACACTACAAAAAAATACACTTCCGTGATGATACGTGTTTGTCACAGTAGGTCGCGTTTTTTGTCATGCATGTACATCCATGACAAATTTATGACAGAATCAAGATAGTCATACCTATGCAGTCATAGAAGTGTTCCATGACATTACCAATATTATCATCACGGAAGTGTCCACTTCCATGACGATAAATCACGCACGTCCTGAAGTGCTTTCGTCAAGGGTGACAGACACGTGGCATCCACCGTAACGGAACGCCGTTAAGCTATCGGGTCGGGTTTTGGATCCGATAACCCGTTAACAGCCCCGACCAATGGGGATTTTCCACGTGTAAAATCATCATTGGCTGGAGGAAACGCGTGTCGGCTCACCGTTGGGACAGATGTCATCCAATCATTGGACAGAAGGCGCCTATGATACGTCGACACGTGGCACGGCCCAACAGAGGCCCATTCCTGTGAAAAGGCCGGCCCGTTGGACTTGGTCAAAAGGTGGCGGGCCGGCCCATGTAAAGCCTGTTAACGGCCTGTTTGCATATAGCCCATTTACAGCCGCTAACCCATGGCCCATTACGCCCTATCCGAATTAGGCCCAGTATCGTCATCTGGGCCACCCAATATGATTCTAGCATGTTTTCACTTCTGGCCCATGTATGGCCCATGACGTCTTTCGGCCCATATGAGGCCCTATGTAACTTTTTGGCCTATTAACGGCCCGTGGTGAAACTGGCCCATAATGAACAAAGGTATTACTTTACACCCATTAACGACCGTGGTGAAACTGGCCCGTAATGAATAGTGTATCATTTTATACCCATTAATGGCCCGTTATTCCGTTGGGCCGTTTCCAGCCCATGTTATCTTTCGTCCTTCTCAGAGCCCATTTATTCTTGGGCTCATTTCCAGCATTCGTTTACTTACGGCCCGTTACTGTCATTTTCTGGTTATGGGCCAAATTCAGCCCGTGGTTACAGTCGGCTCGTTTGTGGTCCGCTAACACGTTGGGCCGTTTTCATAGCGTCATGAAATACGGCCTATTAACGATGGCCCGTTATGGTCGGCCCATAAACGGACGATTCCAACTCTAGCCCGTTTACGGCCATAATGCAGCCTGTTATTGGCCCATGTTTGGCCAATCGATCATACTGCCCGTATAAGGCCCATTGATGATATGGCCCGTAGAAGGCCCATTGTTTCTACGGCCCGTAGAAGGCCCATTGTTTCTATGGCCCGTAGAAGGCCCACTGTTTCTACGGCCCGTAGAAGGCCCACTGTTTCTACGGCCCGTAGGAGGCCCAGTGTCACTACAGTAAATATTAGCCCATGGTTATTGTGGCCTAGTTTTAAAAAATAGGTTATTGCAGCCACTAGCAAACCGCGGAAAAAGAACTGCAATGACTACAAGCAAACAAATAAACAAGACAACAAGGAAATAAATAAGCAAGCAACTTACGCTAGGCTATCATGGCTATCGCACATATTACATCCACTGGGCATCAAAGTTCGCCACCAGTGCAAATATACGCGCCGACAAAAGAATATACAAAAGCGAGAGCGCTTCAAAACGCACTAGGCTGGCCAGGTCGGGCCCCCAAACAGTCAAGAAGCTGAGTAGACCTCGATTGTGTCAACGATAGATGCATCAACACTAAATTTAAGGCATGATGGTGCGCACGGCAGTCCTCTAACATCTTCATTGCATCTTTGACTTCAAGTCGGAGCTGAGCTGAAGCAAGCCTTTCCGCTTTAAGTTGAGACTGAAGAAGTCGAAATGATTGAGGCAGCGACTGCACAGAGGTTGTCTCACACCTGCTGGTGAGTAGCTTCAACTCAATGTCTTCATCAAGGCAGGACCTTGGGGTCATCTCACTGTCCTCAAGATGGTTTGGCTCACTATCTTCCCTAAAGTTCTGCCTGGCGTAAGAGATACGACTCTGAAAGAGAAACAAGGAGACACGTAACAGGTTTCACAATTATATAAGCACATAAATGGATCTATTCTGCACAAGGAACATGTTTTACAACTACAATTTGAAACTGGTAGTTTTTGCAAACATCCAATCAGATGTAAACAGCAAAGCAAACAGCAGTGGAGGCAATGATGCCTATCCAAATCTATACTAGAACAAAGTTTGAAGGCTTGAGAAGGATGAACTTACATTACATGTTAACACGGGCTGGACAAAGCCCTTCTCCATGTTGATGGAAGGATAATTCAATAAATTCCCCAAAGAAAATTCTTTTTAAGCGTTGCCATTATTCTACATTTTGCAAAGTGTAAATATAGATCAAATAATATTGGAAGAAATCAAGGATAATGAAGCTCAAAGTGCATCGATGATACATAATCAAATAGCAATTAATTAAGTACAGCGTTACAAGGCAAAAAGGGAGAGAGGTAATCGACAAGAGCAATGCAGAGCCCATTATTGTTTTGAGATCGTATGATCCTTTGAGCAAGGAGATTCATCTGAAATTAGTTTTCATACAAGAGAGAAGGTAAGGAACAAGCAGAAATTTAGGAGTTCAAATTTTGAATTGATATCATAGGCGATGCACTGATGCTAGGCTCCCAAAGCAGTTCTAATAGGGGTTTGGCCAACTGGAGTAGGGGTAAAGTGTGGTACGCTTGGGCCTGTGTTTTCTGTGGCTGCTGATCTATCTGATTTAACAGGTACCACTACCTTTTCCAAATACCTAATTTGTACTCCTTGAGGATCTGCACTCACCCTCTTCCTTTTGGACATCTATCATGAAAGAACAACATTTGACTGGAAAAACATAGTGTGATGACACATGGAATAGGTACAGAAAATGGATAGTTATGGCGTATACTCATATATGATGCTTAAACTAAGCAGATGGTGTAACAAAGTAGAAGAAATGCAAGAGGTCAGATGCAAAATATAAAGCGACCAATACAACTTTGCAAAGTTAGAGCAAGCACCTTGATGGGTGAATAAGATAGGCCATCCTCCACCATGCCAAGTTTGTTAGCTAGTGGATCGTTCCGCAATATTCCTCTCGTGCGCCCATTCTCATATTCATTTTGATAATGTTCAATATCTGACATGCATGAAAACATAAATACAAGTGAGATTTTAATTGTAATGCGTCTGATTCTAATCCAATACCGCCTCCCTCAGAACCCCTTTGTGCTATCTCTGCAATTCTTTTAAAAGATGCCATGCATGCTGTAATTTGTTGTGTGCATTAATATAATGTGGCCTACTACTCAAAATATGAGAGCTCTAGAAGTGATGACACTTCGCAGATGATAGGTTCAACATATAGTAAAGAAGAACAAGTCGACCTGACCTGACAGATTCAAAATATACTAAGGGAGAACAACTCGACCTTACCAAATAATCGCAAGAGAAGAGTATCATCTTAAAGAAGAGCATAAGAGCAAGTAGATTGAAGATATTACAAGTGTTTCAATACAATGTCGGTTGGCCACCCATGATGAACCAGAGCGCACAGAGAAATACTATTCTTTCCGGTCTCTCCATATGTGGCTCACATGCATTTCGAAACTAAAGTAGGAACATTTAGCTAACCAATTAAACATCTCTCAGTTTTACTAATATCAGCAATAATATCAGATATGAATTTGTACAACTAAGCTTGTATTGGGTGGAGCAGTGCTATTACGACACGAACCACGTAGGCTGATTGTGGTCATCATAAAATGGGGAAAACATAAGCATGATCAGTACAGTGTTGACCGTGGCAGTGGGATGGCAGATCTGAAGCTGCAAACCGTGCAAAGGGTAGTTAGCAACCAATGTTTGCTTTGAAATAACAACTAAGATTTGGTATGGACAAGAAAGTACGGTCAACAAGTGACAAAGAAATGCAATTATGCTGTCTATCTATATGTCGCGACATGCATTTGGAAACTCAAGTGGGACCTTTAGCTAACCAATTAAATGTGTCGGTTAACTAATATCAGTATCATATCACAATCATATTTGAACAACTAAGCTTTCGAATTCGGAGTGTTGTGTTGTTTAGCTTGAAGGGTGGAGTAATGCTAGTACGACAGAAAGCACCTACGGAGATCATAGTAGAGTAGATAAAAGGGGAAACCCTAAGCATCAAGAGAAAAATCAGGAAAGTGGAACTAGCTGGACCAGTGGGTGGCGCACATGCTTTTCGAAACAAATATAGGAACATTAGGTGACCAATTAAACTTTCTCTATTTTAGTTATATGAGCATCATATCAGATTCGTATTTGAACACGTAAGCTTTGGGTTGAGGTCTTGAGGAGCAGTGCTAGCACGACACGAAGCACCTACGATGATGCTAGTGAATATAAAGGGGGGAAGCCATAAGCTTTACGAGTATAGTGCCCGTGCCATGGAGGATCTGAAAGTGCAAACCATACAAAGCTACTTCGCAACCAATGTTTGCTTTCAACTAGCCACTACGATTTGGTACCGACAAGAAAAGTACAGTAAACAAATTACGATCTATTTTTCGGGTGAGATCAATAACTTAAGCACATATGGAAGAGTACCACCTCTCTTGCGACGCTGTGTAGGCCTATGCTGATACGTTGAGGGTGCTGCGGGTGCGATGGCTGTCGGCGGCGGGGAAGAGGACTTTAGACGGTAGACAGCCGGGTCGGGGGATATATCCTGTTGTCGTGGACGAGGCGGTCGTAGGAGCGGCAATGGCAAGGTGGACGAAGGCGCCGATGAAGCAAGAGGAGGTGATGAATGGATCATAGTCCAGCGCCGTGGATGAGAGACGTCCATCTCTTGCAGTGGACGACGGGGTAGGGGTAGCGGCTCCGGCAAGGTGGAGGATGGGGTGGCGTACAGAGGAGGCTGGCCGCAATGCGGAGGTTGTCGTACCGCCGATGGTGTATGAGTGGGGAAATGGAGGGGAGGGGGGGCGATCTCAAACTTTGGGACACGCTTCTCTGAAATGGAGGAAAGTTATAAACTTATCCCCTATTTAAAATATCAGACAACACGTCGGTTGGGGATAGGACGGTAATCTCGCATCTCCCAAATATTTGCCGGTAACTATTTCGGGCGAGGAGAGGGTGTTTTGCCGCCCACGGTTAGCGCCCACGGTTGGCGCCCATGGTGTATGAACGGGGCTGACAGGTAGGGCGGTTGTGTCACGTCTGATGGAAGTTACACATCTGCCCCTATTTAAAATATTAGCCTACATCGATTTCGGACGAGGAGAGTTTGTTTTGCCGCCCACTGTGTATGAATGGGGAAATGGAGGAAGAGACACATGTCTTTCGGACGAGCTTGAATCAAATGTGTTTTTCCATACGTTTACGCCCACCGTGTCTGAATGGGCTCAGAGGCCATCATGTCACGTCTGATTGAAGTTACTAGTCTACCCCAATTGGCAGCAGTGTAAATCCAGTCGATAAGGATGTCAAGTGTCAGGGGTAGACAGTAATTTCCATCTCACAAACACTTGCTTCGGCCAGCCCACAAATTATAGTGGGTGTTTAGCCGCTTCGTTCAAAACTTGGGAGAATTAGCATTCACGTTTGCCACAGGACCGCAAACTAAATTCAAATCCAGTTTGTATTCGATTACGAATATCCACAGATAATTATACGTTTTGTTATTTATTTCTTAAAAACCACAACAAAGATTTATTCCACCTTTATATACGATTATGATTTAGAAATTCCGTGATCTTCAAATTCAGTAGGTTGGATACACTCTGATTCAAACAGTTATTTCATCCAATACAATCTGCTCACACGAAAAACAGTTCACCTTATGTCAATCATACAAGTACTGAGGATTACCTTGCCTAAAAAATTCGGATCATTACAACACATGGACAACATGGAATTCCGGACAACATAGGGGGTTTTGCAACATAATCCATTCAGAGACATGACACAACATCCAAGTACAATAATCTAATGACAATTTCAACTGGTATCTAAAGAAGAACCAGGATTACCTTGGGCTTCAGATAGCAGAAACAGCAGGACCTCCTCCGTCTTCAAATGCAACATTCTTACTTCCTCCAATTCTTGGGTTGCTTGCATAATGCGTGCCGCTAATTCCGTAATTTCCAGCCTCAAGATAAAGATTACCTCATTCATGGCAGCCACACCATCTCTTTCTGCCTCTAGTAGAGCCTCAAGCACTATAATATCTGTGCTCAGACTGCTCTCCGGCGGTGTTGCCTCTGAACTGCTACCATCTGGTAACATGGATGGCGCACTGCTTCCACAAATAGATTCTGGGGTTGTACATTGTGTCCTAGTGTGAACGGCATCCTGAAAGGTTTCCGCTGGACATAAGTAAGAGATAGTTATCGTATGATCCAAGCAGTAAGCTTACACGGTAAACGACGGACGAATTATTGCCGAGAATGGCAAACTATATTTAAATGGTTCAAAGCAGCATCAGCCGAAGAGAAATTAAAATGGTAAGATAAAAGTTGAAAGGGAGTGTACAACCGCTATATTTAAGTTGCCAAGGCATCTAAGCAGTTGAAATAATCTGAGAAAGCACTTAACAGTGTGGCCTCATATAAACTACGAAGACAGTCTTGTGATGAAGTTGAGAGGAAAAGTTAAGGACTCAAATGAAATAGGCATGCATTTCTTACGATAGTACAAAGCAGTAATCACGACATATTGGCCAACACAGGTATAACGTAACAACAAACAAGCATTCGAATCAAGCAATACAGCAAAGCAGACAACTGAACTATTTGTAATTCGGTAGGATTACACGTTGAGGGCACAAGCCGAGAAAGCAGCCCACTCGCATTATATTTAACATGTACTAAAACACACTGGCTTACCATATGTTGCTGTGAAGCCTAGCTGCTGTTGCAATGTTCTTTGAAGATATCGTCAGCATCCCGTGGTTGCAAATCTAGTGGTTGTAGTTTATTATGCACCATCTACTTAGGTAAAACTAATTTTAATCGCATGCACTGGTCCGAATTGATCATCAATGGTTCATCTAAGCTAATGAAAGAAGGGTGTGTGCATACACGACAATATATCTGCTTACCTCTATTTTTATGCTTGTTCGAGGTGCCAGCACCAAAAGAACAAATATTTTGCTTGATGGGGTTGGCAGCTCCATAATTAATAGAAGCATCAAATTAGTCATGTAACTTGGGAAGATCAAGAACACACAAACAAGTAATAAACAGAGGCTCGGAGCTGTGATGTAATAGCTAGCATCAGAAAATGTAGGGTAAAACGAACAAAAAGCAGCGGAACCACATGCTAGTTTGCTGATGTGTAATTAAGCATAGAGAACATTAAGCGATGCGATGGAACCAACAGGTGGCATCGTAACAAAACTAAAGCATATTAACTATATGTGCACCGGTATGTAATTTAACACATGTAACTTGTTCACTTGCCAAGTATGGCCCTACAGGTGCAAGCAGAATAACGCGTCTCATGAAAAACTGAATGATGCCCTGAAGAAATTCAAAGGTGCGGTGCTTATGCTAGGAAAGTGAACGTAGGCGCCGGCCATTGGATAATAGTACCTGATTCTCGGCGGCGTATGGGTATCGTTGTCATACTTGATAGCTAAGGATCGTCGATGGTGCTCGTGTTGCGGTTGAGTTTGGGCGGTATGCCGTCATTTGAAGCTGCTCGGTGCTACGGTTGTGGCGCCTGTTGACATACAAGAAAGCTCATCTGTGGTAAGTGAACAGTTGCACGATAAAGATAAAAACCGAAGGAGTACAAATCGAAATAACCTGATGAGGCTACGACGTCGGTAAAGCAGGGCCGGTGGAGTTGAATATGGCGTCCATGGAGTGGGTCTGGTGCAGTGGACGAAGGCTTCAGCGGGCGCGTTGTATAGTGCTTTCGGTGAGGCGGATCTGTTGCCTCGGACGAGGGCTTGTATGAAGGGCCAGCGAAGGGGCGGACAAGGGAGTCAGTGAAGGGCTACGCTGTGGTGGAGGCGCCGGTTAAGCATATCCTGTGCGGTGGACCATGATGGCGGTCAAGGAGATCTGGAGCGGTGGACAAGCTTCGCCGGGCGGCTCGGGTGATGTGGTGTGTTGGCAGTGGGGGGTTCCACGGTGCGTATGGTAGATCTGGGGGGGTGTGTGGTCCACCACTGCAGCGATGGAATAGATTCGGCAGATTGCCGTGGTTGGGGGGGTCGGGGAGGGGAAGGGGAGGGGCTCTGAGGAAGAATGTTGGGGGCAAAGAGGGGAAAACAATGGAGTTACCAAAGCAGCCCTTTTCCGCTCATGGGGCAGGGGTAAAACAGGAATATCGCATGGCTAAACTTCTGGGCGCGTGATATTTCGATGTGAACGGGAAGTTTGAAAGCTTTTGGCGCCTAAAATTATAAGTATTATGCTCTCGTACGGCCGACTATGATATCATGGCCGACAATTTGTTTGTTTTGCAAGCAAAAAAATGTGCAAGTTTTGAAAATCAATGTCTCCAACTCGAAACTTAGATTGTTCATTCAATTCAAATATGGATCATTTAGCTACTACAAGCAAATACCATCATATGGTCCAATTCAAATGAAATTCCAAATGTGTTTACCCTAAATATGATGACAAAAGCAAAAATGTGTATGTGTATGAATAAAGTGGATGATTATAAAGTTTGAACATGCCCGTATGTGTATATCTCTAGGTTTGATATATGAATTTGAAATCACAAAATCCCAGCTTAAAAATGTACCTCCGCTTAAATGAATTACAAAAGCTAATGATGGAGTCAATTCCAAAATTCCAATCTTAGGTTTGTAATTCGTGTACATCAAGGTATATCACGCATGTTCAAAAGTATCGTTATCACATAGTACAAACTGTGAAACAAATGGATCAACCATGAGTGCACAATATCTCAATTATGCTAAAGTCCCTCAAATATAGACACCTCACTCTTTATATGATTTCAACCCCCCCCCCCCCACCACCACCACACACACACACACAAACACACACACACACACACACACACACACACACACATAGAGAAGTCGTTCTCTCCCCCAAACACCAACACACGAGCACATTAACACGCCTCTCTCTTGTAAAGTCCGGACCCAACATAGGTCTCTAACACTTTGTCTCTCGGGCATGCACACATCTCTTCCCTCACTCTCTAGGTCTCCCGCTATCTCTCTTACCCAAGCACACGCACTATGTAGAGTGTATATTTCCCATACACACAAAACGTCGGCCCCAAACGTCTATCTCCCTAGTTATGTGGTTCTCGCGCACTCGCCTCACACACCACCCCCACTACAAACAAGCACACTTTGTCTCCTTGTGCACCACTCTCCTCTTTCTATCTCTCCCACATGCGGACCCGCCCCAGCTCCTTCCCTGCATACATATATGTCGTGACTCTTTGCATAGCTCCCTAATGTATAATCGTTCTTGATTTCGCACATTGTTCTCTACACCATCTATTCTAGATCTCTCATGAAGTCCCTATCACACACACGATTTCTCGCTTCCCTTGCGTCTCCGTTCATAGGACAATTTCGGACAACATCAACATCGTCTCCGTATCTATACGCCATTTATGGACACAAACGACCCCTCTCGGCCCCTCTCTTCCTCTCTCTCTCTCTCTCTCTCCATCGCTAGCTCTCTCTTTCTCTCGCTCTCACACCCCTCTCCCACACACACACTCGATGTCTCTTCCAAATAGTCTGCTCCCCCAGCCCGCACCCGTGCTATCCCGCTACTACACATGTCACACCATTCCCCCTTCCCTTATACTAGGTTTACATCATCAGTGGTCTCTCTATTCCACGTACACTCTCTCCCTCTCACACCCAAATGCATGCACAAACACACACAAACACGCACAAACACCCATTTATCTGGATCCTCATCTCTCCCCATGTCCGCATGTGTATCTGACACACTCACTCTCTAATTAAGTATATGTGTCTCCATGTTACACAACACAAAGCCCCATGTACATGTCTCTCTCTATCCTCCACACACATAGACACAAAGAATCTGTTATCATTGCCTCAGTCTCTAACATATCACACACGCACTCTCTCTCTCTCTCTCTCTCTCTCTCTCTCTCTCTCTCTCTCTCTCGCAAAAACGCTCATCAAGGGTTTCCCCGTGAATAACTTACCGTCTATTCATCAACAGTCGTGGCAGTACGGCAAACACGAGACGTGAAAAAGAATAAATATACACGTGCTTAGACCACCTAGTATGACTATACTAGGACTAGAGCAAGCCAAAAAGCGCGCCGCCGTCACCTCCTCCTTGTCGGCGACGGGAAAATCTTTGTTTTACACACTCGAGAAGTCATTGTGCTAAGGCCCCACATGCCGAGGCGTTGAATAGAATGTAGATGCTAGTTTACGGAAGCAAGTATGGATAATACGTTTGTATCTCCATACTTATATTTCTTCTCTTATAAAAAACCGAGGTGGTGATGATGGTACGTGTGCCATCTTGCAATATAGACCGTCCGATCTATATCTGACGGATGGAAATAAAACTAAAAGATACCCGCACCCCTCTCCACATTTGCATACAAGGCCTTCCCTCGTTCATCCCTATCTCCAACAAACCTCATTGTTGAGAAATTAAGAAAGGAAGCCTCTGGAACAAACTGGCCTGGTGGCCGCTGCCGGCGTCGTCAATCCCCATGCCTCCGCTCAGTCCGACCACCAATCACCACCACACCCCACTCTTCTTCACCTTATCTCATATTTCTCGAGATATCACAACAAGTGTTTTATAAAAAAATCACAACAAGTGTTTTATAAAAAAATGCATCTTGATGTTCCGTGCAATGCACGGATCTTGCTAGTACTCCTACACAAGACTAAGTTGGTGATGCTGGTGTGTCTGCCATTCGTCGTTTCTGACCATTAGATCTACATCTAACGATTGTGAGGTAAGTTGCTGCCTTTTCTCACCAACATCCCACTTGTCTACCAATTTGCAGAAAAACCCATAATTAGTATCTTAAAACCAACCACATCCCTCCCTGACCTCACCAAAGCAGCCCAAGGAATATATTCTAATTGAAACATATGTATATCAAAATTAGAGTGTTTTGTACCAAGTTTGTGAATTAGTATTATTCTAATTATGATTCGTTGCAACTGACATGAACATTGCTAGTATTTCCAACCATGCATTTTTTCATAGTATTCCATAGTTTCGAAGTTTTCCATCAAGATATTAGTCACTCATGGTTGATATTTACTTTCAATCATGTACACATATGCACTATGTAACTAGCCTTGCTTATTGGCTTCCAAAGCTTAACTTTAACTCCTACTTACAATATGTAGAGTATTTAACAAAAAAACTACCACTTTCAACCAGCCCTAGGAAGAATCTATTGTACAAAAAATAGCGAAAACATACCCAAAATTTCTTAATCCACGCCAAAAACTACTACCTAGTACTCCTACCGATTAGGTTCGTTTAAACCCATTTATGACAGGGTTGGCCCACACGTCCGTGCTGACGAGGCAGCTTAAACCGACACATTTTATTTGACCGTTGACACTAGTGGTCGCGGGAGTGTATACCTCGTTTTGTGGGTTCGATCCCGGCCGAACGCACGACGGCCTTTTTTTTAAATAGTACTACTACACTTCGCTGCGAGCCATATTTTACACGGGTAGTTTGAGTTTTGAAGTCGAAAGGACGTGCGTCCCCACAATCTGGGTGCACTGGACAGCCTAGCCACGTGAACGGGTTTTCCTTCCCAGCATCCCTTGGCTCGCGTGCTCGCCCTAGCCGCACCTCGCTTGCAGCTTCCTCATCAGCTAGTAGCATATTTAAACTAGCGCCTCCCAGTTAAGCCCGAGGAGCCGGAAAAGCCTGGTGAGGCATTGGGAACTGTGCAATATGGCTCCATACGTAGAGTGCTCTACTACTACTCTGTAGCTTGTGGCGTTGCACGCATGGACTTCACTCCATTATCGGCTCTACTATAAAAGAAATTCCTCTTGACGTGTTTTTTTAAACAGAGGCAAAAGCTTTGCTTCATATCATTCATAGAGAAGGAACTAGTACTAACAAAGTTTGATGAGATCCATTACACCTCCACAAATGGAAGCGAAAAGCCTAGTCTCGCTGTATCAAATAACTCAAATGTTCTGCCCCCGCAGTAACCATCGCTGATAAACAGGCTGCTAGTGTGTGCGTGAGAGGAGCGGCTGAGTAGTCCAGCTACTCCTACGTGAGAGGAGCGGCTGAATATAGCACCGAGAGTACCCACTAGGCCACTACGCAGGTGTACTTCCCCGCATTGATAGTACAATGATGGTTCTAGAGAACGATAGTACCCTCCACTTCCAACCGTAGCTCCTTGGCCCCGAGATTCAAGAGTTCAAAACTGGTGCGCTATACTAGACTAGACTAGAAGTACGAGTACATCGCACTACTAGTTGAGAAAAGTAGTATCGGTACTGCTAAAGACGAAAGTACGCATTCTCCGTCACATAATGTAAGACGTTTTCTGACACTGGTTGGCGTGTACAAAAAATGGCAAAAACATACCCAAAATTTCATAATCCACGCCAAAAACTACTACCTAGTGCCAAAAATTTCTTACTAGTGCTATTATTTACAGTGTAATGCAATCCCATAACATTCCATAATGCTAGTACTAGTAGTAAATAATAGCCTCATCCCTTCGCCGAGGAACGATCTACAGTTGGAAGGGACGAGGCCCTGCGGTTACTATGCTCTTATCTCCTCCTCGCCAGTTCCCCTCCCCCGGAAGAGAAGGCAGTTCGTTGCTGCTCCCATGGATTCGCTAGGCGGTTCTCCTCCTCGTCGGGGCTGGGAGACCTTGGACGACGATTGATGGAGTCCTGGACTAGGGGGTGTCCGGATAGCTGAACTATCATCACGGCCGGACTCCAAGACTATGAAGATACAAGAGGAAGACTTCGTCCCGTGTCCGGATGGGACTTTCCTTGGCGTGGAAGGCAAGCTTGGCGATACGGATATGTAGATCTCCTACCATTGTAACCGACTCTGTGTAACCCTAACCTATCCGGTGTCTATATAAACCGGAGGGTTTTAGTCCGTAGGGATCTAACAACAATCATACCATAGGCTAGTTTCTAGGGTTTAGCCTCCTTGATCTCGTGGTAGATCTACTCTTGTACTACCCATATCATCAATATTAATCAAGAAGGAGTAGGGTATTACCTCCATCGAGAGGGACCGAACCTGGGTAAAAACATCGTGTCCCTTGTCTCTTGTTACCATCCGCCTAGACGCATAGGTCGGGACCCCCTACCCGAGATCCGCCGGTTTTGACACCGACATTGGTGCTTTCATTGAGAGTTCCTCCTGTCGTCACCTATAGGCCCGATGGCTCCTTCGATCATCAACAACGACGCGGTCCAGGTGAGACTTTTCTCCCGGACAGATCTTCAGATTCGGCGGCTTTGCATCAAGGGCCAATACACTTGGCCATCCGGAGCAGATCGAAATCCACGCCCCTGGCCATCAGGTCAGATTTGGAAGCTTGAATTATACGGCCGACATCCGCGGAGACTTGATCTTCGATGGATTCGAGCCACAGCCGAGCACGCCGCACTGTCTCGATGGGCATGATCTAACTCTGCCGCCGAACAAAGGTCTCGGAGGTCAGCACTAGTGTCCGCTCCGAACATTGATTCGGAGCCGATCTCGTCGATCGAGGATGGTTGGTTGGACACCACCTCGGGGGCTGAAATCTCTACGGCGATTAAGCCGAACACAATCCTGTCCTTTGCAAAGACCGTGACTCCCAAGTGCCGGACTCCGAACCCTCCGCGCCCCTGGCAATCGAATCCGATCGGGCGCCGGTCGTGGAGTTCATCGCCATGACATCTTTCAAAGCACTCACCCTTTGGCGACATCCTGAATTCACTAAAGTCTCCCTCTTTATCCGGAGAGCCATGGCCGGACTACGGTCAGGAAGGTTGGGATGCGGACGACGAAGAAATTCAACGCCCACCCACCACCCACTTCATAGCCACTGTCGAAAGCTTACACGATGTGCTCGATTTCAACTCCAAAGACATCGACGGTATGGACGACAATGTAGGAGACAACCATGAACCAGCGCCTATAGGATGCTGGACAACCACCTCATCCCATGATGTATACATGGTGGATACACCTAAAGGAAATGAAGACGAGGAACAACGAGACGCCACGAAGGATAAATCCCTCGAAAAGCAGTCAAAACGGCAACGTAAACGCCGAACCAAGTCCCGCCTCAACAAAGACCCAGCCATAGAGCAGGGCGAACCGGTGGATTTATTTAACATGCTATCCAGCAATCGTCCGAACAAGACAACTTGGATAAACAACCCGTCCCGGCGAAGATAACAGTCCGGACGATCTCACGCCAGCATAAATTGTTGGAGCAGAATAACCTCCACAAAAGGCTCGTCGCCACATCACAGTAGCCCTGAAAAAAGCGTAAGCGAAAGCTCAAAACAGCGGAAGATGCACTCAGAATCAGATGGAGCAAAGTATTCAACACCGCAGACAAATACGGCGACAGTCGCCAAATAAAGAGCTACCCAAAGAGAAAACTACTGCCCGAATTTGATGAGGAGGCTTTAGAGCCCCCACAATCAAAAAGTAAGAAGGCCACCCGGTCGGATGGACGACCCCACGGCAAAAAGAGAGCGGCAAATCGCGCCACACAAGCCGGTACACGATCCGCATAAGGATTCACATCAAAAGGATGGCCCAGTTAGGTCCATCTATGGGCCGAGAAAGCAAGCTCTTCAAAGCAATGCAACCCGCCAAATATACGAACATCACGGCACACCCAAATATAGGGCGCCAGACATCCCCTATGTTTCACCGATGAGGTGCTTTGGATCATGAATTTCCAGCGGATTCAAACCCGTAAACATAGAGGCATCTGACGGAACAATAGACCACTGGAGTCTGGATTGAGGATTACATCCTCCACATACACATGGCTAGAGGAGATGATCTCCACGCCATAAAATACTTACCCCTTAAACTCAAAGGGCCAGCTCGGCATTGGCTTAAAAGCCTCCCCGAAAATACCATTGGAAGCTGGGAAGAGCTCGAGGATGCGTTTCGGGCAAATTTTCAGGGGACCTATGTCCGCACTCCGGACGCAGACGATCTAAGTCACATAACTCAACAGCTCGGAGAGTCAGCCCGGAAATTTTGGAACAGGTTCCTTACTAAAAAGAACCAAATAGTCGACTGTCCGGACGCCAAAGCCTTAGCAGCCTTCAAACACAACGTCCGAGACGAATGGCTCGCCAGATACCTCGGCCAAGAAAAGCCAAGAACAATGGCCGCATTAACAAGCCTCATGACCCGCTTTTGCACGGGAGAGGATAGCTGGCTAGCAAGATGTAGCACTAGCGACCCAAGTACATCCGAAGTCAGGGATGGAAATGGGAAACCACGGCGCAACAAGGACCAGCCCCGGATTAAAGGGAACGGTCCAAAGAGCGCGGGAGTCAATGCCGGATTCAAAAGCTCACGGCAGAACAATAAAAAACTGCCCCTTAAGGACAATAGCGATGAGCTATCCAACTTAAACAAAATCTTGGACAAGATATGTCAAATCCACAGTACTCCTGGGAAGCCTGCAAACCATACCCACAGAGATTGTTGGGTCTTCAAACAGTCCGGCAGACTCAACACCGAACACAAGGGGCTCGACACAAGCGAGGATGATGACGAACCCCACAAGCGAGCACCGGAAAACAAAAGAATTTCCCGCAAGAGGTTAAAACAGTAAACTCACTTCACGTGATAAAAGGAAAAACAGAGCGGCGCCCGATTAAGACGCCACGCACATACATCATGAGTACCAACACTTGTTGTCAAAACCAATCACCTTCGACCATCGTGACTACTCCGAAAGTATCCGAACGCAGGATGGACTGCCTTGATATTGGATCCTATAATCGATGGATTCCAATTTACACAAGTCCTCATGGATGGCGGCAATGACATAAACCTGATATATCAGGACGCAATCCGCAGGATGGGGATAGACCCAACCAAAATTCTCCATAGCAACACCTCCTTCAAAGGGGTAATGCCCGGCCCGTATGCCCATTGCACGGGCTCCCTTCTACTAGAAGTTGTGTTCGGCTCATCCGACAACTTCCGCCGTGAAAAGTTAACCTTCCACATCGCCCCATTCGACAGTAGCTATCAAGCACTACTGGGGCGTGAAGCTTTCACCCGCTTTAACGCAATACCGCATTATGCATCTCTTAGACTTAAAATGCCCGGTCCACGCGGCATCATCTCATTAAAAGGGAGTATTAAGTGTTACTCGAGCACGGAGGAACGTGAGACTGCCTTGACAGCCCCACACCTATCCGGCTCCGCTAGTTAAAGAACCTGAATAGGTCATTCAAACCCCGGACACGGCTAGACGAGTTCAGCGCCTACTGGCGGCATACCCCCATACAAGGGGCTGCATGCAATAGACAATAAAGCTCAATTTTATTCACTTCTTCGCACGATCTTTTTTCTTTTAAACTAAGTTCCTCTCTTTTACAGATGAACAACGTGCTACACCCGTCCAGGATACGGCACAACGGAGACACGGGCGCAGACGTGCAGTAGGGACCCGTTGCAAGGATTCTTTTCAGATTAAGACCCTGCGTAAACCTTTTTTTACTGTCTCTTGTTGATATACATCCCCCGGTTTCTTACTATAACTGAGGAGGAGGCTGGTGTTTTGGCATTGGCCGCACCAGAATTTTTGCGCGTACCTAGACACCAGGGGCTTAGGGCATTATTCTGCCCGTTTTTATAAAGACCGAATACCTAAGGGAGTATTCGGCGTCTCGAGTTAGGCCCTATATGCATCAGCTCTGAATCATGTCTTTGGTCAAATGTTGGGTTTGCCCGGCTCCTGTGTTTTGCTGCCTTACGTTCCGTTCTATCGGCTAACGCGGCACCAGGAGAACTACTGTGATTGTGCCCCGGTTCGGCCGGGCGAGCACCTCAGTAGAGAAAGCCGAAAACTGACTATCATGATATAGCGAGAGACTGGTCAACCACTCGATGACTCACTGGAATTTTTGGAATTCCTCTGCATTAACGAAGGACCGTTTTCGGTCAGGCACATACGCACCCCGAATTCGGGAGAGTGCGGTGCCCCCAGGGGCTATATAGTAGCCCCACCCTCGAACTCCTATGGCTAAGTGAAAGTGATAAAGCATTATAGTCTGGTTGCCTAGTTTTCTATGCTACCACCTCCTTAACAGGACCAAGACGTTGGATTAAGTGTGAAAAAGCGCCTTCTTTGCAAACACCCCCGCACTATGTCCGTGGGGGCTGAAGCCAAGGATTGCCATCTTTCAGGTTATATATACATATACATCAATGGCCGCACAGGGAGTAGTTTACTACTTGACCACACAAGTATAAAAAGCTCTTATATTATATTGAAACATTGTTTTCACAAATCATACATGTCATTTAAACATAATATCCTTCGAGCACTGTGTCTCTATTAAACGAGCGCCCTGCAGGACTTCCTCAAAATAGTGCTCGGCAGGTACTCGGCTTCTGTCCGAATCTTGGGATGCAACGTCGGTGGCCTTCATCTCTGCCCAGTATGTCTTGACATGGGCCAGAGCCATCCGCGCTCCCTCAATACACGCCGACCGCTTCATTGCGTCGATACGCGGTACTGCACCAAGGAACTGCTGCACTAAACCAAAATAACTCTTCGGCTGGGGTCCGCCTGGCCACAAATGAGTCATGACATGCTTCATGGCAAGTCCGGATAATCGATTCAGCTCGGCCCATTCGGCCAACCGATCGGTCAACGGAAGAGGATGCTCCGAACTATGGAATTGCGACCAATATATCTCTTCCCTTTTGTGCCCCTTCTGGCCTCGGAAGTGCTCAATCGCGTCCATGGCCTTCGCCGCTAAGTCCAGATAAGCATCCTCCGAACTCCACAACTTGTCCAACTGAGCATACTTCGGATCCATATATTTCTTCCACAGCAGAAATGGTTTTCCAGCCACAATAGCCCCGACCTGACTCAGCTCCTCCTTGGCAGCTCTTAAAGCGGAACGGGCATGCTTAGATTCGGCGGTGGCCTTTTTCAGGCCCTCTTGCTCCGCTTGCCATTCTTTTTCAAGAACCTCGCAGCGGTCGGTAGTATTCTTCAACTTCATGGCCATATCGGCAATTTCCTCTTTGCTTCGGCAGTGAGCAGCCCGTTCGGCTTTTAGCTCTTCGCCGCCCTTAAAGCGCCGCATTACTATTTCTGGCTTGCTCTTTTCGCTCGGGCAAGTTCCGCCCCAGCAACTCCACAGCAGCGGCACCATCTGCATTAAGCATACAAGTAGTAAGGCATGGGCGTCAAGCTCCCTTACCAGGTGTCCGCGTAGAAGTCGCATACCTTGTGACTCGTCAAACCGTTTATTGACCAGCGCGATGTCCGCATCCGCCTTGTCAAGTTGCCGCTTTAGTTCGGCATATTCATCAGTCCGGCTGGCCACCGGACGCCCCGCCACCTATTGAGGAGCGGCGATATGTTATAACTGAGATTATGATCCTCGGCACGCTGTCAATTTTGACAACATACCGAGTCTCGGGGCTACTATCTATACAGGCGCATTCTATATGCATAACTGCTGAAGGTACATCATTTTTGCGTACCTCGAACCCGTCGATAAGCTTCGACGGCTTCATGCAATCCGCTCTCCGTGGATGCAATTCTTTCAATCACCGTACCCATTAGCGCACAGTGATCCTCTGAGATAGCCGCTCGCCCGAGCAGATCCTTCAGCTCCTCCGACCGCACACCACTTGGTACCGGACCTTCCGGCCCCGCTGGACTTGGGGGAACCCTCCGCGACGACACCTCAGGGTCGTCCGCCTCGCATGAGGGTGCGACAGGTGGAGGCGTTTCGCTCTCCATCATCTCCGGAAGAAGATCCCCCGAAGACGAGCTCTGCTGAGAAGGGCTGAGATCCGAACTACAAGGTACAATTTCGGTTCTCTTCAGAAATAAATACAGGGATGTTCCTTACTTACACAACCCCTTCTTTTTACTTACGGCTCATTGAGGGCTGATCCCTTGGGGAAACAAAGTCGGCTGGGGTACTTCCCAGCGCCTGCACTCTCTGACGAAGATTTCTTTCCCTCTTCGAGGCCTTGACCTCCAGATCTTCCGGAGCGGTCCTCTTCTCTCCTTGGAGGTGGGACTTTTGATCCCTCCTTCCTCAAAGGCCTCCTTCGTGGAGGCAGTTGCTTCCCTGCTCCCCCCTTCGCTTTCTTTAAAAGGCGCGGCCTTCAACATCTTGGTCAGCATAGGATCCGGCGTGGTCTCTGGGAGGGGAGCCGGACACCTTATAAACTTTGCCTTCGCTATCCACTCCTGTTCAAGAAACAACTCCTTTAAGGGCAAGTTTACGATAAATAGACGGACAGCCTGTCCGGGTACAGGACTACTTACTTGAGTATCTGGGCGATTACAGCTTAGTCCTGCGTCCTCAGTCAGGTCCGGACACTTGTCTTGTGATCCGGAGAACAGTTTATACATCTCCACGGGTGTCGTGCCCATAAAATGATGGAGAGCTCGTGGTCCCTCCGGATTGAATTCCCACAGGCGGAGGCGGCGTTCTTGCAGGCGTATAGGCGCCGAATCAACATAACCTGCGCCGCTGCAACCAGATTGATCTCTCTTTCTTGGAGGTCTCGAATACGACCCTGCAACAAAGGAACGTCCTTGGACGGCCCCCAGTCGAGCCCCTTGTTGACCCATGACGCCATCTGCTGTGGTGGACCTGAGCGGAAGGCGGGAAGCGCCACCCATTTGGTGTCCCTGGGAGGGGTGATATAAAACCACTCCCGTTGCCACAAACCAAGCTCCTCTTGAAAAGAGCCCTCGGGCCATGGAGCATCAGCACATTTGCTAATGACCGCCCCTCCGCACTTGGCTTGTTTCCCCTCGATCATCTTTGGATCCACCTTGAAGGTCTTGAGCCACAATCCAAAGTGAGGGGTAATATGGAGGAAGGCCTCACATACGACAATGAATGACGAGATATGGAGGATGGACTACGGATTCAAGTCATGGAAATCCAACCCATAATAAAACATGAGCCCCTCGCACGAAGGGATCCGTCGGGAAGCCTAAACCCCGAAGGAAGTGAGACACGAACACCACGCTCTCGCCGGGCTCGGGAGTGGGAATGACCTGCCCTGGAGCAGGCAGCCTATGCGAAATCTCGCCGGTTAGATACCTGGCGTCTCGCAGCTTTAGCACATCTTCTTCTGTGATGGAAGAAGGCATCCATCGGTCGTGCTGGTCGGAGCCGGACATTGTCGAAGGTCCGAAGCGCCTAAATCTGAAGCTTTGGGTGTTAGAACTCAGAGCGCGAGGTGAACTCGATGGAGGGTGTAAAAAAGAAGAGGGCCTTGGTCTCATTATAAAGAGGTTGAATACCAAGAGCCCTCCCCGTGGTCGATTAGGACTCGCCTTCGGTAGAGGAGGCGTGCCAACGGGCACGGTTGGGTTACCCACGTCCGTATTTGATGAGAATCCCGGAATAAGGGGGCGCGATCTACGCTTTGATAAAGACGTGCCAAGGAAACCGCCTCGCTAAACGCGCTGAGGTGGGACAG
The DNA here is from genome assembly GCA_021605145.1 of Aegilops bicornis. Taxonomy (NCBI): domain Eukaryota; kingdom Viridiplantae; phylum Streptophyta; class Magnoliopsida; order Poales; family Poaceae; genus Aegilops; species Aegilops bicornis. Next base: position 585,990,458 of record CM038673.1, on the reverse strand, counting down.
TAAAAAAATGATTCATATAAAGGCCTGGCCGTGGTGTGATGTCACGCCGCGGAATACGTCAGCAGATCTGTGCACAAGTTATTCTCTCTACGGTGGTATGTGGAACTTGTTTTGCAGAGCCGGACACTGTCCTTGTGTTCAAAACCTTCTATGAAGTATTCGGGGGAGAAACCCGCCTTGCAATGCCGAAGACGATATGCGCGCCGGACTCATCGTCATTGAAGCCTGGTTCAGGGGCTACTGAGGGAGTCCTGGACTAGGGGGTGTCCGAATAGCCGAACTATCATCACGACCGGACTCCAAGACTACGAAGATACAAGATTGAAGACTTCGTCCCATGTCCGGATGGGACTTTCCTTGGCGTGGAAGGCAAGCTTGGCGATACGGATATGTAGATCTCCTACCATTGTAATTGACTCTGTGTAACCCTAACCTATCCTAAGGTTCTATATAAACCGGAGGGTTTTAGTCCGTGGATCTAACAACAATCATACCATAGGCTAGCTTCTAGGGTTTAGCCTCCTTGATCTCGTGGTAGATCTACTCTTGTACTACCCATATCATCAATATTAATCAAGCAGGAGTAGGGTATTACCTCCATCGAGAGGGCTCGAACCTGGGTAAAAACATCGTGTCCCTTGTCTCCTGTTACCATCCGCCTAGACGCACAGTTCGGGACCCCCTACCCGAGATCCGCCGGTTTTGACACCGACCACGATCCTCTGGGAGAAATCGCACGCCGCTCCGACGTCCTCACCACCGCAAGACTCGGTGTTTCCTGCACCAACTTTTTCAAGACGCTGCTTAAACAGGCTTGGGAAAAGGCCATGCTTGTTGGTCTTCCATGCGTCCTCGAGGAGAAGGTTCTTCTATGGGACAATCCTTCGAACAGTCCACCGCTCCCTGGCCATGGTTGCACGTTGACTCCGCTAGAGTTGCCGACGTTGAGAGGTAGTCGGATTTTGTCCGATGAGCGGGTCAGTAATGGAGTTTGATCATGTAGTACTTAGTTATTCCATTTCCATCCCGTAATTTCTCCGCTGCCCACTGTCTTATATATAGGTGCGGGTCGGTGCCAACGAAGATTGGCTTGCATACCTCCGCCGGATACCACCATCATTTTGCACAACATCCACAAGAAGGCGGCCGTTCCGTAGACCCTTCTCCACCATTGGGATCGGCCTTCCGGACTGGCTGGGCTTGAATACGTATGATGATGCCTACATGAGATTGAAGAAGATAGCAATTGCGGACCCGCCGACAAAGCGACGCGGCTACGACGATTACTATCTCATCGTGGTGTTCGACATAAGGATTGCCATCAATGCAAGACGCAGTAACGGCAGAGGCTAGCGCATGTTGGCGATGGCAGATTTGTACCCCTACACGTTCGAAAACACCGTGCGCCATCTAGGCCGCTTCTTCGCGGTGACAAGCCAGGGGACTTGTTTCATCTGGTTGCCATCCTACGGTACGGGAGATTACAAACGGAATGCACAAACCATCATTTGCATCCCTAACAGTACTCCATTATTTTGCAGGGACCAGTCATCCCCCGATCAAAATAAGATCGCCGATCCTGGATGTGCATTTGCATCCGCGATTCGGTCTAACCTGGAACCTTGTAGCTGACTTTGGCATATTGGGATCAACTAACTTAGCAGTCGTTACCCATGGTACCACTGATGTGCAACATGGTCACACAATCTACCACGATCGGACCGTCACCATCTACCCAGGTATTCCATTTTGTAACCCTCTCGCCTTCCCTTTCATTGTTGTACTAGTAGTATACTTAGTAGTACTAGTAGGAGTACTTTTTACCTTGGAGGACGTGTATAGCTAGCTAGGCCATTGAAGACTTGAACTCACTAGCTGCCACCATTTTTGTTTTTCCATGTCTTACTATCTCATCCATGTAGCCAAGAGTGGCTATATATAATAAGCCGGTTATTTTACTTCCTCTATACCGAGTAGTACTATTTGCTGCACAAGACATCGACCGCCATATTAGAGCACAACATTATTATGCATGGACCTTGACTATGTACGTCACCATGTGTCCAGATCTGGGATGCCGCATGTACCAGATGAACGGCGCTGAGTTCGTCCCCCGTGATGCTACGTGGGTGCCGAGGAACACTCTTGGAGAGTACTCGCTTTTCATCGGGGACAGCTACCCCATTGTGAAGCAGATGCCACCTTCCGTGCACGACACGAAAGGCCTGCCGTTCATGAAGCATGGCCGTGTCTTCATTGCGCACCGCCGGATGAACGACATGCTGGGACACGCTATCCCTGATTTATGCCGCTTCAGCTTGGATGAGTCTCCATCGTGTGGAACCGGACTAGAAAGCTACGAAAATGATTCCGTTGCCCACCGCTATGGATCGTGCCATCCATGAAGAACACCTGGGACTGGAACCTGGAGGAGGACATGCATGTAGTCCATCTATAACGTGTAAGTGGAGTGCGATAATTGTGAACGGTAGCGCTATGAATATATGTAGACTAGTCGTGAACAAATTTATCACATGAATTAGAGATGAACTTGTGTGGCATACTGGCATTTGTCCTTTAGAATTTATTACTAGTAAATGTGTTATGTGTACGTGCAACTTGTGTGATTTTTGCACGGGCTCCAGCACGCTCTTTGAGAAAAAAAGGTGGCACAGCTTTGGATATACGTGACGTGGCGGCATCATACAGTAGCATCGTTCGCTATAGTTGTAGTACACTCCTACTAGGACGACAACTCCTATAAAACCTTGCGTTTGGCTCTTTGCCTCTTCGGGAGGTTCAACCATTTGTACTCGTGTGAACCTTGCACTTGGCTCTTCGCCTCTTCAGAAGGTCCAACAATGATGATACTACAGTACAATATGCTTCTGGCAATCTGACACTGATTGAACTGCTGCACATCCACCGCGAGGGCGAGGGCGAGGGCGAGGGAGAGGGAGGGAGAGGGAGAGGGCGCCAGAAGTCAAAACCTCTCCTCGTCCTGCGAACCATCACTGCAAGGTAGGGAGAGGCGTAGTAAGCAAGCTTCTCCTCGTTCGGCGAGTTGACGGGACACATCAAAGGAGTACTAGTACTAGTAGTAGTCCATACTGTGTCCTTTCCGATTAATATGGCTTAATTTGAAACGAGAAAAATACACTGGTGGTCAACGTATGTAACAATACGCTCTTTACGGTCACTATATATAGTTTTGCAGCGTGGCACTTTGTTGACTGGTTAAATTGTCACCTGGTTTCGGGTCCCACCGCCGCCAAGGCGAGCAAAGAAATCAGTTAAACAAAACTTTACGCAGCGCCGACACGAGTCCAACCCTTGCGCGCCGAACCGCCATGGCTGTGTATGTGAGTGCATGCACGTGTCCTCCCTCGGTCTTCCAACAAAGAGTGTACATCGGCTACAAAATAAAGAGTGTGGTACATAATGTACATCTACACTTCCAATGCATGTAGCCTTTAATCTAAATCGATATTGATTGACTAATGCACCAACTTGTGTTGTAGGTATAGGCTACATGTCTATCCTTAATTACAACATGCAACGGCCTTCATTTAATCTTCTTATCTCAATGGTCGCATGCACACATAAGTCTGCTACTTTTGGGCGTTAATTATGCCATTGTCAATGTGTACATCTCTAAATGTACAATCTTTCACGGACGTAGGGAGTAGGTTGAGCACTTGAGCGTGAGCTGTGTGTGTTGCGTCGTGTGCTGTGTGCCGCATGGGTGCGTGAGTGTTGCGTGCGTCCATGTGTACATGTGAGTGTTGCATGTTGCATGCATGCATGCATGCATGGGGCTTCACTAGTAGAAAACAGGGTTATGGTTCCGGGCCAATATCCACATTAGTCCCGGTTCAATCACGAACCGGGACTAATGTGAGCATTGGTCCTGGTTCATGCGGCTAAGGCATTAGTCCCGGTTCACCTGTGCCCTTTAGTCCCGGTTTGTGCCTCAAACCGGGACTAAAGGGTGCGATGCCCTTTAGTCCCGGTTCGTGCCTCAAACCAGGACTAAAGATTAGACCTTTAGTCCCGGTTTGAGACATGAACCAGCGCTAATGGGGTTGAGACCTTTAGGCCCGGTTCGTGCCACGAACCGGGACTAAAGGTCCCATTTTCAAACTCTACCCTCCGCCCCCCCCCCCCCCGCCCCCGTGGATCGCCTTTTCAGTTTTTAAAAAAATAAAAGAAAATGATGGAAATGTCAAAAAAATAAAAGAAAATAAGTTTTCCATGTGATATGTGGTCTAGTTGTTGGGAAAATTTGCAAATGTGAATTTCGACTTTATTTGCAAAATCTCTCCGAATTTGTAAAATGGGCATAACTTTTGCATACTAACTCGGATGAAAAAGTTTTTCATATGAAAAATCATCTACTAAAAAAGTTACATCCAGATTTAACCGGGGAAACCCCGTTAAACATTTTCAAAATCGTCAAAAACCTAACAGAAAAAAGTTACGAGGCTTTTAAGATCTAGAGTGGAAAAAATCGAAAAAATTTCAAACTGTGGTCAAACAATGGTCAAACTAATTATTCTAGAATATTAGTGTTACTAAATAATTATTTCAGTTATTTTGAATTTTGGTTAAATCTGGTCAAACTATGGTCAAACTATGGTTAAACAATGGTCAAACAATGGTCAAACTAATTATTCTAGAATATTAGTGTTACTAAATAATGATTTCAGTTATTTTGAATTTTGGTCAAATCTGATCAAACTATGGTCAAACTGTGGTCAAACTGTGGTCAAACAATGGTCAAACAATGGTCAAACTAATTATTCTAGAATATTAGTGTTACTAAATAATTATTTCAGTTATTTTGAATTTTGGTCAAATCTGGTCAAACTGTGGTCAAACTATGGTCAAACTATGGTCGAACTATGGTCAAACTATGGTCAAACAATGGTCAAACTAATTATTCTAGAATATTAGTGTTACTAAGTAATTATTTCAGTTATTTTGAATTTTGGTCAAATCTGGTCAAACTGTGGTCAAACAATGGTCAAACAATGGTCAAACTAATTATTCAAAATAACTATTGTTTTCTAAATAATTATTGTTTTTTAAAACAATAGTTTCAAACTCGAGCAGTGAAATGTGTCACTTCATGCTCAAGCAAAATTCACGAGGGTTAATAGGATTGACATCTTACTATTCAGAAAACAACAAGTGCAGACTTGGAAACGAGGGAGAATAGAACCCGGAAGTTAAGCGTGCTCAGGCTGGGGAGTGGGAGGATGGGTGACCGTTCGGGAAGTTAGATGATTTGGAATGATGAGGGGTGATTAGAGATTAGAGGATAAATTGAGCAGTGATGAGGGGTGCTGATTAGAGATTAGAGGTTAAAATAATTCAGAAATTTGAAAAAAAAATTCAAAAAAAAATTCGTAAAATTTCCTTTAGTCCCGGTTGGTGTTGGTGGAGCTCCACGTGGCCGCGACCTTTAGTCCCGGTTCTGGATTGAACCGGGACTAAAGGGGGGAGGCATTAGTACCGACCCTTGAGTCCCGGTTCACCAACCGGGACAATAGGCCCTTTTTCTACTAGTGCTTACTCCCTGCCATTGACATTTTCATATTTCAAGCTTCCTCTGTTCCCTCCATATGGTGATACTCCCTCTGTTCCCAAATAGTACGGAGTAAAAGCCTCCCTCTGTTCCCAAATACGGATTATTTGTCTTTCTACAGATTTCAACAAGTGACTAGGTACGGAGCAAAATGAGTGAAGTGAGCGTAGAGGCATAGGGATACTGTAGAAAGGAAGTCCTCGCGATCCATTATTCCCCATCTCGATCAGAGAGAACTATTCAACTAGTCTTCGCAGTGAAGTGACAATACACGCTGCAGCAGATGGGACACGTAATTAATAAGCTAAACCAGCGTGTTGTTGTTACTAAATCAGCCTTACCCAAGATCGCCATCATGTTTGCCAAGAGAGCACGCTCGCAAATACGCCTACACACCTCATCCTCCATTAACTGACATATGGGCCCTCTTGTGGTAGACCCACATGTCATCGGTGTAACTATTTACACTCCGAAGGACGGTATATCCTAGTAGTACTACTAGTAGAATTGAGATTTAATGCACTTTCTTCCCCGTCTTCCACTCTTCTTCCTCCTCTCTTCATCTTCCTCCTCTCTTCCCCATCGTCGGTCGCACACCATTTACCCCCGCTCACTGCTCACCCACCCGCGCCATCTTCCTTGGTAGCTCACAGCACCATATCCCCCGCTCACTACTCGACCACACGAGGAGAAGCTTCTTCGCCGCCCGCTCAATCCACTTCCTCACCGCTCGCAGCACCGAAAACCCCAATGGCAAAACCGATCGACACGCAGAGCCGCGATTGGAATTCCCTCCCGATGTTCTCTTGGAGCAGATCTGTAGTCGTATGGACCTACTCAAGACCGGCCCGTCTGCGCCGCATGCTCGGTGTCTTTGTATCGTTTACTGCTCGCAACCGGCCGGCTCATTTCAAGACACCCTGCTTGCTAATGCCCGATCCTCGCAGGTGGCCCAGACACCGACTTGACGATCCTACGGAGGTTGCCGTGGTGCCCCTCGACATGCTACCACTACCCGTCCACATGTCCTTCATGCGCGGCCACTACTGGGCTGGCATGAAGGCCAACTGGATCGTCCTCATCCACCACACCGGTAGTCCGTGGCATCTCGTGGATATCTACACCCAGCGAGAGACCCTTCCATTGTTGGATACCACCGACATCGAGCCTCGCGGCCCGCCGGACACTCCTGCCTACTACGCACGAGACGCGTCAAGCTTTTGGCTCGACCTCTGTTTGCAGAAAGTTGTAATCTGCGAAGTGCCCGCACCATCAGAAGACTACATGGATTACAAGCTCATTGCCTTGTTCAACATGGGATTAGTCTATCTGGAATCCGGTCGCCATACATGGTTATGGCTCATCATCAATCCTGTTGAGGCAACATTTCTGTCTGATGCTATAGTGCACGATGGTGTCGTTTACGCGTGATCGGCCTTGCATTGGCTGCCTATACTGGTGGAATCTATCGTCGTGTAATTGTTCTATCTCATCTCATCTTTACCTTATCAATATGACTGCCTGTTCATTTGTTACAAATTTAGAATGCATAACATGTCTATAACCACATCATTGCTATGTGTTCCTCTCATTTCCTAGATTTTTATGACCACACATGTTATTGTTAGAGTTGATATGAGAACAATTGGCATCTAATGATTGTTAGAATACATATTATGAGCACAACATCATGATTGCTATATGTTACTCTCGTTTACAAGATTTTTATAACAACGCATGTTATTGCTTAGCGTTGATATGAGAACAGTAGTAGTAAGTGCTATGGTAGAATATGAGTAGGCGCTGTCATAGCTGTTTTGCTCTCATTGTTACATGATGTTTGAACCATGACATGTTGCTAGAATATGAAAGCCATTGGCTTATTTTTTTAACTTGGGGTATGATTATGACCACGGCATTGCAATACTACATCTATGATATGTGTCACCGTTATAATAATCTTAATTCCACACATACTCTGAACATGATTGTTTATTTTTGTCCTTTTGGTCTCCAATTTGAATTGTTGCAGCAGACGAATGCGCTGGCCTTCATGATTCCAGGACCTGGAATCATACCAGCCGATGGGTGGTGGTTTATCGCTCGTTCAGCTAACGGCGGTCATTTGATGCTCATTCGCAAGTACCAAATTGACCAAACCATTACATCAAACCACATGCAATACAATGCGTGGGGCGTTCGTGACATTGATGGCTATGGCTGCTTCGTTTGAGAAGGATCCCAGCTCCGTTGGGCCAGGCGTATTCAACTAGAGGCGGGTTTACAGCCTCGACAACCACTCCTTGTTCCTCGGGCTCAATTATCCGATCATCGAACCAATCATCGATCATATCACCGGCGATGATTACTGTGCTATGCAACTTCCATTCGCGAGGGGGGGGGCTGTGTTTACACATCATACCATGGGTTTCGTGAATCACCATATCCAGAGATTCGTCGACACAGCTTGTTGCCGTGTAATCTTCAAGGTGAAAGGCATCAAGCTTCCATGCGATGGATGGCTTTTGCAAACCCGACATGCGGCGATGTGGTTCATGCCAACAGCAAATATGCACAACTTGATTCATGCTGATATCTAGACTGAGCCATGTATTCTGCTGCTGTAGCACGACTCTTTTGTTGGATATTATGTACTGTTGTTAGTTTGAAGCACTTCTCTAGTTTGAAGGATAGATACCTTCCTGGGATCAAGTGCATCCTAACTCACTGCGTGGGATGTACCGATAATGATGATGGAGATCTTTGTCAGAAGCCATATATATATATATATATATATATATATATATATATATATATATATATATATATATATATATATATATATATCAGTTAGGCTTCAAGTGCATACTTGTTAGTTAAACCTATGTGTAAATTGTGACACTAAATACGACTAGTAAGTAGTACAATAGCAGTACTAGTATACGTCGGTCAAATTATTCATCATGTCCACACATTGAATTGACGTGACAACACGCTGCACGTGAGGTGACACAAGAATCCCGGCAGCGTGTTCGGGTATTCTGGGCTTCAGATTTGGAGTACCACTTATCTGTCGAAATCTTTCATCATTCACTTAAAATAGTCGATTTATCATACATTGAGTACCATATAACTAGAATTACTGATGCAAGTCGAAGAAGGATTGGCCGGTGCTGCCGGCCGGCGTCAAGTTCGATCCCACGGATCAGGAGCTGATCGAGCACCGTGAGATTTCAGTCTCTCATTGATTTGTTCATACCAACCATCGACAGCGAGCACAGCATATGCTACACCCAACCTGAGAAACTTCCAGGTAAGACATCGATCGGCCGTCTACTTGCACAAACATATTCCTTTGTTTATAGCTCTATTTTTCTTTTTAGACGCAGACCTGGTGAAGCAATTACAAATTTGACAGCTTAATAAAAAGTGAAACAAGTGACCTGCAACATGCCAAAGATGTTATGAAAATGCCAACTATGTACACTAAAACATGTATTACACAATCTGCAGGTATCACAATCGAGTGGCCTAAGGAACCAATTCTTCCAGCACAATTCCAGGCGTTCAAAAGGCACGTGGACGCGCCGCAGTTACAAATGGAGTGCGGCATGCACGCGATGTGGCACAAGACCGGCAATACCTTGCCGGTGATGGTCAACGGTCGGCAGACGGGCAGCAAAAAAGGTTCTGGTGCTGCACACCAACAAGAACTTCGACCAGCAGAGGACCAACTAGGTGATGCACCAGTACCACCTCGGGGACCTGGAGAAAGAGAAGGAGCGGGAACTGGTCCTCTGCAAGATTTTCTACCAGACGAACACTAGGGCCAGTAGCAAAAAGATTATAAGTTAGTTAGGTATTGGTAGTTGTACTACCTTATCGTCCGCAAGTTGGTATTGTTGTTAACGATCTTTTGGTATGAACTTGCATTTGCTTCCGACCATCATGCCGAGGGTCGGCGTGGGTATAAAGCTGAATAATTTGTTTCGAAACGAATTTTCAGGCACCTGATTTTTATTTGATGGGTAGCATAAGCACCCGCCGTTCGAATTCCCAGTTCTCCAATTTTTTCGAAACAAGTGCATGCACTTATTATCACGATAAAAACAATATCCGTATGCATCCCAGTTATCAGTTTGTACTTGCAGAATTCTCTCGTTTATTGAGCACGTATATTGTTTTTTCAGGTCAAGCAAGTTTCAACTGGGCTGCAGACTGCCCAGGGTTGGTTTTGTTTTTAACAGGCCAAGCCCATGATGACAACGGGTCACAAAGATCCAGCAGGTATCTACTGGCCTCTGGCCCGCTAGCATTAGTTATATTTTGTCTTACAGCATCCGCAGGCAGTTTTTTTTACTGAATCAAACACACATCACTATATTGAAAACGCATGTCCTGAATCCCAGTTCTATTTTCCTCTTGAAACACATGTCCTACATCCATTTTCTAATCTCTACCTATATTTTTATTAGTTCATATACACGTATCACTATATTGAAAATACATGAAATTCCCTTTTCATATTTATATCCTTATTTTTGTTGTTTTTTCCCACCCAAATATTGATTTTTTACCACCGGGTTTCCCTTAAACCAACTCAATTGTCCCACGTCTTATTTGCTCACAAAAACAAAACAATTTTTTTGGCAAATCAATAAGTTCTTAAAAAAATGTTTATCATTTCGGGACTACAACAGTTCGGCCTCCACCGAAATATGCAAAATAAGGTTGAACTTTTTGACCGTGGTCCTGGGCAGAAAATGGGCTGTAATAAATTACTTAAGAATTAGCAAATGGGCTGCAAATTACAAAAACTAGCAAATGGGCTTTATGTTGTCTGCCACAGATTTGGAGGCTGACTTGTGGGCCTACCAAGTTCATGCGTACACAAGGTTTCGCAAAAAAGAAACTTAGTCAACAATCGACTCTACCAGCGTCAGACCATTAGATGTCAATCTAACGGCAATCGTGCTTCTTCAGTCTCTGATCTTCCTGCCCCAGCCGCCCAAACCAGCGCCGTCGGAACCGCCTGCTCCCGCCTCCCATGGCCGGCAGTGCTGCCGGGCAGGCCTCACGGCCCCATCATACTCGCATCCCTGGCCTGTCTATCCCTCTACTCACCCACACCTCCTGTTATTTTCCGGCGACGTGAGCCGAACCAACCTCGTACTCTCCACCGCGTGGGCAGCCACTGCCGTGTCTTCCCCGGCTCCGTGTCGTTCCCTTCGTAGGCCTCGCCGTCGTCCACCGCCCTGGTCCTCTCTGCGCGGCGTGGTCAATGATGTCCATCCAACGGCCGTAGTGCTTCTTCAACCTCTGGTCTTCTTGCCCCAGCCGCCCAAAGCAGCGCCGGTCGTGCTGCATGCTCCTGCCTCCCATGGCCGGCTGTGCTACCACGGAGGCCTCACCGTCCCCATACTACTCCCACCGCTGGCCAGGCCATCCCTCCACTCACCCACTCCCCCTGTTATTCTGCGGCGACGTCAGCCTCACACTGCAGCCGAACCAGTGAACCCTCATGCTCCTCTCCCCGTGGGCATCCACTGCCGTCTTCCCGGCTCGGCGTCGTCCCTTCCTAGGCATCGCCGTCATCCACCGCCATGGTGCTCTCGGCGCGGCGTGGTCAATGTGGTCAATGACCGACTTCCATCGGAAGAGTACTGTACGTGGAGAGGCTGACAGCTGGGTCCACGGCAGCCGCAAGGAAGTGCCTCCTTATTACGCGCAAAATAATTATTCCTCCACCTGACAGCAGGGACCCACCGGACGGGCCACCAGTATTTCGCGGAAAAAACGTTTCCCCCCTGACTGCTGGGACCCACCGGACGGGCCACCGTATTTCGCGAAAAAAACGTTTGCCCCTGACTGCTGGGACCCATCAGACGGACCATCGTATTTCGCAAAAAAAATGTCCCCTCCCCCCCCCCCCCCCGCTGTCAGCTCGGACCCACCGGAAGTGCCTCCTTATTACGCATGTAAAATGAATACTCCCCGCTAGCTGGGACCCACCATGGTGGGAGGCTGGCTTGTGGGCCTACTAAGTTGACGGGACGGAGGGCTTTGTCAACTTAGTCAATATGAACGATTCTAGCTCCAGTGACCGTACGATGTCCATCCGACGGCCGTCGTGCTTCTTCAACTCTGCTCTTCCTGCTCCAGCCGCTCAAACAAGCGCCATGGACTGCTTGCTCCTCCTCCTCAAGGCCGGTCAGGCTGCCACGCAGCCCTCACCGCCCATCGTATTCCCCATCGCTGGCCTAGCCATCCCTCTACTCACCCACACTGCTGTTATTCTCCGGCGATGGCAGGCATTTAACCAAGAAACCTCGTGACAACAGATTCCTCCGTGGGAAACAACTGCCGAGTCTTCCCTGCCTCCGCGTCATCCCCTTCCTAGGCCTCGCCGTTGTCCACCGCCCTGGTGCTCTCGGCGCAGCCTATTCAACATGGTCAACAACCGACATGCATCTGAAGTGGACTGTACGTGGAGAGGCTGACAGCTGGGTCCACGGCCGCACGCAAGGAAATGCCTCCTTATTACGCGCAAAATAATGATTCCTCCACCGACATCGTGGACCCACCGAAGGGCCTCAGTATTTCGCGAAAAACGTTATCGCCGGGCCGACTCGGACCCACCAGCTATATCTTCGCAGGCAAGGAAGTGCCTCCTTATTACGCACACAAAAACTGAATACTCCCCCTGTTAGCTGGGACCCAGTATAGTGGCAGGCTGACTTGTGGGCCTACTAAGTTGACGGGGACGGAGGGCTTTGTCAACTTAGTCAATATGCACGATTCTAGCTCTAGTTACCATACGATGTCCATCCAACGGCCGTAGTGCTTCTTCAACCTCTGGTCTTCTTGCTCCAGCCGCCCAAACCAGCGCCGGTCGTGCCTCGTGCTCCTGCCTCCCGTGGCCGTCTGCGATGCGGCGGAGGCATCACCGCCCCCTACTACTCCCACAGCTGGCTAGGCCATCCCTCTACTCACCCACACCCCCTGTTATTCTACGGCGACGGCAGCCTCACACTGCAGCGAACGAGTGAACCCTCGTACTCCTCTACGCGTGGGCATCCACTGCCGCGTCTTCCCTGGATCCGCGTCGTCCCCTTCCTAGGCCTCGCCGTTGTCCACCGACCTGGTGCTCTCGGCGCGGCGTGGTCAACGTGGTCAAGGAACGGCTTCCATCGGTCGTGGATCAGACGTGGAGAGGCCGATACCGGGTCCACGGCCGCAGCAAGGAAGTGCCTCCTTATTACGTGCAAAATAATTATTCCTCCACTTGACAGCGGGGACCCACCATACGGGCCACCGTATTTCACGAAAAAAATGTTTCCCCCTGACTGCTGGGACCCACCAGCTACATCTTCGCACGCAAGGAAGTGCGTCCGGGCAAAAAAAACGATTCGCCCCCCTGACTACTGGGACCCACCAGCTACATCTTTCTGCGCAAGGAAGTGCGTCCGGGCAAAAAACAAAAGATTCGCCCCACATTGCTGGGACCCACCAGCTACATCTTTCTTGCAGCAAGGAAGTGCTCGATACCGGACCCACCTGGTCGAAGTGTACGTAGCGTTGTCATTCTGGTCGACGTGTGCGTACATACTGGTCGATGTAGAGGCGCGCATGTGTGGTAGTAGAGGCGCGCACGTGTCGTAGTAGAGGCGCGCACGTAGCATGTACACGTACGTACAACGGCGAGGGTGCAAGAAAGAAAATATGGCCACGTACGTACATACGGGCAGGGTCTCGAACGCCTACTCGCGCATACGTAGATGGTTGGGTTGGAACGGAGAAACATCGTCGTCGTCGTGTTCATGGGGAGCCAATCGGCTGGGTCGAAACGGAATGCGTGGTCGTGTTCATCGGGAGGGCTTGGACGGAACAGGCGATGGAAACAAGGCCTGGCGTACCGCTGGAGGAGGAAACGGACCTCCTACATTCTAACGGGTCCTGTTGATCGGGAGGGTCTGCTGTACCGCAAAACGGAGGAAACGGACCTCCTACGATTGAAATGGGGGTCCTGTTGATCGGGAGGGGTGTGGCGTACCGCAAAAAGGAGGAAACGGACCTCCTACGGTCGAAACGGGGGTCCTGTTGATCGGGAGGGGTGTGGCGTACCGCAAAACGGACGAAACGGACCTCCTAAGGTCGAAACGGGGGTCCTGTTCATCGGGAGGGGTGTGCCGTACCGTAAAACGGGACTCCACGGGATACTGTTCATCTCCACCGTCGACCTCCTCCAGCCTCCACGGGCTACCGTCGACCTCCTCCAGCCTGCACGGGCTCTTGTTCATCCAGCCTCCACCGCGCGCTACTCCACCGGCTACTATTCAACCACCCCTCCACGGGCACCCCTCCATCGCTTCATCGCTCATCCAGCCCTCCGCACCACGGGTCCTGTTCAACCACCCTCCACGGCCACCCCTCCACCGTCTCATCGCTCATCTAGCCCTCCACACCACGGGGTCCTGTTCATCCGTAGGCAACGCCACCGCCACTATTCATCCAACCCCCCAACGCTCATTGTTCATCCAATCGATCGGCTTGATTAGCGGCAGCAGCGAAGAATCGCCCATCGGGTTCGATTAACAGCCATCGATTGATCGCCGGGTTCAATAACTCGTAGCTGCGGTGCAATCGCCGGGTTCGATTAGCCCAACGCCTCGCCGGGTTCGATTAGAGCTAACGCCTCGCACACGCTGCAGACGTCGTCTGAGAAAGCAGCGCGCCGCTTCGCCCCCGACCTCCCACCGTAACCGACAACTCCTCGAAATTTTCCTCCCCCTCGCTTCTACCACGGTTTTTTCCGTCATGGACAGCCCAAAGAATGTCATGCGGCTGCGTCTCCAGCCCGCCCAGGACGAAAAGCCCATTTTCTGTCATGATTTTTTGTCATAGAAGTAGGAGCCCACCACATCTATGATGATACCGGGTTTTGTCACAATTATCGTCATAGAAGTGTCATATGTATGACAGAAAAAAAATTCGTTCGGCCCAAAATGTCACGGATGTGTCTTTTTTTGTAGTGACACTGGTCATTTCTGATGCCCCAACTGAGCAGACCCCAACTGTAGCAAACAGTATGATTATGCCAATTAACATAGCACCAGTTGTACGACGCAAAACCCCCATTCCAGCAAAGAGTACACCAAATCCAGTTGCCAACTCCCTTTTCGAACCAGAGAGAGCCCCAATTGCAGCAAATAGGACCCCTGTTCCATTTCTTCCCAGTTTAGAAGACGAAGCTTATGTTGTTGTTAGGAACTTTGTGCGCATCTTTCCTTCATGGAAAGATTATACCGCAGACACAGAACAATTTCCAGTCTTCCTCCGCAACTTACACGTAAGTAATCTACTAATGTTATTCATGGTCATTACTGCATATGTTTACCTGGCGAGAAGACACAAGATTTCATTCTTTTAAATAGGCGAGGAGCAAACTAGATTGTGATGACGAGCAAGGGTTGTTTGCGCTTTTCAAGCACTCGTTGATGAAGTATTGTTCCTACCTGAGGCAAGCACACTTCGATGGCAAGCCTCTGAACGAAATTTCTGTAAAGCCTCCGATGCTACATTTATCCGACGGTGACTGGAATAATCTCGTTACACATTTGTCTCGGCTGCAGCATAAGGTGCTGTCTATGATATCACATCACAATTTGAACTACATTTCTGCATTTGCCTTAATGTCTCACTTGTACGAAAACTGTTAGCAGAAGAACATTCGTTCTCAAGGGACCACAGAATCTCGCAACTATACTGCACTCTGCATTGCTCTTGTGAGTACCTCTTGCCCTATATGACCATACTTACTTTCATAGCTGTTTGATTATGTAGCATCACTACACATGTTAGCCTCGTAATCGTCCATTTGGAGGACATTATAAGATCCGTATGGACTCTTACACAAATTTAGAATCAACCCAATGCTTTTGAAGAGGTTTAGCTCTGCAGTCCTCTTGTAAGGACTGAACGTGCTCTATCACTGTACTTACATTAACAGCTACTCCCTTCGTCCTGTAATATAAGAACATTTTGTATAGTACACCAGTGTTCAAAACACTCTTGTATTATGGGAAGAGGTATTGGTTCATTTTGTAGCATTCTGCATCTTATCTCCCTCGCCCACCATTTACTAAAAAAGATCAGATCTATATTTAATCTTACCAACAAGTAGAATACATGCACAATGCCGGTGCAAAAGTGTAGCCCATTGCTCTTGTCAAGACATTTTGTCCTGTAATGCTTGTACTTCCAGGGATTGGTAGTTGATTATGTAGCATCAATCTGCATCTTATCTTCATTATCCTCTATCCCTTCCAGTATTATCATATCTATATTTACTCTCTACAAAATGTAGAGTATATGCAATGCTTATGAAGAAGATTATGTGCTGAAATTCTTGAGTTATCCTTCCCTTGACATGGAGAAGGTCATTATAAAGCCGGTGTTAACTGTTAATGTAAGTCAATCCTTCTAAAGCCTTTATCCTCAACTGCTGTTTAGTTTGCTGTTTCTACCAAAATGCAGGTTCATAAGAACAATAAGTTCTAAGTTTTACTTGTAAAACCAAATTCCTTATTCATATCATGCACATTACTTAATACTCCCTATATGTATGCTTGGTTTTGTGGATCTATAATCCAGTGTGTGGTGAAGAAGCCCACGTTTGCACCTTGTCATATCCTGTTTTATCTTATTGATGTTGTTGATGATATGAACAACATGCCATGCACATTATCCAAAATAGATACAATGATTTTCTTTGCCCTTCATCTATGCTTGTATGTTGACATGGTAATACAGTAGTGTGGTGAAGCTCCCCGCATTATGAACAATGCCAAATTATGCTATTGATATTTTGAACTTGCTCTTTATTTTCTAATTTGAAATTGGATAGAATTGATGAGCAGTTATCATCTTTGTTTATACAGTGCAAAACCTGTCATCTCTCTGCTTTGTTTCAGGTGATATGCACGATGGCATGCACAAGTCTCTTTGAAAGGCTGTGAGACAAACCCAACATATATTGCAGCAAAGAAGGCAAAACATCTTGAAGATAGCGAGACAACCCGAAAGTCTTGTCTTGATGCAGTGTTCAAGTTACTTGAGACTAACAGTCAGACAAGCTCACAAAATTCGTTGTCTGAATGAGTTCGACTTCTTCAGTCCCAAGTTCTAGCAGAAAGGCATTCTGCAACTCAACTTCGACTTGAAGTCCTATCTCTAAGAAAGATTGCGGAGAACACCAATGAGAACCTCATCGCTAAACAGCTACACACAGGAAGCTATGACCGACATGCTAGGCGGTCTCACAACCTTGCTCAAGCTTCTTGCAGCAGTTCCCCCATAAGGCTAACATTTCGTGAACTGTCTTGGAAGTGGTCTCGGTTCAAGATTATTTTGTTACGCTGCAATGGTGCCCAGTTTTTTATGTCGCTTCTTCGTTGCGCTTTTTGATCACTGGTGGCGAACTTGATGCCCAAAGTGGATGTAATATACCTTAAATCCTTTATTGTATAGTGTAGGTTTATTCTTAGTTACTATGCCGTAATTTCTTTATTGTATAGAGTAGGTTTGTTCTTAATTCCTACTAGTTACTGCCATCATTCGCTATCTGAAAAAAATAAGATGTAGTCGACCGGACCGAAACATTCGACTCTAACGGGCCAGGTTTTTATCGGGCCACAATTGGGCCGGCCTGCGTCTTTCTTGGGCCCGAATGATTGGGGCCTTCACACATTGCGCCAGGCCCAAACTTACACCGACCTATATTTTAGTTGGGCCTTTTGTCGACCCAGTGCTTAGTTTGGCCCAGGTAGCATTGGGCCATTAATAGGCCGAATATTGTACTAGCCTGTTACGGCCGATATGAAACCACGGGCCTTTAGCTGGCCAAAATGCATGTTGGGCCTCAATTTTCACTAGTCATCGACGGGCATTCAGCTGGCCGAAATGTAGACCGGGCCGTTTTGGGTCCAGTTAGCTCACGGGCCGTTACCAGGACGAAACATATCTCGGGCCTTAGTTGGCCCACTGATATCATGTGCCTTTAAGAGGCCGAAAGCTTAGTACAGGCATCAACGGGCTGAATTACGCGACAGGCCTTTAACAGGCCCAAAGTCACGTTGGGCTTAACTGTTGCCACCTTTAGCACGGGCTGTTAGTGGGCTCGATGTCCCGTCAGACCATATATAGCCCATGGGCAGCACGGGCCATTCCCAGGCCGAAAGTCACACCGGGCTGAAATGGGCACATGTCTACATCAGGCCTCTAACAGGCCGAAAGTCACTGGGCTGTTTGGCCCAAATATTTGGCGAACAATTAATGGGCCAGATCTGGCTTCGGGCCGCAAATGGGCCCAAATATTGGGCGAACAATTAACGGGCCAGATCGGCTTCGTCGTAAATGGGCCCAAATATTGGGCGAACAATTAACGTGCCAGATCTGGCTTCGGGCTGTAAATGGGCCTTTATTAAGCAGCCGTTATTGGGTTGGCCCACTAGTACCTGATTAAGTTCTACGGGCCTTTGACTGGGCCGGCCTTTTTAACCTATATGGGCCTCTATTGGGCCCAACCACGTGTCGACGTATCATACGCATGTCTCCTCTAATGGACGGGCGACATCTGGCCCACTGACGAGCTGACAGGTGTTCCCTTCGGCCAATCAGAATTTTACACATGGAAATTTCCCATTGGTCGTATTGTTAACGGGTTATCGGATCCAAAATCTGAACCGATAGCTTAACGGCGTTCCGTTACGGTGGATGCCACGTGTCGGTCACCCTTGACGAAAGCACTTCTGTGACACGCGATTTATCGTCATGGAAGTGGACACTTCCGTGATGATAATATTGGTAATGTCATGGAACACTTCTACAATAGCACAGGTAAGACTATCTTCATTCTGTCATAAATCGTCATGGATGTACATGCATGACAAAAAACGCGACCTACTGTGACAAACACGTATCATCACGGAAGTGTATTTTTTTGTAGTGTAGGGTTTGAGAGGAGATGGTGCTGGTGAAGATGTTGATGGATATAGACCCCCTCTCGATGAGAGGATCGTTGCTGGCGACGATGGCTTCGATTTCCCCCTCCCGGAGGGAAGTTTCCCCGGCAGAACAGCTCCGCCGGAGCCCTAGATTGGTTTTTCCCAGGTTCCGCCTTGAGACAACGGTGCTTCGTCCCGAAAGCTTCCTTCTGTTTTTCTAGGTCAAAACACACCATATAGAAAAATATGGGTGTCGGGGGCCTACCAAGTGGCCCACAAGACCGGAGGGCGCCCCCAGGGGGGTAGGGCGCGCCCTCCACCCTTGCGAATGGCAGGTGGTCCCCCTCTGGTGTGACACTCCAAAATTTTTCCTTTGGTTTTCTTCAAAATTTTGTTGGATTTGAAGGAGGTCACCAAAACCCTTCCAAAAATCTCTATCAAAAGCATTTTCCCTCTGGCAAATATTTTAGTTTTGCATCTCCTTCAACTCTGGTGTTTGGTTTTTGAATTTTTCCTCTGATTACTCACTCCTCAAGGATTCAAGAAAATTTTTTGAAGTTTATTTTTTTCTTTCAAAAAGAAACTCTAAGGGTTTTTCATCCTCTCCCATATTTGAGATCATTTATGGTTTGGCCATACACCA
The DNA here is from genome assembly GCA_021605145.1 of Aegilops bicornis. NCBI lineage: Eukaryota > Viridiplantae > Streptophyta > Magnoliopsida > Poales > Poaceae > Aegilops > Aegilops bicornis. Next base: position 585,971,221 of record CM038673.1, on the reverse strand, counting down.
CATGGTAAAATCTTCCCAAATATATCTCCTTCCACTTTGGGAAATCCAAACACTCTATCTCTACTAGTTCAACTCTCTTCTGAATTTTTATTTCAATTATTTCTCTCCCAAATCTTTTCATCTATTATTTTGAGCCTAGGTAATTTGCAAAGCAAGTACCTTAATGCATTTGAATTTTGACCTCAAACCAACTCCCTTGGATAGTCCTTGGTACCCACAACCTAGAACTATCAAGATCCACTCCTCTTCTGCTCAAAAATTTCAAATTATAGTCCCCTGCAAGTTTGGACCAGATTTGCCAAATTTGGTGAAATTCATATCTACATTACTCCAAAAATTCCACAAATATTCAGGCAGCCTCTAGATGCAATGAGAGGCCCCTCCACCAAAAACCAGCCCAAGTAAAAATCCTTACATGCCTAGATCATCCTGTCGAACACCTTGCATGCACTAGTATTGTTCACTTTCGTAAAATTCAGAAGTTCAAAGGTCGATCTCCGTCGGTAACCCAGTCCACGAGTCCACAGTTCCTTGGCACGTTGCTCGCAGCCTATCCCTCTTGTCCGAGCTTCACACGAGCGCTTGGCGCGTTCACAGCGTCGGTGGCGCCTTGGCCCGCTTTGTCTTTGGCGTGCTTTGGCGGCGGCCTGCACCACCGTAATGACAGGGCAAAACTGCGGCGCAACGCCGTTCGGGCGCCGCCTAAGCATCCTGGTGGCTCCAGCGTGGCCACCTCCTTGCCAACAAGACGCATGCGGCACCGTCGCCCGTGGCTTGGCACGCAGCAGCGCTCTCTGCCGCCGACGGGCGTGCGGCCGTTCCGTCGAGGCGGGCCGTAACCAGCCCTCCCGTGCTTTGAGTTGGACACGGAACGGCTCCAATACTCCTCCTAGGCGATGCTCAAGCTCCTAAGCCGATCGTCCAGCCACAGCGCTGTAATCAACTCGCCGGACTTATCCGTTTCACGGCAACCGACTCGGCCGGCTATATATAGCACCGAGCTTGCTCTCGCCTCCGCCGCGACTCCATCACCTCACCAGACCCGCCTAGCCACCGGAGGGGCCTCGAGGGGCCTTTCTTCCTCGACTCCGGCCACCTCCGTCCGCCTCGGGCTCCGGCATCGTTCTCTCCGGTGAGAACTCCTCCGCCGCCCTACTTTCGCCAGTAGCCTCATACCACCTCTAGTAGGATAACCCCCACCACAATTTTGGCCCCGCAGCTCTCTCCGGCGAGATCCACGACCGTCCGAACCGCCGTCCGCCGGAGCAAGGGCCGCCATCGACGAGGTGCTCGCCGACGACCTCTGCCACCACCCACAGGCGCGGAAGGGCGCACTGATCACGAAGGTACACCCCGATCACCTTACCTCGCCGTGGATCGCCGCCGGCGACCACCGCACCTCTTGGCGCCGTCGCGCTCTGTTTTCCCTCGTTTGAAAATTCAACCCTGACGGGTGGAGCCCGTCTGTCAGTCTCTCAGCCGTTTCTTTTAAATGAAACGTTATCTGGACATTTCCGCAGAACCCCCTGGAAACTATCTATTTCATTACAGATGGGTCCTTGGACCAAAACTCTTATAACTTTTAATCAGAAAAGTATTTTTGATTGATTCTTTTTCTGTCCTCTTTAAAATTTTGTCTAGTTTTTTATCAGATCTATTTGAAAAATATTTGGAGTAATTTTTTTGCACCTCACGGTCTTTACGTTAGCGCGTATGTTTTCTTTATACCGTAGATACCGAAGGAGGTGACGGCACCGCAAACTTCACCGAGCTAGGCTCCGACTACTCTGAACCAGGCAAGCATGTTTGAAGTTTTGATATGATGAGTGTTCTGGCAGGTTTGCATTAAGTAGTTTCATGGCATGCTTGTGAGCATACCGATGAATGTTATTTTTCATGCAAAGTTGAGGCAAGTGAGTTCGATAATCCATACGTGTTGGATGTGAATGTGCACGGCCATGTGTTGGCATGAGGATGGGTAAGATGGCAGTGTTGTAGCATGCCAGTCTTATGCCATACTATTGACTTCAGTGTCAACCCGTATCAGTTCGGTTCCCATCCATTTCCCTTCCTGTACTACCACATGTTTTCCGCAAGGGATATGGCTTAGTAAGTAGCAAACCGCTTCCCTGGTACACACCAAATGGAGAGGCCGTGATGATGGTTCCATGGCCCTGGATTAAAGCCACCATCCGGTCGGGGGCATGGGTGTTTCCGGTTGGGACCGAGAGGGGGGCACCCCTTAGAGCGCGTGAATATAAATTTGATCCCATGCTATTCGAGATTGTGATCTCCCCGTCTCAAAAGTTTTTCTTAGACGTCGGGGGTGATTCCTGGCATCGTAAGGTAGGATGGGTGTGTACTGGTTAGCTGTGTTTCTTCCGAAATACCATAAACGGAACTAGTCCTTCAGGACTACGGAAATCCGTTGGCTGTGGGAAATTTTAGTACAAACTCTGCAGAGTCATAAGTCCTCAAATCATCTTATCCATGTCCAAGTTCTGTATTATCTTATCCTGACAAGTTTCAGTTTTGGTGATGAGATACTCGGTGAATCACAAGAGTACTAAGTCCGTTAAATGTTTATTCCTGTGGATGGACTAACCCGTTTAAATTCATGTGTTGAATATTTATTATGAGTGCTATATCTTTGTGATGAAAGCCCTTCCGTGATGTCGCTCGACGTCCATCGCGGCATTGTCTGTTATTTAATTTTTTTATAAGCCCTTTCTGTGATGACGCTCAGACGTCCAATCATGACATTGATGTTACTTATTTTTATTATAAGCCCTTTACGTGATGTCGCTCGAGACGTCCGATCGCGGCATTGATGTTACTTATTTTTCTTATAAGCCCTTTCGTGATGTCGCTCGACGTCCGATCATGCATTGATGTTACTTATTTTTATTATAAGCCCTTTCTGTGATGTCGCTCAGACGTCCGACTGCGGCATTGCCGTTACTGATTTTTCTTATAAGCCCTTTCTGTGATGTCGCTCAGACGTCCGACTGCGCCATGCATGCATTTTTATTTCAATATAAGCCCTTTACGAGGTGTCGCTCAGACGCCCGACTGTGGCAATATTTTGCTTATTTATTCACCTTTCGAGGCGCCGCCTGCATAATTCGATCGGTTTTAAGTTTGCCTACTTGGGTTTTCGAGTAGACTACCGCCGACTCCCATTTTAATTATTTTTCTATACTGCTTTAATTGAGCATTGTTAAGATTAACTATGTCGCATTCATGCTTCCATTTGTTGTATCTTTTGTCCGAACTGTCTTGCAGTACTTTCATAGTACTCACACGGCTTGTTGATTTGGCCAGATCTTGTGAAAGCGATCTCTTGGATGAAGAGTTCGATAGCGAGTCCAACGCCTAGAGGAATCCCAGTCAGTCTCGTGCGATCCCTGGATTAGTCCTTGTAAAATATCCGCTTCCGCTACCCAAATAAATTCATCGAGCCTCACCTCGACGCTCGATGAGCCGCCAGTGCAGTAGACTTATTAACCACCCCCACTGTGTTATTCCACCAACCACGCATACTCCAAGTCAGTAGTATTTCCACCCTACACCTTGTGCCATATCCGCCATCATGTATAATTATTGGTGTGTTGTAATAAATGGTTGGGCATCTTTAGTCCGACCCTTGTAATATTGTAATGCTACTGGCTTCTTGTATCCAAGTTTTGTCTACCGATATGGAGGATTTATACTCATATTGGATTTCATGGGTCGGTTGTTCAATAAATATTTTTATTAAAAATCCGGTCGTGACAAGCTTGGTACCAGAGCCAGTGCTGATCAGGAAGCCACTAGGTGCGATCGCTAATCGGTTATTAGCATAATAGAGCTAGTTATTTTTTTACAAATGTAGTCAATTTAGAGTCAGCATAAATTTATGATTTGACTACTCAGGATTTTTGCCTACTTTTGTAGATGGCCAGCAACGACTGCGAGTCGCAAATGTTCGCCAACATGCCCGATGGGTTTGTCAAGCTTCTCTCCTTCATCGTCCAAGTCGCGATGGGGCCAGATGTGCGCCCAGTCTTCTCTCTCTCAGCACAAGGTCAATGGCCGTCTAACCATGCACCAAGCCATGGTGGAATTCAAGAGAGGACGAGTTAAGCGTTACCAGTTCGTGGGGAGAGCCATGCCCACAGAGAAGCACGCGCTACAGATGGCAGCCCGTGAGGCGATAGCCCGTCTCAGGGATATCCTGCCTTCAATGAAGACTCGTCGCTACCGCTACCTGCCATGTCACGTGCCATACACCTGCCACTACGCGTTCTCTTGCCCCAGAGGAGAACGGGACGAAGCTTTTGAAATGCTCATCGAGTATCTCCGGGCTTTGGAGGCAGCCTTCGACAACCTGGTGGACGACTTTGTAGCTGCCCGCATGGACTCAGTCCATGGCTGTGCCGCCAACAGGAGGGAGCTCTTGCGTGCTGCACCGCCACTGACTTTCGTCTCGTCATCAGCATCGTTCGCTCCTACTGCTTGCACCGCTACTCGTCGCCTGCCTACCAAGGAGGAATTCAACCATGTCATTGCACCTACTCCGGTTCGTTCTGCACCACCCCTCGTGCCCGCTCAGATTCGAGTTGTCCCACACAGGGCACCCGCTCCACCAACTCTGTGCAGCACCTCTCGTCTGGAGCCTATCTCCGAAGAGGAGGTTGAGTCCCCAGCCTCTCTACGCCTCACCCTTGGTAGGCCAAGGGAAATCCTTACCATCTCCGACTAAGTACGCTTAGCCGCCATGCGATGTACCGACTTATGCGATATGTTTATATGTAAATAGGCTGTGAGAAGTAGTTTGTTTGCGCATCATGTAGGATCTGGAGGAGTGCACTAGACTAAATAACATGTCAGGATTTATGTACGCATATCCTGAATGATGTATTGTATAATTACTGCTTGCGTGTGATATATGTTATGAGCAGTCCTTCTCCGTGCGCAATCGACTTGTTTATTTAAAAATCTTGGGCTTTTAATTTATTTGCCATCCTTATGCATTTATGGACTTAATTTTTGCAACCTTTTTCCACTTTCTTATGAGTGTTTCAAAATATATCCCCAGAGTAAATTATGTCTCGTCCTTGGACGCGCTCCATGCCAACTCCGACAGAGGAAAATTATGGCACACCCCCAGGCAACAATTTCAAACAGGGACAGACAAGTCAACAAGACAGTGAAACGGCACTTTCCTAGATGTGCCGTCTTTATGAACAAAGTCAGTAGCAACATCAGGAAATACTGAACCAGGTCATCAATATGGGGAATCACCATGACGATGTCAGCAGCAATCCAAGTTATCCGAGCTACAGAAGACGCGTCCCCAAACATTTTCTCACATTGACAAACCTCTGGAAGCTAAGGACTGGCTTCGAGACATGGAGAGAAAATTAATTATCGCCCAGTGTTCAGACCTTGAGAAAGTGCTTTATGCTCCATGATATCTCTTTGGAGCAGCCACATCGTGGTGGGAAAATTTCCTACACATGCACCCCAACGAAAATAATATATCATGGGAGGAATTTAAAGAAGGTTTTCGTGGGGCACATATTCCTAAGAGTCTGATGAAGATCAAAAAGAGAGAATTTGATGACCTCAAGCAAAGAACAATGACAGTGTCCGAATATAACAGTCAGTTTACCCTGTTGTCTCGCTACGCCAACGAGGAACGATTGTCAGAAAACAAAAAGATGGAGAAGTTCCTAGACGGACTGACACCCGCGCTTAAATGTCAGTTGGACGTACACACATTTCCAGATTTTAGGACGCTGGTAGATAAAGCCATTACCTTGGAAAATGAGAGACGCAACTTAGAAGATTTCCGCAAACGGAAGAGGGACCAGTCTAAACACACCCGCAACCACCGCAGCAAGACAGATATTCAGAAAAACTGGACACCCAAACCCCCGACAAACGTCTCACGCCCAAGCAAGAATTTCCACGCAAGGGACAAGGAGTTCACATACCGCCCAGGCGTTACATTACGCTTGTGGAGAAGAAGGGCACTATGCCAAGCAGTGCCCCAAGCCAAGAAACTCGGCCCCAAAGCCGAACAACGGAGGCAATAATTCGGCACCAAAGCACAACAATTTCAACCCAAATAACAACCACATGAAGGGTCATATGAACCACGTGACCAAAGAGGAAGCACAAACTGCCCCAGATATCGTGAGATGCGTTTCACATCAACACAACACCTGCCATGGTTTTGTTTGATTCTCGAGCTTCTCACTCGTTCGTTTGAAAAGTTTTGCTTTGCAAAATAATTTTTCGATGCTTCCCTTGGGAAAATCTATGATCGTCAAGTCCCACAGAATCAAGCAAGTTACCCAGAATTATTGCCGGGATGTGGTTATCGAGTTTGAAGGGTTGAAGTTCCATAAACCTTATCGTATTGGAAAATAAAGGACTGGATGTCATCTTAGGGATGGATTGGTTAACCACCAACAAAGGTTTTATTGACTGCTTCAACAGGACCGTAATTCTCACCCATCACCACGGGAGACCATAAAGGTTTCAGCCAAGGAAAGAAAAATATGCCGCAACCGAGATTGAACAAGGTAGATATTTCTGAATTGAGCAAAGTGCCGATAGTGTGTGAATTTCCAGATGTATTCCCTGAAGAACTACCAGGCATGCCACCAGATAGAGAGATTGAATTCAGCATTGAGCTAGCACCCGGAACCGCCCCCATATACAAGAAACCATACAGAATGGCACCATCCAAGTTGGTGGAACTAAAGAAGCAAATAAAGGAACTGTTGGAAAAAGGGTACATACGAGCCAGTTCCTCACCTTGGGGTTCACCAATTTTATTCGCCAAAAAGAAGGATGGAACACTGAGATTGTGCATAGACTATCGAGCGCTAAACATGGTCACAATCAAGAACAAATATCCGATGCCGCGAATAAATGATTTATTCGATCAACTCGCTAAGACCAAGGTATTCTCAAAGATTGACTTGAGATCGGGATATCATCAACTGAAAGTACGAACCGAGGATATTCCCAAGACCGCTTTCACCTCCAGATACGGATTGTACGAGTTCACCGTGATGCCATTCGGACTAACAAATGCCCTCAAGATATTTTGTTCACCTCATGAACAAAGTATTCATGAAGTTTATGGATAAGTTTGTTGTGGTATTTATCGATGGTATTCTGGTATACTCCAAAACACCGGAAGAACACGCTGAACATCTCCGGATTGTACTAGGAGAACTCAGAAACATCGGTTAACGCTAAATTCAGCAAGTGTGAATTTTGGCTAAAGCAAGTAGGTTTTCTGGGCCACGTACTGACTCAAGAAGGTATCGCTGTAGACCCGGAAAAAGTCAAGGCTGTACTTGGCTGGAAGCCGCCAGCTAGCGTGACGGATGTACGAAGTTTCTTGGGTATGACAGGATACTACCGAAGATTTATTGAAGGATTCTCCACCATAGCAAAGCCAATAACACAACTACTCAAGAAAGCCAATAACACAACTACTCAAGAAAAGTTTCCAAGAACTGAAGAGGAAACTGACGACAGCACCCGTACTAACTGTGCCAGATATACACAAACATTTTGACGTATTTTGCGACGCATCTCGAAAGGGCCTCGGGTGCGTATTGATGCAAGAGGGCAAGGTTGTCGCATATGTTTCCAGGCAACTTCGCAAGCATGAGGAAAATTACCCTACCCATGACCTGGAATTAGCAGCGATTATTCATGCACTCAAGGAATGCGTACACTTTTTACTTTAGAATCGTTGTGAAATATACACGGACCACAAAAGCCTCAAGTATATTTTCACACAACCAGAACTAAATTCTACGGCAGCGACGCTGGTTGGAATTAGTAAAGTATTATGATGTTGGGATCCACTACCACCCGGCAAGGCAAATGTTGTAGCAGATGCTCGAGTCGGAACCCAGTCCGGACAACGACGGCATGCCGGACTTAAGACCTGAATTCCAGCAGGAATTGCAAAGCTCAACCTCGATGGTGATCACCGAAGGCGGTGTGTCAAACTTAGAAGTACAGCCTACCACGATAGAGAAGGTTAAAGAGGCTCAACGTGGATACCCCAACATTGAAGGCATAAAACGGAAGATGAAGTTGGGCAAGGCCTCGGAATTCATTATTGATGAGCAAGGAATATTGTGGTACGGGAATAGGCTTTGCGTACCAAATATCCATGACCTTAAACAGCAAATCCTGGCTGAAGGCCACACCGCTCCATATTCAATCCATCCTGGAGGAACAAAAATGTACAAAGATCTTCAGGAAACATTTTGGTGGCATGGTATAAAAAGAGACATAGCCACGTTTATTGCATGTTGTGACTCTTGTCAACGCATCAAGGCCGAGCACCAGAAACCGGCCGGGCTATTGCAACCGAATAAGATACCCGAGTGGAAATGGGACGAGATTGGAATAGATTTTATTCTTGGACTACCTCGGTCGCGACACGGACATGATGCCATATGGGTAATCACAGATAGACTGACTAAAGTAGCTCACTTCATCCCCGTGAAGACAACACACACCACTCGGCTTGCTAGGCTCTACCTCTCCCGTATCGTTTGCCTACATGGAGTCCCAAAGAAAATAACCTCGGACAGAGGCACTCAATTCGTCTCCCGGTTTTGGGATCATTTACAACAAGCTCTGGGAACTCAGCTGGCATTCAGTACCGCATACCATCCCCAGACAGATGGGCAGACTGAGCGAGTAAACCAGATTCTAGAAGATATGTTGAGAGCATGTGTCCTCACCTATGGGACCAGTTGGGAGGAGAGCTTACCATACGCAGAATTCGCATATAACAACAGCTATCAGTCCAGCCTGCAAATGGCACCATTTGAAGCTCTGTACGGACGAAGATGTCGTACCCCGCTAAATTGGTCGGAAACCGGAGACAGTCATATCTTCGGCCCAGACCTGCTCAAAGAGGCTGAAGATAAAGTCAAGGTAATTAAGGACCGACTCAAGACAACCCAAAATCGACAAAAGAGTTATTACAATCAGAAGCATCGTGGAGTCCATTTTGAACCCGGTGAATTTGTGTACCTACGAGTATCACCCATGAGAGGCCTGCACCGATTCAAGATTAAAGGGAAGCTAGCACCAAGATTCATCGGACCTTTACGCATAGTAGCACGAAGAGGCACGGTGGCCTACCAGCTAGACTTACCCGAAGAATTAACCGACATCCACGACGTATTCCACGTCTCCCAATTGAGGAAGTGCGTAAGCAACCCAGAGAAACAAGTACCCCATAAAAACATTGACGTGCAACCAGACCTTACGTATCGGGAGCATCCGATAAAAATCTCGGAGGAGTCAGAAAGGAGAACCCGACAGAAAACCATCAAGTTCTTCAAAGTTCAGTGGAGCAACCACACCGAAAGTGAAGCCACTTGGGAAAGAGAGGATTTCCTTCGAGCGGAGCACCCACAATTATTTGAGGATCAACTGGAATCTCGGGGACGAGATTTTTCCTAAGGGGGTAGGTGTTGTGACACTCCAAACATTTTCCTTTGGTTTTCTTCAAAATTTTGTTGGATTTGAAGGAGGTCACCAAAACCCTTCCAAAAATCTCTATCAAAAGCTTTCTCCCTCCGCAAATATTTTAGTTTTGCATCTCCTTCAACTCTGGTGTTTGGTTTTTGAATTTTTCCTCCTGATTACTCTCTCCTCAAGGATTCAAGAAAAATTTTGAAGTTTATTTTTCTTTCAAAAGAAAGTCTAAGGGTTTTTCATCCTCTCCCATATTTGAGATCATTTATGGTTTGGCCATACACCACATGGTAAAATCTTCCCAAATATATCTCCTTCCACTTTGGGAAATCCAAACACTCTATCTCTACTAGTTCAACTCTCTTCTGAATTTTTATTTCAATTATTTCTCTCCCAAATCTTTTCTGTCTATTATTTTGAGCCTAGGTAATTTGCAAAGCAAGTACCTTAATGCATTTGAATTTTGACCTCAAACCAACTCCCTTGGATAGTCCTTGGTACCCACAACCTAGAACTATCAAGATCCACTCCTCTTCTGTTCAAAAATTTCAAATTATAGTCCATGCAAGTTTGGACCAGATTTTCCAAATTTGGTGAAATTCATATCTACATTACTCCAAAAATTCCACAAATATTCAGGCAGCCTCTAGATGCAATGAGAGGCCCCTCCACCAAAAACCAGCCCAAGGAAAAATCCCTACATGCCTAGATCATTCTGTCGAACACCTTGCATGCACTAGTATTGTTCACTTTCGTAAAATTCAGAAGTTCGGTGTCGATCTCCGTCGGTAACTTGATCCACGAGTCCACAGTGCCCTTGGCACGTTGCTCGCAGCCTATCCCTCTTGTCCGGAGGCGTCACACGGCGCTTGGCGCGTTCTGGCGTCGGTGGCGCCACAGCCCGCCTTGCCGCCGTGCTTTGCGGCGGCTGCACCACCGTAACAGCGACAGGGGGCAAAACTGCGGCGCAACGCCGTTCGGCGCCGCCCAAGCGTCCTGGTGGCTCCGCGTGGCCACCTCCTTGCCAGCGCACGCATGCGGCACCGTCGCCGTGGCTTGGCACGCGCAGAGCGCGCTCTCTGCCGCCGACGGGCCGTGCGGCCGTTCCGTCGAGGGCAGACCGTAACCAGCCCTCCCGTGCTGAGTTGGACACGGGAACGGCTCCAATACTCCTCCTAGGCAATGCTCAAGCTCCTAAGCCGACCGTCCAGCCACAGCACCGCCATAATCAACTCGCCGGACTTATCGGTTCACGGCAACCGACTTGGGCCGGCTATATATAGCTCCCTGAGCTTGCTCTCGCCTCCGCACGACTCCACCACCTCACCAGACCCCGCCTAGCCACTGGAGGGGCCTCAAGGGGCCTTTCTTCCTCGACTCCGGCCACCTCCGTCCGCCTCGGGCTCCGGCATCGTTCTCTCCGATGAGAACTCCTCCGCCTCCCTACTTTCGCCCGTAGCCTCGTACCACCTCTAGTCGGATAACCCCCACCTCAATTTTGGCCCCGCAGCTCTCTCCGGCGAGATCCACGACCGTCCGAACGCCGTCCCGCCGGAGCAAGGGCCGCCGTCGACGAGGTGCTCGCCGACGACCTCTTCACCACCCACAGCGCGGAAGGGCGACCGATCACGAAGGTACACCCCGATCACCTTACCTCGCCGTGGATCGCCGCCACGGCGACCATCAGACTCTCGGCGCCGTCGCTCTGTTTTCCCTCGTTTGAAAATTCAAACCTGAGGATGGAGCCCGCCTGTCAGTCTATCAGCCGTTTCTTTTAAACGAAACGTTATCTGGACTTTTCCGCAGAACCCCCTGGAAACTTTCTGTTTCATTACAGATTGGTCCTTGGACCAAAACTCTTATAACTTTTAATCAGAAATGTATTTTTGATTGATTCTTTTTCTGTCCTCTTTAAAATTTTGTCTAGTTTTTTATCAGATTTATTTGAAAAATATTTGGAGTATTTTTTGTGCACCTCACGGTATTTACGTTAGCGCGTATGTTTTCTTTATACCGTAGATACCGAAGGAGGTGACGGGACCGCAAACTTCACCGAGCTAGGCTCCGACTACTCTGAACCAGGCAAGCGTGTTTGAACTTTTGATATGATGAGTGTTCTGGCAGGTTTGCATTAAGTAGTTTCATGGCATGCTTGTGAGCATACCGATGAATGTTATTTTTCATGCAAAGTTGAGGCAAGTGAGTTCGATAATCCATACGTGTTGGATGTGAATGTGCACGGCCATGTGTTGGCATGAGGATGGGTAAGATGGCAGTGTTGTAGCATGCCAGTCTTATGCCATACTATTGACTTCTGTCAACCCAGACGATTCGGTTCCCATCCATTTCCTTCCCGTACTACCACATGTTTTCCGTAAGGGATATGGCTTAGTAAGTAGCAAACCGCTTTCCTGGTACACACCAAATGGAGAGGCCGTGATGATGGTTCCATGGCCTGGATTAAAGCCACCATCATCCGGGGGCATGGGTGTTTCCGGTTGGGACCGAGAGGGGGCACCCTTAGAGCGCAAATATAAATTTGATCCCATGCTATTCGAGATTGTGATCTCCCGTCTCAAAAGTTTTTCTTGGACGACGTCTGGGGTGATTCCTGGCATCGTAAGGTAGGATGGGTGTGTACTTGTTAGCTGTGTTTCTTCCGAAATACCATAAACGGAACTAGTCCTTCAGGACTACGGAAATATGTTGGCTGTGGGAAATTTTAGTACAAACTCTGTAGAGTCATAAATCCTCAAATCATCTTATCCATGTCCAAGTTCTCAGATATCTTATCCCGACAAGTGTCAGTTTGGTGATGAGATACTCGGTGAATCACAAGAGTACTAAGTCCGGTTAAATGTTTATTCCGTGGATGGACTAACCCGTTTAAATTCATGTGTTGAATATTTATTATGAGTGCTATATCTTTGTGATGAAAGACCTTTCTGTGATGTCGCTCAGACGTCCGACTGCGGCATTGCTGTTACTTTTTTTTATAAGCCCTTCCTGTGATGTTGCTCAGACGTCCGACTGCGGCATTGATGTTACTTATTTTTATTATAAGCCCTTTCTGTGATGTCGCTCAGACGTCTCACTGCGGCATTGATGTTACTTATTTTTCTTATAAGCCATTTCTGTGATGTCGCTCAGACGTCCGACTGCGGCATTTATATTACTTATTTTATTATAAGCCCTTTCTGTGATGTCGCTCAGACGTCCGACTGCGGCATTGTCGTTACTGATTTTTCTTATAAGCCATTTCTGTGATGTCGCTCAGACGTCCGATCATGCACGCATGCATTTTTTTCAATATAAGCCCTTTACGAGGTGTCGTTCGAGCCTCGATCGTGGCAATATTTTGCTTATTTATTCACCTTCGAGGCGTCGCTTCAGACACCCGATCGGTTTTAAGTTTGCCTCCTTGGGTTTTCGAGCGGACTACCGCCGACTCCCATTTTAATTATTTTTCTATTCTGCTTTAATTGAGCATTGTTAAGATTAACTATGTCGCATTCATGCTTCCATTTGTTGTATCTTTTGTCCGAACTGTCTTGCGAGTACTTTCATAGTACTCACCTGGCTTGTTGATTTGGCCAGATGCTGACGGAGGCGATCTCTTGGATGAAGAGTTCGATAGCAAGTCCGACGCCTAGAGGAATCCCAGTCAGTCTCGTGCGATCCCTGGATTAGCCCTTGTAAAATATCCGCTTCCGCTACCCAAATAGATTCATCGAGCCTCACCTCGACGCTCGATGAGCCGCCAGTGCAGTAGACTTATTAACCACCCCCACTGTGTTATTCCACCAACCACGCATACTCCAAGTCAGTAGTATTTCCACCCTACACCTTGTGCCATATCCGCCATCATGTATAATTATTGGCGTGTTGTAATAAATGGTTGGGCATCTTTAGTCCGACCCTTGTAATATTGTAATGCTACTGGCTTCTTGTATCCAAGTTTTGTCTACCGATATGGAGGATTTATCCTCATATTGGATTTCATGGGTCGGTTGTTCAATAAATATTTTTATTGAAAATCCGGTCGTGACATCTGGTGCTTTCTTCACCCAATATTTTTTATATATTCCAAAAGTATTCTCCGTGAAGTTTCAGGACTTTTGGAGTTGTGCAGAATAGGTCTCTAATATTTTCTCCTTTTCCAGTCGTAATTCATCTTTGTCGGCATTCTCCCTCTTCATGTAAACCTTATAAAATAAGAGAGAAAAGGCATCCGTATTGTGATATAATATGTAATAACAGCCCATAATACAATAAATATCAATATAAAAGCATGATGCAAAATGAACGTATCAACTCCCCCAAGCTTAGACCTCGCTTGTCCTTAAGCGAAAAATGAAATCGAAAAATATGCCCACATGTTTAGAGATAGAGGTGTCGATAAAATAAAATACGGACATGAGGGCATCATGATTATCTTTAGGACAGCAACATATATTGTCATATAATTTCTTATGCTAATGTAACAATTCATTCACAAGGTAAAGCATGAATCAGAAACTTCATTGAAAACTAACAAACTATGATCTCAGTCATTGAGGCGATTGCAATTTATCATAACATCAGAAAGAGTCAATATAAGAGCTTTTCAGGAAATACACATACTCAACTATCATTTAGTCTTTCACAATTGCTAACACTCACGCGATACTTATGGGTACAAAATTTCAATCAAACACTGAGAAAGATAGGGGCTTATAGTTTCGCCTCCCAAACTTTTACCTCAAGGGTAATGTCAACAATAATACTTTATGATAACCTACATCCGAGTGGATATATATATCCGGATCTCTCCAACACATAGTGCTTGCCAAAGGAAAAAGTGTGAAAAGGAAAGGTGATGATCACCATGATTCTTGTATAAGGTTAGAAGATAAAAGTAAAAGATAGGCCCTTCGCAGAGGGAAGCAGAGGTTGTCATGCGCTTTTATGGTTGGATGCACAAAATCTTAATGCGAAAGAACGTCACTTTATATTGCCGCTTGTGATAAAGAACTTTATTATGCAGTCCGTCGCTTTTATTTCTTCCATATCACAAGTTCGTATAAAGCTTATTTTCTTCACACTAATAGATCTTACATATTTAGAGAGCGATTTTTATTGCTTGCACCGATGATAACTTACTTAAAGGATCTTACTCAATCCATAGGTAGGTATGGTGGACTCTCATGGCAAAACTGGTTTAAGGGATGTTTGAAAGCACAAGTAGTATCTCTACTTGGTGCAAAGAATTTGGCTAGCATGAGAGGGAGACGCAAGCTCAACATGTTGGAGGATCCATGAAAATATAACTTCTATTCGGATATAAGCAAGCATAACCCATTATGTTGTCTTCCTTGTCCAACATCAACCTATTAGCATGTCATATTTTAATGAGTGTTCACAATTACAAAAGATGTCCAGGATAGTATATTTATATGTGAAGCCTCTCTTTCTTTATTACTTCCTATTAATTGCAACAATGACCAAAACTATGTTTGTCAACTCTCAACAACTTTTATTCATTATACTTCTTATATGTGAAGTCATTACTCTCCGTAAGATCAATATATGATCTTTTTATTTCTTTTTATTCTTTATTTTATTTAACTCCCTCAAGATCATAGCAAGAAAGCAAAGCCCTCAACTCAAAACAACTATTTATTATATATAACTCACAGACTCAATTACATAGAGGGAACATAAGGCAAAACTCAAAGCTAGATCATACTAAAACTTTACTCTACTAGATCAAGATATAATCAAAAGGATCGAACTAAGAAAAGCGATAAAGGTAAAGATGTGATGATGATACGATACCGGGGCATCTCCCCCAAGCTTGGCAGTTGCCAAGGGGAGTGCCCATACCCATGTATTTATGTCTCTTTCTTCGGAGGTGGTGATGATGGAGTTGTTGATGAAGTAAGCTTGTAATCAATCTTCCAAGGCATAGGCTCACCATCATAGAAAGATGAACGAGTCTCCGGGATCCTCAAATCTGCCGCCAAACTCATCATCTTAAATCTGTATTCATACGCATAATTTTGGTTCTGCAGGTCATAGATCTGGGCTTGGAGATGCTCGATTTTCTCATGAAGCTTGAAGATGGTCTCCCCAATGTTCTTGGCATCCATCTTCTGAATATTGGTGAACTCTGCGATCTTCATGTGATTAGCGTTGAGTCGATGTTCCACCATCCCTTGGCACTTCACTGGTATGCGTCGGTGCTATATAAACGGTTTTTACCCCTTTCCGCGATGGCATTTGGAACCGTCGCCAAGTAAGTGTGGGCGATACGGGGATCCTTCCACACGACCCAGAAACCGTCGGGGATAGGCCCTCCTGGGACACGGGCTGGGGCAAAATGAGCTTGTGTGCGATCGGGCAAGGCATCGAAACCCAATCATTTCTGTTCGTATGTACATCCCACACAGTGAATCCCAGAAAAACATTTCCGTTTGTATGTATATCACACACAGTCAATCCAAGGAATACATTTCTGTTCTTATGTACATCCCACACAGTCAATCCAGGGAAAACGTTTCCGTTCGTATGTACATCCCACACAGTCAATCCAGGGAAAACGTTTCCGTTCGAATGTACATCCCACACAGTCAATCCAGGGAAAACGTTTCCGTTCGTATGTACATCCCACACAGTCAATCCAGGGAAAATGTTTCTGTTCGTATGTACATCCCACACAGGTTTATTTATAGGCTCGTGTGTGATAGGTGTAACTATCACACACGCTCTGCCTTGGTTAACCATTTACTTTTATCAACTACATCACACACGATTTGATGAAGAAAACAGTGTGGCATTGGGCTATCCATCACAAGCGCTTTTACCGCTAGAACTGTTTGCAAAGTTCCATGAAACATTTAGCAGGTTTATTATTTACAATTAATAATTCCAATATTACGCAAATTCACATTTCATATTGAACAACTGTTTGCCAATTTCATATCAGGCACATAAATATATTTTAACATCACAGTATGATAGCTACCTGAAAACATCACAACACAACATATAAATAATTCAACTTCATAAGAACAATATTAGAACAATATATTCATTTACCTAATTAAGATCATCCAGTATCGTCTTATCCACCTTTGCTTTTAGTTTAGTAAGAACCTGTTTTGCATTGGCCAACTGGGAAAGTGCCTCCTCCTTCGCCAACACCATCTTAGCTCATTCTCCACCTTCCTCTTTTTATCCCGCATCTTCAAATATTCTTCAGTGTTGGCAACACTTTCTCTAAGCCTACGTCTGTTCTCTTCCACATACATGCTCCAGAGCTTTGCTAGGCACATATTCAAAGACTGTGGCCACTCTTGATCAACCCACTCCAATTAAGAACACTTCCGTTCATCCTATAATATTTAAAACTAGATCGGTAACAATTGTAGGGGAAATGGGTTTATAGCAACATAGAAAATCACCAATGCTTATTTTGAAAAACTAAAGAAACATGTTAATTATGACATATCTTCTCAAAAAAAGATCAATGTGCAAATGAATTAATTGCTACTGAGACAACAACAAAATTCCGAAACATCAGAAGCTATAATTAACTACAACAATGCTACAAGTTCTTACTCATGTAGAATAAATAACAAATTGAACATTTTAGGAGGAAGGTAAATATAATCGCAATAAAGCATAGCGATGTTGTTTGGATGACAACAAATTGATACTAACAGGTGTGTACATGCACAAATTTAGTAACATAGAACTAATAGCACTAAGGCCGTCCACTATGTATGCCAAAACTGGTGCAAAGACAACTATTGCTACTTCTCGTACAGGTCGGAAAAAATCAGGGACCCGGACTCCGGAGCACCTAGTTGCTCTGATGCCGAGTTCCTTCGTGCCATAAAGATTTAGTATTTTACTGCTTGGCTGCTCGGATGTGTGGACCAAAGTTGGCTGCACAATCTACTGAAGCGGTGCCAAATAATTTTCTAATGGCACCGCCGATGAGATGGCAACAATTTAGATACTAGGTACAAACTGTGACACTGTCTTATGATGCGTTTGGTTGAAGGTGTGGTATGAATGGGTTGGAACCGTGATAGTGTCTGAATCACATCTAACACATGATCTGTAACAACGAAAGAGGGTCTAACCTTCTCTGCACATGCCAGAAACTTCCTCCCATTGTCCACAGATTCAAATGCAACTAGCTTCACGCATGGAGATTGATGGTGACAATGAGCAAATAGATCTTCAGCCACTCCGCTCCATTAGTTGCCACTGATGGTCCTAGGGAGCTACAAGAGGAAGGGATGAATCAAATCGACCGCCGGGTAAAAATCCTTCATTCCAAGTCATAGCCTGAGAGAGAGAGAAGAGAGGCATACTCGGGTGGTGAAGGAGTCATCGTCGGAGGAGGAACCGTTGGAGAGGTCTTTGAAGAAGACCATGGAGACCACGGCGGTAGGATGCGAGACAGCGAGACCTAGGAAGCGAGGAAGCGGCTATAGCTTAGGAAGGAAGGAAGGAAGGAGTAAACAGGGGAAATGTGACTTGTGGTTGGGAGAAAAGGGGGTGGGGAAGGGGGGAGGGGCGGGGTAGATATTTTGGCGGTAGGCCAAAATTTTGGAAATGTGGAGAGAAACTTTGCGCGCGGTGCCGCCGGACACCATTCACCTTGAACGATTGTGTGCATCGCAAACCATTCTTATGCTTTACGCGCATGGGATGAGTTTGATAATTCAGATTTTGGTGGAAATTTCCCCGGGTGTGTCATTGCATAATTTAACATCGCTTGCTAATTTGGGCACGCAAAAGAGTGTACAGCAGATAGACCACACTTACTAAATGGAGCAATTTTAGTAATTAAACAGGGCCAGTTGACCTAAACATTGCTCTAGCAAAAGACCAGCATTAAAAACAAAGCCTAAGTACGCATAATTTTAACAAATCTGCCGCCGCACCGGCCTATGCATCACCGGTGTGAGATTAGACATCAATGACTTGTCCTAGCGACATGCCGCCGTTTGTGGACTCCGCGTCCCCCCTGCAGAAGTCGACCGCGTCCTCGTCCTCGTCCTCGGCGCCGCCCTCAAGGTTGTAGTACTCGTAGTAGTGGCTGCGCCAGAGCTCGCGTTGGTACTCCACCGCCGATTCCTCGACGAACAGACTCTTCTCTACTTTGACCTCGACCACGCGCAACTCCTCCTTCCGGTGCTCCTTGATCTCCGCCGCCTCCTGCATCTCCAGCTCCCGCTTGTCGACGTCATGAGGAAGCAAGTGCTCCATGGCCACCGTCGCCTTTTCGGACGTGGGTTGCATGTTGGATTCCGAGGTGGCCTGGAATATCTTGGCGTGGATGGCCTCGACCAGGGCCAGGGTGACATCAGCGGCACCGACGGCAGCTCGAGCACTCTCGGCGTTTGTAGCTGCCCTGTCGGCTGTCGTAGACGCCCTCTCGGCGGAAGCAGCCGCGCTCAATGCGGATGCGGCAGTACTCTCGGCGTAGGCGGCGGCGCTTGGGGGGACGCGGCCATCGTATGGGCCTTCACAAAGCTTTTCCACGGTGTCATCTTTGCAAGAAGGGCGTGCGGGAATGGGGATCAGGATTCATGGATTCGGGGGTTGCCGGCACTAGAGCAGACGAGTCGGCGAAGCTTAAGGAGGAAGACTTAAATAGACCTAGAAATTTTCATCGCAAACGGTTCCTCCAAAACAACTATGTGTGATG
This sequence comes from Aegilops bicornis, assembly GCA_021605145.1. Taxonomy (NCBI): domain Eukaryota; kingdom Viridiplantae; phylum Streptophyta; class Magnoliopsida; order Poales; family Poaceae; genus Aegilops; species Aegilops bicornis. The sequence goes on along the minus strand of CM038673.1, from coordinate 585,951,993 downwards.
TTGTAGATATTTTTTATTAGCTGTGAAAGAAGAATTTGGAGTAAAGTGGCAACGGATGGTGTTTTAAATGTACGAGAAAATTTGTAGTACGAATACAACTGTCATGTCAAACTTTGGAAAATTTCAGGGGTCATTTGACCTTTTAAGACATTTAAGTGATTTTTTAGCCATTTAATGACCGTAATTAAAATTTGAACTACATGTACATGCAACAGCTAACCATAACGGTTTGAAAAGTCATATTTTGTGTACTTGTGTGCGATTTAATTCCATGTGCAGTAAATTGGAAGGAATTTTCAAACATATTGATGTAACGTCTATGACACAATTAAGCATGGAATGAAACACATGAAACCTTGGTTGATGTTATGTCATGCCACGAAGATGATGTGGTAAAAAATTTGGCATGTTTGACGAAAGTTTGGACACACACCCCTCACAAACCGGAGCAACTCACTGGAAGGCTCGTGGTTCCAAGAGGGAACAATGCATGTTTGATGACGAAGAGGAGATAGCTTCCTCTTACGGCCTTCAATTTTTTCTACGTGTAATGTGCACTAATACAACTGTCATGTCAAATTTTGGAAAATTTCAGGGGTCATTTGACCTTTTGAAGACATTTAAGTGATTTGCTAGCCATTTAATGACTGTAATTCAAATTAGAACTAGATGTGCATGCAATGGCTAACCATAACAGTTTGAAAAAACATATTTCTGTACTTGTTTGTGATTTAATTTCATGTGCAGTAAATTAGAAGGAATTTTGAAACATATTGGTCTCATGACATGGACACATCCATATGTATGCATGGAGTGCCATGGCATTTTAATTCCAAAAAATTAAAAAATGATCAGAAAAACATGAAACCTTGCTTGATGTAATGTCATGCCACCAAGATGATGTGGTAAAAAATTGGCCTGTTTGATGATAGTTTGGACACACACCCCTCACAAACCGGAGCAAATCACTGGAAGGCTCGTGGTTCCAAGTGGGAACAATGCATGTTTGATGACTAACGGGAGATAGCTTCCTCTTACGGCCTTCAAAGTTTTTCTACGTGTAACGTGCATTAATACAACTGTCATGTGAAAATTTGGAAAATTTCAGGGGTCATTTGACCTTTTCAAGACATTTAAGTGATTTTCTAGCCATTTAATGATCGTAATTCAAATTAGAACTAGATGTACATGCAACGGCTAACCATAATGGTTTGAAAAATCATATTTGTGTACTTGTGTGCGATGTAATTCCATGTGCAGTAAATTGGAAGGAATTTTCAAACGTATTGGTCTAACGGTTATGACACAATTAAGCATGGAGTGCCATGGCATTTAAATTCCAAAAAAATAAAAAATGGTAAGAAAAACATGAAACCTTGCTTGATGTAATGACATGCCACCAAGATGATGTGGTAAAAAAATTGGCCTGTTTGACGAAAGTTTGGACACACACCCCTCACAAACCGGAGCTACTCACTAGAAGGCTAGTGGTTCCGAGAGGGAACAATGCATGTTTGATGACGAACGGGAGATAGCTTCCCCTTACGGCCTTCAAATTTTTCTATGTTTAACGTGCACTAATACAACTGTCATTTGAAAATTTGGAAAATTTCAGGGGTCATTTGACCTTTTAAAGACATTTAAGTGATTTTCTAGCCATTTAATGACCGTAATTCAAATTTGAACTACATCTACATGCAACGGCTAACCATAACGGTTTGAAAAATCATATTTTTGTGTACTTGTGTGCGAGTGAAAAAAATCTTCAGACGATGTAAATATCTGGTGTTCAAAAAAGAAAATGTAAAGATCTGGCAAGACAACCGACACCTACACGATTGGCACTCTATTTCGCGCCTCGAGGTTTGGAAGGTGAATGGTGGGGGTTATTAATCAGACACGGTTCTGTATTGGAAACCTTTAGCTATTATGTTCACACATGGATTCTAATGCGGGAATCGTGTGTAATTAAAACTACAATACTCGTAAATTTCGATGACCGGCGTGTGTACTGTTCCCATCGATCTAGATTCCGGCCGCCAATAAATACTACCTTGCTCACGTCGTCCCGCCTGCATTCTCATCTACATCCTCCCCTCGCTCGCCCTCTCTCTCTCTCTCTCTCTCTCTCTCTCTCTCTCGAAACTCTGCCATGGCGCCGCCGATCTGCCCACGCGCCGATGAGGAGTCACCGAGCCCCGAGGACGCTCAGTCAAAGAGCAGCGACAAGGAGGACCCCTACGCGCCGCCAGACGAGGGTGCGCCAGACCACCCAACTTTGGATTGGTGTTTTGGGGCTAGTACAATCTTTGTCTATGGAAGTCACTGCCACCGGCTAAGAAAGCCAGGCAAGTGGCGTTCAAGAAGGAGATGGTGGAGGAGGAAGCCAAGTACCAGGCGGCCTGTGAAGCCCGTAATACCGCCTGGGAAAAGGAGAAGGTGGAGCTTTGTGGGCCGACGCGTCATCGTGTGGAGCAGGTGTATGAAGACGGGTACTTCGCGAGGAAGGTCAAAGGCGCTAGGCGCCTCATCGCTGCATGGAGGTGGGCCGATAAGCTCCAGCATGCCACCGACGAGGAGCTCCAGTGGGTGCCCAGCAAAATGGCAAGATCGTCCGCGCTCGTCCGCCAGCAGGAGGCAGATCGGTACGTCAAGCGCTGTGAGGCGGAGGAGACGTAGTACTGCCTCCGAGCTGGCAAGACGCCACGCATCAGGAAGGATTATTAGTTTTAGTATTTTTCGTTTTCAATTTTATGCATTTGTACCTAGTAGTTAAGTATCATGACGTATATGTGATGATATTATATATATTATGTGATGAACTAATGAACAATTAATATATATATATATATATATATATATATATTATGAATTCCATTTTCTATCTGTATTTGTATACTAATTTGAATCTAGCTGTTATCATCCACATATACAGAATGAAAAGCGTATATACACACATTGAAACAGAGCATTTAATAGAGCAATACTGTGATTACTGTTAATACATAGCTATCCACGTCGAAATGACTCAACAAATAAAACGCGTCCATGAGACCATGACCAGCAGCCCTTGCCTACGGTAGCTCTTGGTTCTGCCTGAACTCGTGCAGGTGTTCGTCCAAGCGGTCGACACGCTCGTGGTACATTTGGAGCGCGATCTCGAGCTCCAAGTTGTCTGTTTAATCAGATATCACCAGCTCGAGGATGCGACGGCCATGTTCCTCTACTGCGCCCAGGGGGACACCTGGGCTAAGGAGGCGGTAGAGCCTACTGACCAGCGCGTTGGCATCGAGCGGGCCGCGGACAACACGAACAATGCCACCCAACAGTGCAGCGGGCGTCCGGTGCAAGTACGGTACGGCCGGCCTCTAGTGCAAGTACGGCGCAGAGGGCCTCTGCCCACTCCTGGCGAGGAATGGGGGTACTGACGGCACGTGTACCCAGTTGTGACGTCGTGTTGACAGTAGGCAAGCGCCGATGGATCCGCTCTTGCTGTGCGGCGCGCCGTGCCTCTCGCCCTGCGGCGCTCCAACAATCTCTCCATGCGGCGAGCCGCACCCTATCGGCACGGACGCCCCTAGCTTGCACTACGGCGTGCCATCGATCATGTTGTGCAGCGAGCTGCAGCCTCTCAGGGCTGACATGCCTATTTTGATCCGCGGCGCTCAAGCGCCATGCGCCAAGGGTTTGCTCAACCCTGGTGATGACGCACATCACGGCGTCGTCCATCGCGTTGCCGGGGAGTACCTCGGCCTTGACGGGCTGTGGCGCCTTCTCGTTTTCCTCGTCGACGAGGTTGATGGCAGAGGCGGCGCTTTCGTGGGTTGTCATGCTTGGGGAAAGGTGGATGTGCTACATGTTGTGCTTGTTGCCTCCGTGCGTCGCGTGCCACCTAGGTTTATGCGCAATATCGCTGGGTGGCGGGAAACAGGTGAGGAAATGGCGGGAAACGGTGGCGTGTTCATAAAATGCCATCAATTAATGGAAACTTAGCATATAAGGAACATCGAGTTAGCATAAGAAGTAGATGATGATCAGATGAACATGGACCACACTACGGAACCCATCGGTGATGAAGTCATCAATCGCAAATAGTTGTATGCTAGTAAGTGTTTTGCCCACAACAAACATGGCTTATTCCATCACAAACTGGTCGGATGGATCCACGGTATGCCACATATCACACATAGTTAAAAAGTAATGCGGTTGATGTAGACCGAACCTCGATGGCGAGATCCGATCTGTTGTTGCGGTCCGATCTTTCACGACACTCCACCACTAGCAGTAGCAACCTCTCGCCCACGCACACTATGTACACGAAATAGAGGGTTTGAAACTTGCGGCCCAGCACGAGAAAACCAATCTCGGCGAAGGTACTCACGCGCAAATTGTTTCCACGAAGATAAATCGCAACACAGAGGTTTTCTAAAGATCCCTCCAAAACTTGATACGGGTGTCTACCCTGAAAAACACATCGTGTCTATTTCGTAAAAAAATAACCTCCCCTTTACAATGAATGCATCATGGCTTTATATATTAGCCAATCCATCTAACTTGAGCAACAAGCTGAACTATTCATCAATTGATATCTCTCACGGCTAAACATAAAAGGAAACTAATTCTTTTGTAGGTTCGTGTGTCTTCTCTGATTGCATGGCAGGTGGACCCCATCCAATCTCCTTTAAGGAAATAAGACACACACGGCTTATTCCATCACAAACAGGTCGGGTGGATCAACTGTATGCCACATATCGCACATTGTCAAAAAGTAATGCGATAGAACTTCTTTAACATGTGTTAAGAGATGGGTGACCGTATGGGAAGTTGTCAAAATTTCAAAACCCACTGATGGGATGGATCATAATGTCTTTAACCCCATCAGTGTGTTTTGAAATTTTGACAACTTCCCATTCGGTCACCCATCTCATGGCTGCTTCAGCCTGAGCACAGTTAACTTGAGAGTTCTCTTAGATGAGCTATTGGTGGAACAACTAGTTCTTGCTGATATAGGATGCTTCTTCGCATCCTTATGGCGTACCCGGATGACCGTCGGTCGCCCAATGGCCAATAGATGTTGTGTAGACAGAGCGTATCACATACGTCTTATTAGAAGCAACCGTCTATGTTATTATCGGTCTTCGCACACATTTCTATTTACAGACCTGTTTGCCGCGTATCGCACACATCCTGTTAAACTAAACCGTTTCTGCTCTCTTGGCTCAAAGCAAACAGTTCATCCAAGGGAACCGTATGCCGTATATCGCACACACCTTGATCTGTCTGACCGTTTTTTTGTGTTGCCTAATCACAAATAGTTCATCCGAGTGAACCGTATGCTGTATATCGCACACACCTTCATCTAGCTAGCCATTTATGTTCTTCTTCCTCATCGCAAATAGTTCATTGAACTTAACCATATGCCCTTCATCGCACACTCAACTAAAATCTAAACCGTTTTTGATGCATCCGCCATCAAAACGTTTTGCACCTTTTTGACGGGTTTTTTACATCACCGTTTGCGATTATTGCATCGCACACAGTTTCGTCGAAGGGTCTAATCATAGTGTCGCGTTAGCAGCATCCTGCAGTAGTGCTTGAAAACTTGCTGCTCCATTGCTTCGAGTCTTGTCTCCATGCTTCCGGTCTTCTTTGGCCCCTCAACATCGCGGATGTGCAGCACCCTCACGCATCTCAATGGTTTGACGGTGTTGCAGCACCTCCACGAGGTAAGGGTTGATGACCTTCTCGAAAAACTTGTCCTCGGCGGCGCTTGGAGACGTCATGGTGATCTAGATCTGTCAGAAAAACAGCTCAAAACAAAAACAGGAGATATTGTCGTGGTACGGCGGTCAAAACCTTCGGGAGATTATATAGTGAATTTTTACCGACCAAAAGAAATATCGTGCAAGAAAACGGAGTCTGGAGGGCACACGAGGTGACCACAAGGCAGGGGGCGCGCCCAGGGGGTAGGGCGCGCCCTCCACCCTTGTGGTCGCCTCGTGTCTCTTTCGGACTACTTTAAATTGTCCTAATTTTTTAAATATTCCAAAACAGAGAAAAATTGCTATTAGAACAGTTTTGGAGTCGGTTTACTTGCCGTACCACATACCTATTCCTTATTGGAGTCTGAAACATTCTGGAAAGTGTCCCTTATGTACTCCTCGGTGTTACTGTGTCAATTATATTGGTCTCAACATTTATGGGAGTACCTGAGATATAATGTTTGATTCTTTGCCCGTTTACCACCTTCGGATTTGTGCCTTCAGCGTTGTTGATTTTGATGGCACGGGAATGATAGACCTCCTCGATAATGTAAGGACCTTCCCATTTAGAGAGAAGCTTTCCTGCAAAAAATTATAAATGAGAGTTGAATAGAGGCTTCCCATTTAGCGAGCTAATGTCAAATAACCTCTTCTCACTGGCAAGTTGGAAATCATAATTGAGCTCTTTAATAGCCCAATATGCGTTATGTTCTAGTTCAAGAGGTAAGTGTTATGCTTTTCCATAAACCATTTTATACGGAGACATACCCATAGGATTCTTATAAGCAGTTCTATAAGCCCATAAAGCATCATCAAGTTCTTAGACCAATTCTTTCTAAATCTATTAACTGTTTTTTGCAAAATCAATTTAACCTCTCTATTGCTCAATTCTACTTGACCGCTCGACTGAGGATGATATGGAGATGCAATTCTATGGTTGACATCATATTTAGCAAGCATTTTACAGAAAGCACCATGAATAAAATGTGAACCACCTTCAGTCATTAAATATCTAGGGACTCCAAACCTCGGAAAAATAACTTCTTTAAGCATCTTAATAGAAGTGTTATGATTGATACGTCCATTTTGCATCATGCTTTTATATCAATATTTATTGCATTATGGGTTGTTATTACACGTTATTTCACAATACTTATACCTATTCTCTCTTATTTTACAAGGTTTACATGAAGAGGGAGAATGCCGGCAGCTGGGATTCTGGGCTGGAAAAGGAGCAAATATTAGAGACCTATTCTGCACAGCTCCAAAAGTCCTGAAACTTCACGGAAGTCATTTTTGGAATTAATAAAAAATACTGAGCGAAGAAACTACCAGAGGGGGGCCACACCCTAGCCACAAGGGTGGGGGCGCGCCCTACCCCCTGGGCGCGCCCCCTGCCTCGTCGTCCCCCTGGCTGGCCCCCGGTGCCCATCTTATGCTATATGAAGTCTTTCGTCCGAAGAAAAATCATAAGCAAGCTTTCGGGAAGAAACTCCGCCGCCACGAGGCAGAACCTTGGCAGAACCAATCTAGGGCTCCAGCGGAGCTGTTTTGCCGGGGAAACTTCCCTCCAGGAGGGGGAAATCATCGCCATCGTCATCACCAACGATCCTCTCATCAGGAGGGGTCAATCTCCATAAACATCTTCACCAGCACCATCTCCTCTCAAACCCTAGTTCATCTCTTGTATCCAATCTTTGTCCCAAAGCCTCAGATTGGTACCTGTGGGTTGCTAGTAGTGTTGATTACTCCTTTTAGTTGATGCTAGTTGGTTTATTTGGTGGAAGATCATATGTTCAGATCCATTATGCATATTAATACCCCTCTGATTATGAACATGAATATGATTTGTGAGTAGTTACGTTTGTTCCTGAGGACATGGGAGAAGTCTTGCTATAAGTAGTCATGTGAATTTGGTATTCGTTCAATATTTTGATGAGATGTATGTTGTCTTTCCTGTAGTGGTGTTATGTGAACGTCGACTACATGACACTTCACCATTATTTGGGCCTAGAGGAAGGCATTGGGAAGTAATAAGTAGATGATGAGTTGCTAGAGTGACACAAGCTTAAACCCTAGTTTATGTGTTGCTTCGTAAGGGGCTGATTTGGATCCATATGTTTCATGCTATGGTTAGGTTTACCTTCATACTTCTTTTGAAGTTGAGGATGCTTGCAATAGGAGTTAATCATAAGTGGGATGCTTGTCCAAGTAAGGACAGCACCCAAGCACCGGTCCACCCACATACCAAATTATCAAAGTATCGAACGCGAATCATATGAACGTGATGAAAACTAGCTTGACGATAATTCCCATGTGTCCTTGGGAGCGCTTTTCTCTATATAAGAGTTTGTCCGGGCTTGTCCTTTGCTACAAAAAGGATTGGGCCATCTTGCTGCACTTTATTTACACTTGTTACTTGTTACCCGTTACAAATTAGCTTATCACAAAACTATTTGTTACTGATAATTTCAGTGCTTGCAGAGAATACCTTGCTGAAAACCGCTTATCATTTCCTTCTGCTCCTCTTTGGGTTCGACACTCTTACTTATCGAAAGGACTATGATAGATCCCCTATACTTGTGGGTCATCAAGACTCTTTTCTGGCGCCGTTGCCGGGGAGTGAAGCGCCTTTGGTAGATGGAATTTGGTAAGGAAAAATTTATATAGTGTGCTGAAATTTACTGTCACTTGTTACTTTGGAAAGTAATCCTCTGAGGGGCTTGTTCGGGGTATCTTCAACCCAACCAGTAGAGAAAATAGTTGCTCCTCAACCTACCGAACCTACTGAAAATGTTTACTTTGAAATTCCTCTGGGTATGATAGAGAAACTGCTAGCTAATCCTTTTGCAGGAGATGGAACATTGCATCCCGATTTACACTTAGTTTGTGGATTATTTAAGCTTGCGGGTATGCCCGATGATGTTATCAAGAAGAAGGTCTTCCCTTTATCTTTGAAGGGAGATGCATTGACATGGTATAGGCTATGTGATGATATGGGATCATGGAACTACAAACGATTGAAATTGGAATTTCATCAGAAGTTTTATCCTATGCATCTTGTTCACCGTGATCATAATTATATATATAATTTTTGGCCTCGCGAAGGAGAAAGCATCGCTCAAGCTTGGGGGAGGATTAACTCAATGTTATATTCATGCCCCAATCATGAGCTTTCAAGAGAAATGATTATTCAGAATTTTTATCCTCGGCCTTCTCGTAATAATCAATCCATGCTCGATACTTCTTGCACTGGCTCTTTTAAGATGAAGACTATTGAATTCAAATGGGATTTATTGGAAAGAATTAAATGAAAATCTGAAGATTGGGACCTCGACGAAGGTAAGGAGTCAGGTATAACACCTAAGTTTGATTGTGTTAAATGTTTTATGGATACTGATGTTTTCCGTGAATTTAGCACTAAATATGGACTTGACTATGGAGAGTAGCTTCTTTCTGTGAATCCTTTGCTACTCATGTTGATCTCCCTAAGGAGAAGTGGTTTAAATATAATCCTCCCATTGAAGTAAAAGTAGTTGCACCTATTAAAGTTGAAGAAAAGACTATCACTTGTAATGATCCTATTGTTCCTACTGCTTATGTTGAGAAACCAACTTTCCCTGTTAGAAAGAAAGATCATGCTAAAGCTTCAACCGTAGTCAACAAAAGTAATATTAGGACACACAAACCTCCTGAGCAAGTTAAAGTTGAACCTAATATTGCTATGGTTAAAGATCTCTTGGCTGATAATATCGATGGGCATGTTATTTACTTCTGTGATGAGACTGCTAGAATTGCTAAACCTGGTGCTAAAGATAAACATAGACCTGTGGTAGGCATGCCTGTTATTTCTGTTAAAATAGGAGATCATTGTTATCATGGCTTGTGTGATATGGGTGCTAGTGCTAGTACAGTACCTCATTCTTTATATAAAGAAATTATGCATGATATTGCACCTGCTGAGATAGAAGATATCGATGTTATAATTAAGCTTGCTAATAGAGATACTATTTCACCAATTGGGATTGTTAGAGATGTTGAAGTCTTGTGTGGGAAGGTTAAATATCCTGCTGATTTTCTTGTTCTTGGTTCCCCACAAGATAGCTTTTGTCCCATTATATTTGGTATACCCTTCTTGAATGCTGTCAATGCTAGGATAGACTGCGAAAAGGATGTTGTTACTATTGGTCTGGGTGATATGCCTCATGAGTTTAATTTTTCCAAATTTCGTAGACAACCCCGTGATGAGGAATTGCCTAGTAAAGACGAAATTATTGGTCTTGATTCTATTGCCGTGCCTCCTAATGATCCTTTAGAACAATATTTGCTAGACCATGAAAATGATATGTTTATGAATGAAAGAAGGGAAATAGATGAAGTATTATTTAAACAGGGACCTATTCTAAAACACAACTTGCCTGTTGAAATCCTAGGGGATCCTCCTCCACCCAAGGGTGATCCCGTGTTTGAGCTTAAACCATTGCGTGATACTCTTAAATATGCTTATCTTGATGAAAAGAAGATATATCCTGTTATTATTAGTGCTAACCTTTCGGAGCATGAAGAAGAGAAATTATTGAAAACTCTGAAGAAGTACCATGCTGCTATTGGATATACTCTTGATGATCTTAAGGGCATTAGTCCCACTCTATGTCAACACAAGATAAATTTGGAGAAAGATGCCAAACCAGTTATTGATCATCAACGACGGCTAAATCCTAAGATGAAAGAAGTGGTGAGGAAGGAAATATTAAAGCTCCTTGAGGCAGGTATAATTTATCTTGTTGCTGATAGTCAGTGGTTAAGTCCTGTCCATTGTGTCCCTAAGAAGGGAGGTATTACCGTCGTTCCTAATGATAAAGATGAATTGATCCCGCAAAGAATTATTACAGGTCATAGGATGGTAATTTATTTTCGCAAATTAAATAAAGCTACTAAAAAAGATCATTACCCTTTGCCTTTCATTGATCAAATGCTAGAAAGATTATCCAAACATACACATTTTTGCTTTCTAGATGGTTACTCTGGTTTCTCTCAAATACCTGTGTCAGCTGATGATCAAGAAAAGACTACTTTTACTTGCCCTTTCGGTACCTTTGCTTATAGACGTATGCCTTTTGGTTTATGTAATGCACCTGCTACCTTTCAAAGATGCATGATGGCTATATTCTCTGATTTTTGCGAAAAGATTTGTGAGGTTTTCATGTATGATTTCTCCGTTTATGGATCCTCTTTTGATGATTACCTGAGCAACCTTGATCGAGTTTTACAGAGATGTGAAGAAACTAGCCTTGTCTTGAACTGGGAGAAATGCCACTTTATGGTTAGTGAAGGAATTGTCTTGGGGCATAAAATTTCTGAAAGAAGTATTGAAGTTGATAGAGCTAAAGTTGATGCTATTGAAAAGATGTCGTGTCCCAAGGATATCAAAGGTATACGAAGTTTCCTTGGTCATGCCGGTTTTTATAGGAGGTTCGTTAAGGACTTCTCAAAAATCTCTCGACCTCTGACTAATCTATTACAAAAAGATATCCCTTTTGTCTTTGATGATGATTGTGTAGAAGCATTTGGAATACTCAAGAAAGCATTGATTTCTGCACCTATTGTTCAGCCACCTGATTAGAATTTACCCTTTGAAATTATGTGCGATGCTAGTGATTATGCTGTAGGTGTTGTTCTAGGACAAAGAGTTGATAATAAATTAAATGTTATTTAATATGCTAGTAAAACTCTAGACAGTGCTCAGAGAAATTATGCTACTACTGAAAAAGAATTCTTAGCAGTTGTATTTGCTTGTGATAAATTCAGACCTTATAGTGTTGATTCTAAAGTAACTATTCACACTGATCATGCTGCTATTAAGTATCTTATGGAAAAGAAAGATGCTAAACCTAGACTTATTAGATGGGTTCTCTTGCTACAAGAATTTGATTTGCATATTATAGATAGAAAGGGAGCTGCGAACCCCGTTGCAGAGAACTTGTCTAGGTTAGAGAATGTTCTTGATGACCCACTACCTATTGATGATAGCTTTCCTGGTGAACAATTAGCTGTCATTAATGCTTCTCGTACTGCTCCATGGTATGCTTGCTAATTACATTGTTGCTAAATTTATACCACCTAGTTTCACATACCAGCAAAAGAAAAAGTTTTTCTATGGTTTAAGACATTACTTCTGGGATGATCCACATCTTTACAAAGAAGGAGTAGACGGTGTTATTAGATGTTGTATACCTGAGCATGAACAGGAATAGATACTACGCAAGTGTCACTCCGAAGCTTATGGAGGACACCGCGCTGGAGATAGAACTGCACATAAGGTATTGCTATCCGGTTTTTATTGGCCTACTCTCTTCAAGGATGCTCTTAAGTTTGTCTTATCTTGTGAAGAATGTCAAAGAATTGGTAATATTAGTAGACGTGAAGAAATGCCTATGAATTATTCACTTGTTATTGAACCATTTGATGTTTGGGGCTTTGATTATATGGGACCGTTTCCTTCCTCTAATGGGTATACACATAATTTAGTTGTTGCTGATTACGTTACTAAGTGGGTAGAAGCTATTCCAACTAGTAGTGCTGATCATAACACCTCTTTTAAGATGCTTAAAGAGGTTATTTTTCTGAGGTTTGGAGTCCCTAGATATTTAATGACTGATGGTGGTTCACATTTTATTCATGGTGCTTTCCGTAAAATGCTTGCTAAGTATGATGTTAATCATAGAATTTCATCTCCTTATCACCCACATTCTAGTGGTCAAGTAGAATTGAATAATACAGAACTCAAATTAATTTTGCAAAAGACTGTTAATAGATCTAGAAAGAATTGGTCCAAGAAACTTGATGATGCATTATGGGCCTATAGAACTGCATATAAAAATCCTATGGGTATGTCTCCGTATAAAATGGTTTATGGAAAAGCATGTCACTTACCTCTCGAACTAGAACATAAGGCATATTGGGCCATTAAAGAGCTCAAGTATGATTTCAAACTTGCCGGTGAGAAGAGGTTATTTGACATTAGCTCACTTGATGAATGGAGAACCCAGGCTTATGAGAATGCCAAACTGTTTAAAGAAAAGGTTAAAAGATGGCATGACAAAAGGATACAAAAGCGTGAGTTTAATGTAGGTGATTATGTGTTGCTATTCAAATCTTGTTTAAGATTTTTTGCAGGAAAACTTCTCTCTAAATGGGAAGGGCCTTACGTTATCGAGGAGGTCTATCGTTCCGGTGCCATAAAAATTCAACAACTTCGAAGGCACAAATCCGAAGGTGGTGAACGGTCAAAGAATCAAACATTATATCTCAGGTAATCCCATAAATGTTGAAACTAATATTATTGAGACCGTAACCCCGGAGGAATACATAAGGGACACTTTCCGACGCTTTCAGACTCCAAAAGGAATAGGTATGTGATGCGGTAAGTAAACCGACTCCAAAACAGTTCTAATGGCAGTTTTTCTCCGTTTTGGAATATTTAAGAAAATAGGAAAATAAGAAGCAGTCCGGGAAGGACACGAGGCTTCCACGAGGGTGGAGGCGCCCTACCCCTGGCGCGCCGCCTCGTGGGCACCCCGTGCGCTCTCCGGACTCCGTTTTCTTGCACGATACTTCTTTTCGTCGGTAAAAATTCATTATATAATCTCCTGAAGGTTTTGACCACCGTACCACGCAAATATCCGCTATTTTTGTTTCGAGCTGTTTTTCTGACAGATCTAGATCACCTTGACGTCTCCAAGTGCCCCCAGGGACAAGTTCTTCGAGAAGGTTATCAATCCCTACCTCACGGAGGTGCTGCAACACCCTCAAACCATTGAGATGCGTGATGGGTTGCTGCACATCCGCGATGTCGAGGGACCAAGGAGGACCGGAAGCGTGAAGACAAGACTCGAAGCAATGGAGCAACAAGTTTTCAAGTGCCAAGGGATGGTGGAACACGGACTCAACGCCAACCACATGATGATCGCGGAGTTCACCAACAACCACAAGCTAGATGCCAAGAACATTGGGGAGACCATGTTCGAGCTTCACGAGAAAATCGAGCACCTTCAAGCCCAAATCTATGACCTGCAAAACCAAAACTGTGAGTATGAATATAGATTCAAGAGGATGAGTTTGGCTGCAGATTTGAGGATTCCGGAGACTCGATAATCCTTCTATGATGGTGAGCCTATGCCTTGGAAGACGGATGACAAGCCTACATCATCAACAACTCCATCATCACCACCCCCGAGGAGAGATATATAATCACATGGGTACAGGCACTCCCCTTGGCAACTGCCAAGTTTGGGGGAGGTGCCCCGGTATCGTATCACCATCACACTCCTATCTTTACCGTTTTTCTTAGTTCGATCCTTTTGGTAATATCTTGATCTAGTAGAATAAAGTTTTAGTATGATTTAGTTTTGAGTTTTGCTTTATGATCCCTCTATGTAATCGAGTTCGTGAGCTATATAATAAAGATTAGCGTTGAGTTAAGTGTTTGATTATCTTGCTATGATCTTGAGGGAATAAAAATAAAAGAAAAGAGAAAGAATAAAAATAGAAGAGATCATATTGATCTTATGGAGAGTAATGACTTCACATATAAAGAGTATGATGATTAAAAGTTGTTGAGAGTTGACAAACATAGCTTTGGTCATCGTTGCAATTAATAGAAAGTAATGAATAAAGAGAGGTTTCACATATAAATATACTATCTTGGACATCTTTTATGATTGTGATAGTATGACATGCTAAAGAGTTGATGTTGGACAAGGAAGACAACGTAATGGGTTATGGTTTCTTATATCTGAAATAAAGTATATTGTCATGGATCATCCAACATGTTGAGCTTGCCTTTCCCTCTCATGCTAGCCAACTTCTTTGCACCAAGTAGAGATACTACTTGTGCTTCCAAATACCCTTAAACCCAGTTTTGCCATGAGAGTCCATCATATCTACCTATGGATTGAGTAAGATCCTTCAAGTAAGTTGTCATCGGTGCATGCAATAAAAATTGCTCTCTAAATATGTATGACTTATTAGTGTTTAGGAAATAAGCTTTATACGATCTTGTGATGTGGAAGAAATAAAAGCGACGGACTGCATAATAAAGGTCCATATCACAAGTGGCAATATAAAGTGACGTTCTTTTGCATTAAGATTTCGTGCATCCAACCATGAAAGCGCATGACAACCTCTCGCTTCTCTGCGAAGGGCCTATCTTTTACTTTTATCTTCTACCCTTATGCAAGAGTCATGGTGATCTTCACCTTTCCTTTTTACATTTTATCCTTTGGCAAGCACAGTGTGTTGGAAAGATCCTGATACATATATCTAATTGGATGTAAGTTAGCATGAGCTATTATTGTTGAAATTACCCTTGAGGTAAAAGGTTGGGAGGCGAAACCATAAGCCCCTATCTTTCTCTGTGTCTGATTAAAAAACTCCATACCCATAACTATTGCGTGAGTGTTAGCAATTGTGAAAGACTAAATGATAATTGAGTATGTGGACTTGCTGAAAATCATATATTGACTCTTTCCGATGTTATGATAAATTGCAATTTCTTCAATGACTAATATTATATTTTGTTGGTTCTCAATGAAGTTTCTAATTCATACTTGACATTGTGAATAGATTATTACTTGAGCATAAGAAATCATATGACAATATTCATATTTGTTGCTATTATAAGAATGATCATGATGCCCTCATGTCCGTATTTTATTTTATCGACACCTCTATCTCTAAACATGTGGACATATTTATCGTTATCGGCTTCCGCTTGAGGATAAGCGAGGTCTAAGCTTGGGGGAGTTGATACGTCCATTTTGCATCATGCTTTTATATCGATATTTATTGCATTATGGGCTGTTATTACACGTTATGTCACAATACTTATGCCTATTCTCTCTTATTTTACAAGGTTTACATGAAGAGGGAGAATGCCGGCAGCTGGGATTCTGGTCTGGAAAAGGAGCAAATATTATATACCTATTCTGCACAGCTCCAAAAGTCCTGAAACTTCACGGAAGTCATTTTTGGAATTAATAAAAAATACTGAGTGAAGAAACTACCAGAGGGGGGGCCACACCGTAGCCATGATGGTGGGGGCGCGCCCCCTGGCTGGCCCCCGGTGCCCATCTTCTGCTATATGAAGTCTTTCGTCCGAAGAAAAATCATAAGCAAGCTTTCGGGAAGAAACTCCGCTGCCACGAGGCGGAACCAATCTAGGGCTCAGGCGGAGCTGTTTTGTCGGGGAAACTTCCCTCCGGGCGGGGATCATCACCATCGTCATCACCAACGATCCTCTCATCAGGAGGGGGTCAATCTCCATCAACATCTTCATCAGCACCATCTCCTCTCAAACCCTAGTTCATCTCTTGTATCCAATCTTTGTCCCAAAGCCTCAGATTGGTACCTGTTCGTTGCTAGTAGTGTTGATTACTCCTTGTAGTTGATGCTAGTTGGTTTATTTGGTGGAAGATCATATATTCAGATCCATTATGCATATTAATACCCGTCTGATTACGAACATGAATATGATTTGTGAGTAGTTACATTTGTTCCTGAGGAGATGGGAGGAGTCTTGCTATAAGTAGTCATGTGAATTTGGTACTCGTTTGATATTTTGATGAGATGTATGTTGTCTTTCCTCTAGTGGTGTTATGTGAATGTCGACTACATGTCACTTCACCGTTATTTGGGCCTAGAGGAAGGCATTGGGAAGTAATAAGTAGATGATGGGTTGCTAGAGTGACAGAAGCTTAAACCCTAGTTTATGCGTTGCTTCATAAGGGGCTGATTTGGATCCATATGTTTCATGCTATGGTTAGGTTTACCTTAATACTTATTTTGTAGTTGCGGATGCTTGCAATAGGAGTTAATCATAAGTGGGATGCTTGTCCAAGTAAGGACAACACCCAAGCACCGGTCCACCCACATACCAAATTATCAAAGTAACGAACGTGAATCATATGAACGTGATGAAAACTAGCTTGAGGATAATTCCCATGTGTCCTTGGGAGCGCTTTTCTCTATATAAGAGTTTGTTCAGGCTTGTCCTTTGCTACAAAAAGGATTGGGCCATCTTGCTGCACTTTATTTACATTTGTTACTTTTTACCCGTTACAAATTACCTTATCACAAAACTATCTGTTATTGATAATTTCAGTGCTTGCAGAGAATACCTTGCTGAAAACCGCTTATCATTTCCTTCTGCTCCTTGTTAGGTTCGACACTCTTATTTATCAAAAGGACTACGATAGATCCCCAATAATTGTGGGTCATCAATGATCAACATTACTAGTTGGAATAGCTTCTACCCACTTATTAACGTAATCAACAGCAACTAAAATATGTGTGTACCCATTAGAGGAAGGAAAAGGTCCCATATAATCAAAGCCCCAAACATCAAATGAACCGAAAGCCCCAAACATCAAATGGTTCAATAATAAGTGAATAATTCATAGGCATTTCCTGACGTCTAGTAATATTACCAATTCTTTGGCATTCATCACAAGACAAGACAAACTTACGAGCATCCTTGAAGAGAGTAGGCCAATAAAAACATGATTGCAATACCTTATGTGCAGTTCTATCTCCAGCGTGGTGTCCTCCGTAGGCCTCGGACTGGCACTTGCGTAGGATATGTCCCTGTTCATGCTCAGGTACACAACGTCTAATAACACCATCTACTCCTTCTTTATAAAGGTGTGGGTCATCCCAAAAGTAATGTCTTAAATCATAGAAAAACTGTTTCTTTTGCTGGTATGTGAAACTAGGTGGTATAAATTTAGCAACAATGTAATTGGCATAATCACCATACCATGGAGTACTACGAGAAGCATTTATAACAGCTAATTGTTCATCAGGAAAGCTATCATCAATAGGCAGTGGGTCATCAAGAACATTTTCTAACCTGGACAAGTTGTCTGCAACAGGGTTCTCAGCTCCCTTTCTATCAATAATATGCAAATCAAATTCATGTAACAAGATAACCCATCTAATAAGTCTAGGTTTAGCATCTTTCTTTTCCGTAAGATATTTAATAGCAGCATGATCAGTGTGAATAGTTACTTGGAATCAACAATATAAGATCTGAACTTATCACAAGCAAAATCAACTACTAAAAATTCCTTTTCAATAGTAGCATAATTTCTCTAGGCACTGTTTAGATATTTACTAGCATAATGAATAATATTCAATTTCTTATCAAATTTTTGTCCTAGAACAGCACCTACAGCATAATCACTAGCATCACACATAATTTCAAAGGGTAAATTCCAATCAAGTGGCTGAACAATAGGTGCAGAAATCAAGGATTTCTTAAGTATTTTAAATGCTTCTACACAATCATCATAAAAAACAAAAGGAACATCTTTTTGCAAGAGATTAGTGAGAGGCCTAGAAATTTTAGAGAAGTCTTTAATAAACCTCCTATAGAAACCAGCATGACCAAGGAAACTTTTTATACCTTTGATATCTTTAGGACACGACGGAGGGAGTCCTGGATTAGGGGGTCCTCGGACAGCCGGACTATTGGACTATGAAGATACGAGATTGAAGACTTCGTTTCGTGTCCGGATGGGACTCTCCTTGCCGTGGAAGGCAAGCTTGGCAATACGGATCTGTAGATCTCCTCCCTTGTAACCGACTCTGTGTAACCCTAGCCCCCTCCGGTGTCTATATAAACCGGAGGGTTTTAGTACGTAGGACAACAACAATCATAAGCATAGGCTAGCTTCTAGGGTTTAGCCTACACGATCTCGTGGTAGATCAACTCTTGTAATACTCATATCATCAAGATCAATCAAGCAGGAAGTAGGGTATTACCTCCATCGAGAGGGCCCGAACCTGGGTAAACATTGTGTCCCCCGCCTCCTGTTACCATCCGCCTTAGACGCATAGTTCGGGACCCCCTACCCGAGATCCGCCGGTTTTGACACCTACATCGGTGCTTTCATTGAGAGTTCCGCTGTGTCGTCATCATAAGGCTTGATGGCTCGTCTCGTTGTCAAGGACAACATCACCTCTGGTGGAGCCCTGGCTGTAGGCCAAACTCTCCGACTAGGCGGCTTCATCATGACCGCCCGCTCGGCCGTTGCGCCGACGATGACATCTCGGGTCATCAGAAACAGCCTCCGCGTCGGCTCGGAATTCGTCGAGCAGATGGATCCAATGGAGCTCTCTTCCTTGAAAGAGCTCTTGGATCGCATCGCCGCCTTGGGAGTCACCATGGACTATGATCGGATCGGGCTTAAACCTGACCAAAGGGAGATTAACTCTCCGCCGGTCACCCATCAGATAGCGGTGGTGGAGGAGCAACGCAACAATTCTTCCTCTATCTTGAGGACAAACTATGTCCGGATCCCCGAGCTCTCCGAACCGGATGCCCGTCTATGGGAGGAAATGGCCCAAGCTTTGAACCTAGAATTAGACAGCGGGCCAAACCTATTGGGCGATATCCCAGAGCCCGAACTTCCAAGATTGGAAACTCCTCCGCCCCTGGGTCTCAGATCGGGTCAGGGTTTGGACTTAAATCCACCCACCCACCCAGATATAAGCGATCTTTCCCACATTAGACAAGATCCCCAAGAGACAGTACATCACTATTGGGCCAGATTTCTCCTTGTAATGAACAAGGTCAGGGACTGTCGTGAGGAAGATGCAATTTCATTCTTTTGCAATAATTGCACGGACAAGGGAATCCTCAGCGCCATAAGTCACCGAGACATAGCACATTTTGCTAACTTGGCAGCCATAGTACAGAAGTACTGTGCGATGGAAAGCGCCCGGAAAACCCAAACAAAATTATGGGACCCTCCGGCTCTTACTAAACCCACCATCCGAACTAAAAGGGTGTACTCTCGTAAGTCACCCGATCCAATTATAAAGAAACAAAAGCCCACTACAGGGCGTGGAACCGTATTGGAGGGATGGCTCAATGGGCCATGCAAAATTCATAGTACATTGGATACCATGCCGACACACAGCCTTAGAGCATGTTGGGTACTCCGGCAGGTGGCCAAGAGCGGTGAGGATCTCCTCATCAACAATACCGCAGAGCACCATCCCGTGGAAAATAACAATACAGTATTGACAGTCTTCGAGACCTTCGCCTCAAATAATAGGCGCAAGCGAGCACTCCGTAGCCTTGCCAAAGTATTCCACGTGGCAGCAATAAATCCATGGAGTAATACGGCTATCACCTTCAATGCCAGTGACGAACCTAAATTCCGAACATCCCAAGCACCAGCCACCTTGGTCCTTAGTCCAATTGTGGACGGCTTCCGGCTTACTAAAGTGCTCATGGACGGCGGCAGCGGATTAAACCTCATCTATGAAGAGACTCTTCGAAAAATGGAAATAGACAAAAGCCACATTGAGCAAAGCAGCACGACCTTCAGAGGAATCATCCCTAGTCGGGAGGCACGATGTGCTGGGAAAATCACACTTGATGTGGTATTCGCCACGCCGGAGAATAATAGGTCCGAAGAAATCACATTCCAAGTAGCCCCGTTCAATAGTGGATACCACGCCCTTCTAGGGCAGGAGGCATTCACGATCTTCCAAGCTATACCCCATTACGGGTACATGAAGCTCAAAATGCCCGGGCCCAATGGAATCATCACTCTAGCTAGTGATCCGGACATAGCACTCCGCGCCGAAAATAAAACAGCCGCACTGGCCCTCGAGGCGTTATCCGAAGCCCTCACAGCCGAAGAATTAACTGCGTTGTGCTCCACAATGGACAGGGACGACGTGATACTCGACAAAAGATTCAAGTCCACCTCTTTTAAACCAGCGGATGAAATAGTCAAATTCCAAGTCCATCCAAAGGACCATACAAAAACATCATCCATCAGGGTACAGTTAAACCCCATAGTAGACGCCGCACTACGGGAGTTCTTGCGCGCGAATTGGGACATCTTCGCCTGGCATCCTTCAGACATGCCAGGAATCCCACGCAGGCTAGCCGAGCACAGTCTTAACATTTTAAAGGGGTTCAAGCCGGTCAAGCAGACTCTTTGGTGTTTCTCTGAGCCTAAGCAACAAGCCATGGGAGAGGAGCTAGCCAAGTTACTTGAGGCCGGATTCATTAGAGAAATAAAACATCCGGACTGGCTAGCAAACCTGGTGATGGTACCAAAGAAGGACAAATCCTGGCGCCTATGTGTCGATTTCAAGGACCTTAACAAGGCTTGACCCAAGGATCCCTTCCCCCTCCCCCGCATCGATCAAATTATCGACGCCACTGCAGGACACGACTCATTGTGTGTCCTCGACGCATACTCCGGATACCATCAAATTAAGATGGCGGAGTCCGATCAAGTCGCAACAGCATTTATCACTCCATATGGCCCCTTCTGTTTTAACACCATGCCTTTCGGGCTAAAAAACGCCGGTGCAACCTATAAACGCATGATTCAGACATGCTTGGAGACACAGATTGACAAAACAGTGGAGGCATACATAGACGATGTGGTCATTAAAACCAGACACATCGAATCCTTAATAGACGACTTGAGGCTCACGTTCGATAATCTCCGAACATACGGCATTAAGCTCAATCCGGAAAAATGCGTCTTCGGCGTGCCCGCGAGAAAGCTCCTAGGCTTCATCGTCTCCAGTAGAGGAATTGAAGCAAATCCGGCTAAAATCCGAGCTCTGTCACAGTTGTCCATCCCAACAGACCTCAAGCAAATCGAGAAATTAACTGGATGTGTGGCTGCCTTAAGCCGCTTTATCTCCTGATTAGGAGAAAAGGCACTACCCCTTTATCGCCTTCTTCGGCGCACGGAACACTTCGGATGGACGGATGCGGCCACGGCCGGATTGGAAGAAATAAAAGCCATCCTGGCCACCAACCCAATCTTGGCCGCGCCAAATGTTGGCGAACCAATGTTGTTATATATAGCGGCAACACACCAAGTTGTAAGCACAGTACTCATAGTCGAACGAGAGACGGAAGGACATAAGCTCCCTCTTCAAAAGCCGGTATACTATGTATCCACTGTCCTCACTTCATGCAAATCACGGTACCCACATTATCAAAAGATAGCATACGCGGTCTTCATGGCATCCCGGAAATTACGACACTACTTTCAAGAGTGTTCAATTATGGTGGCCTCGGAGGTACCATTCAACGACATAATAAATAACCGCGATGCCACGGGATGGATCGCTAAATGGGCTATTGAGCTCCTCCCGTTCGACATAACATACAAACCACGGCGAGCCATTCAGTCACAAGCACTGGCCGATTTCGGTGCCGAATGGACGGAGGCCGAACTCCCTGAAGAGTACGGCGCGTACTCCAATTAGATCATGCACTTTGACGGCTCCAAGATGCTGGCTGGTCTGGGGGCAGGCGTCGTCCTGACATCCCCCACAGGAGATACGGTCCAGTGCGTACTCCAAATATTATACACAGACTCCAACAACGCAGCAGAATATGAGGCCCTGTTGCATGGTCTCCGGATGGCAGTCTCCATGGGCATTCAACGCCTAGAGGTGCGGGGCGATTCGAACCTCGCAATATCTCAAATAAATGGAGACTTTGACGCCAAGGACCCAAAAATGGCAGCTTATCGCAACGCCGTCCTCAAAATGTCAGCTCGGTTCAAGGGGCTTGAAGTCCACCATGTGGTCCGGGAAAACAATCAGGCGGCGGATATCCTCTCCCGCATCGGCGCTAAGCGCGACCCTGTCCCACCTAATATCTTCTTGGAAAGGCTGTTTAAGCTATCTGTGGTATGGGAAGGAGAGACCGGCAATAATAGTCCGGACCCGACCACAACGCCAGATCCCGAACACTCTGACGTAATTGGAGGCTCAGACACCGAAATAACACCTTCGGCCCACGTGATTATGGACGTCATCGCCCCGTGGACAGAACCCTTCTTGGCTTACCTAACTAGGCAGGAACTACCTGAAGACCCAAACGAGGCACGTTGCATTGTGCGACGGTCTAAAGCCTATAAGGTCCACGAGGGAGAGCTTTATAAGAAAAGCGCTACCGGAGTCCTTCAAAGGTGCATCTCCGAAGAGGAAGGATGGAAACTTTTGGCAGAACTTCATGCTGGACTTGGCGGCCACCACGCCACAACTCGGGCCCTTGTAAGCAAGGCCTTCCATATAGGTTTTTATTGGCCGACAGCCCGAGCAGACGCACAGGACCTCGTTCAACGTTGCGTCGGTTGCCAGCTTTTTCCAAACCAAAGCCATATGCCACCTACCGCTCTCCAAACAATCCCCATCACTTGGCCCTTTGCGGTCTGGGGGCTTGATATGGTCGTACCCTTAAAGGGGAAGCCATAAGAAACAATACCTATTGGTCATCTTTGGACAAATTCACCAAATGGATAGAAGCCAAACCGGTTAAAATGGCGAATCCGGACCAGTGATAGACTTCATATCCGGGTTGTACACCGTTATGGCATTCCCCACAAGATCATCATCGATAACGGCTCGAACTTTATAGCCGACGAGGTAAAACTTTGGTGCAGGCAACATGGGAATCAAGCTCGATTATGCTTACATCTATCACCCGCAAACTAACGGTCAAGTCGAGCGAGCAAATGGTCTTATCATGAGCGGCATCGGACCAGATTAGTGCGATCCTTGAAGGAATCGTCGCCTTTGGTAGAGGAGCTTGACTCCGTACTTTGGGGGCTGCGGACAACACCGAATCGCACTACCGGATACACACCATTTTTTATGGTGTACGGCGCAGAGGCGGTACTGCCCCTGTGACATAATTCATGACTCACCTCGAGTGCGCATGTATGAAGAGAAAGAAGCCGAGCTTGATCGGCAGGATAGTTTGGACGCCCTGGAGGAGGAGCGTGACGTGGCAAAAGCCCGTTCCGCATTCTATCAGCAACTGGCTCGAAGGTATCAAAGCAGAGAAGTACGGGCCAAAACTTATAACGTTGACGAACTCGTTCTACGCCTACCGGAGAAGAAAAAGAACAAGCTCAAGCCCAAATGGTAAGGTCCCTTCATTATTGACCAACTTTTGACCGCTGGAGCGTACCGTCTACGGGATGCATCGGACAATCGACTCGCCAAACCCATGGAACGCAGCCAGACTCCGAAGGTTCTACGCCTAGTGTCGGACTCTATGTTCGTCTCCTTACCTCCGTCAATTTTTTTTTATTCGTTATCTGTCTTTTCTTTTTTTCTTTCTTCCCTTTTTTCTTCAAGGCCTTAAAAGGCTAAAATGTGTCTTGACTACACAATCTTGACGCGCTAGCCGCGCCCATGATACCTGGGTGCTTCTTATACATAAGTTTAATATAGCTACGTTCCGGGCTCTAGGCCCCACACATGTGTTACTTTTCACATGTACCTTTTTCGCCATTATATGCATCGATATGACTTAAGTTTTGGCCAAGCTGGGTTGCCTGGCTCTTGTGTTTATGCCCTACATTCCCCGTTAATTCGGCTAGGGCATAAGGGGAGCACCTCTGCGATTGTTACTGCCAGGTCAGCTGGATGTGTACCTCAGACTTGGTGAAGCCAAAAGCTAGTGTTCTTAAGGGAATATTCGGTCGGTGAACAAAAGACGATTTTTATTTATTATACTACATGCCCCAGATGTTTATATCCCGCGTCTCTTTTCGCAGTCCGGACATGCACATTAATGCATGCGTACCCAGGGAAAGGAACCCTTAACGGAACTATTCTCCCTGGAAGATGTTTCTTATTATCCATCTAATATAACATAGCTAGTTGGGTACTTATGCATTCAAGCACTTATGACCCTACGCTGGTTTCCATCGTGCACTGGTTTTACATAAGCGGCGGGTATTCGGATACACTCCGGACAGTCGGGTCCAGAGGTCGAAGCGAAAAGGTCCGCCATGACAAATGATTTACAATCCGGCTAGGGACAATACATGTCAATTGAAGTACACAGTCACTTAGACTGACTAAATTCTTCTTCTATACCATCCAATAGGCTGTCTAGCCTACAATCCTGTTGGGAATACTTTGCGGCTAATTTAACTTGGTCATACACCAAACTGACGGGGATCTCTTTCCCATCAGGCCCCACAGGTCCGACCTCGGCCATGTGGTTTGGGTCAGCCTTGGTATATCTCGTCTTCACCGCCCAGGCTTCCCTTGCACCTTGTCGGCAGGCTGATATCTTCCATAATCGGAAGCGCTGCCGCGCTCCCTTGAGCTTCTCTACAAGCTCCCCCATTTCTCCTAGTACGGAGGCGGATGGCCACAAGGCTTGGGAAATGCCCTGTATCACCTGCCGAACTTGTTCGTGCAGTTGGGAGAGCTCTGGCACAAGATCACCCGCAGATCCGGGCATTTCCTCGGCGGGACGACCCGTCAGCATACCTACAGATATAACTCTGTTATCCGGTCTCTTCGCTGAACTCTTTAAAAGTTCGTTCAAGCACTTACTGAAAATTCCGTGTCGAAGTCTCTTATTCTCCTTTATGGAGTCAGCAAGCTGGGCTCGAACATCTTTTAGTTCAACGCCCAGCCGGGTATTGGCGTCTTGGAGATCGTTTTTCTCTCGCCTAACCCGTGTAAGCACGCGCTCGCCAGCCTTTAGCTGTCGTTTATCATGTTGCTCATCCGCTCGCACGACCTCCGGATTCACACCGGAGTCATCTGCAGAATCGATTGTTAGATTTGCATGCATGTCGCATACTACCTGGTACATGTCATTCTTTGCAAAAGAAACAAGTGTTACCAGATGGGGCCTTCTCGGACTCCTTCACTACGGCAACTGCGACCTGAAGCTGGGCTTTGCACTCTTCCAGCTCTTGAGACAACTGGGTATTCTTCTCCGTATGAACCTATGGAATCAATGATCCTTAAATCAGGTGTGCCAACTGTTTCAAGTCTCAGGGGCTACTGATACACAAAATTATTAGATTTTCTTACCCGTATATCCTTTACATACTGGTATGTGGCTCTGGCAAGACCACTTTGAGCAGCTCGGATGTACGCGTCCCCTGAGTTGAAGGCATCGAACGCCTCTTGGGAGAAACAAGCGTCGCGGAGTATGGCCCAACGACGCCTGTGATTCATGGCGCTCTGCACTTCAGAATTCGTAGCGGACAGCCTATCCGCATCCTATGTAGGAGGAACATCCGGCGTTGGCCCCATGTTAGCGTCCGCCTCTAAGTCCGGCTCTGGATCCCGACTGGTGGAGGCGTGGCCGGCAATCTCTCCGGATATAGTCCGGCGAGCGTTTTTCCTACTAGGAAACATGGGCATTATTATATTTTAAAAGACGACAACCACGGAGCAGGGTTCTTTTTCATACCTCTGCAACGGCATCTCGGTCCTGACCGCCTTCCTTTTAAGCCTACCCGGCTTCGGTGCCCCTGGTTGGTGAGTCAATGTGGGTTCGGCATGGCGTCCCGAGGGCCTTCCCTGTAAGACACCATATGTGTGCGGTAGGAGAAGTGCAGAAAAAGGGATCCTTCTTGGAAGTTAGGACTCCGGTTTTACTTACATGCTATCCAGGGAGTAGTCCTGGATAATCGGCTATGATGGCCACCATGGCACCGTCGCAGCTTAATTGATAGAACGTCCTGTCAATAAGCTCCACAAATGTGTCCGAATCTTCTTTGAGTCCGGGGTCGAGGGCTCGGTCAGGGTCCTCCGGTTGTGGAGACATGCTGTGGACCTCCCTCACAGCTGTTCGCAGTTCCTGCTATGAAATGGCAAGATAAATACTTATGACGAAGAATGCGGGAAGGTTTGGAGTAAAAAGTAGCAGCTCACCCAGCTTGGGAGTTTGTACATGGAGAATCCATCCCGTGGCTTAATGCGGATGGACTCCTCTTCCTCTCCTTTGTACGAATCAGACAAAATTTTTGCTAGAGCAGCGACTGAGTCTGGTCCCTTACGACCGTAGTGGATGGCATCGTCTTCTCTATTGAAGTGCCACATGGGTTGCCACCGATATTGAAGTGGCTGCACCCCCCTCATAATACATATTGATATAACCTCGATTATTGTCAATCCTGACTTGGCCAGCATCTGTATCCGGCCCATCAGGTAAAGGGCTTCTCCGTTATCTTCCTCCTGGGGGCTACGAGGGCGCCAGCTGCGGCATTTCTTCATGGGAGCATTGTCAAACTCAGGAAGGCCCATCTGAATAGGGTCCGGAAGGGGGACGTCCTCCATATAAAACCACTCCGAAGGCCAGTCTTCGGATGTCTTCTTCGAAGTACCGGACAGGTTTCTGGTCCCAGCGATGCGCCATATCTCAACTCCACCCACTTGATATATTGACCCCTCCTGTGTACGGGGTACGAGGCAGAATAGCCTCTTCCATAGCTCGAAATGAGCTTCGCAGCCCAAAAACAGCTCGCAAAGGGCGACATAGCCAGCGATGTGTAATATGGAGGCAGGAGTGAAATTATGCAGCTGGAGACCGTAGAACTCCAGGAGCCCACGGAGGAACGGATGAATTGGAAATCCGAGCCCCCTTAGTAAGTAAGGGACAAGGCATACCCGCTCCCCCATGGATGGGTTGGGAAAGCTCTCCGCTTGCTCCCCGCCATTGTAGGTGGCGAGTCCGGCTCGAACGGGGACCATATACGCTAGAGGGAGGAATCCCTGGGTCTCCAACTCTACTAATTGGCTGTGAGGGACGGAACACTTCTTCCAATTGTCTGGCTTAGGGCTACAGGAGCGAGAGGAGGAGCTGCGATGGGCGGCCATGATGGGATGGACTTTTCCGGGCGTGCTCCGATGGATACTCGCTGTGGGAGGATGGTGTGATCTTGATCTGAGGATCCCCGCATCTTTAAATAGACGATTTACTTACATGGTTAGGGTGGTAAGTGTAAAAATGCCCCGACTTCTCGCATTCGCTACATGTGGAGGATAGCCATTATTAGGCGCAGAAGCCAAGGAGTGCAACATTCATGGGAAGCCGGACACTACTCGACAGGTACTCAGAATTTGGAGGAGAACCCGCCTTGCAATGCCGAAGACAATTTGTGTGCCGGACTCATCGTCATTGAAACCTGGTTCAGGGGCTACTGAGGGAGTCCTGCATTAGAGGGTCCTCGGACAGCCGGACTATATACTTTAGCCGGACTATTGGACTATGAAGATTGAAGACTTCGTCTCGTGTCCGTATGGGACTCTCCTTGGCGTGGAATGCAAGCTTGGCAATACGGATCTGTAGATCTCCTCCCTTGTAACCGACTCTGTGTAACCCTAGCCCCCTGATACGTCTCCAACGTATCTATAATTTTTGATTGCTCCATGCTATATTATCTACTGTTTTGGACAATATTGGGCTTTGTTTTCCACTTTTATATTACATTTGGGACCAACCTATTAACCGGAGGCCCAGCCCAGAATTGCTGTTTTTTTGCCTATTTCAGAGTTTCGAAGAAGCGGAATATCAAACGGAATCTAAACGGAATGAAACCTTCGGGAACGTGATTTTCTCACCGAACGTGATCCAGGAGACTTGGACCCTAAGCCAAGGAAGTTCGAGGAGGGCACGAGGTAGGGGCGCGCGCCTACCCCCCCCCCCCAGGGCGTGCCCTCCCCCCGCGTGGGCCCCCTGGTGCTCCACCGACGTACTTCTTCCTCCTATATATACCTCACGTACCCCAAGCGATCGAATCTGGGCCAAAACCTAATTCCACCGCCGCAACCTTATGTACCCACGAGATCCCATCTTGGGGTCTGTTCCGGAGCTCCGCCGGAGAGTGCATCCACCATGGAGGGCTTCTACATCATCACCATAGCCCCTCCGATGAAGTGTGAGTAGTTTACCTCAGACCTTCAGGTCCATAGTTAGTAGCTAGATGGCTTCTTCTCTCTTTTTGGATCTCAATACAATGTTCTCCCCCTCTCTCGTAAAGATCTATTCGATGTAATCTTCTTTTTGCGGTGTGTTTGTTGAGACCGATGAATTGTGGGTTTATGATCAAGATTATCTATGAACAATATTTGAATCTTCTCTGAATTCTTTTATGTATGATAGGTTATCTTTGCAAGTCTCTTCGAAATATCAGTTTGGTTTGGCCTACTAGATTGGTTTTTCTTGCAATGGGAGAAGTGCTTAGCTTTGGGTTCAATCTTGATGTGTCCTTTCTCGGTGTGATGAGGGGCAGCAAGGCACGTATTGTATTGTTGCCATCGAGGATAACAAGATGGGGTTTTTATCATATTGCATGAATTTATCCCTCTATATCATGTCATCTTGCTTAAGGCGTTACTCTGTTTTCTTGAACTTAATACTCTAGATGCATGCTGGACAAATGATCGATGAGTGGAGTAATAGTAGTAGATGCGCATGTGAGTCGGTCTACTTGTCTCGGACGTGATGCCTATATACATGATCATACCTAGATATTCTCATAACTATGCTTAATTCTATCAATTGCTCAACAGTAATTTGTTCACCCACCGTAGAATACTTATGCTCTTGAGAGAAGCCACTAGTGAATCCTATGGCCCCCGGGTCCATCTTCATCATATTAATCGTCCATCACTTTATTATTGCCTTTTCTTTTATTTTTACCTTGCATCTTTATCACAAAAATACCAAAAATATTATCAGATCTCACTCTCGTAAGTGACCGTGAAGGGATTGACAACCCCTAATCGCGTTGGCTGCGAGAAGTTATTTGCTTTGTGTAGGTACGAGGGACTCGCGCGTAGCCTCCTACTGGATTGATACCTTGGTTCTCAAAAACTGAGGGAAATACTTACGCTACTTTTCTGCATCATTCTTTCCTCTTCAAGAAAATACAATGCAATGCTCAAGAGGTAGCAAGATGAATTTCTGGCGCCTTTGCCGTGGAGTCTACGCAACAGTCAACATACCAAGTACCCATCACAATCACTTATCTCCCGCATTACATTATTTGTCATTTGCCTCTCGTTTTCCTCTCCCCCACTTCACCCTTGCCGTTTTATTCGCCCTCTCTTTTCCGTTTGCTTTTTTTCTCGCTTGTCTGTCGTTATGTCTGAATTTGGGGAAATTATTGCCGATATGGATAATAATAATATCATAGAAAATTCTGATGCTCCTGCTAAAGAACCCCCTACCTTGCATATATACAAAAATATTTCGAATTGGTAGTGGTAGTATTATTGGAAAAGTAGTTATTCAAGATTTCTTTACTTGTGCCGGTGCTTTGCCTTCTATGGGCGGTTCTATTCTTCATAGAACTAGTAGTCTTGCGGACGCTATTGCCATGCTTATCGTTGAAATTGAAAGGCAATTTATGCATATGCATCCTTGCATACAAAGAATTTTCTTATAATTCTCTAATATTGAGCATTCCTCTGTTAAGCGTGCCGCCACTATCTTTTTGGCTCATGAGTTTAGATTTATAATAAAAGATGCCAAATAAATCTTTGCGCATTATAGGGTAGATGCTAGTCATCCTCCCATTGAAGCTATACTTTTTAATCAAGAAGACATGATGCGTTTACAATCTTTAGATCATATTGCTTATAATGAAAATCATAGTAAAAAGGTTCCTGCCGATGTTCTAGTTGATAAGATTTCTGAGCTTAATGATGATTTTTCCATTCAGAATAACGGACTAGGTTTTCCTCTTGAACGAAGGCTTGTGACTTTTTGCCAAAAGAATGCTCTTAATGATGAATTGGTTGTGCAATACAAAGGGCCTAGGGAGGAACCCATACCTCCCGAGATTGATCTTGGGAACTTTTGTCCCATTAAATTTAGCCCTTTTGATTATTTTTGCTTGCCTCAAAGAAAACTTGCTGCTAAACATAGAGAATATGAGAGAATTTTTCATGATTTGCCATACCACTATTATGGCAATATCTAGATCTATCCTTGCTTTTATGCCTAGCTAGGGGCGTTAAACGATAGCGCTTGTTGGGAGGCAACCCAATTTTATTTTTAGTTTTTTTGCTTTTGCTTATGTTTAGGAATAAATCTAAGATATAGCCTCTGGTTAGATGTGTTTTTATGTTTTAATTAGTGTTTGTGCCAAGTTAAACCTATAGGATCTTCTTGGATGATAGTTATTTGATCTTGCTGTAATTTCCAGAAACTTTTGGTTCACGAAAACAATTTTCAAAGATCACAAGAACGTGATAAAATAGTGATTCCAATTTCTTCTGATCAATAAACAAATTGTCTAGGTCTTCCTATTTTTTCTGAATTTTTGAAGTTCCATAAGTTTGCGTTAGTTACAGATTACTACAGACTGTTCTGTTTTTGACAGATTCTGTTTTTCGTGTGTTGTTTGCTTATTTTGATGAATCTATGGCTAGTAAAATAGTTTATAAACCATAGAGGAGTTGGAATACAGTAGGTTTAACACCAATATAAATAAAGAATGAGTTCATTACAGTAACTTGAAGTGGTCTTTTGTTTTCTTTCGCTAACAGAGCTCACGAGATTTCTGTTGAGTTTTGTGTTGTGAAGTTTTCAAGTTTTGGGTGAAATCTTTTGATGGATTATGGAACAAGGAGTGGCAAGAGCCAAAGCTTGGGGATGCCCATGGCACCCCCAAGATAATCTAAGGACACCAAAAGTCAAAGCTTGGGGATGCCCCGGAAGGCATCCCCTCTTTCGTCTACTTCCATCGGTAACTTTATTTGGAGCTATATTTTTATTCACCACATGATATGTGTTTTGCGTGGAGCGTCTTGTATGATTTTAGTCTTTTCTTTTTAGTTTACCACAATCATCCTTGCTGTACACACCTTTTGAGAGAGCCATACATGATTTGGAAATTATTAGAATACTCTTTGTGCTTCACTTATATCTTTTGAGTTATATAGTTTTGCTCTAGTACTTCACTTATATCTTTTAGAGCACGGTGGTGGATTTTTTTAAGAAACTATTGATCTCTCATGCTTCATTAGATTATTTTGAGAGTCTTAAATAGCATGGTAATTTGCTTAAATAATCCTAATACTCTAGGTATACAAAAATAGTAAAAACTTTCTTATGAGTGCGTTGAATACTAAGAGAAGTTTGATGCTTGATGATTGTTTTGAGATATGGAGGTAATAATATTAAAGTCGTGCTTGTGAATTTGAGAAATGCTTGTGTTGAAGTTTGCAAGTCCCGTAGCATGCACGTATGGTAAACGTTATGTAAAAAATTTGAAACATGAGGTGTTCTTTTATTGTCCTCCTTATGAGTGGTGGTCGGGGACGAGAGATGGTCTTTTCCTACCAATCTATCCCCCTAGGAGCATGTGCGTAATGCTTTGGTTTTTGATGGCTTGTAGATATTTGCAATAAGTATGTGAGTTCTTTATGACTAATGTTGAGTCCATGGATTATACGCACTCTCACCCTTCCATCATTGCTAGCCTCTTGATGCCGTGCATTGCCCTTTCTCACATCGAGAGTTGGTGCAAACTTCGCCGGTACATCCAAACCCCGTGATATGATACGCTCTTTCACACATAAACCTCCTTATATCTTCCTCAAAACATCCACCATACCTACCTATTATGGCATTTCCATAGCCACTCCGAGATATATTGCCATGCAACTTTCCACCATTCTGTTTATCATGACACATTCATTATTGTCATATTGCTAGCATGATCATGTAGTTGACATAGTATTTGTGGAAAAGCCACCGTTCATAATTCTTTCATACATGTAACTCTTGGTTCATTGCATATCCCGGTACACCGCCGGAGGCATTCATATAGAGTCATACTTTGTTCTAGCATCGAGTTGTAATCATTGAGTTGTAAATAAATAGAAGTGTGATGATCATCATTTAATAGAGCATTGTCCCAAAAAAAGAGAAAGGCCAAAAAAAGAAGGCCCAAAAAAAAGAAATAAAAAGGGGCAATGTTACTATCCTTTTTTCCACACTTTTGCTTCAAAGTAGCACCATGTTCTTCATATAGAGAGTCTCTTGAGTTATCACTTTCATATACTAGTGGGAAATTTTCATTATAGAACTTGGCTTGTATATTCCAACAATGGGCCTCCTCAAGTGCCCTAGGTCTTCGTGAGCAAGCAAGTTGGAAGCACACCCACTTAGTTTCTTTTGTTGAGCTTTCATACATTTATAGCTCTAGTGCATCCGTTGCATGGCAATCCCTACTCCTTGCATTAACATCAATCGATGGGCATCTCCATAGCTCATTGATTAGCCTTGTTGATGTGATACTTTCTCCTTTTTTGTCTTCTCCACATAACCCCCATCATCATATTCTATTCCACCCATAGTGCTATGTCCATGGCTCACGCTCATATATTGCGTGAAAGTTTATAGGTTTGAGATTACTAAAGTATGAAACAATTGCTTGGCTTGTCATAGGGGTTGTGCATGATGAGAGCATTCTTGTGTGACAAAAATGGAGCATGACTAAACTATATGATTTTGTAGGGATGAACTTTCTTTGGCCATGTTATTTTAAGAAGACATAATTGCTTAGTTAGTATGCTTGAAGTATTATTATTTTTATGTCAATATGAACTTTTTTCTTGAATCTTCCAGATCTGAATATTCATATCACAATTAAGAAGAATTACATTGAAATTATGCCAAGTAGCACTCCGCATCAAAAATTCTGTTTTTATCATTTACCTACTCGAGGACGAGCAGGAATTAAGCTTGGGGATGCCTGATACGTCTCCAACGTATCTATAATTTTTTATTGCTCCATGCTATATTATCTACTGTTATGGAAAATATTGGGCTTTATTTTCCACTTTTATATTACTTTTGGGACTAACCTATTAACCGAAGGCCCAGCCCAGAATTGTTGTTTTTTTGCCTATTTCAGAGTTTCAAAGAAACGGAATATCAAATGGAGTCCAAACGGAATAAAACCTTCGGGAACGAGATTTTCTCACCGAACGTGATCCAGGAGACTAGGACCCTAAGTCAAGGAAGCTTCGAGGAGGGCACGAGGTAGGGGCGCGCCTACCCCCCTAGGGCGCGCGCTCCACCCTCTTGGGCCCACGTTGTTCCACCGGCGTACTTCTTCCTCCTATATATACCTACGTACCCCCAAACAATCAGATACGGAGCCAACCTAATTCCACCGCCGCAACCTTCTGTATCCACGAGATCCCATCTTTTCGGGCCTGTTCCAGAGCTCCGTCGGAGAGGGCATCCACCACGGAGGGCTTCTACATCATCACCATAGCCCCTCCGATGAAGTGTGAGTAGTTTATCTCAGACCTTCGGGTCCATAGTTAGTAGCTAGATGTCTTCTTCACTCTTTTTGGATCTCAATACAATGTTCTCCCCCTCTCTCGTGTAGATCTATTCGATGTAATCTTCTTTTTGCGGTGTGTTTGTTGAGACCGATGAATTGTGTGTTTATGATCAAGATTATCTATGAACAATATTTGAATCTTCTCTGAATTCTAATATGTATGATAGGTTATCTTTGCAAGTCTCTTCGAAATATCAGTTTGATTTGGCCTACTAGATTGGTTTTTCTTGCAATGGGAGAAGTGCTTAGCTTTGGGTTCAATCTTGCGGTGTCCTTTCCCGATGTGATGATGAGGGGCAGCAAGGCACGTATTGTATTGTTGCCATCAAGGATAACAAGATGGGGTTTTTATCATATTGCATGAATTTATCCCTCTACATCATGTCATCTTGCTTAAGGCGTTACTCTGTTTTCTTGAACTTAATACTCTAGATGCATGCTTTGGATAGCGGTCGATGAGTGGAGTAATAGTAGTAGATGCAGGCAGGAGTCGGTCTACTTGTCTCGGACGTGATGCCTATATACATGATCATACCTAGATATTCTCATAACTATGCTCAATTCTGTCAATTGCTCAACAGTAATTTGTTCACCCACCGTAGAATACTTATGCTCTTGAGAGAAGCCATTAGTGAAACCTATGGCCCCCGGGTCTATCTTCATCATATTAATCTTCCATCACTTTATTATTATTGCCTTTGCTTTTTTACTTTGCTTTTATTTTTACCTTGCATCTTTATCACAAAAATACCAAAAATATTATCTATCATCTCTATCAGATCTCACTCTCGTAAGTGACCGTGAAGGGATTGACAACCCCTAATCGTGTTGGTTGCGAGGAGTTATTTGCTTTGTGTAGGTACGACTCGCGCGTAGCCTCCTACTGGATTGATACCTTGGTTCTCAAAAACTGAGGGAAATACTTACGCTACTTTGCTGCATCATCCTTTCCTCTTCAAGGAAATCCAACGTAGTGCTGAATAGGTAGCACCCCCTCCGGTGTCTATATAAACCAGAGGGTTTTAGTCCGTAGGACAACAACAATCATAATCATAGGCTAGCTTCTAGGGTTTAGCCTACACGATCTCGTGGTAGATCAACTCTTGTAATACTCATATCATCAAGATCAATCAAGCAGGAAGTAGGGTATTACCTCCATCGAGAGGGCCCGAACCTGGGTAAACATTGTGTCCCCCGCCTCCTGTTACCATCCGCCTTAAACGCACAGTTCGGGACCCCCTACCCGAGATCTGCCGGTTTTGACACCGACAACGGCATCTTTTCAATAGCATCTACTTTAGCTTTATCAACTTCAATACCTCTTTCAAAAAATTTATGCCCCAAGAAAATACCTTCATTAACCATAAAGTGGCACTTTTCCCTATTCAAGACAAGATTAGTTTCTTCACATCTCTGCAAAACTCAATTAAGGTTGCATAAGCAATAATCAAAAGAAGTTCCGTAAACGGAGAAATCATCCATGAAAACCTCAACAATCTTTTCACAAAAGTCAGAGAATGTAGCAGTCATACATCTTTTAAAGGTAGTAGGTGCATTGCATAAACCAAAAGGCATACGTCTATAGGCAAACGTACCGAAAGGGCAAGTAAAAGTGGTCTTTTCTTGGTCCTCTTTTGACACGGGTATTTGAGAGAAACCAGAATAACCATCTAGAAAGAAAAAATGTGTATGTTTGGATAATCTTTATAGCATCTGATCAATAAAAGGCAGAGGGTAATGATCTTTCTTAGTAGCTTTCTTTAATTTGCTAAAATCAGTTACCATTCTATAACCGGTAACAATTCTTTGTGGTATCAATTCATTCTTATCATTAGGAACATGTCAGGACCCCAATTCTAAGTCACATCTATCTAGACGGTAACACCTCATATCACTTTGCGGCCTCACGCACGGTATTCCCATGGGTGTCGCCTTACCATGGCCCGGGACCATTTGCGTCTTTTGGCTCACGTATATGACAGTGTCGCTAGCATCCATATGACAGAGAACCCAGGCTGACATGACTAGTCGTGAACCCAAAGTGGCACTAACTTACGGGGACAGGCATACATGAATCAACATCGAGCATGTCGGATTGACGGCGTGCGAATCCGGGCTGTAGCACTGGGCTAACAGGACTCCGGATGTCACCGCGTGACATTTCCCCGAAGGGACAGACACAGGAACGAAGTGAATCACATGCTGGCCAGTCAAGTGTTCCGGAGCAGTAGTGCTGGGCTAGCAGGACTCCGGTGAACCGGGCTGTAGCGGACTACTATGGCTCATGGAAGCACAAGACTACATTTCCCCATAAGAGAGGCTACCAAGGATAAACAACTAGGTTGTCGGATCCCACACATACCAAGCATTTCAATCGTGCACACAATATGCTCGATATGTGTAAATACAACATGGCATCACAACAAAACTCTACGACCCAAAGTATTTATTCATTAGGCTCCAAGGAGCGAGATATTACAAACATGGGTCTCATGACCCAACATTCAGAGCATACAAGTCAAAGCACACGCAGAGGCTTAACATGTCTGAGTACAGACATCTACAAATGAAAAAGGCTGAGAAGCCTGGCTATCTACCAGATCCTGCCGAGGGCACAATATCGTAGCTGAGGTAGCAAGCTAAACGTCG
Source organism: Aegilops bicornis (assembly GCA_021605145.1). Taxonomy (NCBI): domain Eukaryota; kingdom Viridiplantae; phylum Streptophyta; class Magnoliopsida; order Poales; family Poaceae; genus Aegilops; species Aegilops bicornis. Next base: position 585,915,395 of record CM038673.1, on the reverse strand, counting down.
AGGTCCACAGGGAACTACTAGCAAGACTGACGTCTCTCTGCAAAACATAAAATAGGATAGCCTGAGTACAAATGTACCCAGCAAGACTTACATCAGAACTAGCCACATATGCATCAGTATCAACAAAGGGGGTGGTGGAGTTTGACTGCAGCAAGCCAGCTTTGACTCAGTGGCTATCCTAAACTATGACTGCAAGTAACTCTTTTGAGGTGGCGCACACGAGTCCACATATTCACCATATCAATACACCACTATGGATCCGCTCCCCGTCTCCCTACGAGAGGGCCATCCATAGCACTCACGCTTATCTTGCGAGTTTTAGAGCATCCACTTTCACTTGTCTATGAACTGTACAGGCAACCCAGAAGTCCTTTACCGCGGACACTGCTATTCGAATAGATGATGTTAACCTTGCAGCAGTGTACTTCTTCACACACGCTCTCACCACTTATCGCCGTTTACACGACATGTACTCGGCAACCTTCAAGCGGAAGCCCAGCGAGGGTGTCGGCCACGGCCTACCGAAACACTCAAGTCTCTAGTCCAGGTTTATCGCCTATTCAGGTTCCATCCACAGGGAGTCCGGACGAGGTTTCCACATACGGCCCCGAACGATGTGTACAGGGTTCCGAGACACCAAATGGGCGCCCGGCATGCCCGGCCACGTGCCTACCGCATCACAGCCCACCCCTCGGGTCAGCGCTGTGCACGGCCTCCAAAGATACTACAAACACCGAAACTACTTGCAACTCACAGACAGAGGACAAGGGTGGTTAAGAAGCTGAGAGAGTCAATTAAGGATCCCAATGTGTGGTCGTAGCTGATCATGGATCAAAAAACAGAACTCGGTTCCTAAGGACGGCTTCAATGAAACAACCCACCATGTACTCCTACATGGCCTCTCATCGATACCTTTATCAAATCGTGTTCACACACTTAGCTCTCAACAGTAATACATGTTCACACACCTCCAATTCATCCCCGATGAATCAGACCTGACTCAACACTAAGCGATGTGAGGCATGATAAACAAGCATGAATGAGTAGGCACATCAGGGCTCAAACAACTCCTACTCATGCTAGTGGGTTTCATCTATTTACTGTGGCAATGACAGGTCATGCAGAGGAAAGGGGTTCAACTACCGCGGCATGTAACAGTTGAATCGATTTTGTCCTAATGCAGTAAAAGAGAGCAGGAGCGAGAGAGTGGGATTGTATCGGAATGGACAAGGGGGTTTTGCTTGCCTGACACTTCTGAAGATAGTATACTTCTTCATCGATGTGTCATCGATCTCGTCGTCGGAACCACGTCTACTGAGAGGGGACAAACACCGGCAACAGAGAAGGAAACACAATCAATGCAATGCACAATATGATGCATGATCATGACATGCCAATATGTTGTGTGTTGGGCTAATGCAACTAAAACCAGGGTGGTTTGAGCTTATTTGAATCAAATATTCAAATACAAGCCTAAACTATGAACTCGTATAAGTGCATTATCATGTTTCATCTAAACAGCAAGGTTAGGTTGCTCTAACATGCATGAAACCAGTACAGATGGAAAGATTGTATTTTTCTGATCATTTTTCATATATAACTTATTTCATTCTGAGTTACGATTGATTTTATATGATTTTTAGAAGTTTATAACATTTTCTGAAATAAATAAACCATTTAGGATTTATTTAAATTCCAAAAGGAATTACAGCGTCAGCATGGCGTCACTATGATGTCAGCGGTCAACAGGGCCGGGCCAGGTCAAACTTGACCTGTGGGGCCCGCGTGTCAGTGGCTAACTAAACTAACCTAATTAAATTAGCACTAACCTAGGTTAAACTAATTAAGTTTAACCCTAAACTAGACTAATTAGCTGGGCGGGGCCCGCATGTCAGTGTGAGAGACGGGTCAAACCCCTTGGCAGACGGGGTCAAACCCTGCCGGTCAAAGCGGTCAACCCGCCGGCGTTTAGTCGCCGGTGAGGGCCGAGACGGCGGTGCGGCTCGGAAAAGCGCTACATGGCCTCGTTCGAAGCGTGTCTGGGTGCGTTAGAAAGCTCTTGCTCCCACGCGTCGAACGGTGCAGGTGTTGGGTCGTGGGGAGGCCGAAGCTCGCCGGAGTGGAGCCCGCGACGGTTGCCAGAGCTCGGGTTCGAGCGGCGCAGCGCTATGGTGCACGAGAAGACGAGCTGGTGGCGGCGTTAGCTTGCTGCGGAGCTACTGAGCACGCAGTCGTGCTCGGGAACGAGCTTTGCTAGCTCTTATTACGGCGGCGAAAAGAACGGCGGCGGCCGGCTCTCGGCTCCGGTGGAAACGGTGGGTACACGGCGCAACAGAGCATGGGGAGAGAGGGGAGCAGCAGAGGAGCTCATAGTGAGTCAAACGGGAGGGTCAGAGAGCTCGGGGAGGCACCGGAGGCAGCAAATCGACGGCGACGATCTTCGGTGGCCGACGAGGGGAACGACGGTGCTTGCGGCGTCCAGGGGCTTCCAGCGTCGGGCGGCTCGGTGAGGAGGAAGAGAGGGACGAGGCGGAGATCGTGGGTAGCTCCAGGGTGTCGTCGGAACGGCAGTGGCCACGGTGGTGACGAGCGGCGGCGATGAAGCCGTTCGGGGGGGTTAGAGAGAGAGGTCCAGGGGAGGGGATGAGCATGGGGGAGAGTGGGAGAGGGTCGAGAGGAGTGCGTGGTGTCGCCTAGGCGCATCTGGGATGAAGCAGGCAGGGAGGAGGTGGCTCGCGCGCGGCGACCATGCGCCCTTCGTCCTCCTGGCAAGAGGAGGAAAATGACAGGGGAGGTGGAAATGGGCTGGGCTGGCTTCAGCAGCAGGCCGCGCAGGTAGACGCCAGGTAGATTCTCTCTCTCTCTCTCTTTGGTTTTTCTATTTATTAATGTTTTCTATTTTTTGCAATTGGTTTTGATTTGATTTAAAACATCAAATCATTTTTTTGAACTTTCTGTAAATTGTTATGTGAGCTCAGAAACTAGTCCAAGGTCATAGGCAACTTACAAAAATATTTGAACTTTATTTCTTATATAATAGGAATAAATTCAACTCAAATATGTCATTGATTTAAGTGAAAGCCCCAAAATAAATATTTCTGTGATTCCAAAAATATTGGTTTGAATTTTACCTCTTACCAATATTTTCTCAGAGTAACAGGAACATTTCCTTGGACTCATTTGATGAGAATTAAATGTTGATTATTTTTGAACTGATTCTGAGGGTTTCAACAAACCTTAATTCAACTTTCAGAAATTTTAGACATGATGCAACTCAAAACTAGCTAGCTCAGAGCATGCCAGAACTAGGGATGTGACAACTCACCCCCACTAAACAAGAATCTCGTCCCGAGATTCAAGAGGTGAGGTAAGAAGACAGAGGGGATACAAGCTAACATGATCTTCATGATCCATTGCTTCAGATCGATCTTGGCGTCCTTCCTTTGGAGATCTTCATCCAACACGATGACGACAGACAGGAACTCTACAGGAATCGATCTTCACGAAGATCGGGCAACTCAAGATCAACTCTTGGGGTGAGATATAAAACATCACTTGAGCTGAGACACGAAACATACATTCAGGGGGATGGGGTGTAACACATGACGAAGGTCCACTAGGTAGGCAACAAATCCATGCTCGATCATGACGTAGCGAGGAGTTAACTTCCATGATTCCACAATGTTGCACCTTGAGGGAGGTGACTCCTAGAGTTATTCCCCTAACTGGCAAAAAGAATTACTTTTGATATCTAAATTATTGAAACTCTTTATACCAGCCTAAGGCAATCACAATCGATCATTTGGCGGAGTTCAAAGGAATGGCATATCCGAATTTGAATGGATGATGTGGACTATCTTGTTGAAAACAACGTGATGGATGATTTTGCTTATCATCGGAAATGGATGGGACCCATGGTAGGACCACTTCTGAAGATGATCCTGAACAACAATTGCTGAGAAGGGCAGTCCAAGGGAGATTGGCACAAGGCAGTGCAAGCTGGGAACAAAATGCAAATGTTGGCAGTTTTTTCAACCATCATATCTGCCTGAGATTCAGATCTGGTTGGTAACATGATATTTCAGACATCATGTCTGAAAAAGAAAGTTTGCAACACAAATCGACAAGACGATGTTGCGAGATTATCGGGAAATGAACTGCAATAGCAAGCTCCAAAACATGAGTATGTTCTGCTAAACACATGTGAACACGCTATTCCAGACAAGCATGACCACATGGTAGTCTTACAATAAAACACTATCGAATTCTGGTTAGGATCCATCATCAAGGATTTTGAAGTCTTACGCAAGTCCATGGATTAGATCCCAAGCATAGACTTCTTTTCCTTGAACAAGTCAATCAGTGGCTTAGTGTGCTAAGAAACACATATGGAGTGGAGGCGGCCAACCTATCAAACCATAGAGTACTTCGCACATGCATGACCGACTTGGGATGATTCCATAGGAAGCAAAACTAACTTTCTCGAATTCACGGCGGCAACTTGCATCGAATGCACGTGAATTAGGGGAAGTCTCTCCTTTCATCCAAACGTATACCTCATGAGCGGAACATGAAGGCGATGCTTACAAAATTTCCAATGCTAGCTTTAATGTTCAACACGAGTCATGGAGGAGACAAAATGTTGCTGATGGGCTCAACAGGAACTCATCAGAATTTCCATATCACTAGACTTCCACCATCATGTGAACACGGTGATAGCATTGGTTAGACCAAAAGATGTAATGGTGTATGCTCGAGGGATCAACCACGAGTAAGACAACATTACGAACAACGTTGGTTTTCATTTGACTTGACGATAGCCCATACTCAAGTCAAAGTTTTGACAAGGCAATAGATCCAACAACTGATCACGAGGACCAATCGATGGAGATATCATCTTTCTTCAACACACACACACACAAAAAGATATCCCTTAACATGAAATAAGTCAGACAAGCTTTATCTTCCAACTCTCAAAGTTGTTGTTTAGCTTAACCAACTAGCTTAGGGATATCCAACACAGATTCTTGGAGAATGGCTGGTTTAGAGGAAAACCAACTTGACCACGAGCTCAACATAACAGTCAGGGGACAACCTGGTGATACTTCCCAGAAGATAATCATAAAATCACGAACCATCGATATGTTAGTAAGCTCGAGAACAATCTTGCTTCTCAGGCAAGACGATATGATCAAATAAGCAAGGATTGGCACTATCCTAACTCATTGATCGAAAAGTGCACTGGAAATAAGGCTAGGTAGCACGATCAACCTTAGGGTGATGATTAAAAAATCAACACGCTAAGAATGAGGTTATTGTCCATTTAACTACCAAGCAATAGAGTTGCTAGGAGTATAGATTTCACGCATCACGATTCACTTGTCGACATTCCGGTTACAATAACACGGGGACCGAGGAATGAATAATGATGGCAAGAAGTATCACTGTATCAAGAGTTCATAGGATGGTGTGCAATTTCCATGACATTCTTGATATAAAGATGGTAATACTCCAACGTAGAACAGAATCAAAAGATGGATTGGCATTTGATTTGCGGATTACAACTGCTTTGACCCAATCCTGGATATGGATGAGGTACTGGAGTTTGTTTCTCCTAGTCATTCTGGAATAGAATGGCTTGACGAACCACAAGAGTAATAGGCATCGATAACACGAGCGCACGACTACTCCTGACTACAAATTGATAGACGGAGGTCAGAAAACAACTAATGAGGGACAACTCAAAGAACATATGATTTTCTGAGTTGACGCATGTATTAGCATGTTATTTCTTCCGGATAACCCATGCAGAAAGGTTGAACTGGCAGAGTCACAATATAGAATGGAGAACTCATCAAAAGCACTCCTGTTGTGATCTTTTGGTTCAAGAGAACTCCTGCCATATTGGTTCATGGTATTGGAAGAACGATGTACCACGGACCTCGAGGACTATCGCAAAGGTTACTAATATCCTAAAGGAACTGGCAAACACTATCAACACGAGGTAAGTAGTGTGAATCTCGGGTTCGAAAACCCAAAAATAGAATGCCTACTAACTAAATGGCATCATGGGATGCTTTCAAGAATAATGGCCAGAATCATCACACTGGGGATACAAAAGCATTGCTAAATTACTGAGTGGTTCTTGAAGACACCTAGGGTCATAATACTAACTCCAACATACATGTCAAGGCAATGGAGTACCTCAACAGACCGATTAGTGTGCTTAATCTGGCCCAAAGGAACATCGAGAACGGGAAGAAGGGATTTACAAATGCATCAGATTGTTTAGAAACCTGGGATGACTCTGGTAGCATAACGGCTGTAAATGCTCAAAAAGATTTGAGACATCTTGCAAAATGGTGGCATAACCACTTAACATCACAATATCAAGGTTCTGAGATCAACTGTCAACACACAGAAGTAGTAGGAAATGAACTGAGGCCTGGAACCAACAATCCTAAGATTCTACGGATTAGCAACACGTGATCCTGATAAAAAGACGAGAAAGCCTAGTTCTTAATCCCCGCAGAAAAGAAGAGGGTGACTCAGATCAGAAGGGCATAGGGTATAAGAAGTAAAAAGAGCCTTACGTTCCATCGTCAATTTCCCTACATATAACTAAAGCATTTCTAGACTCTACTTCGACCAGTTTGGCTTGGTAATCCTACAGGCAGTCAGGCTCTGATACCAACGCTGTCAGGACCCCGATTCTAAGCATTGATCTAACCGGTAACACCTCATATCACTTTGTGGCCTCACGCACGGTATTCCCACCGGTGTCGCCTTACCATGGCCCGAGACCGTTTGCGTCTTTTGGCTCACATATATGATAGTGTCGCTAGCATCCATATGATAGAGAACCCAGGCCGACATGACTAGTCGTGAACCCAAAGTGGCACTAACTTACGGGGACAGCCATACATGAATCAACATCGAGCATGTCGGTCAACAGCGTGCGAATCCGGGCTGTAGCACTAGGCTAACAGGACTCCGGATGTCACCGTGTGACATTTCCCCGAAGGGACAGACACAGGAACAAAGTGAATCACATGCCGGCCAGTCAAATGTTAGGAGGCGGTAGTCTTTGGGCTAGCAGGACTCCGGTGAACCGGGCTGTAGCGGACTATTATGGCTCATGGAAGCACAAGACTAGATTTCCCCATTAGAGAGGCTACCAAGGATAAACAACTAGGTTGTCGGATCCCACACATACCAAGCATTTCAATCATGCACACAATATGCTCGATATGTGTAAATACAACATGGCATCACAACAAAACTCTACGACCCAAAGTATTTATTCATTAGGCTCCGAGGAGCGAGATATTACAAACATGGGTCTCATGACCCAACATTCAGAGCATACAAGTCAAAGCACACGCGGAAGCTTAACATGTCTGAGTACAAACATCTACAAATGAAAAATGTTGAGAAGCCTGACTATCTACCAGATCCTGCCAAGGGCACAAGATCGTAGCTGAGGTAGCAAGCTAAACCTCAAGGTCCACACGGAACTACTAGCGAGACTGACGTCTCTCTGCAAAACATAAAATAGGCAAACCTGAGTACAAATGTACCCAGCAAGACTTACATCAGAACTAGCTACATATGCATCGGTATCAACAAAGGGGTGGTGGAGTTTGACTGCAGCAAGCCAGCTTTGACTCAGTGGCTATCCTAAACTATGACTGCAAGTAACTCTTTTGAGGTGGCGCACACGAGTCCACATATTCACCATATCAATACGCCACTATGGATCCGCTCCCATCTTCCTACGAGAAGGCCATCCATAGCACTCACGCTTATCTTGCGAGTTTTAGAGCATCCACTTTCACTTGTCTATGAACTGTACAAGCAACCCAGAAGTCCTTTACCGCGGACACGGCTATTCGAATAGATGATGTTAACCCTGCAGGGGTGTACTTCTTCACACACGCTCTCACCACTTATCGCCGTTTACACGACATGTACTCGGCAACCTTCAAGCGGAAGCCCAGCGAGGGTGTCGGCCACGGCCTACCTAAACACTCAAGTCTGTAGTCCAGGTTTATCGCCTATTCAGGTTCCATCCGCAGGGAGTCCATCCGAGGTTTCCACATACGGCCCCGAACGATGTGTACAGGGTTCCGAGACACCAAACGGGCGCCCGGCATGCCCGGCCACGTGCCTACCGCATCACAGCCCACCCCTCGGGTCAGCGCTGCGCACGGCCTCCAGCATACTACAAACACCAGAAACTACTTGCAACTCCTGGACAGAGGACAAGGGTGGTTAAGAAGCCGAGAGAGTCAATTAAGGATCCCAATGTGTGGTAGTAGCTGATCATTGATCACAAACACAACACTCAGTTCCTAAGGACGGCTTCAATAAAACAACCCACCATGTACTCCTACATGGCCTCTCATCGACACCTTTATCAAATCGTGTTCACACACTTAGCTCTCAACAGTAATACATGTTCACACACCTCCAATTCATCCCCGATGAATCAGACCTGACTCAACTCTAAGCAGTAGCAGGCATGACAAACAAGCATGAATGAGTAGGCACATCAGGCTCAAACAACTCCTACTCATGCTAGTGGGTTTCATCTATTTACTGTGGCAATGACAGGTCATGCAGAGGAAAGGGGTTCAACTACCGCGGCATGTAACAGTTGAATCGATGTTGTCCTAACACAGTAAAAGAGAGCAGGAGCGAGAGAGTGGGATTGTATCGGAATGGACAAGGGGGTTTTGCTTGCCTGGCACTTCTGAACATAGTATAGTTCTTCATCGGTGTCATCGATCTCGTCGTCGGAACCACATCTACTGAGAGGGGACAAACACCAACAACAGAGAAGGAAACACAATCAATGCAATGCATAATATGATGCATGATCATGACATGCCAATATGTTGTGTGTTGGGCTAATGCAACTAAAACCAGGGTGGTTTGAGCTTATTTGAATCAAAGATTCAAATACAAGCCTAAACTATGAACTCGCATAAGTGCATTATCATGTTTCATCTAAACAGCAAGGTTAGGTTGCTTTAACATGCATGCAACAAGTACAGATGGAAAGATTGGATTTTTCTGATCATTTTTCATATATGACTTATTTCATTCTAAGTTACGGTTAATTTTATATGATTTTTAGAAGTTTATAACATTTTCTGAAATAAATAAACCATTTAAGATTTATTTAAATTCCAAAATGAATTACTGCATCAGCATGACGTCACTGTGATGTCAGCGGTCAACAGGGCCGGGCCAGTTCAAACCTGACCAGTGGGGCCCGCGTGTCAGTGGCTAACTAAACAAACCTAATTAAATTAGCACTAACCTAGGTTAAACTAATTAAGTTTAACCCTAAACTAGACTAATTAGCCGGGCAGGGCCCGCATGTCAGTGTGAGAGAGGGGTCGAACCCCTGGGCAGACGGGGTCAAACCCTGCCGGTCAAAGCGGTCAACCCGCCGGCGTTTAGTCACCGGTGAGGGCCGAGACGGCGGCGCGGCTCGGAAAAGCGCTTCAGGGCCTCGTTCGAAGCGTGTGTGGGTGCGTTAGAAAGCTCTTGCTCCCACGCGTCGAACGGTGCAGGTGCTGGGTCGTGGGGAGGCCGAAGCTAGCCGGAGTGGAGCCCGCGACGGTTGCCAGAGCTCGGGTTCGAGCGGCACAGCGCAATGGTGCACGGGCAGACGAGCTGGTGGCGGCGTTAGCTTGCTGCGGAGCTGCTGAGCACGTAGTCGTGCTCGGGAACGAGCTTTGCTAGCTCTTATTATGGTGGCGACAAGAACGACAGCGGCCGGCTCTCGACTCCGATGGAAATGAGGGTACACGACGCAACAGAGCATGGGGAGAGAGGGGAGCGGCAGAGGAGCTCACAGTGAGTCAACCGGGAGGGTCAGAGAGCTCGGGGAGTCACCGGAGGCAGCAAATCGACGTCGACGATCTTCTGTGGCCGACGAGGGGAACGGTGGTGCTTGCAGCGTCCAGGGGCTTCTAGCATCGGGCGGCTCGGTGAGGAGGAAGAGAGGGACGAGGCGGAGCTCATGGGTAGCTCCAGGGTGTCGTCGGAACGGCGGTGGCCACGGTGGTGACGAGCGGCGGCGACGAAGCCGTTCAGGGGGGTTAGAGAGAGAGGTCCAGGGGAGGGGATGAGCATGGGGGAGAGTGGCAGAGGGTCGAGAGGAGTGCGTGGCGTTGCCTAGGCGCATCTGAGATGAAGTAGGCAGGGAGGAGGTGGCTCGCGCGCGGCGACCACGCGCCCTTCGTCCTCCTGGCAAGAGGAGGAAGACGAAATGGGAGGTGGAGATGGGCTGGGCTGGCTTCAGCAGCAGGCCACACAGGTAGATGTTAGGTAGATTCTCTCTCTCTCTGGTTTTTCTATTTATTAATGTTTTCTATATTTTGCAATTGGTTTTGATTTGATTTAAAACATCAAATCATTTTATGAACTTTCTGTAAATTGTTATGTGAGCTCAGAAACTAGTCCAAGGTCACAGGCAACTTACAAAAATATTTGAACTTTATTTCTTATATAATAGAAATAAATTCAACTCAAATATGTCATTGGTTTAAGTCAAAAGCCCAAAATAAATATTTCTGTAATTCCAAAAATTTTGGTTTGAATATTACCTCTTGAGGGTTTCCTTGGACTCATTTGATGAGAATTAAAGCCCAACTAATATTTTCTCAGAGTAACAGGAACATTTCCTTGGACTCATTTGATGAGAATTAAACATTCATTATTTTTGAACTGATTCTGAGGGTTTCAACAAACCTCAATTCAACTTTCAGAAATTTTAGACATGATGCAACACAAAACTAGCTAGCTCAGAGCATGCCAGAACTAGGGATGTGACAGAACAATAGTAATACCTCCCTTCTTAGGGACACAATGAACGGGACTTGCCCATCTACTATCAGCAACATGATAAATAATACCTACCTCCAGAAGCTTTAGTATTTCATTTCTTACCACTTCTTTCATCCTAGGATTCAACCGTCGTGGTGATCAACAACTGGTTTAGCATCTGACTCCAAATTAAATTTGTGCTGACATAGAGTTGGACTAATGCCCTTAAGATCATCAAGAGTATATCCAATAGCAACACGGTGCTTCTTCAGAGTTTTCAATAATTTCATTTCTTCATGCTCTGAAAGGTTAGCACTAATAATAACAAGATATATCTTGTTTTCATCAAGATAAGCATATTTCAAAGTATCAGGTAATTGTTTAAGCTCAAACACGGGATCACCCTTAGGTGGAGGAGGTGTTGGGAACGTAGTAATTTCAAAAAAAAATCCTACGCACACGCAAGATCATGGTGATGCATAGCAACGAGAGGGGAGAGTGTGTCCACGTACCCTCGTAGACCGAAAGCGGAAGCGTTATGACAACGCGGTTGATGTAGTCGTACGTCTTCACGATCCGACCGATCCAAGTACCGAACGTCACGGCACCTCCGTGTTCTGCCCACGTTCAGCTCGATGGCGATCCCGGACTCCGATCCAGCAGGGTGTCGGATGAGTTCCGTCGACCTGACGGCGTGGTGACGATGATGATGCTCTACGGCGCGAGGCTTCGCCTAAACTCCGCGACGATATGACCGAGGTGGAATATGGTGGAGGGGGGCACCGCACACGGCTAAAGAACGATCCGTAGATCAACTTGTGTGTTATGGGGTGCCCCCCTGCCCCCGTATATAAAGGAGCAAGGGAGGGGGCGGCCGGCCTAGGAGGGGGCACACCAAGTGTGGAGTCCTACTAGGACTCCCTAGTCCTAGTAGGATTCTACCTCCCATATGGAATAGGAAAAGAGGAAGGGAAAAGGAGAAGGAAGGAAGGGGGCGCCCCCTTTCCCTAGTCCAATTCGGACCAGACCAAAGGGAGGGGTGCGGCCACCCTTGAGGCCCTTTTCCTTCTTTCCCGTATGGCCCAATAAGGCGCAATACGTATTTCCGTAACTCTCCGGTACTCCGAAAAATACCCGAATCAGTCGGAACCTTTCCGATGTCCGAATATAGTCGTCCAATATATCGATCTTTACGTCTCGACCATTTCGAGACTCCTCATCATGTCCCCGATCTCATACGGGACTCCGAACTCCTTTGGTACATCAAAACTCATAAACTCATAATAAAATTGTTATCGAAACCTTAAGCGTGCGGACCCTACGGGTTCGAGAACTATGTAGACATGACCTAGAACTGTTTCCGGTGAATAACCAATAGTGGAACCTGGATGTTCATATTGGCTCCTACATATTCTACGAAGATCTTTATCGGTCAAACCGCATAACAACATACGTTGTTCCCTTTGTCATCGGTATGTTACTTGCCCGAGATTCGATCGTCGGTATCCAATACCTAGTTCAATCTCGTTACCGGCAAGTCTCTTTACTCGTTCCGTAATACATCATTCCGTAACTAACACATTGGTTACATTGCTTGCAAGGCTTAAGTGATGTGTATTACCGAGAGGGCCTGTAGATACCTCTCGACAATCGGAGTGACAAAACCTAATCTCGAATTACGCCAACCCAACATGTACCTTTGGAGACACCTGTAGAGCACCTTTATAATCACCCGATTACGTTGTGACGTTTGGTAGCACACAAAGTGTTCCTCCGGTAAACGGAGTTGCATAATCTCATAGTCATAGGAACATGTATAAGTCATGAAGAAAGCAATAGCAACATACTATACGATCGTGTGCTAAGCTAACGGAATGGGTCAAGTCAATCAGATCATTCACCTAATGATGTGATCCCGTTAATCAAATAACAACTCTTTGTCCATGGTTAGGAAACATAACCATCTTTGATTAACGAGCTAGTCAAGTAGAGGCATACTAGTGACACTCTGTTTGTCTATGTATTCACACATGTATTATGTTTCCGGTTAATACAATTCTAGCATGAATAATAAACATTTATCATGATATAAGGAAATAAATAATAACTTTATTATTGCCTCTAGGGCATATTTCCTTCAGTCTCCCACTTGCACTAGAGTCAATAATCTAGATCACATCGCCATGTGATTTAACACCAATATTCATATCTGTATATGATTAACACCTATAGTTCACATCGTCATGTGGCCAACACCCAAAGGGTTTACTAGAGTCAATAATCTAGTTCACATTGCAATGTGATTAACACCCAAAGAGTACTAAGGTGTGATCATGTTTTGCTCGTGAGAGAAGCTTAGTCAACAGTGCATCACATTCAGAGCCGTATGTATTTTGCAAATATTATATGTCTACAATGCTCTGCACGGTGCTACTCTAGCTAATTGCTCCCACTTTCAATATGTATCCAGATTGAGACTTAGAGTCATCTGGATCAGTGTAAAAGTTTTCACGGATGTAACTTTTACAACGAACTCTTTTATCACCTCCATAATCGAGAAACATCTCCTTAGTCCTTACTAATGATATTCTTGACCAATGTCCAGTGATCTACTCCTAGATCACTATTGTACTCCCTTGCCAAATTCAGAGCAAGGTATACAATAGGTCTGGTACATAGCATAGCATACTTTATAGAACCTATGACCGAGGCTTTGGGAATGACTTTCATTCTCTTTTCTATTTTTACGCCGTGGTCGGGATTTGAGTCTTACTCAATTTCACACCTTTGCAACACATGCAAGAACTTTTCTTTGACTGTTCTATTTTGAACTACTTCAAAATCTTGACAAGGTATGTACTTATTGAAAAAACTTATCAAGTGTCTTAATCTATCTAAAGTAGATCTTGATGCTCAATATGTAAGTAGCTTTACTGAGATCTTTCTTTTAAAGAACTCCTTTCAAATACTCCTTTATGCTTTCCAGAAAAATTCTACATCATTTCTGATCAACAATATGTTACTCACATATATTTATCAGAAAGGCGGTAGTGCTCCCACTCACTTTATTGTAAATACAGGCTTCACCGCAAGTATGTATAAAACTATATGCTTTGATCAACTTATCAAAGCGTATATTCCAACTCTGAGATGCTTGCACAAGTCCATAGATGGATCGCTGGAGCTTACACATTTTGTTAGCACCTTTAGGATTGACAAAACCTTCTGGTTGCATCATATACAACTCTTTTTTTAAAAATCCATTAAGGAATGCAGTTTTGACATCCATTTGCCAGATTTCATAAAATGTGGCAATTGCTAACATGATTCAGACAGACTTAAGCATCGATACGAGTGAGAAAATCTCATCGTATTCAACACTTTGAACTTGTCGAAAACCTTTTGCAACAAGTCGAGCTTAGTAGATAGTAACACTACTATTAGTGTTCGTCTTCCTCTTGAAGATCCATTTATTTAACATGGCTTGCTGATCATCGAGCAAGTCAATCAAAGTCCATACTTTGTTCTCATACATGGATCATATCTCAGATTTTTATGGCCTCAAGCCATTTCGCGGAATCTGGGCTCATCATCGCTTCCTCATAGTTCGTAGGTTCGTCATGGTCAAGTAGCATGACCTCCAGAACAGGATTACCGTACCACTCTGGTGCGGATTTCACTCTGGTTTACCTACGAGATTCGGTAGTAACTTGATCTGAAGTTACATGATCATCATCATTAGCTTCCTCACTAATTGGTGTAGTAGTCACAGGAACAGATTTCTGTGATGAACTATTTTCCAATAAGGGAGAAGGCACAATTACCTTATCAAGTTCTACTTTCCTCCCACTCACTTCTTTCGAGAGAAACTCCTTCTCTAGAAAGGAACCATTCTTAGCAACGAATGTCTTGCCTTCGGATCTGTGATAGAAGGTGTACCCAACATTTTCTTTTGGGTATCCTATGAAGACGCACTTTTCCGATTTGGGTTTGAGCTTATCAGGTTGAAACTTTTCCACATAAGCATTGCAACCTCAAACTTTAAGAAACGACAACTTAGGTATCTTGCCAAACCATAGTTCATACGGTGTCGTCTCAACGGATTTAGATGGTGCCCTATTTAACGTGAATGTAGGTGTCTCTAATGCATAATCCCAAAACGATAGTGGTAAATCGGTAAGAAACATCATAGATTGCACTATATCCAATAAAGTATGGTTATGACGTTCGGACACACCATTATGCTGTGGTGTTCCAGGTGGCGTGAGTAGTGAAACTATTTCACATTGTTTTAATCAAGACCAAACTCAGTAACTCAAATATTCTTCTCCACGATCAGATCGTAGAAACTTTGTTACGATGATTTTTTACTTCACTCTGAAATTATATGAACTTTTCAAATGTTTCAGACTTCTATTTCATTAAGTAGATATACTCATATCTGCTCAAATCATCTATGAAGGTCAGAAAATAATGATACCCGCTGCAAGCCTTAATATTCATCGGACCACATACATCAGTCTGTATGATTTCCAACAAATCTGTTGCTTGCTCCATTGTTCCGTAGAACGGCGTTTTAGTCATCTTGCCCAAGAGACATGGTTACAAGCATCAGCGATTCATAATCAAGTGATTCCAAAATCCCATCAGCATGGAGTTTCTTCATGCGCTTTATACCAATATGACTTAAACAGCGATTGCCACAAACAAGTTGCACTATCATTATTAACTTTGCATCTTTTGGCTTCAATATTATGAATATGTGTATCACTACGATCGAGATCCAACAAACCATTTTCGTTGGTGTGTATGACTATAGAAGGTTTTACTCATGTAAACAGAACAACAATTGTTCTCTAACTTAAATGAATAACCGTATTGCAATAAACATGATCAAATCATATTCATGCTCAACGCAAACACCAAATAACACTTATTTAGGTTCAACACTAATCCCGAAAGTATAGGGAGTGTGCGATGATGATCATATCAATCTTGGAACTACTTCCAACACTCATCGTCACTTCCCTTCAACTAGTCTCTGTTTATTCTGTAACTCTTGTTTCGAGTTACTAATCTTAGCAACCGAACAAGTATCAAATACTCAGGGGCTACTATAAACACTAGTAAGGCACACATCAATAACCTGTATATCAAATATTCCCTTGTTTACTTTCCCATCCTTCTTATCCACCAAATATTCAGGGCATTTCCGCTTCTAGTGACCATTTCCTTTGCAGTGTAAGCACTCAGTTTCAGGCTTTGGTCCAGCTTTGGTCTTCTTCACGGGAGTGACAACTTGTTTGACATTCTACTTGAAGTTTCCCTTTCTTTCCCTTTGCCCTTTTCTTGAAACTAGTGGTCTTGTCAATCATCAACACTTGATGCTCTTTCTTGATTTCTACCTTCGTCGATTTCAACATCGCGAAGAGCTCGGGAATCGTTTTCGTCATCCCTTGCATTATAGTTCATCACGAAGTTCCAGCAACTTGGTGATGGTGACTAGAGAACTCTGTCAATCACTATCTTATCTGGAAGATTAACTCCCACTTGATTCAAGTGATTGTAGTACTCAGACAATCTAAGTACTTGCTCACTAGTTGAGCAATTCTCCTCCATCTTTTAGGCGAAGTATTTATCAGAGGTCTCATACCTCTTGACACGGGCATGAGTCTGAAATACTAATTTCATCTCTTGAAACATCTTATATGTTCCATGACGTTTCAAAAAACGTTTTTGTAGTCCCGGTTCTAAGCCATAAAGCATGGTGCACATAACTATCAAGTAGTCATCATATTGAGCTAGCCAAACGTTCATAACATCTGCATCTGCTCTTGCAACAGGTCTGTCACCTAGCGGTGCATCAAGGACATAATTCTTCTGTGCAGCAATGAGGATAAACCTCAGATCACGGACCAAGTCCGCATCATTGCTACTAACATTTTTCAACTTAGTTTTCTCTAGGAACACATATAAAAACATAGGGAAGCAAAAACATAGGGAAGCAACAACGCGAGCTATTGATCTACAACATAATTTGCAAAATACTACCAGGACTAAGTTCATGATAAATTTAAGTTCAATTAATCATATTACTTAAGAACTCCCACTTAGACAGACATCTCTCTAGTCATCTAAGTGATCACGTGATCCAAATCAACTAAACCATAACAGATCATCACGTGAGATGGAGTAGTTTTCAATGGTGAACATCACTATGTTGATCATATCTACTATATGATTCATGCTCGACCTTTCGGTCTCCGTGTTCCGAGGCCATATCTGCATATGCTAGGCTTGTCAAGTTTAACCTGAGTATTCCGTGTGTGCAAAACTGGCTTGCACCCGTTGTAGATGGACGTAGAGCTTATCACACCCGATCATCACGTGGTGTCTGGGCACGACGAACTTTGGCAACGGTGCATACTCAGGGAGAACACTTCTTGATAATTTTTAGTGAGAGATCATCTTAAAATGCTACCGTCAATCAAAGCAAGATAAGATGCATAAGGGATAAACATCACATGCAATCAATATAAGTGATATGATATGGCCATCATCATCTTGTGCTTGTAATCTCCATCTCCGGCACCGCCGTGATCACCATCGCCACCGGTAGCGACACCTTGATCTCCATCGTAGCATCGTTGTCGCCTCGCCACCTATTGCTTCTACGACTATCGCTACCGCTTAGTGATAAAGTAAAGCAATTACATATGCGTTGCATTTCATACAATAAAGCGACAATCATATGGCTCCTGCCAGATTGCCGATAACTCGGTTACAAAACATGATCATCTCATACAATAAAATATAGCATCACGTCTTGACCATATCACATCACAACATGCCCTGCAAAAACAAGTTAGACGTCCTCTACTTTGTTGTTGCAAGTTTTACGTGGCTGCTACGGGCTGAGCTAGAACCGTTCTTACCTACGCATCAAAACCACAACGATAGTTCGTCAAGTTAGTGCTGTTTTAACCTTCGCAAGGACCGGGCGTAGCCACACTCGGTTCAACTAAAGTGAGAGAGACAGACACCCGCCGGTCACCTTTAAGCAACGAGTGCTCGCAGCGGTGAAACCAGTCTCGCGTAAGCGTACGCGTAATGTCGGTCCGGGCCGCTTCATCTCACAATATCGCCGAACCAAAGTATGACATGCTGGTAAGCAGTATGACTTGTATCGCCCACAACTCACTTGTGTTCTACTCGTGCATATAACATCAACGCATAAAACCAGGCTCTGATACCACTGTTGGGGAACGTAGTAATTTCAAAAATTTCCTACGCACACGCAAGATCATGGTGATGCATAGCAACGAGAGGGGAGAGTGTGTCCACGTACCCTCGTAGACCGAAAGCGGAAGCGTTATGACAATGCGGTTGATGTAGTCGTACGTCTTCACGATCCGACCGATCCAAGCACCGAACGTACGGCACCTCCGTGTTCTGCACATCGCTCAGCTCGATGACGATCCCGGACTCCGATCCAGCAGGTGTCGGGGATGAGTTCCGTCGACGACGGCGTGGTGACGATGATGATGCTCTACCGGCAGGGCTTCGCCTAAACTCCACGACGATATGACCGAGGTGGAATATGGTGGAGGGGGCACCGCCTGCGGCTAAAGAACGATCTGTAGATCAACTTGTGTGTTATGGGGTGCCCCCTGCCTCAGATATAAAGGAGCAAGGGAGGCGGCCGGCCTGGGAGGCGCACCAAGTGTGGAGTCCTACTAGGACTCCCTAGTCCTAGTAGGATTCTACCTCCCATATGCAATAGGAAAAGAGGAAGGAAAAGGAGAAGGAAGGAAGAGGCGCCCCTTTCCCTAGTCCAATTCGGACCAGACCAAGGGGAGGGGTGCGGCCACCCTTGAGGCCCTTTTCCTTCTTTCCCGTATGGCCCAATAAGGCCCAATACGTATTCCAGTAACTCTCCGATACTCCGAAAAATACCCGAATCACTCGAAACCTTTCTGATGTCTGAATATAGTCGTCCAATATATCGATCTTTACGTCTCGACCATTTTGAGACTCCTCGTCATGTCCCCGGTCTCATCCGGGACTCCGAACTCCTTCGGTGCATCAAAACTCATAAACTCATAATAAAAGCTGTCGCCGAAACCTTAAGAGTGCGGACCCTACGGGTTCGAGAACTATGTAGACATGACCTAGAACTGTTTCCGATCAATAACCAATAGTGGAACCTGGATGTTCATATTGGCTCCTACATATTCTACGAAGATCTTTATCGGTCAAACCGCATAACAACATACGTTGTTCCCTTTGTCATCGGTATGTTACTTGCCCGAGATTCGATCGTCGGTATCCAATACCTAGTTCAATCTCGTTACCGCAAGTCTCTTTACTCGTTCCGTAATACATCATTCCGTAACTCAACACATTGGTTACATTGCTTGCAAGGCTTAAGTGATGTGTATTACCGAGAGGGCCCGAAGATACCTCTCGACAATCGGAGTGACAAAACCTAATCTCGAATTACGCCAACCCAACATGTACCTTTGGAGACACCAGAGAGCACCTTTATAATCACCCGATTACGTTGTGACGTTTGGTAGCACACAAAGTGTTCCTCTGGTAAACGGGAGTTGCATAATCTCATAGTCATAGGAACATGTATAAGTCATGAAGAAAGCAATAGCAACATACTATACGATCGTGTGCTAAGCTAACGGAATGGGTCAAGTCAATCAGATCATTCACCTAATGATGTGATCCCGTTAATCAAATAACAACTCTTTGTCCATGGTTAGGAAACATAACCATCTTTGATTAACGAGCTAGTCAAGTAGAGGCATACTAGTGACACTCTGTTTGTCTATGTATTCACACATGTATTATGTTTCCGGTTAATACAATTCTAGCATGAATAATAAACATTTATCATGATATAAGGAAATAAATAATAACTTTATTATTGCCTCTAGGGCATATTTCCTTCAGCAGGATCCCCAAGGATTTCAACACAAAAATTGTGTTTCAAAATAGGCCCTTGATTAAACAATATTTCATCTATTTCCCTTCTTTCATTCATAAACATATCATTTTCATGGTCTAGCCAATATTGTTATAAAGGATCAGTACGAGGGCACAACAATAGAAGCAAGACCAATAATTTCATCCTTACTAGGCAGTTCTTTATCACGGGGTTGTCTTCGGAATTTAGAGAAATTAAAGTCATGAGACATATTCCCTAAACCAACAGTAAAAATATCTTTCTCGCAGTCTATCTTAACATTACTGGTATTCAAGAAAGGTCTACAAAATATAATGGGACAAAAATCATCTTGTGGGGAAGCAAGAACAAGAAAATCAGTAGGGTATTTTATTTTCCCACACAAGACTTCAACATGTCTAACAATCCCAATTGGTGAAATAGTATCTCTATTTGCAAGCTTAATAGTAACATCAATATCTTCTATCTCAGCAGCTGCAATATCATTCATAATTTCTTTATATAAAGTAAAAGGAATTGCACTCACACTAGCACCCACATCACATAAGCCATGATAACAATGATCTCCTATTTTAATGGAAATAACAGGCATGCCAACAAGAGGCCTATGTTTATCTTTAATATCAGGTTTAGCAATTCTAGCAGCTTCATCATAGAAATAAATAACATGCCCATCAATATTATCGACCAAGAGATCTTTAACCATAGAAATAATTGGTTCAACTTTAATATGTTCAGGGGGTGTAGGTGTTATAGTATAGCTGTTACGAACCACAGTTGAAGCTTTAGCATGATCCTTTACTCTAATAGGAAAAGGTGGTTTCTCAATATAAGCAGTAGGAACAATAGGATCAACATTATAAGTAATAGTTTCTTCTTCAACTTTAATAGGTTCAACTACTTTAACTTCAATGGGAGGATGATATTTAAACCACATCTCCTCAGGGAGATCAACATGAGTAGCAAAAGATTCACAAAAAGAAGCTACTCTCTCAGAGCCAAGTCCATATTTAGTGCTAAAATCATGAAAAGCATCGGTATCCGTAAAAGATTTAACACAATCAAACTTAAGGTTTATACATGACTCCTTACCTTCGTTGAGTTCCCAATCTTCAGAGTTGCATTTAATTCTTTCCAATAAATCCCATTTGAATTCAATATCCTTCTTCATAAAAGAACCAGTACAAGAAGTATCGAGCATGGATCGATCATTATGAGAAAGCCGAGCATAAAATTTTTGAATAATAATTTCTCTTGAGAGCTCATGATTGGGGCATGAATATAACATTGACTTAAGCCTCCCCCAAGCTTGAGCGATACTTTTTCCTTCACGAGGCCAAAAATTATATATATAATTCCGATCATGATGAACCAGATGCATAAGATAAAATTTCTGATGAAATTCCAATTTTAATCAATTGTATTTCCATGATCCAATATCATCACATAGCCTATACCATGTCAACGCCTTTCCCTTCAAAGATAAAGGGAAGACCTTCTTCTTGACAACATCCTCGGGCATACCAGCAAGCTCAAATAATCCACAAACTTCATCCACATAGATTAGGTACATTTCGAGATGTAATGTTCCATCTCTTGCATATGGATTAGCTAGCAGTTTCTCTATCATACCCGGAGGAAATTCATAATAAATATTTTCAGTAGGTGCATTAGGTTGAGGAGCAACTTCTTGCTCTACCGGCCGAGGTGAAGATACCCCGAACAAGCACCTCAAAGGATTTGTTTCCATAGTGACAAGTGAGAGTAAATTTCATCACACTATATAAATGTTTCCTTGCCAAATTCCACTTACCAAAGGCGCTTCACTCTCTCATAGTCCTTCCGATAAGTAAGACTGTCGAACCCAACAAGGAGCAGAAGGAAATGACAAGCGGTTTTTAGCAAGGTATTCTCTGCAAGCACTGAAATTATCGGTGACAGATAATTGTATGATGAGATAGTTCGTAACGGGTAACAAGTAACAAAAGTAAACAATGTGTAGCAAGGCGGATCTCCTCAGCATGAACCCACGGCTTGTGGCCGGGCGCCTGGAGCTGGCTCCACTCCGACTTGGCTGTTCGCGCGGCGCTGGGCCAGGCCGCTGCGGCTTCTAAGAAGGAGAAGCAGAGTGCCGCCAACACCGCAGCCGATCATGAGGCGGCACTGAAAGACGCCAAGGCCGCCCAGGACCGCTGCCAGGTGCTGGAGGGCGAGTTGTAGAGCCTGCGCGACAAGCACGTCAAAGAAGAACGCTGCCATCAGGTGAAGGAGGAGGAAATGAAGGCCCGGGAGGACGCCATCAAGAACCGTGATGCTGAGCTGGTGGAGTTGGGGAGGACGCAGGCCGCCGAGCGCAACCGGTTGGAAGAGCTCGAGCGGAAGGCAACGACAAGGGAGGCCGATCTTGATGCCAAGGCGCGAGTGCTGGCCGTAGACCGCGTGGCCTTCGCCGATCTCGAGAAGAGATCTCGCTAGGCGCTGAAGACGCTCTACGAGCATGGCCTGGAGAAGTCGCTGGCCACTGATGAGGACGGCCCCGTCCAGCTGCTTCCTCTCTTGGTGAAGGCGCTCGAGGAAGTCGTTGATGGCATTGGTCCCATGGCGGAGGCGGAATCTCGCGTCCTGTCTTCAGCTGCGTTGACCCGCGTCTTCAGCCACCTGCACCTTCGCGACCCCAACACTTGCCTTGACGAGCTGCTGGAGCCTGTAGCTAAAGATCAATGCGAGGCCGCCGCCGCAGCCATGCAAGGTCAGGTGGAGGCCTTGCTGACAAAGTTCCGCGGCTTTGTCTCTGCTCCTTTGTCCGGCGATGTCGCCGATACTGTAGCTGGTGGTGAAGGTGAAGACAAAATTGCTCACGAAGCAGGACCTTCCGCAGGTGATGGCGGTGTCCGAGGGTGACCTGCGGCTATTCTCCTGCTTCGTTCCTGCAACATGCGTTAGGCCTCGGGGAGGCGTTTACACTTTTCATTTGGTGTCGTGAGAACAATGTGTTTGTAATATTTGCTTCGAGATTTTGCGATTTCCTTCCTATTTGCTTTGCGTTCTACGTCGGCAGAGCCCGGCCCCGCGCATGCATACCTCAACCGCTGTTGGGCCGATCGGAGACCAGGAGAGACCAAGGAGTTAGGTGCTGCATGACCAGTTAGGCTCCTGAGTCGCGATGCTCAGGAGTCCCCCTTGACGCACAAACAGCTTATAGGGAGAGTACGCAAGGATAGATTAATGTTCTACGTCGGCAGAGCCCGGCCCCGCGCATACCTCAACCGCCATTGGGCCGACCGGAGACCAGGACGGACCAAGGAGTGAGGGGCTACGTGACCAGTTAGGCTCCTGAGTCACGATGCTCAGGAGTCCCCCTTGACGTGCAAACAATTTCCATACCTGCCCTCACCGAGGCCTCGGGAGGGGCGCGCGACCCAGGTCCGGGAGACCTGGTTGGGTGGCGTGCGCTTGGGTGTGACCCGAGTGGTTGTGGCCCGAGCGCAGCCCCCATGCCCAGCCCCCTCGCGCGGCTCTCTGATACGTCTCCAACGTATCTATAATTTTTTTATTGTTCCCATGCTATTATATTACCTCTTTTGGATGTTTATGGGCTTTATTTTACACATTTATATCATTTTTGGGACTAACCTACTAACCGGAGGCCCAACCCATATTGTTGTTTTTTGCCTATTTCAGTATTTCGAAGAAAAGGAATATCAAACGGAGTCGAAATGAAATGAAACCTTCGGGAGCGTGATTTTTGGAACGAACGTGATCCAGAGGACTTGGAGTGCAAGTTAAGAAGCAGCCGAGGCTCCCATGGCAAGTCAAGAAGCGTGATTTTCTGAATTCTTTTATGTATGATTGAGTTATCTTTGCAAGTCTCCTCGAATTATCGGTTTGGTTTGGCCTACTAGATTGATCTTTCTAGCAATGGGAGAAGTGCTTAGCTTTGGGTTCAATCTTGCGGTGTCCTTACCCAGTGACAGAAAGGGTTGCAAGGCACGTATTGTATTGTTGCCATCGAGGATAACAAGATGGGGTTTATATCATATTGCATGAGTTTATCCCTCTACATCATGTCATCTTGCTTAATGCGTTACTCTGTTCTTATGAACTTAATACTCTAGATGCAAAGGGAGTCGGTCGATATGTGGAGTAATAGTAGTAGATGCAGGTGAGTCGGTCTACTTGTTATGGACGTGATGCCTATATACATGATCATGCCTAGATAATCTCATAACTATGCGCTTTTCTATCAATTGCTCGACATTAATTTGTTCACCCACCGTAATACCTATGCTATCTTGAGAGAAGCCACTAGTGAAACCTATGGCCCCCGGGTCTATCTCTTATCATATTTGCTTTCAATCTACTTTTATTTGCATCTTTACCTTTTTGCATCTATATTATAAAATACCAAAAATATATTTATCTTATCATTCTATCTTTATTAGATCTCACTTTCGCAAGTGGCCGTGAAAGGATTGACAACCCCTTTATTGCGTTGGTTGCGAGTTCTCAGTTTGTTTGTGTAGGTATGCGGGACTTTTGAGGAGCCTCCTACTGGATTGATACCTTGGTTCTCAAAAACTGAGGGAAATACTTACGCTACTATTGCTGCATCACCCTCTCCTCTTCGAGGAAAGCCAACGCAAGCTCAAGACGTAGCAAGAAAGATTTCTGGCGCCGTTGTCGGGGTGGTCTTCGCTCAGGTCAAGACATACCAAGTACCCATCACAAACCCATCTCCCTCGCATTTACATTATTTGCCATTTGCCTCTCGTTTTCCTCTCCCCCACTTCACCCTTGCCGTTTTATTCGCCCTCTCTTTCCTATTCTCCTCCTCTCTTTGTCCTTGCCTTTGTTTGTCGTTATGTCTGAAATTGGGGAGATTATCGTCAATATGGACAACCATGATAACATGGAAAATTCTGATGCTCCGGCTGAAGAACCCCCTATCTTGCATACTAAAAAGTTTCGAATCGGTAGTGGCAACATCATTGGAAAAAGTGTTATTCAAGATTTATTTACTTGTGCCGGTGCTTTACCTTCCATGGGTGGTTCTATTCTTCATAAAACTAGTAGTCTTGCGGATGCCATTGCTATGCTAGTGGTTGAACTTGAAATACAATTTATGCATATGCATCCTTGCATACAAAGAATTTTTCTAGAATTTTTCAATATTGAGCATTCTTCTGTTAAACGCGTTGTTACTATCTTTTTGGCTCATGAGTTTAGATTTATCATTAGAGAAGCCAAAGAAATTTTTGCGCAATATAGGGTGGACGCCGGTCGTCCTCCCATAGAGGCGATCCTTTATGATCAAGAGGAATTTAGGCGTTTTCAATCATCGGACTATGTTGCTTTAAATGAAAACCTTAGAAAAAAGGTTCCTACCAATGTCTTGGTTGATTGCATTAACGAGCTTAATAATGATTTTTCCCTTTGCAACAATGAGCTAGGATACTCTCTTGAGTATAGGCTCACAAGATTTTGCCAAAAGAATGCTTTTAGTGATGAAATAGTTGTGCACTATGAAGGGCCAAAGGAGGAACCCGTTCCTCCTGTGATTGATCTTGGGGACCTTTGTCCCACTAAATTTAGCCCTTTTGATTACTTTTGCTTGCCTCAAAGAAAAATGGCTGCCGAACGTAGAGAATATGAGATGAGCTTTCAAGATCTATCTTATTATTATGGCACTACTTAGACCTATCTTCGTTTTTATGCCTAGCTAGGGGCGTTAAACGATAGCGCTAGTTGGGAGACAACCCAATTTTCTTTATGTTTTTTTTGTTTTTGCTCCTGTTTAGTAATAAATCTTGCATCTACCTTCTGTTTAGATGTGTTTTTATCTTTTAATTAGTGTTTGTGTCAAGTAGAACCTATAGGATAACCTATGATGATAGTTGATTTGATTCTGCTGAAAAACAGAAACTTTGTGTGCACGAGATCTTTTTTAGTAAATCACAGAAACGTGCTTTTTCGTTATTTATTTTTGATGCTGATCAATGGACAAATTTTCTAGGACGCCCTTTTTTGGTAGGATTTTTGGAGTTCCATAAGTTTGCGTTATTTACAGATTACTACAGACTATTCTGTTTTTGACAGATTCTGTTTTTCTTGTGTTGTTTGCTTATTTTGATGCATCTATGGCTAGTAAAATAGTTTATAAACCATAGAGAAGTTGGAATACAGTAGGTTTAACACCAAAATAAATAAATAATGAGTTCATTACAGTACCTTATGTGGTGGTTTTGTCTTCGTTCACTAACGGAGCTTATAAGATTTCCTGTTGAGTTTTGTGTTGTGAAGTTTTCAAGTTTTGGGTAAAGCTTTTACGGACTACGGAATAAAGGGTGGTGTCGGTGTCAAAACCGGCGGATCTCGGGTAGGGGGTCCCGAACTGTGCGTCTAGGCGGATGATAACAGGAGACAAGGGACACGATGTTTTTACCCAGGTTCGGGCCCTCTCGATGGAGGTAATACCCTACTCCTGCTTGATTAATATTGATGATATGGGTAGTACAAGAGTAGATCTACCACGAGATCAAGGAGGCTAAACCCTAGAAGCTAGCCTATGGTATGATTGTTGTTCGTCCTACGGACTAAAACCCTCCGTTTTGTATAGACACCGGATAGGGTTAGGGTTACACAGAGTCGATTACAATGGTAGGAGATCTACATATCCGTATCGCCAAGCTTGCCTTCCACGCCAAGGAAAGTCCCATCCGGACACGGGATGAAGTCTTCAATCTTGTATCTTCATAGTCCTGGAGTCCGGCCAACGGTGATAGTTCGGCTATCCGGACACCCCCTAATCCAGGACTCCCTCAGTAGCCCCCGAACCAGGCTTCAATGGCGATGAGTCCGGCATTGCGAGGCGGGTTCTTCTCCAGATTCCATATACTTGTTGAATAGTGTCCGGCTTCTGATAAATGTTGCGCTCCTTGGCTTCTACGCCCAATAACGGCCATCTTCCACGTGTTTGAATGAATGCGAAAAGCCAGGGTATTTTTACACTTACCCCCCTAGCTGCGCAAATGAGGCGACTATAAAAGGGACGAGGATCTAGATCTGAGTCACATCATCCCCCCTCCGCGAGCTTTCATCGGAGCGCCTCTGACAAAAATCCATTCCACCATGGACAGTCGACGCGGCTCCTCCTCTCGTGCTCCCAGCCCTCAGCCTGGAAATTGGGAGAGATGCTCAGTCCCGCATAGCGAGCTAGTGATACTCCAAACCAAGGGATTTCTTCCCCCGGCCTTCATGGTTCCAGTTCAAGCCGGACTTGCCACCTACAAGGGCGGAAAGCAAGCGGAGAGTTTCCCGATCCCTCTAAAGGAGAGCGGGTGTGCTTTATCTCTTATCTAGTAAGAGGACTCGGATTTACAATTCATCCTTTTCTCCGGGGGCTCTTGGAGTTCTACGGCCTCCAGTTGCACCACCTTATGCCTGCCTCCATTTTGCACATCGCGGGCTTCGTGGCCCTTTGCGAACTGTTCTTAGGCATCGAGGCTCATTTTGCGTTGTGGAAGAGATTATTCTGCCTTGTACCCCGTTCTCATGAGGGGTCAATATATCAAGTGGGCAGAGCCGAACTGTGGCGCATCGCCGGGACCGGATATCTATCCGGAACCCCGAAGAAGGCGTCCGAAGACTGGCCTTCGGAATGGTTTTACATGGAGGACGTCCCTCTGCCGGATCCTGTTCGGATCGGCCTTCCGGAGTTTAGCAACGCTCCTCTGAAGAAGTGCCTAAGCCGGGCGCCATGAGCCCCAGAGGGAAAATGACCGACGTCCTTTACTTGATGAGCCGAATAAGATTATCGGCTCATGCCGGATTGACCATGATTGGAGTCATGGCAATCTGCATTATGAGGAGTGCAGCCGCTCCAATATAGGGGCCACCCATGTGGGACTTCAACGGGAGGATGATGCCACCCGCCATGGCCACAAAGGGCAGGATCGGTCACCGAATCGGTGAAGACCTTGTCCGCCATGTACAAAGGGGAAGAGGAGGATTTTCTCCGCCAATCCATCGAGCGGGTTTTCTTGAATAATCCTCGGTTGGGTAAGCAAATATCTTTGTGGCCTGTCCGATCCATGTTCCCGTGGTTAAACATCTCATTTCATGGTTTCTACGCAGGAACTGCGCCGGCCATGGAGAAGATACACAGCCCGCCCCCACAACCCGAGGATCCGGAACGGTCCCTCGATCCGGCCTCCGAAGAGGACCCGGATATAAAGGTGGAGCTGATCGACGGGGTGTTCCACCAACTTAGCATCGACAATGCTTTGGTTGCCATTACGGCCGACTACCCCGGATTATTTCCGGCCTCCCAGGTAACCGTGACCGAAGTCCGTATACCATGACCCACCCGTGCTTTACTTCTAACCACCACGTATTTGATGGTGTTTCACAGGGGGTGCCTTCGAGGCAGGAGGCCGAGCCCGCAGCAGCTAGCCAACAAGGGCAAGACGGCCTCAGTTAAAAAAGAAGTGTGGTCCGGATCGAAACTCCGCCGCAACGGTATGGCGTGTCACCATATTCCCAGGATTGATTCCTGGAAGGCGTTCTAACGCTGGTGCTCTTTTCAGGAAAAAGAGCGCTCGCCGGACTGAGTCCGGAGAGGTTGCCAATCGAACCTCCGCCAGCCAGGCTCCAAAGCCAGGTCCAGAAGCAGAGGCGAGCACGAGGCGTGCGTCGGATGCTCCTCCGACAGAGGATGCCGACAGATTGTCCGCCACCAACTCCGAGGTGGAGAGCACCATGAATCACAGGCGTCGCCGGACAGTTCTTCGTGACGCATGTTTCTCCCAAGAGGCCTTGAATGCCTTCAATTCGGGAGATGCGCACCTCCGTGCCGCTCAAGATGGTCTAGCTAGAGCCACGGAGCAGTATGTAAAGGACATACGGGTGAGGAAATTTGACAGTTATAAATGCAAGTAGCCCCCGAGACTTAAAATAGTTAGAATAACTGATTTAAGGATCATTTGTTATGCAGGATCTTACAAAAAGGAATACCCGACTGTCCCAGGAGCTTGAAGAATGCAAGGCCCAACTTGAGGCCGCACTAGCCGCCATGAGGGGGCCACAGAGACCCCCTCTGGTAATATATGCTTCAAAGGATAAATAGTTTATGAAGTGCGGCGGGTGTGTAAATCTGACAATAATATTGCAGGTGGCGCCGGACTAGATCCGGACAAGCAACAGCTCCTGCGCCAGCTAAAGGCTGGCGAGAGCGTGCTTACGAGGGTGCGACAGGACAAAAATAATCTCCAAGATGCCAACACCCAACTGGGTGAGGAACTAAAGGATGTTCGTGCCTAGTTGTCTGACTCCGTAAAGGAGAATCGACGGCTTCGTCGCGGCATTTTCAGTAAGTGCTTGAACGAACATTGAAAGAGTTCGGGCAGGAAGGCGACTAACATAAAGATGTATGTAGGTTTTCTCACAGGTCGTCCTGAGGAGGAGATGCCTAGTTCTTCGCGTGATCTTCTTCCCGAACTGCGCCGGCTGCACGAACAAGTTCGGCAGGTGATGAAAGGCGTCGCACAGGCATTGTGGCCATCTATCTCCCTGCCCGAAGGCATTGGGGAGCTGGCAGAGCGGCTTCAAGGAGCACGGCGACGCTTCCGACTATGGAAGATATCGGCCTGCCGTCAAGGCGCCCGGGAGGCCTGGGCCATGGTAAAGACGCGGTACACGAAGGCTAACCCAAACCACATGGGCGAGGTCGGACCTGTGGGGCTTGATGGGAAGGAGATCCCTGTAAGCTTAGTGTACGACCAAGTAGAATTAGCCGCCAAGTATTCCCAGAAACATTGTAAATTAGATGGCCTATTAGATGGCATTGAGGAGGAATACAATGAGTCGAGTTGACTCTGTAATTGAATATGACATGAAAAATGTCTTCTAGCCGGATTGTAGATCGTTCGTCATAGCGGACCTTTTCGATTCGACCTCGGGACCCAATAGTCCGGAGTGTGTCCGAATACCCTCGCGGTTATATAAGAACCGGGGCATGCATGGAGACAAGGCGTAGGGGTCATTATTGCTGTATCAGACAAGTGCCCAACTAGTTATGTTATTTTACATGGATAGTAAGAAACATCTTCCAGGGAGAATAGTTCCGTTAAGGGTTCCTTTCGCTGGGAGGCATGCCCTAAAGTGCATGTCCGAACTGCTAAGGAAGCAGAAAATCATCAGGGGCAGATGGATAAATAGTTAAAAATCATCTTTCAGTTCACCGACCGAATATTCCCTTAAGAACGCTTAGCTTTGGCTTCACCCAGTTTGAGGTACACATCCGGTGACCCGGCAGAATAATCGCAGAGGTGCTCCTTTACCACCTAGCCGAACAATCGGGAATGTAGGGGTAAGCATAGGAGCCAGGCAACCCAGCTTGGCCAAAACTTAAGTCATATCGATACATATAATGGTGAGTAAAAGGTACATGCGGAAGTTTGACACATGTGTTGGGCATGAAGCCCGTATAAATAAGCTTCTGTTAAAGAAGCCCCAAGGTATAATGAGCACGGACAGCGCGTCAAGTGTGTGCGAACAAAGCGCAAACGAGCCTCTAAAGGCTTCAAGAAGAAGGAGGAGGAAGGAGAGAAATAAAAGACAGCAAAAATAGAAAATGTGGACGGAGGAAGTAGACGAACTTGGAGTCCAGCGCTTAGGCGTAGAATCTTCATAGACGGGCTGTGTTCCATGGGTTCGGCTCGAGTCGGTTATCCGATGCGTTTCGCAGACGGTATGCTCCGCCGGTCAGGACCTGGTCGATGATGAAGGGACCTTCCCATTTGGGCTTGAGTTTGTCCTTTTCTTGTCCGGCAGCGTAGAACTAGTTCGCCAACATTGTAAGCTTTGGCCCGTGCTTCCTCGCTTTGATATCTTCGAGCCTTTGTTGATAAAATGCGGAACGAGCTTTTGCCACGTCACGCTCCTCCTCCAATGCGTCCAAACTATCCTGCCGATCGAGCTCGGCTTCTCTTTCTTCATACATGCGCACGCGAGGTGAGTCATGAATTATGTCGTAGGGCAAGACTGCCTCTGCGCCGTACACCATAAAAATGGTGTGAATCCGGTAGTACGATTCGGCATGGTCCGCAGCCCCCAGAGTACGGAGTCGAGCTCCTCAACCCAGTGCGTGTTAGATTCCTTGAGGGACCGCACTAGTCCGGGTTTAATGCCGCTCATGATTAGACCGCTTGCTCGCCGACTTGGCCGTTGGTTTGAGGGTGATAGACTGAGGCGTAATCGAGCTTGATGCCCATGTTTTTGCACCATAATTTGACCTCATCGGCCGTGAAGTTGGTGCCGTTATCGCGATGATAATCGTGGGGACACCGTAACGGTGCACTATCCCCGATATGAAGTCTATCACCGTCCGGATTCGCCGCTTTAATGTGCTTGGCCTCTATGCATTTGGTGAATTTATCCACCATGACCAATAGGTATTTTTGCTTGTGGGTTCCTCCCTTAAGGGGTCCAACCATGTCAAGCCCCCTGCACCGCGAACGGCCAGGTGATGGGTATAGTTTTGAGGGCGGTGGGTGGCATGTGGCTTTGGTTAGCAAAAAGCTGGCAACCGACGCATCGTTGGACTAAATCCTACGCATCTGCCCAGGCCGTCGGCCAATAAAATCCTGTACGGAAGGCCTTTCCTACAAGGGCCCGGGCTGCGGCGTGGTGCCCACCCAGTCCGGCATGAATTTCAGCCAGAAGGTTTCGCCCTTCCTCTTCGGAGATACACCTTTGAAGGACATCTATTGTGCTTTTCTTATAGAGCTCTCCCTCATGGACTTTATAGGCTTTGGATCGCCGTACTATGCAACGAGCCTCATTTTGGTCTTCGGGAGTTCCTGCCTAGTTAGGTAGGCTAGGAATGGTTCCGCCCACGGGCGATGACCGCCATTATTTCGTGAGCGGAGGTGTTATCTCGGTGGCGAGCCTCCGATTGTGTCGAAGTGTTCGGTGTCGAGGCGGTGCGGTTGGGTCCGGATTGTTATTTCCGGACTCCCTTCCCATAGTACGAATGGCTTGAACAGCCATTCCAGAAGATGTTAGGCGGACGGCATCCCGTTTTGCACCGATGCGTGCCAATACGCTCGCCGCTCGGGTTGTTATCCCGGGCTATATGATGAAATTCGAGCCCTTCAACTGCGGTCGACATTTTAGGACCGCATTGCGATACGCTGCCATTTTGGATCTTTGGCATCAAAGTCTCCGTTTATTTGAGATATCGCGAGGTTCGAATCGCGCACCTCTAGGCGTTTAATGCCCATGGAGACTGCCATCCGGAGGCCGTGCAGAAGGGCCTCGTATTCGGCTGCATTGTTGGAGTCCGTATACATTATCTGAAGGACGTATTGGACTGTGTCCCCGGTTGGGGACGTCAGGACGACGCCAGCCCCCAGGCCGGCCAACATTGTGGAGCCGTCAAAGTGCATGATCCAGTTGGAGTGTGCGCCGTACTCTTTATGGAGTTCGGCTTCGGTCCATTCGGCCACGAAGTCGGCCAAAACCTGCAACTTAATAGCTCGTCGTGGCTTATAGGTTATGTCGAATGGAAGGAGCTCTATGGCCCATTTAGCAATCCGGCCCGTCGCGTCGCGGTTGTTTATAATGTCGTTAAGAGGTATTTCGGAGGCTACCATTATCGAACACTCTTGAAAGTAGTGTCGCAGCTTCCAGGATGCCATGAACACCGCGTATGCTATCTTTTGATAATGTGGGTACCGGGACTTGCATGGAGTTAGGACAGTGGACACATAGTAAACCGGTTTTTGAAGAGGGAACCGGTGTCCGTCCGCTTCTCGTTCGACGACGAGCACCGCTGACAACTTGATGTGTTGCGGTGATGTATAATAGCATTGGTTCACCCACGTTGGGCGCGGCCAGGACCGGATTTGTTGCCAATATGGCTTTTATTTCTTCGAGTCCGGCCGTGGCGGCATACGTCCACTCGTAGTGCTCGGCGCGCTGGACGAGGCGGTAAAGGGGTAACGCCTTTTCTCCCAACGGGAAATAAGCGGCTTAGAGCCGCCACGCATCCAAATCGATTTTGTATTTGTTTGAGGTCTTTTGGAATATCCAATTGTGACAGAGCTCGGATCTTGGCTGGGTTTGCTTCAATTCCTCTACGGACACAATGAAGCCCAAGAGCTTTCCTACCGAACGCCAAGACGCATTTTTCCGGATTGAGCTTGATGTCATATTTTCGGAGGTTGTCGAATGTGCACCTCACGTCGTCTACTATAGTTTCGACATGCTTGGATTTGACGACCACGTCATCTACATATGCTTCCACTGTTTTGCCGATCTGGTTTGCCAGACATGTCTGAATCATGCGCTGATATGTTGCGCCGGCGTTTTTGAGCCCGAAGGGCATTGTGTTGAAGCAGAATGGGCCGTATGGAGTGATGAATGCTGTTGCTGCTTGGTCTGGCTCCGCCATCTTGATTTGGTGGTAGCCGGAGTACGCGTCGAGGAAGCACAATGAGTTTTGTCCTGCTGTAGCGTCGATAATTTGATCAATGCGAGGGAGGAAGGGATCCTTTGGGCAAGCCTTATTAAGGTCTTTGAAATCAACACATAGGCGCCCAGATTTATCCTTCTTTGGTACCATCACCAGATTTGCTAGCCAGTCCGGATGTTTTATATCTCTGATGAATCCGGCTTCCGAAGTTTGGCTAGCTCCTCTCCCATGGCCTGTCTCTTGGGTTCGTAAAAGCGCCAAGAGCCTGTTTGACGGGCTTGAATCCTTTTAGATATTTAGGCTGTGCTCGGCCAGCCGACGTGGGATTCCTGGCATGTCTGAAGGGTGCCAGGCAAAAATGTCCCAGTTTTCTCGTAGAAATTCTCGTAGTGTGGCGTCTACATCAGGGTTTAATTGTGCCCCAATGGAGGCCGTCTTTGCAGGGTCTGTTGGGTGGACTTGGAATTTGACTATTTCATCCGCTGGTTTAAAAGAGGTGGACTTGGATCTTTTATCAAGTATCACATCGTCCTTGTTCACCGTGGAGCGCATCGCAGTGAGTTCCTCGGCCGCTAGGGCTTCAGATAGTGCCTCGAGGGCTAGTGCGGCTGTCTTGTTTTCGGAGCGGAGTGCTATGTTCGGATCACTAGCGAGAGTGATGATTCCGTTGGGTCCGGGCATTTTAAGCTTCATGTACCCATAGTGGGGTATAGCTTGAAAAATTGTGAATGCCTCTCTCCCTAATAAAGCATGATATCCGCTGCTGAACGGGGCCACTTGAAATGTGACCTCCTCGGACCTGTAATTGTCCGGCGAGCCGAACACTACATCCAGTGTAATTTTTCCTGTGCAGCATGCTTCCCGGCTAGGGATTATTCCTCTAAAAGTTGTGCTGCTTTGCTCAATGCGGTTCCAGTCTATTTCCATTTTTCGGAGGGTTTCCTCGTAGATGAGGTTTAGTCCGCTGTCGCCATCCATGAGTACCTTAGTAAGGTGAAAGCCGCCCACTATGGGACTGAGGACCAATGCGGCCGGTGCTCGGGCTGTTCGGAATTTGGGTTCGTCACTGGCATTAAAGGTAATAGCCGTGTCACTCCATGGATTTATTGTTGCTACTTGGTAGACTTCGGCAAGGTTGCGGAGTGTTCGTTTCCGCATATTATTTGATGCGAAAGTATCGAAGACTGTTAACACCGTACTGGTGTTGCTGGGCTGGGATTCTGAGGCTAGAAGCTCTTCGCCACTTTTGGCCACCTACTGTAGTATCCAACATGCTCGAAGGCTATGAGTTGGAGTGGCGCCCTCTGTGCTATGAATTTTGCAGGGTCCGTTTAGCCAACCCTCCAGTACGGTTCCGTACCCTTTAGGGGTTTTTTTTTATATTTAATCCAGGTGCTTGGTGATGATGCACCCTTTTATTCCGGACTAGGGATGTATTCGGGGCCGGATTATCCCAAAATTGACTTTCGGTTTTCCAAGCACTCTCCACCGCACAAGATTTTTGTACTATGGTCACCAAGTCAGCAAAGTGTGTAATTTCATGACGACTTATGGCGCTTTAGGATTCCCTTGTCCGTGCAATTATTGCAGAAAAGTGAGATTACGTCCTCCTCTCGGCAGTCCTTTATCATGTCCATAACCAGGAGGAATCGCCCAAGAATGATGTAATCGTTTCAGCGGGCTCTTGCCGAATTCGGGATAGATCGCTAATGTTTGGGTGGGCGGGTGGTACTAGATCCGAAACCCCGTCAAAATTAAGACTCAGGGGTCGAGAAGTTTCCGAACTTGGAAGTTTGGATTTTTGAATACTATCTAGTGAATTCAACCCGCCGCCTGACTTTAAGTTCAGGGCTTGATCGACATCCGTCCCTCTGCGGGAATCCGGCATGGAGGGATCGGGAATCTGGACGTAGCTAGTCCTTAAGATAGAAGAAGAATCGCCGTATTGCTCCTCTATCACAGCAACATGATGGATAGCCTGGGGAGAGTTGATCTCTCTCAGATCAGTTTTAGGCCCGATCTGGTCGTAGTCTATGGCGACTCCCAGGGCGGCGATGCGATCCAAGAGCTCGTTTACGGAGGAGAGCTCGATCGGATCTAACTGTTCGGCAAGTTCCGAATTAACCTGAAGATTGGTTTAGATGACTCGAGAAGTCATCGTCGGCGCGGTGGCCGAACTGGCGGTCATAGGGAAACCTCCTAGCCGAAGAGTCTGACCAGTGGCCAAGGCTCCTTTGGCGATAGTATCGTCTTTAAAGACGGGATGAGGCATCCTTCCTGACGGCGACGGCACATAGGAACTCTCAATGAAAGCACCAATGTCGGTGTCAAAACCGGCGGATCTCGGTAGGGGGTCCCGAATCGCGTCTAGGCGGATGGTAACAAAGACAAGGGACACGATGTTTTTACCCAGGTTCGGGCCCTCTCGATGGAGGTAATACCCTACTCACTGCTTGATTAATATTGATGATATGGGTAGTACAAGAGTAGATCTACCACGAGATCAAGGAGGCTAAACCCTAGAAGCTAGCCTATGGTATGATTGTTGTTCGTCCACGGACTAAAACCTTCCGTTTATATAGACACCGGATAGGGTTAGGGTTACCTGAGTCGGTTACAATGGTAGGAGATCTACATATCCGTATCGCTAAGCTTGCCTTCCACGCCAAGGAAAGTCCCATCCGGACACGGGACGAAGTCTTCAATCTTGTATCTTCATAGTCCAGGAGTCCGGCCAACGGTGATAGTTCGGCTATCCGGACACCCCTTAATCCAGGACTCCCTCATGTGGCAAGAGCCTAAGCTTGGGGATGCCCAAGGCACCCCAAGATATTCAAGAATAGCCAAAAGCCTAAGCTTGGGGATGCCCCCGGAAGGCATCCCCTCTTTCGTCTTTGTTCATTGGTAACTTTACTTGGAGCTATATTTTTATTCACCACATGATATGTGTTTTGCTTGGAGCGTCGTGTATTATATTAGTGTTTTCTTTTTAGTTTACCACAATCATCCTTGCTATACACACCTTTTGAGAGAAGCCTATTTGATTAGAATTTGCTAGAATACTCTATGTGCTTCACTTATATCTTTTGAGCTTTATAGTTTTTGCTCTAGTGCTTCACTTATATCTTTTAGAGCACGGTGGTGTCTTAATTTTGAAGAAATTGCTAGTCTCTCATGCTTCACTTATATCTTTTTGAGAGTCTTTTAGAACAGCATGGTATTTGCTATTGTTATAAAATTGGTCCTAGAATGGTAGGCATCCAAGTTGGGTATAATAAAAACTATCATAGGAAGTGAATTGGATGCTATGATCAATTTGATGCTTGATAATTGTTTTGAGATATGGAGGTAGTGATATTAGAGTCATGCTAGTTGGGTGATTATGAATTTAAAGAATACTTGTGTTGAAGTTTGTGATTCCCGTAGCATGCACGTATGGTGAACCGCTTTGTGATGAAGTCGGAGCATAATTTATTTATTGATTGTCTTCCTTATGAGTGGCGGTCGGGGACGAGCGATGGTCTTTTCCTACCAATCTATCCACCTAGGATCATGCGCGTAGTACTTTGGTTTTTGATGACTTCTAAATTTTTGCAATAAGTGCATGAGTTCTTTTGACTAATTTGAGTCCATGGATTATACGCACCCTTTCACCCTTCCATCATTGCTAGCCTCTCTCTTGTACCGTGCAACTTTCGCCGGTACCATACACCCACCATATACCTTCCTCAAAACAGCCACCATACCTACCTATCATGGCATTTCCATAGCCATTCCGAGATATATTGCCATGCAACTTTCCACCATTCCTTTCATATGACACGCATTACTTTTATCATATTGCTTAGCATGATCATGTAGTTCACATCTTATTTGTGGCAAAGCCATCGTTAATAATTCTTTCATACATGTCACTCTTGAATCATTGCATATCCCGGTACACCGCCGGAGGCATACACATAGAGTCATATTTTTTTTTAAGTATCGAGTTGTAATTGTTGAGTTGTAAGAAAATGAAAGTGTGATGATCATCATCTTTAGAGCATTGTCCCAAGTGAGGAAAGGATGATGGAGACTACGATTCCCCCACAAGTCGGTATGAGGCTCCGGACGAAAAAAAAGAGGCCATAAAAAAAGAGAAAGAAAAGGCCCAAATAAAAAAAATGAGAGAAAAAGAGAGAAGGGACAATGTTACTATCCTTTTACCACACTTGTGCTTCAAAGTAGCACCATGATCTTCATAATAGAGAGTCTCTCGTTTTGTCACTTTCATTTACTAGTGGGAATTTTTCATTATAGAACTTGGCTTGTATATTCCAATGATGGGCTTCCTCAAAAATGCCCTAGGTCCTCGTGAGCAAGCGAGTTGGATGCACACCCACTTAGTTTCTTTTGTTGAGCTTTCATATACTTATAGCTCTAGTGCATCCGTTGCATGGCAATCCCTACTGTCGGTGTCAAAACCGGTGGATCTCGGGTAGGGGGTCCCGAACTGTGCGTCTAGGCGGATGGTAACAGGAGACAAGGGACACGATGTTTTTACCCAGGTTCAGGCCCTCTCGATGGAGGTAAAACCCTACTCATGCTTGATTAATATTGATGATATGGGTAGTACAGGAGTACATCTACCACGAGATCAGAGAGGCTAAACCCTAAAAGCTAGCCTATGGTATGATTGTTGTTCGTCCTACGGACTAAAACCCTCCGGTTTATATAGACACCGGAGAGGGCTAGGGATACACAGAGTCGGTTACAATGGGAGGAGATCTACATATCCGTATCGCCAAGCTTGCTTTCCACGCCAAGGAAAGTCCCATCCGGACAGCGGACGAAGTCTTCAATCTTGTATCTTCATAGTCCAGGAGTCCGGCCAAATGTTATAGTCCGGCTATCCGGACACCCCCTAATCCAGGACTCCCTTAGTAGCCCCTGAACCAGGCTTCAATTACGACGAGTCCGGTAGCGTGGATTGTCTTCGGCATTGCAAGGCGGGTTCCTCCTCCGAATACTTCATAGAAGATTTTGAACACAAGGATAGTGTCCGCTCTACAAAATAAGTTCCACATACCACCGTGAGAGAGAATAATATTTACACAAATCTAATCTGTGGCGTATTCATGGCGTGACATCACACCATGGCCAAGCCTTTATTGAATCGTTTTCTTGTCCCACCTCGGTAGCGTTTAGTGAGGCGGTTTCCTTGGCACGTCTTGTCGAAGCAGAGATCGTGTCCCCTTATTCCGGGATTCTCATCAATACGGGTGTGGGTAACCGAATCGTGCCCGTTGGCATGTCTCCTCAATCGAAGGCGAGTCCCAAACGGTCACGAGGAGGGCTCTTGGTATTTGAGGGAGTCCTGGATTAGGGGGTGTCCGGATAGCCGAACTATCATCTTTGGTCGGACTCCTAGACTAAAGATACAAGATTGAAGACTTCGTCCCATGTCCGGATGGGACTTTCCTTGGCGTGGAAGGCAAGCTTGGCGATACGGATATGTAGATCTCCTACCATTGTAACCGACTCAGGTAACCCTAACCCTATCCGGTGTCTATATAAACCGGAGGGTTTTAGTCCGTAGGACGAACAACAATCATACCATAGGCTAGCTTCTAGGGTTTAGCCTCCTTGATCTCTTGGTAGATCTACTCTTGTACTACTCATATCATCAATATTAATCAAGCAGGAGTAGGGTATTACCTCCATCGAGAGGGCCTGAACCTGGGTAAAAACATTGTGTCCATTGTCTCCTGTTACTATCCGCCTAGACGCACAGTTCGGGACCCCCTACCCGAGATCCGCCGGTTTTGACACATTGGTTGAGAAGCCGAGCTCGATCAGCAGGAAAGTTTGGACGCATTGGAGGAGGAGCGCGACGTGGCAAAAGCTCGTTCCTCATTTTATCAATAGCAGGCTCGAAGATATCAAAGCAGGGAAGTACGGGCCAAATCTTACAACGTTGGCGAACTAGTTCTCGCTGCGGACAAGAAAAAGTACAAACTCAAGCCCAAATGGTAAGGTCCCTTCATCATCGACCAGGTCCTGACCGGCGGAGCATACCGTCTGCGAAACGCATCGGATAACCGACTTGAGCCGAACCCATGGAACGCGGCCCGTCTATGAAGATTCTACGCCTAAGCGCCGGACTCCAAGTTTGTCTCCTTCCTCCGTCCACATTTTCTATTTTTGCTGTCTTTTATTTCTCTCCTTCCTCCTCCTTCTTCTTGAAGCCTTTAGAGGCTCGTTTGCGCTTTGTTCGCACATACTTGATGTGCCGTCCGCGCTCATTATACCTGGGGGCTTCTTTAACAGAAGCTTATTTATACGGGCTTCATGCCCAACACATGTGTCAAACTTCCGCATGTACCTTTTACTCACCATTATATGCATTGATATGACTTAAGTTTTGGCCAAGCTGGGTTGCCTGGCTCCTGTTCTTACCCCTACATTCCCGATTGTTTGGCTAGGTGGTAAAGGGAGCACCTCTGCGATTGTTACTGCCGGGTCAGCCGGATGTGTACCTCGGTGGGTGAAGCGAAAGCTAAGCGTTCTTAAGGGAATATTCGGTTGGTGAACTGAAAGATGATTTTTAACTATTTATCCATCTGCCCCGGATGATTTTTCTGCTTTCTTAGCAGTTTGGACATGCACTTTAGGGCATGCCTCCCAAAAAGGAACCCTTAACGGAACTATTCTCCCTGGAAGATGTTTCTTACTATCCATGTAAAATAACATAACTAGTTGGGCACTTGTCTGATACAGCAATAATGACCCCTACGCCTTGTCTCCATGCATGCCCCGGTTCTTATATAACCGCGAGGGTATTCGGACACACTCCGGACTATTGGGTCCCAAGGTCGAAGGCAAAAGGTCCGCTATGACAAACGATCTACAATCCGGCTAGAAGACATTTTTCATGTCATATTCAATTACATAGTCAACTCGACTCATTGTATTCCTCCTCAATGCCATCTAATAGGCTATCTAATTTACAATCTTGTCGGAATACTTGGCGGCCAATTCTACTTGGCCGTACACTAAGCTTTCTGAGGATCTCCTTCCCATCGGGCCCCACAGGTCCGACCTCGGCCATGTGGTTTGGGTCAACAACCGTGTACCGCGTCTTTACCATGGCCCGAGCCTCCCTGGCGCCTTTGACGGCATGCTGATATCTTCCATAGTCGGAGCGCCGCGTGCTCCTTGAAGCCACTCTGCCAGCTCCCCAATGCCTTGAGGCAGGGAGATAGATGGCCACAAGGCACAGGCGATGCCTTTCATCACCTGCCGAACTTGTTCGTGCAGCCGACGCAGTTCGGGAAGAAGATCACCCAAAGAACTGGGCATCTCCTCCTCAGGATGACCTGTGAGCAAACCTACATACATGTTTATGTTAGTCGCCTTCCTCGCCGAACTCTTTCAAAGTTCATTCAAGCACTACCTGAAAATGCCGCGACGAAGCCGTCGATTCTCCTTTACAGAGTCAGACAACTGGGCACGAACATCCTTTAGTTCCTCACCCAGTTGGGTGTTGGCATCTTGGAGGTTATTTTTCTCCTGCCGCACCCTCGTAAGCACGCTCTCGCCAGCCTTTAGCTGGCGCAGGAGCTGTTGCTTGTCTGGATCTAGTCCGGCGCCATCTGCAATATTATTGTCAGATTTACACACACGCCGCACTTCATAAACTATTTATCCTTTGAAGCATATATTACCAGAGGGGGTCTCTGTGGCTCCCCCTTTAGCGGCTAGTGTGGTCTCAAGTTGGGCCTTGCATTCTTCAAGCTCCTGGGACAGTCGGGTATTCCTTTTTGTAAGATCCTGCATAACAAATGATCCTCAAATCAGTTATTCTAACTTTTTTAAGTATCAGGGGCAACTAGTATATATAATCACAAAATTTCCTCACACGTATGTCCTTTACATATTGCTCCGTGGCTCTGTCTATACCATCTTGAGCGGCACGGAGGTGCGCATCTCCCGAATTTAAGGCATTCAAGGCCTCTTGGGAGAAACATGCGTCACGAAGAACTGTCCGGCGGCGCCTGTGATTCATGGCGCTCTCCACCTCGGAGTTGGTGGCGGACAATCTGTCGGCATCCTCTGTCGGAGGAGCATCCGGCCTTGCGCCTCGTGCTCGCCTCCGCTTCGACCCGGCTTTGGAGCCTGGCTGGCGGAGGTTCGATTGGCAACCTCTCCGGACTCAGTCCGGCGAGCGCTCTTTTTCCTGAAAAGAGCACCAGCATTAGTACGCCTTCCAGGAATCAATCCTGGGAATATGGTGACGCGCCATACCGTTGTGGTGGAGTTTCGACCCAGACCGCACTTCTTTTTAGCCCGCGGGGCCATACTGCCCCTTGTTGGCTAGCCGCCGCGGGCTCAGCCTCCTGCCTCGAAGGCACCCCTTGCGAAACACCATTGGTATACGGTGATCAAAAAAATAAGCACGGATGGGTCATGGTATCCGGACTTCGGTCACGGTTACATGGGAGGCCGGAAATAATCTGGGGTAGTCGGCCGTAATGGCAACCAAAGCATTGTCGATGCTAAGTTGGTAGAACACCCCGTCGATCAGCTCCACCTTTATATCCGGGTCCTCTTCGGAGGCCGGAACGAGGGACCGTTCTGGATCCTCTTGTTGTGGAGGCGGGCTGTGTATCTTCTCCACGGCCCGGCGCAGTTCCTGCGTAGAAACCATAAAATGAGATATTTAACCACGGGAACATGGATCGGACAGGCCACAAAGATATT
The DNA here is from genome assembly GCA_021605145.1 of Aegilops bicornis. NCBI lineage: Eukaryota > Viridiplantae > Streptophyta > Magnoliopsida > Poales > Poaceae > Aegilops > Aegilops bicornis. Next base: position 585,873,360 of record CM038673.1, on the reverse strand, counting down.
TTCTTACCCAACTTTGAGGATTATTCGAAGAAAACCCGCTCAGTGGATTGACGCAAAGAAAATCCTCCTCTTCCCCTTTGTACATGGCGGACAAGGTCTTCACCAGTTCGGTGACCGATCCAGGCCCTTTGCGGCCATGGCGGGTGGCATCGTCGTCCCCGTTGAAGTCCCACATGGGGTGGCCCCTATATTGGAGCGGCTGCACTCCCCTCATAATGCAGATTTCCATGACTCCAATCATGGTCAATCCGGCATGAGCCAGTTATCTTATTCGGCTCATCAAGTAAAGGACGTCCCGGTCATTTTCCCTCTAGGGGCTCCGCGGGCGCCAGCTTAGGCGCTTCTTCAGAGGAGCGTTGCTAAACTCCGGAAGGCCGATCCGAACAGGATCCGGCAGCGGGACGTCCTCCATGTAAAACCATTCCGAAGGCCAGTCTTCGGACGCCTTCTTGGGGTTCCGGATAGATATCCGGTCCCGGCGATGCGCCACAGTTCGGCTCCGCCCACTTGATATATTGACCCCTCATGAGAACGGGGTACAAGGCAGAATAATCTCTTCCACAGCGCAAAATGAGCCTCGATGCCCAAGAACAGTTCGCAAAGGGCCACGAAGCCCGATGTGCAAAATGGAGGCAGGCGTAAGGTGGTGGGCTGGAGGCCGTAGAACTCCAAGACCCCCGGAGAAATGGATGAATTGGAAATCCGAGTCCTCTTACTAGATAAGAGATAAAGCACACCCGCTCTCCTTTAGAGGGATCGGGGACACTCTCCGCTTGCTTTCCGCCCTTGTAGGTGGCAAGTCCGGCTCGAACCGGAACCATGAAGGCCGTGGGAAGAAATCCCTTGGTTTGGAGTATCACTAGCTCGCTATGCGGGACTGAGCATCTCTCCCAATTTTCAGGCTGAGGGCTGGGAGCACGAGAGGAGGAGCCGCGTCGACTGTCCATGGTGGAATGGATTTTTGTCAGAGGCGCTAGGATGAAAGCTCGCGGAGGGGGGATGGTGTGACTCAGATCTAGATCCTCGTCCCTTTTATAGTCGGCTCATTTGCGCAGCTAGGGGGGGGTAAATGTAAAAATACCATGGCTTTTCGCATTCATTCAAACACGTGGAAGATGGCCGTTATTGGGCGTAGAAGCCAAGGAGCACATCATTTATCAGAAGCCGGACACTATTCGACAAGTATATGGAATTTGGAGAAGAACCCGCCTCTCAATGCCGAAGACAATCAACGCGCCGGACTCATCGCCATTGAAGCCTGGTTAGGGGCTCTTGAGGAGTCCTGGATTAGGGGTGTCCGGATAGCGAACTATCATCTTTGGCTGGACTCCTAGACTATGAAGATACAAGATTGAAGACTTTGTCCCGTGTCCGGATGGGACTTTCCTTGGCGTGGAAGGCAAGCTTGGCGATCTGGATATATAGATCTCCTACCATTGTAATGGCGACTATGTAACCCTAACCCTATCCGATGTCTATATAAACCGGAGGGTTTTAGTCCGTAGGACGAACAACAATCATACCATAGGCTAGCTTCTAGGGTTTAGCCTCCTTGATCTCGTGGTAGATCTACTCTTGTACTACCCATATCATCAATATTAATCAAGCAGGAGTAGGGTATTACCTCCATCGAGAGGGCCCGAACCTGGGTAAAAACATCGTGTCCCTTGTCTCCTGTTACCATCCGCCTAGACGCACAGTTCGGGACCCCCTACCCGAGATCCGCTGGTTTTGACACCGACAGTATTCAACCCCTTTATAAAGAGACCAAGGCTCTACTCCTTTCTTTCAATCTCAATCGAATCCACCTCTCGCCTCGAGTTCCAACACCCAAAGCTCGAGATTCAGGCGATTTGGACCTTCGATGATGTCCGGCTCTGACCTTCAAGGCCGGTGGATGCCTTCTTCCGTTACGGAAGAAGACATGTTAAAGCTAAGAGATGCCAGGTAACTAACCGGCGAAATCCCGCATAGGCTGCCTGCTCAAGGGCAGGTTATTCCCACTCCCAAGCCTGGCAAGAGCGTGGTGTTCGCATCTCATTTCCTTCGGGGGATAGGCTTCCCGACGGACTCCTTCGTGAGGGGGCTCCTGTTTTATTATGGGCTGGAATTTCACGACTTGGCTCCGGAGTCCATCCTCCACATCTCATCGTTCATTATCGTGTGCGAAGCCTTCCTCCGTATTACTCCTCACTTCGGATTGTGGCTTAAGACCTTCAAAGTAGAGCCGAAGATCATCGAGGGGAAGCAAGCTGAGTGCGGAGGTGCTGTTATAAGCAAGAATGCTGATGCTAAAAGGCCCGAGGGCTCTTTTCAAGAGGAGTTCAGCTTATGGCAGCGAGTGGTTTTATATCACAGCTCCTGTGGGCACCAAGTGGGTGGCGCCACCTGCCTTCGCTTGGGTCCCCCACCACAGCTAGCGTCATGGGTCAATAAAGGGTTTAATCGGGGCCGTCCAAGGGCGTGCCCTTGTTGCAGGCCGCATTCGAGATCTCCTAGAAAGAGACATCAATCTGGTCGTAGTGACACAGGTCATGTTGATTCGCCGCACCACTGCCTCGCAAACGTCGCTCCCTCCGCTGTGGGAGTTTAATCTGGAGGACCACGAGCCATCCAACATTTCTGGTACGGCGCCCATGGAGATGTACAAATTGTTCTTCGGATCACAAGCAATGTGTCCGGACTCGACCGAGGACGCAGGTCTGAGCTGCAATCGCCCGGATACTCAAGTAAGTAGCCCTGTACCCGGACACGCTATCCATATATTTATCATAAAATTTCCCTTAAAAGAGTTGTCCCTTAAACAAGATTGGATAGCGAAAGGAAAGCTAATCAGGTGTCCGCCCCCCCTCCGTGAGACCACGCCGGATCTCGTGTTAACCAGGATGCTGGAGGTTGCGCCTTTGGAAGAAGGCGAAGGGGGGAGGAAGCTACCGCCTCCCCAAAGGAGGCTGTCAGGAAAGGAGGAATCGAGAATTCCTCTATCCAGGGGAAGAAGAGGACCGCCTCTGAAGACCCAGAGACCATGGTCTCAAAGCGGGGGAATAAATCTTTGTCAGAGGGTCCTGCGCCGAGAGATGCCTCGGCCGCACTATGCCCCCAAGGGGATCAGCCCTCCACCGAGCCGTAAGTAGAGAGGGGAGTTTTAAAATGAGAGACATCCATGTTCTATTCTGAGGAAGATAACCGAAATTTTACCTTGTAGTTCGGATCTCAGCCCTTCTCAGCAGAGCTCATCTTGAGGGGATCTTCGTCCGGAGATGATGGAGAGCGGAACGCCTCCCCTTGCCGTACCGCCTTGCGAGGCGGGCGACCACTGAGGTGTAAATCACGGAGGGTTTCTCCGAATCCGGCAGGGCCGGAAGGCAGTCGTATGGCCCCCCAAAGTCCTCCGTGTCCGGCTTTCGAAAAAGGCCATCGGACGAGTTCGGCACCGTCCGGTGCATGGTCGGAGGAGCTGAAGGATCTGCTCGGGCGAGCATCTATCTCAGAAGAACACCGTGCGTTGATGAGTACGATGATTGAAAGGATTTCATCCGCGGAGAGTGGGTTGTACGAGGCCGTCAGGAGTTTACTGACAGGTTTTGAGGTACGTGAAATGATGTACCTTTTGACAGTTCCGCATATATAAGATGCGCCCTGTGTAGATAGTAGCCCCTGAGACTCTGTGCGTTGTCAAAAATGACAGCGCGTGGAGGATCATAATCCCAGGTATAATATGTCGCCCTTCCTATGTAGGTGGCGAAGTGTCCGGTGGCTAGCCGGACTGATGGATTTGCCGACCTAAAGCAGCAACTTGACGTGGCAAATGCCAACACCGTGCTTGTCAACAAGCGGCTTGACGAGGCATAGGGTATGTAATTTCTCCGAAGACATCTGGTAAGATCAGCTTGATGCCCGTATCTTACAACATGTGTGCTTGATGCAGATGGTGCCGCTGCCATGGAGAACCTTCGGGCGGAACTTTCCCGAGCCAAGGAGCAGGCCAAGAAAAGCGATGCGGCTGCCTTAAAGGCGGCTGAAGAGCTGAAAGCCGAACAGGCTGCTCCTTTGCCAGTAAGAAGGAAATGGCCGAGATGGCTGTGAAGTTGAAGAATGCTGCCGACCGCTGCAAGCTTCTTGAAAAAGAAGATCGGGCGGGAAAGAAGGACCTGGAGAAGGCCACTACTGAGGCCAAGGATACTCGCTCTATGATGAGAGCCATGAAGGAGGAGCTACGTCAGGCCGGAGATATCGCGGCTGGAAAGCCCTTTATGCTGCGGATGAAGTTCGGGGATCCTAAATATGCTCCGTTGGACCGGCTGTGGAGTGCAGCAGACACTTATCTGGACTTGGCGGCAAGTGCCGCGGACACGGCCGAACACTTCCGAGATCAAAAGGATCACGAAGTGGAAAAGCTTTTTTGGTCGCAGTTCCACAATCCAGAGCGCCCACTTCCATTAACCGATCGGTTGACCGCATGGGCGGAGCTGAATAGGTTATCCGGACTCGCCATGAAGTATGTCTCGAGTCATCTGTGGCCAGAAAGGCCCGAGCCGAAGAGTTATTTTAGCTTGGTGCAGCAGTTCCTTGGTGTGGTGCCGCATATCAATGCAACGAAGAGGTCAGCGTGCATATAGGGTGCGCGGATGGCTCTTGCCCGTGTCAAAACATACTGGGCGGAGATGAAGGCCATCGCTGTCGCATCCCAAGATTCGGACGGGAGCCGAGTACCTGCCGAGCACTATTTTCAGGAAGTTCTGCAGGGCGCTCGTTTAATAGAGACGCGATGCTCGAAGGATATTATGTTCGAATAACATGTATTATTGTAAAACAATGTATCGAGGGAATATAAAAGCTTTTTATACTTGTGCCTTCAAGAATTAAAATACCTCCTGTCGGCCATTAATGTATATGTATATATAACTTTGAAAGATGGCGGTCTTGACTTCAGCCCCACGCATATAATGCGGGGTGTTCATGAAGGCGCATTTTCACACTTGATCCAACGTCTTGGTCCTATTAAGGAGGTGATAGCGCAACGAACTAGGCAACCAGACTATAATGCTTTATCACTTTCACTTAGCCATAGGAGTTTGATAGTGGGGATACTATATAGCCCCTAGGGGCAACGCGCTCACCCGAATTCGGGGCGCGTGTGTGCCTGTCCGGGAAACAGCCCTTCGTTAATGCGGAGGAATCCTAAAGATTCCGGCAGGTCATCGAGTGGTTGACCAGTCTCACGCTATATCATGACGGTCAGTTTTGGCTTTCTCTCGAGGTGCTCTCTGGCGAACCGGGGCACAATCGCAGTAGTTCTCCTGGTGTCGCCTTAGCCGATAGAGCGGAACGTAAGGCAACAAAACACAGGAGCCGATCAAACCCAACATTTGACCAAAGATATGATTCGGAGCTGATGCATATAAGGCCTAAACTCGCGACGCCGAACACTCCCTAAGGTATTCGGTCTTTATGAAAGCGGGTTAAACGACGCCCTTGGTAATAAGCCCCAGGTGTCCAGGTACGCGCAAAATTCTGACGTGGCCACATGCCAAGACGCCAGCCTCCTCCTCGGTTATACCAAAAAACCGGGGGATGTGTATCAACAAGAGACAGTAAAAAAGGTTTACGCAGGGTCTTAATCTAAAAAGAATCCTTGGAACGGGTCCCTACTGCACGTCTGCGCCTGTGTCTCCGTTGTGCCGTATCCTGGACGGGTGTAGCACGGTGTTCATATGTAAAAGATCGTGCGAAAATGTAAGTTATATTAAATAAACAAAGTATAATTCAAAAAATGGGTAAAATTGAGCTTTATTGTCTCTTGTTGTACATGCGCGGAGCCCCTTGTACTGGGGTATGCGGCTAGTAAGCCCTTGTATGTTTACGCCGGACTCGGCTAGCCATGTCCGGGGTCTGAACGACCTGTTTAGGTGCTTTGATTAGTGAAGCCGGTTTAGTGTGTGGCTGTCAAGGAAGCTCCACAGTCTTCCGCGCTCGAGGAACATTCGATATTTCCCTTTAATGAGATGATGCCTCGCGGGCCGGGCATTTTAAGCGTAAGAGATGCATAATGCGGTATTGCGTTAAAGCGGGCGAAAGCTTCGTGTCCCAATAGTGCTTGATAGCTACTTGTAAATGGGGCGATGTGGAAGGTTAGCTTTTCGCGGCGGAAGTTGTCGGGGGAGCCGAACATAACTTCTAGCAGGAGAGAACCCGTACAATGGGCATTTGGGCCTGGCGTTACCCCTTGGAAGGAAGTGTTGCTATGGCGAATTTTTGTTGGGTCTATCCCCATTTTGCGAATTGTGTCCTGATATAGCATTTTTAGATCACTACCACCGTCCATTAGGACTTGTGTAAAGTGGAGTCCGTGAATTGATGGATCTAATATCAAGGCAGTCCAGCCTGCGTTCCGGATACTTCTAGAGTAATCCTGATGGTCGAAGGTGATTGGTTTTGACAACCAGTGGCGGGAGTCCTCTGGGATAGGCCGTATGGCGCGTATCTCTATAGGCGCCACTCTGTTTTTCCCTTTTGTCATGTGAAGTGAGTTTACTGTTTTGACTTCTTGTGGGAAATTCTTTTGTTTTCCGGTGCTCTGCTTGTGGGGTTCGTCATCGTCCTTGCTTGGTGTGTCGAGCCCCTTGTGTTCGGCGTTGAGTTTGCCGGATTGCTTGAAGACCTAACAATCTCTGTGGGTATGGTTTGCAGGTTTCCTGGGAGTACTGTGGATTTGGCATATCTTGTCCAAGACTTTGTTTAGGTTAGATAGCTCATCCCTGTTATCCTTGAGGGGCAGCTTTTTCTGATTCTGCCGAGAGCTTTTGAATCCGGCGTTGACTGCTGTGCTCTTTAGGCTGTTTCCCTTGGTCCAGCGCTGGTCCTTGTTGCGTTGCGGTTTCCTGTTTCCATCCCTAACTTCAGATGTACTTAGGTCGCTGGTACTGCATCTTGCCAACCATCTATCCTCTCCTGCACAAAAGCGGGTCATGAGGCTTGTTAATGTGGCCATTGTTCTTGGCTTTTCTTGGCCGAGGTGCCTGGCGAGCCATTCATCTCGAACGCTGTGTTTGAAAGCTGCTAAGGCTTCAGCGTCCGGACAGTCAACTATTTGGTTCTTTTAGTAAGAAATCTGTTCCAGAATTTCCGGGCTGACTCACCGGGTTATTGAGTTATATGACTTAAATCATCTGCATCCGGAGGTCGGACATAGGTCCCTTGAAAATTTGCCCGAAAAGCATCCTCGAGCTCTTCCCAACTTCCAATGGTGTTTTCGGGAAGGCTTTTAAGCCAATGCCGGGCTGGCCCTTTGAGCTTGAGGGCTAAGTATTTTATGGCGTGGAGGTCATCTCACTACTGGAAACAGGGAATTTGCCATCAGCCAGCTCTTTGCCATCTGCCAGCTGATGGCAAAGAACGTCTTTGCCATCTGCTTATAAAAAATAGATGGCAAAGAGCTGACAGACGGCAAAGAACATGGTTGCCATCAGCCAACTATTTGCCATCTGCTAGTGGATGGCAAATAATCTTTGCCATGTGCCTGTAGATGGCAAAGAGGTTGGCAAATCATGTGGCCGTCAAGAATGTAATGGCGTACCAGCCCCACCTCTTTGCCATCTGCCAGCAGACGGCAAAGATTCTTTGCCATCTGCTGGCAGATGGCAAAGAGATGGGGTTATTTTTTTCCAGGTAAAAAAAACTGTGGGGTTATCCCCTCCCTCTCTCCCCACCCATCCTGGTAAAAAAACATACGATGTTCGCATCTCCACACACCCCGAACAGCCCCCGTCGATGGCGCTCTAGGCTCGCCCGCCGCCACCCTGTCGCCGGCCCCGTCGCTCCCCCGCCCTGTCGCCGGCCGCCTCACTCCCCCGCCCCGTTGCCGTCGCTCCCCCGCCCTATCGCCGGCCGCCTCATTCCCCCGCCCCGTTGCCGTCGCTCCCTGCCCGTCGCCGGCCCTCCCCTGCCCGTCCATGGCCCTCCCCAACCACCACAGCCGCCGGCCCCTCGCTCCCCCGCCCCGTCGCCGGCCGCATCGCTCCCCCGCCCCGTCGCCGGCCCTCCCCACCCGTCGCCGGCCCTCCCCGCCCTGTCCCCGGCCCTCCCCCATCCACGTCCTCCCTGACTGCACCAGCTCTGCCCCATCTTCTTCCTGTGAGGAGAAAAGGTAATTGTTCAGTCCCATCTCCTTCTTCTCGATATATGCTGAATTGGCTAGCTAGCTAGCATATATAGCCTGCTGCTTATGAGTGTTCTCCAAAAGGATCAATCAATCTGATCCGTGCGCTACTCGCCGGAAATACATAGGCAGCCAAGGACTCGAGAAATATGCTGCGAACGAGTGTTATCCCTGGTGGTGAGCTTGATTCAGTCATGCCAGTGTAGAGATATGGAGACTCGCACGCGATGCCGGCTGGAAGATAGACTAATCAAACTGTATTGGCTATAACAAGGAGATATAATATGGTCGTTTACCACATAAGAGAAAGAGGGAAAATAGGATTGGATCGCTCTGAATATTCTTATCTCGACGTAGACGACAACGTCAAGTGCGATCTCCGAGAAGATTTCTCTCCGTTCTGTTTTAAAAAAAGAGGTCGTCGATGTACAGACCACAGGCGCTCGGACGCACGGCCGACATCATGGTCGTCATAGCTCATAACCCATGAGGGGTGGACGAAGCAAGAAATGAAGGTTAGTTGACTCTCCTCTAATTCATTTTGTTGCTGTTGAGAAACTCTCCTCTCCGATTCTGATTGTCTTAGTTAGTCCTTGGAAATCTCCCAACATTAGATTAATTTATGCATTAAAAACTACAAAGAGTACACTAGTAGAAATTATAGTCATAGAAACTGATGTGGGTTGCAGAACTCCCGGCATTTGAGCCCAACGGCCTTGTACTTCGCTGCATAAGCACCATTGTCGATTGACGTTGCAGCCAGCGGCTGCGGCCATGCATTTGGAAATTGCAGGAGTTTTTTCTTGAAAAGAAAATATAAAATTTACACCTCTTGCACCACTGATAGAGATGTGCCTTGCTGTAATAAGATGACGGGTTCATGACTTATCTTTCTTGGACAAAACAAGGAATCTAGACATAACTATGTACATATCTGGATACTCATCTTTTTTTCTCAAGCTATCATGTCAAGTGTAGAGGAAATGATGATATACAGAATAAGGAGAAAGACATGCTGACAGTACATCCGGTTCCAATTTTCATCATACTATGTGCTAATATATGCTCTCAATGATAATATGCCACCTTGCGCTATCTACACACGTAACATGTTCTTCTTTTGTATAATTATACACTATAAAATTATTGTATGCTTACCTTTGGTGGAATTTCAGAGTTGAAAGGACATGAAGTTTCCACGCGAGGGGAGTTAATTTTGGTTGTCCTTTGTTTCATAAAAAATGTTGGTATCATTTAGAACTATGTTTATTTGGTGTAACCAGAATTAATCACTAGGTAAACATATAGAAGGAGTCTCTCTATTGGAAGGGGAAAATATAATATTAGACACCATTTATTTTTTTGCTCGCTGATGCATGCAATGTATCATTTGGCCTTGATTTAATGTCTTGCACTTTTCTTCATTGCTCTCTGTTCTTTAATAAGTCGACTCATATAGAACCTGATATTTCTTAGTGATGTCTTCAGATCCCATGAATGTCATTTTGCAATCGAAGGTTTGTAACCATTGGGGAATGTTTTCTTGCTCTGGTGTATCAAGTTGCCATGGGGGTGATCTAGAGGTGAAAGCTAGCAAGCCATCTCCTGATATTTTCCTTACTAGCAAGCTTAATGCGGAACACTTATATTTCAGTACTTGTTTGTTTAATTGTGTTATTTATCTGCAGGTCTCTCCCTTGTCCAAAGTATGTCGTACCTAATCAAGACATGTTCATTTAATTTACCCGTCATGTAAATGACACAACATGATTCACTTGTGTATAGTGTAAACATATATTTATTTATGGCAAGCAGGTGTTCAAATTATAGTTGTGAAAGCGTGTATAGTGTAAGGATATAATTATTAAGGGAAGTGACGTCACAGTGGTCGTGCCTGGTCTTCTCCAAGTCTATGCTTGTGGTTTGTGTTCTTTAGATCTGTTCATGCCCTGATATTGCTATCTGATTTCATTGGAACGTGAAAATGAATTGATATAAGAAAAAATTAAATTAAATTGGGCAATATAGTCACTTTGCCATTTGCTGGCAGATGGCAAATAGCTTTGCCATCAGCTGGCAGATGGCAAAGAGGCCACGTGTCATCTACATGTAAAATTTGGGCTAGCCTATTTGGGCTCTTTGCCATCTGCCAGCAGATGGCAAAGCTCTTTGCCATGTGCTGGCAGATGGCAAAGCATGCAGCCTTTGCCATCTGTTGGCAGACGGCAAAGAGCCTGCAGCCTTTTCCATCTGCTGGCAGACGGCAAAGTATGCCGTTAGCATTCTAACGTGGCTAACCCCATTAAGAGGCTTTGCCATCTGCCCGCTGATGGCAAAGCCACAGGCTCTTTGCCATCAGCCAGCAGACGGTAAAGAAGCCTTTACCGGCAGGGTTTCAGACAAACTGTTTGCCATCTGCTGGCAGATGGCAAAGCCTTTGCCATCCGCTGACCATGCCTTTGCCATCTGCCATGGCAGATGGCAAAGTGCCAGATTCTAGTAGTGTCTCCTCTAGCCATGTGTATGTGGAGGATATAATCCTCAATACAGACTCCAGGGATATTGTTCCATCGTATGCCTCTATGTTTACGGGCTTGAATCCCGCTGGAAATTCATGGTCCAGCACCTCATCGGTGAAACATAGGGGGTGTGCGGCACCCCTATATTTGGGTGTGCCGTGATGTTCGGATACTTGTTGCGTTGCATTGCTTACTAGAGCTTGCTTATTTGGCTCGTAGATAGATCTGGCTGGGCCATCTTTTTGATGCGAATCCTTGTGTGGATAGCGTGCCGGCTTGTGTGCGGTGCCATTTGCCGCTCTATGTTGGCCATGGGCTTGTTTATCCGACCGGGTGGCTTCCTTATTTTTTGATTGCGGGGGCTCTAAGGCCTCCTCATCAAATTTCGGCAGTAATTTTCGCTTCGGATAGCTCTTTGTGTGGCGGTATCGCCCGTGTTGTCTGCGGTGTTGAGTACTTTGCTCCATCTAATTTTGAGTGCATCTTCCGCTGTTTTGAGCTTCCGCTTCTGCTTTTTCAGGCTACGCGCAGTAGCGACGAGCCTTTTGTGGAGGTTCTTCTGCTCCAGCAACATGTCCGGCGTGAGGTCGTCCGGACTGTTATCTTCGCCGGGGACGGGTTGTTCCGTTTGTTTATCCAAGTTTCCCTGTTCGGACGGTTGCTCGATGGCATGTTCGTCGTCCGCCGGTTCGCCCTGCTCTGTGGCTGGGTATGTATGGCTGCTGTCTCTGTCGAGGTGGGATTTAGAGCGGCGCTTATGCCGCCGCTTTGACTGCTTTTCGAGGGAACAATCCCTCGTTGCGTCCCTTTGTTCCTCGTCGTCGTTTCTTTTAGGTGTGTCCACCATGTATACATCGTGAGATGAGGTGGTTGTCTAGTGCCCTATAGGCGCTGGTTCCTGTTCGTCTCCTACATCGTCGTCCATACCGTCGATGTCTTTGGAGTCGAAGTCGAGCATGTCGGTTAAATCATCGACAGTGGCTATGAAGTGGGTGGTGGGTGGGTTTTGAATTTCTTCGTCATCCGCATCCCAACCTTGTTGACCATAGTCCGGCCAGGGCTCTCCTGATAAAGAGAGAGACTTTAGTGAATTCAGAATGTCGCCGAAGGGCGAGTGCTGAAAGATGTCCATGGCTGCGAACTCCATGATCGGCGCCCAATCGGATTCGATTGGCAGGGGCGCGGAAGGTTCAGAGTCCGGACAGGAGTCCGGCACCTTGGAGTCGCGAGCTTCGCAGAGGACAAGGCTGGTGTTCGGCTCGATCGCCATAGAGATTGCAGCCCCCGAGGCGGTGTCCAGCCACCCGTCCTCGATTGGCGCAGTCGGCTCCGAGCTAGGGGTCGGAGCGGACACGGGTGCGGCCTCCAGGGCACTGTTCGGTGGCAGAGCTAGATCATGCCCATCGTGACAGTGCGGCGCGCTCGGCTGTGGCTCGAACCCGTCGAAGATCAAGCATCCGCGGATGTCAGCCATGTAGTTCGAACTTCCAAATCTGACCTGATGGCCAGGGGCGTAGCTTTCGATCTGCTCTAGATGGCCAAGCGAATTGGCCCGCAGTGCAAAGCCATCGAATACGAAGATCTGTCCGGGGAGAAAAGTCTCACCCTGGACCGCATCGTTGTTGATGATCGAAGGAGCCATCGGGCCTAAAGATGACGACACAGAGGAACTCTCAATGAAAGCACCAATGTCGGTGTCAAAACCGGCGGATCTCGGGTAGGGGGTCCCAAACTGTGCGTCTAGGCGGATGGTAATAGGAGACAAGGGACACGATGTTTTTACCCAGGTTCGGGCCCTCTCGATGGAGGTAAAACCCTACTCCTGCTTGATTAATATTGATGATATGGTTAGTACAAGAGTAGATCTACCACGAGATCAGAGAGGCTAAACCCTAAAAGCTAGCCTATGGTATGATTGTTGTTCGTCCGACGGACTAAAACCCTCCGGTTTATATAGACACCAGAGAGGGCTAGGGTTGCACAGAGTCGGTTACAATGGGAGGAGATCTACATATCTGTATCGCCAAGCTTGCCTTCCACGCCAAGGAAAGTCCCATCCGGACACAGGACGAAGTCTTCAATCTTGTATCTTCATAGTCCAGGAGTCCGGCCAAAGGTTATAGTCCGGCTATCCGGACACCCCCTAATCCAGGACTCCCTCACCTACTCACTCACGTTGATATCTATTAATGGGCATCTCCATAGCCCGTTGATACGCCTAGTTGATGTGAGACTATCTTCTCCTTTTTGTCTTCTCCACAACCACCATTCTATTCCACATATAGTGCTATGTCCATGGCTCACGCTCATGTATTGCATGAAAGTTGAAAGAGTTTGAGATTATTAAAGTATGAAACAATTTCTTGGCTTGTCATCGGGGTTGTGCATGATTAAATACTTTGTGCAATGAAGATAGAGCTTAGCCAGACTATATGACTTTGTAGGGATAACTTTCTTTGGCCATGTTATTTTGAGAAGACATGATTACTTTGATTAGTATGCTTGAAGTATCACCATTTTCATGTTAATATGAACTTTTATTTTGAATCATCTGGATCCGAACATTCATGCCACAATAAAGAAAACTACATTGAGAATTATGCTAGGTAGCATTCCACATCAAAAAATTCTTTTATCATTTACCTACTCGAGGACGAGCAGGAATTAAGCTTGGGGATGCTTGATACGTCTCCAACGTATCTATACTTTTTGATTGTTCCATGCTATTATATTACCTCTTTTGGATGTTTATGGGCTTTATTTTACACATTTATATCATTTTTGGGACTAACCTACAAACCGGAGGCCCAGCCCATATTGCTGCTTTTTTGCCTATTTCAGTATTTCGAAGAAAAGGAATATCAAACGGAGTCCAAACGGAATGAAACCTTCGGGAGCGTGATTTTTGGAACGAACGTTATCCAGAGGACTTGGAGTGCAAGTCAAGAAGCAGCCGAGGCTCCCACGAGATAGGAGGTTGTGCCCCCCTGTAGGGCGCGCCCCACTGTCTCGTGGGCCCCTCGGGCGTCCACCGACGTACTTCTTCCTCCTATATATACCTGCGTACCCCGAAAACATCCAGGGCGAGACGAAACAAAATTTCCACCATCAGAACCTTCAGATCCATGAGATCCCATCTTGGAGCCTTCGCGGTGTTACGCCAGAGGGGAATCAAGCATGGAGGGCCTCTACATCAACATCCTTGCCCCTCCGATGAGTTGTGAGTAGTTTACCACAGACCTCACGGGTCCATAGTTATTAGCTAGATGGCTTCTTCTCTCTTTTTGGATCTCAATACAATGTTCTCCCCTCTCTTGTGGAGATCTATTCGATGTAAACTCTTTTTGCGGTGTGTTTGTCGAGATCCGATGAATTGTGGGTTCATGATCAAGTTTATCTATGAATAATATTTGAATCTTCTCTGAATTCTTTTATGTATGATTGAGTTATCATTGCAAGTCTCTTCGAATTATCGGTTTGGTTTGGCCTACTAGATTGATCTTTCTTGCCATGGGAGAAGTGCTTAGCTTTGGGTTCAATCTTGTGGTGTCCTTACCCAAAGGATGTAAAGGGTTGCAAGGCACGTATTGTATTGTTGCCATCAAGGATAACAAGATGGGGTTTATATCATATTGCATGAGTTTATCCCTCTACATCATGTCATATTGCTTAATGCGTTACTCTCTTCTTATGAACTTAAAACTCTAGATGCAGGCAGGAGTCGGTCAATGTGTGGAGTAATAGTAGTAGATGCAGGCAGGATTCGGTCTACTTGTTATGGACGTGATGCCTATATACATGATCATGCCTAGATAATCTCATAACTATGCGCTTTTCTATCAATTGCTCGACAGTAATTTGTTCACCCACCATAATACCTATGCTATCTTGAGAGAAGCCACTAGTGAAACATATGGCCCCCGGGTCTATCTCTTATCATATTTGCTTTCAATCTACTTTTATTTGCATCTTTACCTTTTTGCATCTATATTATAAAATACCAAAAATATATTTATCTTATCATTCTATCTTTATTAGATCTCACTTTCGCAAGTGGCCGTGAAGGGATTGAAACCCCTTTATTGCGTTGGTTGCGAGTTCTCAGTTTGTTTGTGTAGGTACGCGGGACTTTTGAGGAGCCTCCTACTGGATTGATAACTTGGTTCTCAAAAACTAAGGGAAATACTTATGCTACTATTGCTGCATCACCCTCTCCTCTTCGAGGAAAGCCAACGCAAGCTCAAGATGTAGCACTCTCCCAAGGGGAGGCGTTGCGGTGAGGCTAGACGCTGAGCTCTGGGCTCCCTGAGGTTGGTACGACCGTGGGGCCGCCCTCAGTTGTTTATCACCAGCGCATAGCATAGTGCTTCCGCTTGTGCACGGGCATAGACGCTCCTCGACAATGTCGACGGCCAGCACGGAGCATGGTGCTTCCACTTTTGCGTGGGATGGGGGCCCCCTCTGGGAGGAGCCCCCGGGGCGTGTACAGCCCCTCCCTGACACGTGGCTTGCACGACAGGGCTGCGAGGTGTATCTGGGCACTCGTGAGCCAGCGCGGGACTCACGAGGCCCTACCTCAAGGCAGGTTGCGCCTGGTCTTGAGTCTTGGTGACTGTGTGTTCCTGCAAGGCGGTTAGGTGCAAGCACTCTATGTCCTCAGGTCCTGGCCCTCGAGCGAGCTCAGCCGCCGCTAGTATGCCAGGTCGCGATGCCGTGGTCAAGGCCAGGGGGTGAGGGATGGAGAGCCAGTAAGAGATCCTGAGTCGCGATGCTCAGGAGCCCCCCTTTTAACGCGCAGGTGAATTGCACGGGGTGAATGGACCCGTGGCGGGTGGCGGTCGAGTAGGCGATAACCGCAAGCAGGTTAAGCATAGAAAGCAGATCAACTTGGGTAAATGCAGGAAGATACATGCCACCGTGTCCGGCCTGAGTGGCTTGGGGATGATGCAGCCCGAGGGGCGCCCCCAGAAAGGTAAGCTAAAGGCATAGGCAAAAGGGATACATGCCGCAGGGACAGACCCATGCGGCCTGGGAATAATGCAGCCCGAGGGGCGCTCCCAGCTAAACGAGCTTGGAAGATTTCACCTGATTCTGTAGACGAAGTAGAGTTGGTGCAGCTGAAGGCGTGCGTTGAAGAAATGACTCCTCATGAGCCGCCGGAGCCGTGAGCCTCGGGAGGCTCTGGGGGCTCGGGAGGTTCCCTGAAGACTGTCTCCATCTCTTCCAGGAAGGCATGGTACCTGGCCTCCTGAGCCGCCAGGACACGCCGCATGTTGCACTGATAGGTTGACGCCACGATCGGCAAGCCGAAGGGCATGCGTACATAGCTGTGTGGCGGGCCCTCGCAGCGGCCCACACGCGAAGGCCAGAAGCGCTCCTGAGATGCGGCCCTTTTGAGCCCTGGGACATTGATGCAGACACGCAGCCCAGCATCCCTCACCAGGATGGTGAGCTGCCCTTCGTGAGCGGCTGTCGCCGCGCATGGCGCTTGCGTCTTGCAGTTCCTGAGTGGTCTTGGTGATAAACTCCTGAGTGGTGGGTGCTCCTTGCCCTGTGTTCTCCTGAGGGAGACGTGCCGCAAAACACGCCTCCAAGTGGTGCCCAAGCGCCTCCCTCGTGAGGTTGGCAAGGTCTGAGGCCCTCCAGAAGAGAGCTCCCGAGCCCTGCCCGAGGAGGGCGCCGGGCTCGCCTTCCTATGCGATGGAGGGAGGCGCCCCTGGGATGGGCGCTGATCCTAATGAGGCTCCTGCCGCGATGCCATCCTCCTGAGGTCTTGCGCTGCGTGGTGCGGCTTCTTCTTCTTGGGGATGGTCTCCGTAGGGTCCTCACTTCTGTTGTCGGGGTCGTCGATTGCTGCAGCCTGGAAGGCGTGCTCAAGGGAGCACACCGCATCTCTCTCTTCACATGGGACCGTGATGATTCCGCCGCTCCCCGGCATCTTGAGGACGTTGTAGCCGTGGTGGGTGACCGCCATGAACTTGGCCAGGGCCGGATACCCGAGGCTGGCGTTGTACGGTAGGCGGATGTGTGCGACATCGAAGTCGATGAGCTCGGTGCGGTAGTTCTTGCATTCTCCGAAGGTGACAGGCAGGCGAACCTGCCCTATCGCTGTGGTGGAACCATCGGTCACTCCTGAGAAAGGTTCGGTAGGCTGGAGCTGCTCATATGGCACTTGGAGGTTGTCGAACGTGTCGACGGACATGACGTTGAGCCCTGCGCCGCCGTCGATGAGGGGCTTGGTGACCTACACATTGCTGATGACTGGGGAACACAACATAGGGAGGGAGCCGGCGGTGGCCGCGCACTTGAGCTGATCTACCGAGTTGAAAGTGATGGCGCATTGGGACCACTGGAGCGGGCGCGTGGCCTCGAGCCTGGGGAGCACCGCGTTCACCTCGCGAGTGAACTATTTGAAGATGCGTTGAGAGGCTGGGGCCTGGGCGCCGCCCAAGATGCAGGCGATTGCACGCGTCTCTTGGAAGCCCCCAGCCCCCTCGTCCTAATGGTGGTCGTCGTTCCTCCTTGGTGGCGGTAGTGGGGGAAGACCGGCGTTGCCCTGAGGGCGATCCTCACAAGGCTGGTCCCTCCAGGCTCCCTCGCGATGATGGTCCTGCCAGCGATCCTCACGAGGCCTTTCACGCCATTCTTGGCGCGGGCCGCAGTCGTCCCGGCGTCCGCATCCATGTCCTCCTCCACGGCCGTACCCCGGTCGTTGCGCTCGCGGCATCGACCGAAGCGTCCTTCTCGTATGGCTCTGAGCTCTTGACAGTCGATGGTGTTGTGGGTGTTCAAGTTGTGGAAGGCGCAGAACGGTCGGCTGTTCTTGGACGACTCGGGCTGATCTCTGCCCCGCTTGGTGTCGGGCTCCGCTGCTAGCACTGTCGCTTCCTTGCGCTTCACGTCCTTGGCCTTGGCTTTCTTTTCCTCTGCACCCGTGCCCAGCAGCTCAAGGAGAGAGAGGCGCCCCTCCTCAGCTCTTGCGCACTTGGTCGCCAGGTTAAACAACTCCTGAGACGTGCACAGCTCCTGAGATGTGCACAACTCCTCGTGGATAGCGAGCTCTTCCTTCATCTTGACGTCACGGATGCCGTCTGAGAACACGGAGATGATGGCCTCTTCCGTGACCTTGGGAATCTCGAGGCGAGTGTTGTTGAAGCGCTGGATGTACTTCTATAGGCTCTCGCCCTGTTGTTGCTTGATGCGGCGTAGGTCACCCGCGGCCGGTGGGCGGTCGCGAGTGCCTTGGAAATTGGTGACGAAACGGTCGCGCATCTCGTCCCAGAAGGAGATTGAGCCGTGTTGCGGGTTCAGGAGCCAGGAGCGGGCTCCATCCTTGAGAGCCATGGGAAACCAGTTCGCCATGGCTTTCTCATCACCGTTGGCCGCTTCGATGCTCAGCTCATAGAGCTGCAGGAACTCCGCGGGGTCGGCGGTGCCGTCATAGCGAGGAGGCAGATCCGGCTTGAACTTGCCTGGCCAGGCGACGCTACGCAGCTCGGGGGTGAAGGCGCGGCAGCCGGCCGTGGTTGCTGGGGCCCGCTTCGAAAGTGGAGCTTGGTCTTGATGAGGTCCGTGCTGCGCAGCCACTGGCGGTGGGCGGTCTTGACGAGGTGGCGCGGGAAGCGCGGGTGCTTCTTCTCGCGGCCGAGGGATTTCTTGTGAGCTTCTTTCTTCACGCGTGGGCACCGGGCATGGCGGATAGCGCCGCGGGGCCGCGCGCCTTGGTGCCTAGGCACCGTCTTGGGGCAGGGGTGGCGGAGGCGCGCCATGAGCTTCATCGCCCGTGGCTGGATGAGGGTGAGGTAGAGAGAGAGACGGCGCCAGAGAGCCCCCTGCTGCGCGGACGAGCTCGGCAACACGGTCGAGCCATTCCTCGTAGAGGTCGTCGACAGGGCGGTAACGCAGGAGTTCGTTTGCGGCGAGGAGCGCGGCCCGCGCCTCCATGGGAGCGCGGCCCGCGCCTCCATGGGAGCGCGGCGTGCGTGAGACGAAGAGCCGGCCGGGGTCAGCGATGGAGTGGCGGTGCGGCCGTCCTGCCGCACTGATGGATGCAGCGAGGACGCCTGCTGCTCGTTCCCCGCCGGGCCGGTGGCAGCGTTGGCAGCGGGAGACGAAGAACGACGAGTTGGCCCGCCGACGGGAGCCATCCGAGCAACGCGGGCGGTGAGGGCATCCCGACGCTCAGCTCGAGCACGGCGAGCGTCCGCCATGGAGACGACGGAGCGACGGAGCGACGAACTAATGGAAGGGAAGCTACGGCGCACCCCTACCTGGCGCGCCAAATGTCAGATGTGGGGTTCCGGCAAACCCTTATGGTTCGAACATTGGGGTGCGCGCGAAGTCTTTCCCTCCTACCGATCTACGCCCTTGCTCACTAAGATCTCGCAGACGAACTCGACGAACTCGCAACACAAAGAGACACGAGATTTATACTGGTTCGGGCCACCGTTGTGGTGTAATACCCTACTCCAGTGTGGTGGTGGATGGATTGCCTCTTGGGCTGATGATGAACAGTACAGAGAGGAGAACAGCCTCCTGAGGTTGAGGTGTTCTTGTGCTTAGTGGCTTAGTGGGTGAGAGCTGGGTGAAATGCTCGATGGCCCTACTGTGGTGGCTAGCTCTACTTATATAGGCCCTGGTCCTCTTCCCAAATGTTGAGCGGGAAGGGAGCCAACAACGGCGGGCAAATTTGAAGGGGGACAGCTAGTACAAGCTATCCTGACAAAAGTGGTCTTCGCCTGCGAAAAGCTCTGGTGGTGACGCCGTCTTGGGCTCCACGATGACCTCCGTCTTGCCGTCCTCCTGGTCTTGGTATCATTGCACCAATATAGCAGGCCTGATGCCTCGGTACTCTTCGCCTGCGCTGGCCTCCTTAGCACTAAAGAGGAAACAAGGACGCTGTGCGCGCTGGTGCCCGCCTGGCGCCCGCCTGGTGCCGATCGTCATGGCTCACGTCATGAGAGCCTCGTGAGGTTTGCCCCGCCTTGATATCTCCGCTCCTCGTGAGACTTCCTGACTAAGCCACTCCTGATGAGATCTTGCGTCGTCCGCCTCGCGAGGCTTGGCCCCTCGCGAGGGTCTTGGATGCCTTGTTGATGAAGATGGGCCGTACGGCCTGCTGGCTTAGCTGCGCCGTTGGCCGCAGGCAGGCAAGTCTGGGGACCCCCGTTCCCAGAACACTGACAGATGGCTTCCTCTCTCTCGTTTGATTCTCAATACAATGGTCTCTTGGAGATCCATATGATGTAACTCTTTTTGCGGTGTATTTGTTGGGATTCGATGAACTTTGAGTTTATGATCAGATCTATCTTTTTATCCATGAAAGTTATTTGAGTTTCCTTGATCTCTTATATGCATGATTCCTTATAGCCTCGTATTTCTTCTCCAATATTTGGGTTTTGTTTGGCCAACTTGATCTATTTATCTTTCAATGGGAAGAGGTGCTTTGTAGTGGGTTTGATCTTACGGTGCTTGATCCTAGTGACAGAAGGGGAACCGACACGTATGTATCGTTGCTACTAAGGATAAAAAGGTGGGGTCTATTTATACATAAAGAGATCTTGTCTACATCATGTCATCGTTCTTATTGCATTACTCCGTTTCTCCATGAACTTAATACACTAGATGTATGTTGGATAGCGGTCGATGTGTGGAGTAATAGTAGTAGATGCAGGCAGGAGTCGGTCTACTAATCTTGGACGTGATGCCTATATAATGATCATTGCCTGGATATCGTCATGATTATTTGAAGTTCTATCAATTGCCCAACAGTAATTTGTTCACTCACCGTTTGCTATTTTTCTCGAGAGAAGCCACTAGTGAAACCTACGGCCCCCGGGTCTCTTTCTCATATTATTTGCCTTTGCGATCTATTTTATTTGCCTTTTATTTTCAGATCTATTGAACCAAAAATACAAAAATACATTGCTGCAATTTATTTAATTTGGCGTTCGATCTATCAATATTTCTGGTGCCGCTACCCGAAAGGGATTGACAACCCCTTTTACAGGTCAGGTTGCGAGTATTTGTTATTTGTGTGCATGTGTTGTTTACGTAGTGTTGCTTGGTTCTCCTACTGGTTCGATAACCTTGGTCTCATCACTGAGGGAAACTAGATGATACTCCGCGCGTTGCTGCGGAACTTCTTGCCCTCTATAAGAGGCGTGAAGGAAAGTGTGCCCGAATAAGATATTTACATTGACTGAATACAATTAGGAATAAACTTAAAAGACTTGGCACTGTCATGGCATGACTGTCCTCAATATTCTTGTTAGCATTTATAACCATTGAAACAATTTTGGTATACTTAGTTGGCTAGTGGTAGTGGATTAAAAAGAGACATTTATTCACTTGTACGGGCCGGAAATGTTAAAATTCGTGTAGCCAAGTCGTAATCACTGAAAATGAAATTCGGGTATATGCCCATATATATGATAGGAGAGGTAACGCACACCAAGTAAGAACTAAGCAACCATCTGATATCTTATTTATTTGCAGCACCAGGCTTTCCTACAGTTTCTGGTGAGTTAAATCAGGTTCAACCATCCATGTACTCTAGCAATTTGTGCTTTATTGCTGATATAAAAATCTGATAGAACAATTTGACAACAATCCAAGAGACCAACAAATAAACATGCATTGTGAGATTGCAAATAATACAACCGCGTTCACTATCTATGAACATAATAATTACAAAAGGGCAGTAGATAGTCAACAATTCTAATGATAACCTCATAGTGAAGCAAGATGGTAGAGGAATTTGGAATGGAGCCATGGAGAAAAGAGGAATGTAGTGCCAGCACAAGGGCGTGAGGCACATAGCGAAGGCAAAGGGGATTCCTCACTTGTCTTGCCCAACATCACTTGAAGGAAGAGCATAGTCAGACCGTGCGGGGTATGAGACCAACAAAGGTGATTAAGCAGTTATCTACCTAATCACGGACAAAGTCTTCAGCATCGTCAATGTATTGCAGACTTGTTCATTACGCAGTGGGAGTGGAAGCGCCACAGGCGGTACACAACATCGTCCGTAAAGCGCATCTGACTTGAGGTCACACTATCATTCATGCATGAGGTCAAGCTTGCGCCCCAACACGATTTCCAGTGCCTTGACATTATTCTGCAGTTAAACACATCAGCAAAAAATAATGATGTCCTATTCAATCTATAGCACTACACACCTGAGCATGGGAGGCTCTAGGTAGCATCATCACCTAGGAGCGTTGGATCTTGGGGAGCCTTTAGGAGCTAATTCGTTCCAACCTGTTGGTCATATTGCAGGAATACCCGCGTCTGCCACTTGTCCTTCAGTAATCAACTCTGTTGTGCAATCGATGCCACAAAATTCAAAAGCGAAACTATATCAATATTACCTCAAGTACAATCAAACTAACAAAGAAGGCCACGATAGTGAGGTCTGGGGAATCAGGACCTGGGTGTGGTTTTGGCGGCATTGAGCGGAACGCGGTCCGAGAAGAGACCTTGGAAAGGCCCAGAAGAGATCCTTGGGGAGGCGGGTAGTGCAATGGTGACGATGGTGCTCGGGGAGGTTGATGTTGACGCGGACTTCAAATTCTACGCACGTTGGTGGTAAGTCCAGGGGTACCAACGCTTCGAGCAATTGATTCCAATGCGATACTAATACTGTAGATCTTTAAAGGAATGTGGATACCCAGCTTTGGTGTGGGCGGCTTAATAGGGAGGCCCATCAGGGAGAATATGAACAAAGAAATAAAGATCCATCGGTTGCAAAATGGAGGAGATGAAAAGGAAGAACATTTGGAATGCCTTGTGTGGAGGAAAAAGTAATGAAAAGATGTGAATGGGGGTGATTATCACCAGAAACTTAAATGTTTTCTATAGGTGGAGCGAGAGAGGAGGTTACTAGCCTTCGACTCTTGGGAAAATGATGACATTTTTTCTCCGTGGCTATGCTTTGATCAGTTGTTACACATGGAAATTAACTATTGGTAGGGTCAAGGCTGCTGACATGGCACATGTGCTGTGGTGGTATGGTTGCATGTCAAGGGAAATGAACTAACGGACCTACTTGATGTTATGGATAGCTTGCATGTCAAGATAAATAGGATAGTGGGGATGAACTATTTAGGTATTATAGATGTCGGCTGACATGGCACATGCCGGCCAAGGGCCTTTGGTATGTAAATATTCTTTTGTCGTGTTCTATCTTTTCTAGCTTGCTGCCCCTTGGCGTTTTTCCTTTGCCGCCTTCCCTTAGATGATGTGTTGCCAACCCAACAGCCGCTCTGCGGACCGTGGCTTGGATCAAGTAATTTAGCCACTTTGGGAAGGCAAGTACTTGGCCGACTGGGGCTTGTAGCTAGTTTTAAAATAGAAGCCGGCCAGCCGGCTGCTCAGCAGCCGGTCGGCAGAGCGGGGAGCCGTCTTGAGCTATGCGTATGCTTTGAGTCCTTAGCCTTTTTCGTGTGGGCACCCTTTCTTCTCTTGGCCCCTGCCCGCCGGTCTGTCGCTCTGCGAGCTGCGGCTTCTGGCAGGAGCTGGTTCAGATGCCACGCACTACTTGTCTGGCTGCAGGAAGCATTCTCATAGGATAAGGCGGCAAGCCTCCGGGCCGACTAGTCGGACCCGATGCCAGGCAAAAAACAATGGAATGCGCATTCTTGAACATAAAACTTATCATATATAAAAGAGGGCAGTCCCCGAGCTTTCCTCGGGGGTCCCGGAGTCTTCGTACTTAATACAAAAGTTGGCGTGGTACATACTGCATCAACTTTAAAACCTTCGAAGGAGGTTTGCATTCCATGGATGCTCCGTCTCCTTGCCGGAGTTGTCTCTCTTGCATGCTCGAGGCTTCTGATCATCGATCAAGTAGTAAGAATCATTGCCCAACACCTTGTTGATGATGAAGGGGCATTCCCAAGGTGCTGAGAGCTTGTGCTGGCCGGCTGTTCGCTGGATCAGCTAGAGCACAAGGTATCCCTCTTGGAAGGATCTTGGTTTGACCTTCCGGTTATAGTATCGACGCAAGCTCTGCTGGTAGATGGCGGATTGGCTTAGTGCCAGCAGCTGACCCTCTTCCAGCAGATCGACGCCATCTTGTCACGCTACTTCTGCCTCCTCTTCGGTGTACATGGTGACTCGAGGGGAGTCGAATTCTATGCCCATCGAGATGACGGCTTTGGCACCATAGACAAGGAAGAAAGGCGTGAAGCCGGTTGACTTGTTCGGAGTTGTGCGCAGGCTCCAGAGGACGACTGGCAGCTCAACGAGCCAACAGCCGGCCAAACGCTCTAGCGATTTGACCAGTCGGGGCTTGATGCCGGACAAAATGAGGTCGTTTGCTCGCTCCACTTGGCCGTTTGACTGCGGATGGGCAACGGACGCTAAGTCCAACCGGATGCCCTGTGTCGCGCAGAAACGGGCCAAGGCGCCTTTGGCAAAGTTTGTGCCATGGTCGGTGATGATGTTGTGTGGTATGCCATATCGGATGGTGATGTCGGAGATGAAAGTCACAGCAGTCGGACCATTCAATTTCTTAATTGGCTTTGCTTCATCCATTTGGTGAACTTGTCCACCGCGACAAGCAGATGAGTCATGCCGCCTCGCGCCGTCTCGAATGGTCCCACCATGTCTAGGCCCCAGACGGCAAAGGTCCAGGCAATGGCGATAGTCTTGAGTGCAGAAGCCGGCTGATGTGGTTTGGAGCAGAACTTCTGGCACCCTTTGCATTTCTGGACCAAGTCTTTGGCGTCTTCTAGAGCAGTCGGCCAGGAGAAACCGTGGCGGAAAGCTTTGGCCACGAGTGCTCTTGAAGCCGCGTGGTGACCACACTCGCCTAGATGGATATCTTTGACGATTGCTTGGCCTTGCTCCGGCTCTACGCAGCGCTGGTAAACACCAGTGACACTGCGCCTCACAAGTTCTCATCAGTCGATAGCTCTTTTTTCACGAGAAACTTCAGGATGGGTTGGGCCCATGAGGGTGCTGCTATCTCTTCAGCTATCAGGACTGCTACTTGCACAAGGGTGGCTGGGCCGGGAGGCGGTGGGTTGGAGTCGGCTGCCGCTTGCTGCGTCATTGAAGTCCCCGGGCCGACTGCTGCAGTCCCCGGGTCAGGCTTTGGAGTTCCGCGGCCGGGTGAGACTGCTGCAGTCCCCGAGCCGCCTGCCGGAGTCCCCGTGCCGACTGCTGAGGTCCCCAAGTCGGATCCGACTGCTTTGGGGTTAGCAGGCACGAAAATGGAATCTGATTTCGGAGACGGCTTGACAGACGGCTTGAAGAGGCACTGCAGGGCAACGCCGGCTGGTATTGCTTGCCAGGTGGAGCCGATCCGTGCCAGAGCATCTGCCGGCTCGTTGTCGTTTCTTGGCACATGGAGGAACTCGCACCCTTCAAAGTATCCGCTGAGCTGCTGAACGAGGAAGCGGTAGCTTGCCATGTTTGCGTCCTTGGCGTCCCAGTCGCCTGACGATTGCTGGACCACCAAGTCAGAGTCACCATAGCACAGGATCCGGCGAATGCCGAGTTCCTTGGCAAGCCGGAGCCCGTGTATGAGTGCCTCATATTCTGCCACATTGTTGGAGGCGGCGAAGTGGATTTGCAGCACATATTTGAGCTTCTCGCCTTTGGGAGAGGTGAGGACGATGCCGGCTCCCAGACCGGTGCGCATCTTGGAGCCATCAAAGTGCATCTGCCAATGGGTGGAGTCCGGCGCTGGAGGCAAGTACTGGGTCTCGGCCCAGTCGACGAGGAAGTCGGCCAGTGCTTGGGACTTGATGTGGGTGCGGGGTTGGTAGTAGATGGTGTAGGGGGCCGATCTATAGCCCATTTGGCCACTCGGCCAGAGGGGTCTCTGCTTCCAATGATCTCGGCGAGAGGTGCAGTGCAAACAACAGTGATGTGATGCTCTTGAAAGTATGGCTTCAACTTCTTGGCGGCAAAGTGCACGCCATAGCACATCTTCTGCTGGTGAGGGTAGTTTTGCTTGGAGGTGGACAACACTTCGCTTAAGTAATAGACCAGCCTCTGGACCGGCAGTGCTTTGCGGTCTTCCTTGCGCTCGACAACAATGACAGTGCTAACCACCCGGCTGGTGGCGGCGATGTAGAGGAGCATGGGGTCCTTATCAGTCGGAGCCGCCAGGACAGGCGGAGTGGTCAACATCTTCTTGAGCTGGAGGAAAGCTTCATCCGCCTTGTCGTTCCACTCAAAAAAAGTGGTCTTCTTCATGAGCTAGTATAGGGGAAGAGCCTTCTCACCCAGCCGACCGACGAAGCGGTTGATGGATGCCAAACAGCCGGTGAACTTCTGCACATCCAGCAGTCGGGTGGGTACCTCCATCCTCTCGATGGCTTTGATCTTCATAGGGTTGCACTCGATGCCGCGTTCTGAGACCAGAAAGCCGAGGAGCTGGCCGGCTGGTACTCCAAAGACACATTTCTCCGGGTTGAGCTTGATCTGAAATTGGCGCAAGTTATCAAAGGTTTCCTTGAGGTCCTCCTGCAGAGTGCCATGCTTCTCCGTCTTCACCACAATATCATCCACGTAAACATGGGCATTCCTTCCCAGTTGCTTGAGGAGGCATTTCTACATGCAACGCTAAAACGTGGCGCCAGCATTCCTCAAGCCGAACGTCATGGTCAGGTAGCAGAAGGCTCCGAATGGTGTGATGAAGGCGGTCTTCAGTCTGTCTGCTGTATTCAGCTTGATTTGATGGTACCCTGAGTACGCATCAAGAAAGCTCAGCAGCTCGCATCCGGTTGTGGAGTCTATCACTTGGTCAATTCTTGGCAAGGCAAAGGGATCCTTGGGGCAAGCTTTGTTGAGGCTGGTATAATAAATACACATGCGCCACTGCTTGTTCTTCTTCAACACTAGCACTGGGTTGGCCAGCTATTCTGGAAAGAAAACCTCTGTAATGAAGCCGACTGCTAGAAGCCGGGCTATCTCTTCTCCCACAACTCTTCTCTTTTCTTCTGATAGGCGGCGCAAGGGTTGCCTGACCGGCTTGGCATCAGATCGGACGTGTAGCTTGTGCTCGGCGAATTCCGTCGGAACACCCGGCATGTCCTTGGGACCATGCAAAGATGTCCCGATTCTCACGGAGGAAATCGACGAGCTCGCCTTCCTATTTGCTGTCCAGGTTTGCACCTATGACAATGTGCCTCTCCGGGTGCTCTGGGTCCAAGGGTGACCTTTTGTCTCTTTAGCCGGCTTGAACAAGCCCTCGGCTTCCGACTCCTTGGGGTCGGGCGACATCTCTGGCCGCTTGCTTGCCATCGCCACAACCCGATCAAGGAGTCGTTTCTCAGCCGCCATCACAAGGGACTCGGCTAGCCGGCTACTGTCCGTCGCACAGGCGGACGATTTCTTGTAGTCTCCGACTACGGTCAAGATTCCCTTGGTACTTGGCATCTTCATCTTGAGGTAAGCATAGTGGGGGACCGCCATGAACTTGGCCAGAGCTGGCCTGCCAAGGAGTGCATGATAGGGGTTTTCAAGCTGGCTCTCGGCGGAAATGATCTTTGTCTCCAAAGAGAACATCTATCTGAATCTTGCCGATTGCAGAGCAGGAAAGGCCAAGAACTATGCCGTGAAATACTGTCCGACTGCGCTGAAGTTGTTTCGGTTTGATTCCTAACTTCTCCATAGTTGCTTGGTACAGGATGTTGATGCTGCTGCCGCCATCTATTAGGACCCGGGAGAACCGAGCAGCTCGCCTATCGGTTGCAAAGGTGGCATCCAGGACCAGAGCATAGGAACCGGGCGAGGGCATCACCTCCGGGTGGTCAGCCCGACTCCAACTGATGGGCTTCTCTGACGAGTGCATGAATTCTAGGGGCTCGGACGCCACCGCGTTGACTTCTTGGCGCTGCTGCTGTCTGCTGCGCTTATCACTGGCTATGCTAGTGAATATGACGTAGGCTCCCTGCTCCTCAGGGTATTCATCTTGTATAGCTCCGACTGGTCGGGCTGCCGGCTACTGGGGAGGAGGCGGTGGCGGACCAGCTGGTGGGGGAGGCTGGAGTCCGTCGCCCTTGGCGATTCTGGTGAGCCAATGACACTTCCGAGTGGTGTGATTCGACGGCTTCGCGCCGCTGTGAAATTTGCAGGGGGCATCGAGAGTCTGCTGGTATGAGAAGGCGGGCAACTAGTTGGGCTTGCCGCCTGAGGGAGTCTTGGATTAGGGGGTGTCCGGATGGCCGGACTATGACCTTTGGCCGGACTCCTGGACTGTGAAGATACAAGATTGAAGACTTCGTCCCGTGTCCGGATGGGACTTTCCTTGGCGTGGAAGGCAAGCTTGGCAATACGGATATGTAGATCTCCTCCCATTGTAACCGACTCTATGTAACTCTAACCTCTCCGGTGTCTATATAAACCGGAGGGTTTTAGTCCGTAGTTCTAGCAGGCATCAAAAGGAATTTATGGCGCCGTTACCGGGGAGGATCTTCAACATCTACCAGGTTCCTAATCACAAATCTCATCTCCTCGCAATTTACATTATTTGCCATTTGCCTCTCATTTTCCTCTCCCCCACTTCACAAAAATTATTCGCCCTCTTTTTCATTCGCCATTTTCTTGTCAGATCTATCCTTGTTCTTGCTTTCTAGTCATAATGGCTAGCGTGCCTACTCCTCATTTGTCACCAATTTTTTAAGTTTTATACAAGCAATGACAAGGAGAAAATATGAAAGATGCTTGGTATAGGCTAATGGAATCTAATCGTATTTGCAATCTAAAGGGAGATGCAAAGATTTTACTTCGTAATTTTTACATAGGATTGGCTTTGCATCATAGACAACTCTTAGATTTTTCCGCTAAAGGGAATTTTATCGAGCTTGATGCCAATGCTGCCTATGAAATTTTACAAGGAATTTGGGGGGTTCCACCTCAAAAGAAGGGGTTCTCTTTCACCCCAGAGGGAGTTCAAGTGTTGGACAAACTTGGTGATTTGCAAAAACATATGGTTGAATTGCAAAAGTATAATGAACCCTTCAAACATCTTAATGGTAGTATCAATCGCATGAATACTTTGATTACTCTTTGCAATAAGCGATTGGATATTTTAGATCTCAAGATGGTATCTTTTCTGGAGAATTTAGGGAAGCGCAAAGAGCCTCCCGGGTTTGAGAAAGCCCATAAAAAAGCTGCCAAAACCACGGAGGACAAAACTTAGATCCTTGCTTTATGCCTAGCTAAGGGCGTAAAACGATAGCGCTTGTTGGGAGGCAACCCAATGAATAAAATTTATTTTTAATTTTTGCTTTCTGTTATTGAGTGTTTGCACAAGTATGCTACTATTATGATTGTGTTTTTTGTGTTTTAATTAGTGTTTGTGCCAAGCAAAGCCTTTAGGATTTTCTAGAGTGATAGTTGTTTGATCTTGCTGAAAAATAGAAACTTATGCACTCACGAAAATAATTTTCATAAATCACATAAACGTGTTTTTGCCCTGATTTCTTTGGAAAAAGATTAATATAGAAATTTCTCAGGTTTTCCTAATTTCTCAAGATCTTGGGAGTTTCAGAAGTATTCGAAATATTCAGATTGCTACAGACTGTTCTGTTTTTGACAGATTCTGTTTTCTTTGCGTTCTGTGCTTGTTTTGATGATTCTATGGTTTTCTTTGATGATTTTTTGCCATAGAAAAGTTGGAATACAGTAGATATAACGCAAGAATAAAATATGAATTGGTTTGCTACAGTACTTATAATAGTGATTTGCTTTCTTATACTAACGGATCTCACGAAGGTTTTGTTGAGTTTTGTGTGATTGAAGTTTTCAAGTTTTGGGTTATCTTACGATGGATGAAGGAATAGGGAGTAAGAAGAGCCTAAGCTTGGGGATGCCCATGGCATCCCAAGTTATTATCCAAAGAGAAGCAAGCAACTAAGCTTGGGGATGCCCCGAGTGGCATCCCCTCTTTCCTCTAACAACCTTCGGTATTTTACTCGAAGCAATATTTTTATTCGTCACATACTATGAGTTTTGCTTGGAGCGTCTTGTATGATATGAGTCTTTGCTTGTTTTGCTTTGTGTTCTAAGTCATGATTCCTTGCTGGACACACCTATTTGAGAGAGCCAAAATTATGCCATGACTTGTTAGAATAGCTCTTTATGCTTCACTTAAATTTTTTATGAGCTATGGATTTGCTCTAGTGCTTCACTTATATCTTTTTGATCATGGTGTGCTTTAGTATTTTTGAAGAAATTCTCTCTTGCTTCACTTAGATTTGTTTGAGAGTTAGTCAAGTTTTCAAGAAATCCTTTCTTGCTTCACTTAATTATTTTGAGAGAAAGAAATATTATGCTCACGATCTTCACTTATATTTGTTTGAGCTTATCAAAAGCATGACAATTAGTTCCAAAGTGATAGATGTCCAAGAACGATATAATAAAAACTTTCATGAAGATCATTGGAAAAAATAAACTTGATTCCTTGTAATAGTTTTGAGATATGATGATGTGATATGTGAGTCATGTTGATGAGTAATTGTGCTTTAGTAAGAATATTGGTGCTAAGGTTTGTGATTCCCTATGCAAGCACGAAAGTCAATAGTCATGCAATGAAATTACATCCTACTTGTGATGCATTATTGGGTGTTAATTATGCTTAATGCTTGCTTATGTGATTTTTTGTTTCTTGGTTGGTCGTTTATCAATCTTTTGCTAGCCTTCATTTGGCACTAAGTATGATCACTACTTGTGCATCCAAAATCCTTTAAACCAGTTTTTCCACATGAGTCACTATATACCTACCTATATGTGGTGTTCTTTTGTCGTTCTAAGAAAATTTGTATGTGCCATCTCTAATTTTCAAAATAACTTTCTCTTTTGTGTGCTCGTACTGCTCGCGAGGCGGTGAGGGGTGGCCAATATTTTCCATGCTAGATGTGTTATTCTCATGATGAGTGTTTATTCACTTGTCATTGCACGAGAGTAAGGCAAAGGTATTAGGGATGCCCAATCCCGAAATGAGAAATGAATTTACTTTATGTTGTCAAATAATAAATTCCTTGGAAAGTCCTGTATGGAGGGCAACCGTGGATTCGGCTAGCCATGGAAAGTGAAAGTATGGTGGAAAAAGGAATAAACTTTATTTTCTGATTGGGAACCGCCTATGATATATCTAGCATGGAAAGTGTTGGGAGCTCTAAGTCGTGCGTTGGTGGGAAAAGTATGCCTGTCAAAATGTTTTTATCTCTCAAGTTTCACTTTGAGCTCTGGCACCTCTACAAATCCCTACTTCCCTCTGCGAAGGGCCTTTCTTTTACTTTATGCAATTTTTATTTTGAATTTGAGTCTCCATCTTCTCTTATAAAGCCCCAACTAGGAGGCACTATGTTCGCACTTGAGCATTGGGTGTAGCTAATATGCGAGTGTGTTTCATGTAGGGCTGGGCATATAACCTGAAAACTGATGTCCCGAACCGAACTAACCGACACCGAAGCCGAATTCACCGAAACCGGAAACTTCGGTTGTATGTCCGGTTTCCATTTGATGAGAACCGAATTTGGTCCGATGAATTCGGGTTTATTGCTTGGGTACCCGAATAGACCGAAACCCAAGAAAACACAGGGGTCCGACCTGCGCGTCTGTTGCTGTCCCCTGCACGTCTGTTGCTGTACTCGAAGTGCTCTTTCCACTTCACGAGTGCACGAGTCCGACGGTCGCATCGGGAAGAGGCGAACCCGAGTAGTACCACAGTGAGCCACCGTTGCTGTATATTATGTGTAAAGGACGAAGTACTAGTAGTACATCTCTCGGGTAGTAGTACTAAAGGAGCTGCCATTGCTAATTTTACAGAGTAAAGTTTTGCTCGGGAGAATCAATAGCAGTAGTAGCTACTAGTAGCTAGTACGCAGACCTACAAGCATTGTACATCAGAATAAAAGTATAGAGGTTCCTACTTCTAGTACGTGTACTGTACATTCATCAGAATAGAGGCAGTGATTCCTCTGTTATTTACTCGGTGTTGTTCGGTAGAACCGACGACCGAACCGAAATTTCGGTGCAGAGAATCATCGGTTAGCTAATAGTCTACTGACCGATTGGTCCGTGGTTTGCCAAAACCGAAATTGTGAATTGACCGAGAAACCGACCCGATGGGTTCGGGGAACCGAACGCCCAGCCCTAGTTTCATGAATGGATCAACGATTGAGCATGATGGGCTAGGGATAACTTATTTTAATGTTAATATTCTGAAAGACATGGTTGCTTGTTTATATGCTTGAGTATTTAAGTCTCATGTCAAAACTAGGCTATTTCTTTGAACCATATAAAAGTCCAAATGTCCATGCTATAAAGAAAAGAATATGTGATGAATATGTTAGGCAGAATTCCACATCAAAAATTCTGTTTTTATCATTTACCTACTCGAGGACGAGCAGGAATTAAGCTAGGGGATGCTGATACATCTCCAAGGTATCTATAATTTTTTATTGTTCCATGCTGCTATATTATCATTATTTGATGTTTTATAATCATTTTTAGTCATTTTATATCATTTTTTGTACTAACCTATTGACATAATGCCAGTTGCAATTTTCTGCATGTTTTTTACATTGCGGGAAATCAATACCAAACGGAGTCCAAATGCAGCGAAACTTTTTGTGGATTTTTTTGGACCAGAAGGCATCCAATGGGCTGAAGAAGCGCCTGGGGGTGCTCCGAGGGGAGCACAACCCACCAGGGCGCGCCAGGAGGCCCAGGCGCGCCCTGGTGGGTTGTGCCCACCTTGGGTGCCCCCTGAACCGATTCTTTACTCTATAAATACCCCAATATTCTAGAAACCCTAGTGGAGTCAACGAAAATCAATTCCAGTCGCCGCAGAGTCCAGAACCACCAGATCCAACCTAGACACCATCACGGAGGGGTGCATCATATCCACTGGTGCCTCTCCGATGATGCGTGAGTAGTTCTTTATAGACCTACGGTCCGTAGTTAGTAGCTAGATGGCTTCCAGTCTCTCGTTTGATTCTCAATACAATGGTCTCTTGAAGATCCATATGATGTAACTCTTTTTGCGGTGTGTTTGTTGGAATCCGATGAACTTTGAGTTTATGATAAGATCTATCTTTTTTCCATGAAAGTTATTTGAGTTTCTTTATCTCTTATATGCATGATTGCTTATAGCCTCGTATTTCTTCTCCGATATTTGGGTTTTGTTTGGCCAACTTGAATTTATCTTGCAATGGGAAGAGGTGCTTTGTAGTGGGTTCGATCTTACGGTGCTTGATCCCAATGACAGAAGGAGAACCGACACGTATGTATCGTTGCTACTAAGGATAAAATGATGGGGTCTATTTCTACATAAATAGATCTTGTCAACATCATGTCATCGTTCTTATTGCATTACTATGTTTCTCCATGAACTTAATACACTAGATGCATGCTAGATAGCGGTCGATGTATGGAGTAATAGTAGTAGATGCAGGCAGGAGTCAGTCTACTAATCTTGGACGTGATGCCTATATAATGATCATTGCCTGGATATCGTCATGATTATTTGAAGTTCTATCAATTTCCCAACAGTAATTTGTTCACCCACCATTTGCTATTTTACTCGAGAGAAGCCACTAGTGAAACCTACGACCCTCGAGTCTCTTTCTCATATTATTTGCCTTTGCGATCTATTTTATTTGCCTTTTATTTTCAGATCCATTAAACCAAAAATACAAAAATAAACTGCTGCAATTTATTTTATTTGGCGTTCGATCTATCAATATTTACAACTCTCTCACGTCTGTTTTCCAATTTCTGGCGCTGCTACCCGCAAGGGATTGACAACCCCTTTTACACGCCAGGTTGTGAGTATTTTTATTTGTGTGCAGGTGCTATTTACGTAGTGTTGCTTGGTTCTCCTACTGGTTCAATAACCTTGGTCTCATCACTTAGGGAAATACCTACTGTCGATGTGCTGCACCATCCCTTCCTCTTTGGGGAAATACCGACGTAGTTCTAGCAGGCATCAAAAGGAATTTCCGGCGCCGTTACTGGGGAGGATCTTCAACATCTACCAGGTTCTTAATCACAAATCTCATCTCCTCGCAAACATTATTTGCCATTTTCCTCTCGTTTTCCTCTCCCCCGCTTCACAAAAATTTGCCGTTTTATTCGCCCTATTTTTCGTTCGCCATTTTCTCGTCAGATCTATCCTTGTTCTTGCTTTCTAGTCATAATGGCTAGCGTGCCTACTCCTCCTTTGTCACCAGATTTTGAAGTTTTATACTTCAAGCAACGACAAGGAGAAAATATGAAAGATGCTTGGTATAGGCTAATGGAATCTTATCGTATTTGCAACCTAAAGGGTGATGCAAAGATTTTACTTCGTAATTTTTACATAGAATTGGCTTTGCATCATAGACAACTCTTAGATTTTGCCGCTAAAGGGAATTTTATCGAGCTTGATGCCAATGTTGCCTATGAAATTTTACAAGGAATTTTGGGGGTTCCACCTCAAAAGAAGGGGTTCTCTTTCACCCCAGAGGGAGTTCAAATGTTGGACAAACTTGGTGATTTGCCCAAACATATGGTTGAATTGCAAAAGTATAATGAACCCCTCAAACATCTTAATGGTAGTTTCAATCACATGAATATTTTGATTACTCTTCGCAATAAGCGATTGGATATTTTAGGAGGATAGGACGCGCCCTCCACCCTTGTGGATGGCAGGTGGCCCCGCTCTGGTTCTTTCTTCGCCCAATATTTTTTATATATTCCCAAAATATTCTCCGTGAAATTTCAGGACTTTTGGAGTTGTGCAGAATAGGTCTCTAATATTTGCTCCTTTTCCAGTCCAAAATTCCAACTGCCGACATTCTCCCTCTTCATGTAAAGCTTATAAAATAAGAGAGAAAAGGCATTAGTATTGTTATATAATGTGTAATAACAGCCAATAATGCAATAAATATCAATATAAAAGCATGATGCAAAATGGACGTATCAGGCACCACGTCAGCCGTCTCCGCCGCCTCAGCAACAGCGGAAGAGAGGCGCTGCAGCTATGGCGGCTAGCGGTACAACATGAGGCAAGAAATACATATTTGGTCCAAGCCCCAAGCCTCTTCCGAAGTTGCCTTACCACTTGACTGAAGAGGAAAATGAAGCTGAAGTGAAGGCCCAACTGAAGGCCCATTTTGGACCGAAACCGCCCCCGCCGCCAAAGGAGATAATACCTGAGCATGTCATCCAGAACTTTATTGATGATGCTCAACCGGCTGTGAAGCATAGGGGCTCAGACTATGAGCGCTCTATCAAGAAGCCCTATTGTGTACAAAAAGAGAAGGAGTCGCGAGCTCGAGCTCGAGCCAAGCAGCTTCTAAAAAAGTGGGAAAACTGTTCCCCAGCTGGGAGAATAGGCGGTGCAATCGATTCCCCCGCTCATTGTACAAACACATGTGAGTACCACCGCCGATCAGCTGGTAATAACTGACGATCATGGAAGGCAGGCTCAAGAGGCCGGTGTCACTGTAGAACAACTCCTAGGCATCAAGGACTTCCAAACGTTTAAAGAGGAGGAAAAACAATGGAAATATGTCCGCGGCCAACCCATGCTCAAGCCTGAGCAGATCCCGTGGCTATCAACAAGAATGTATGAATTGCATCAATGGTACATGAGAGAAGTAAAGCCTACCGATCGAGAGTCCCTCATGGTGAAAGTCGAGGCAAAGCATTACTTCCATGAAAAAGATCTGCGGGTTGAGTTTCAAGAAATGTTTCAGTTATTCAATCAAGACGCACTCGATAAATCTATCATTGCTTGCTATTGTCTGTAAGTGGTTTCTTTCTGTAATTTAAGTCTCTAACTAGCTATAGTGCTCGTTCATTACCTGTAATTATCCTCACTATATTCTTTTCTGTGGTATTATGCAGAATGAAGATCTATGAAATGAAAAGAGCTGGATGCTTTGGCATTGGGCTCGTTGACCCAAATATCATTAATCAAGAGACATGGTCACGTGAATATGATCGACCATACAAAGAGAAAAGCTTGCTAGAGTTCTTGAAGCACCTAAATACCCAACCAGAAATACTATTTCCTTACAACTTCAGGTGAGTGACACTGTCCTGTACTACAAATTCTGTTTTTTGCTTACTAGATGTTAATAAGTTGTGACGCCCAATATGCGACCCTATCCAAAAGGAACTCGAAGGTCCCACCAAGGATAGACCCGCATATTGAAACGCTTTTGCAAGGTGGATATCATTACATCAACATTACATAATAGTGGGGATACATACATAAGGCACAAATGCCACAAGAATACATCAACATCATATACAAGATCAACATCCGACTACGGATGAAACATAAACGAAGCTCAAACGACATCCACCACCTAGCCCAAAGGCCGACCGAACCTATCCCCTGATCGAAGAAGCGTAAGAAGAAATCAACGCAAGCAAGCATCGCTCTCGCGTCATGATCATCGCAAACCTGTACACTGGCAACTGGTGGTGTAGTAATCTGTGAGCCACGAGGACTCAGCAATCCCATTACCATGGGTATCAAGACTAGCAAAGCTTAATGGGAAAGGAAGGGGTAAAGTGGTGAGGTTGCAGCAGTGGCTATGCATATATGGTGGCTAACCAACGCCAATAAGAGCGAGAATAGAGCAAGCGAAACGGTCGTCAACTAGTAATGATCAAGAAGTGATCCTGAACTCCTACTTACGTCAGACATAACCCAGAAACCGTGTTCTACTCTCGATCAACCCCGAAAAGAGACACTCACGGTTACGCACACGGTTGGTGTATTTTAGAAGAGTTTACTTCAAGTTTACTACAACCGGATATTAACAAATTCCCATCTGCCACATAACCGCGGGCACGGCTCTCGAAAGTTTATACCTGCAGGGTGTCCCAACTTAGCCCATGATAAGCTCTCGCGATCAACGAAGGATATTCCTTCTCCCGGGAAGACCCGATCGGTCTCGAATCCGGCTACAAGACATTTCGACGATAGTAAAACAAGACCAGCAAAGCCGCCCGATGCACCGACAATCCCAATAGGAGCTGCACATATCTCGTTCTCGAGCAACACCGGATGAGACATCCTACGAGTAAAACCAGACCCGAGTTTCCCGAGGGGCCCCATGATCTACTCGGTTCGGGCCAACACTTAGACAAGCATTGGCCGGGGCTGAATAAAGATGACCCTTGGGTTAATTACTCCCAAGGGAAAATAGGTGGTGGTGAGGCAAATGGTAAAACCAAGGTTGGGCCTTCTTTGGAGGAGTCTTATTCAAAGCGAACTGTCAAAGGGGTCCCATAAATCACCCGACCGCGTTAGGGACGCAAAATCTGGGAACATAATACCGATATGACGGAAACTAGGGCGGCAAGAGTGGAACAAAACACCAGGCATAAGGCCGATCCTTCCACCCTTTACCAAATATATAGATGCATTAATAATATAAGAGATATTGTGATATCCCAACCAAAATCCTGTCCACCATGGAGCAATCTTCATCTTCACCTGCAACTAGCAACGCTATAAGAGGGGCTGAGCAAAGCGGTAACATAGCCAAACAACGGTTTGCTAGGAAGGGTGACAACGGTTAGAGGCTGACATGGCAATTTGGGAGGCTTGAGGAGCAAAAGATAGGTAACGCAGCATAGCGATAGAACGAAGCAACTAGCATAGCAATGATAGTAGTGAGATCCAGGGTAGCGGTCATCTTGCCTGAAATCCGCAAGGAAGAAGAACGAGTCCATGAAGAAGATGAAGCCACGAAGGCAGACCAAGCGTGAGCGAGCGAATCCTCACGATCGCATAGCAAGCGGGAACTATCGAGAAGAAGCACACAACATAGTAAACACACCACACATAGACAAAACATGATGCACAACAAGCATGATGCATGACAAGGCTACATGAAGCTACTCATGGCAAGAGATGATGCAAACAAGAACAACACATCGAAGCAAGTTTAAATGAGGCCGGAAACAACATATAACAATTTCGTTAAGTCCTCATATGAAAATTTCGAAATTGGTCCAGATCTGAATAAACCTTATGTTCAAGTTGTTAAACAGCAAGTTAATATACACCAAGATGATCTACACGAAAATCTAGTCAAGTTACATATAAAGTTCATTAGATTCGGAGCTACGGCCTAGAAGATATGAGCAAAACAAGTTAAACATGGCATTGATGCAAAATGCATGCAAACATCAAGAAAACACTCCCAAACATGGATGCAACATGATAATATGAAACTACATGCAAAATCAAGCAAGTTTCATATAGAGCACACTCAAAACGGAGCAACGGTTCAACACATACACCCTATACAAGTCATGACAACAATCTGTCCAAAGCAGCAACTAGGCATATTGCAAGCATCAAAACAACATGCTACAGGTCCTCAAAAAGAAAACTAAAGGCATGGACATGATGTACAGGTAAAGCATTACAAAACATGAACACTGAGCTATCTCCAGAAATCACTAGAACATGCTCAAAATGACATGGCAAGATTGCAAATACTAACAGTTTCAGACTTATCAGGAAATAACATCAGGTTGCAATGTTTATAGTTATCAAACAACACGCTACAAGAACTTATCATGGCAAACAAAGGCATGGCATGAATCTACTAAATACATATACCAAAAATCCCTTACTGACCATGAGCCAAAAGGGCACGGAAAATACGATGGCACCCATGTAAACATGGCAAGTTATATTACAGATTTATACATGGCAGGAACAACAATAAGTAGGCATGTTGGTGAGCTTGAACCACTCACCACAGAGCAATACATGGCATGGTAAGGCAATACACAGTACGAATACATGTTTATTAAGCTAAGCATGGCAAGAGCAAGTTCATAGAGTGCATGGATCACTAACAACAATCATGGAAACATTGAACTTAATGTTAACAGGCTGACAGCAACATTATTTAGCAAATTTGGAGCAAGATTACCACAAGCTACAGCAGGCTATAAATGCAACCAGGGGCACGGATGGATAGATCATGACATGTAGAACAAAACACCCTTAGTGAATATCTCCAGATTATGCATATAATGACTTGTAGAAGCAGGTTAACATAGCATGATGATATATCAGATTCAGACAAGCAAAACAGTAACAGCAAGTACCCTACTTAACAACCTTGATGCACTCACGACACAACTCACAAAAATACATGGATGGCACCCCTGTAAAGATGGCATGGCATAGTTCAAAACACATGTAGACATCAACCTCATAGGATGCACACATCAATCATGGAAAAAATGACAAAAGAGCAAGTTATTACAGTTTCAGCAGGTTAACATCATATAGCACTCTTGCAACGAAGATTCAGGTATCAAGATGAGCTCAACCTAACATGATGCAATGGAATAAAATCAAGTACTCGTCGAGGCGAACAATTTGACATATTACATGCGCGAAACGGAGCTACGGATGCAGAGATATAGTGCGATGAACATGACATGATAATAACAATAATCTGGGACGGTGAAAACGGGGGCAACCTCGGGTTCGCACGGAAATCGATGCAGGGCCGGAGTTCGCCGGAGAAGTTCGCCGGAGATGGCGAGGAAGGGCCCTGGGCAACCTCCTCCGGCCGGATCTCGCCGGATCCGGCGCGGGGAACGGGCCGAGGAGGGCGGAGACGGAGGTCAGCGGTGTGGGCGCCGGAGGCGCGCCGACACGCGCGCGGCGTCGGGCGGGGCTCCGGCGGCGCGACGAAGCGGAGTCCGCGGGCGCGCGCCGGTGAGTCGGGACGGAGGCGGAGGGAGCGGAGGCGAGGCGCGCTGGCCGTGGAGGAGGCGGCGAAGCGGCGGAGGGCCGAGGCGGCGGGTCCCGTGGCGGCGCGAACGCGGCGCGGCGCGAGCGCGCGGCTGGCGAGGCGCCGCGCTGAGCTGGGCATCGCGCGCGCTGGGGCTGCCCGACCTGCCTCGCGGGCGAAGGCGCGAGGAGAGAGGAGGCCGGTGCCACGTGGCGCCGCGGCATTGGAGGAGAGCGGCGGCGGGGTGATGTGGCGGCACCTGATTGGATGAGGCGACGTGGTCGGCGGACGCGTCCGGCCGGGGACGGACATGTCCGGCGCGGCGCGGAGGAAAAAGCTAGGGTTAGGGGAAATGGACTGCGAAATTTCGGGGGAGGCACATATATATAGATTCTGGGAGCTAGGAGAGTCCAAATGAGGAGCGGTTTTCGGCCACGCGATCGTGACCGAACGACCGAGAGCCCAAATGAGGGGAGTTAGATGGGTTTTGGGCCACTTTGGAAGGGGTGTTGGGCTGCAAAGAGAAGGAGGCTTTTACGGTTACCCGGTTAATCGTTGGAGTACCAAACGAACTCCAAATGGCACGAAACTTGACAGGCGGTCTTCCGGTGCTATACCAAGGCCGCTTGGCAAGACTCGGTCCATTCCGAGAACGTTTAACACCCACTCACGAAAATAGAGAAGAGGGGGACGCCGGAGGACATAGGAGCGCCGGATTGCAAAACGGACAACGGGGAAAATGCTCGGATGCATGAGACGAACATGTATGCAATGCAATGCATATGATGACATGATAAAATGCAGATGATGACATGGAAAAATGCAACACGCAAGCAAATGACATGGCAACGACGGCGAATAACTGGCGGACACCTGGCGCATCGGATCCGGGGCGTTACATAAGTGTAGTTGATGAGTTATGCACATGCCCACTTAATTATACAAACATGTGCTCATGTAGTTTTCATTGGATCCTGCTAATCTTTGAAGTTCACGAGGGAAAAGTTCAAGTACTGGACTCACTACTTAAAGACATTGATGGCTACGCAATCGTGAGGGGATGGTCGACAGGTAATTTAAATCATTATCGCACTATGGCGACCTCTTTAGTTCATTTTCTGATATCAACTAATTAATAACTCCTTTATTCATTTTCTTTGCCGGCGGGCAGGGCTTGAGAAAAGTTCATCAAACAGGTTGAAGGCCCATGGAAACAAAAGTTGAAATGGGTGCGACCCGAGGTAATTAATTAAGTAGTACTAGCTAGCTACCATCTCTTTAATTAATTCTAGTTTCAATATCATTATTGATGACCCACAAGTGTAGGGGGTCTATCATAGTCCTTTCGATAAGTAAGAGTGTCGAACCCAATGAGGAGCAGAAGGAAATGACAAGCGGTTTTCAGTAAGGTATTCTTTGCAAACACTGAATTTATCGGTAGCAGATAGTTTTGTGATAAGGTAATTTGTAACGAGTAACAAGTAATGAAAGTAAATAAGGTGCAGCAAGATGGCCCAAACCTTTTTGTAGCAAAGGACAAGCCTGGACAAACTCTTATATGAAGGAAAACGCTCCCGAGGACACACGATTCGCGTTCGTTACTTTGATAATTTGATATGTGGGTGGACCGGTGCTTGGGTGTTGCCCTTCCTTGGACAAGAATCCCACTTATGATTAACCCCTATTGCAAGCATCTGCAACTACAAAAGAAGTATTAAGGTAAACATAACCATAACATGAAACATATGGATCCGAATCAGCCCCTTACGAAGCAACACATAAACTAGGGTTTAAGCTTCTGTCACTCTAGCATCCCATCATCTACTTATTACTTCCCAATGCCTTCCTCTAGGCCCAAACAATGGTGAAGTGTCATGTAGTCAACGTTCACATAACACCACTAGAGGAAAGACAACATACATCTCATCAAAATATCGAATGAATACCAAATTCACATGACTACTGATAGCAAGACTTCTCTCGTGTCCTCAGGAACAAACGTAATTACTCACAAATCATATTCATGTTCATAATAATAGGGGTATTAATATGCATAAAGGATCTGAACATATGATCTTCCACCAAATAAACCAACTAGCATCAACTACAAGGAGTAATCAACACTACTAGCAACCCACAGGTACCAATCTGAGGTTTTGGGACAAAGATTGGATACAATAGATGAACTAGGGTTTGAGAGGAGATTGTGCTGGTGAAGATGTTGATGGAGATTGACCCCCTCCCAGTGAGAGGATTGATGGTGATGACGATGTCGATGATTTCCCCCTCCGGAGGGATGTCTCCCAGTAACAGCTCATGGGAGCCCTAGATTGGTTCCGCCAAGGTTCCGCCTCGTGGCGGCGGTGTTTCATCCCGAAAGCTTGCTTATGATTTTTTTTAGGGTGAAAGACTTCATATAGCAGAAGATGGGCACCGGAGGCCTGCCAAGGGGCCCACGAGGCAGGGGGCGCGCCTAGGGGGGTAGGGCGCGCCTCCCACCCTCGTGGATGGTGGGTGGCCCCCCTCTGGTTGATTCTTTCGCCAATATTTTTTATTAATTTCAAAAACTGCCTCCGTGAAGTTTCAGGACTTTTTTCCCATAAAAAAAAGTTTCATGACTTTTGGAGTTATGCAGAATAGGTTTATAATATTTGCTCCTTTTCCAGCCCAGAATTCC
Organism: Aegilops bicornis; assembly: GCA_021605145.1. Taxonomy (NCBI): domain Eukaryota; kingdom Viridiplantae; phylum Streptophyta; class Magnoliopsida; order Poales; family Poaceae; genus Aegilops; species Aegilops bicornis. The sequence goes on along the minus strand of CM038673.1, from coordinate 585,831,270 downwards.
AGCCGCCGGCATTCTCCCTCTTCATGTAAAGCTTGTAAAATAAGAGAGAATAGACATAAGTATGGTGACATAATGTGTAATAACAGCCCATAACGCAATAAATATCGATATAAAAGCATGATGCAAAATGGGCGTATCAATTATCATGCTTGATTAATTATTATCTGATTGAATTCTATTCTCGTAAAGGCCCTGAAGTAGGCGCCGGGGAATAATTTATGTGCATACTACGTTTGCGAGAACATTCGCATGATGGCGTCCGAAAGGAGCAGAAATGATATAAACCAATGGGTATATTTGCCAGAACACTATTCACAATTTTTAAATCATTATCTAATATATACACACACAACTAATACATGCATATTGATCTCCTTCTTTAAAAATGAGGGAGATGCGGGATCAGCTCCTAACAGAGGATCGCGTACGAGCGATTCTAGAAGAAATAGCGGGATTTTTGCTCGACCAGGTCATAGATCCCAAAGAAGAATATCATTACAAGTTGTAATACCTCCATGTAATGATCTGCAAATTGTAGGAGAAATTGTATATATGTATGTGTGTGTGTGTGTGTGTGTGTGTGTGTGTGTGTGTGAATGGTCGTGCGAGAAATTCGATGATATATATGATCGGTTCTACGAGAAATTCTATTTATATATGCATAACTGTACAATATGTAGTAGCGTAAAATATGTTTGAAATAAAAAAGAATTAAATGTAAAACACAAAATTAAAAGGAAAAATAAACCATAAACCCATAAACCCCTAAACCCCCAGCCCCCGGCGCGGGCTCGTGCCACGTGGTGGGCCTTTGGTCCCGGTTCGTGACGAACTGACACTAAAGGAGGGCCTTTAGTCCCCACCCTTTAGTGCCGGTTGCAGAACCGGCACTAAAAGACCTTACGAACCGGGAAAATAGCCCGATCCTGCACTAGTGTGTGTATTACATAGTTAGTAATTGTCTACTTGGCGGCGTCGGGATTGTTCATCCCACTCACTAGCTCATGGCCTTATTAATTCATAGCAGCATTGATACACTGATGAAGAAGAGCACATGAATCACTTCTTGGGCGGTGGAGTGAGCGCCGCCTTGAGCTTCTGCATGGTGGGCAGGTCGGTCTTGAACGACTTGACCAGCACAGCGTCATCGATGCCGGTGCCGAATACGGTGACGGGCACGGACACGGTGCCGGCCGCGGAGCTGTCGAAGGTGGAGAGCGCGACGGCAAGTCTTTGCCCCAGGTTGGACTGGTAGTGCACCAGGCCCTTGGGGAACACGAACATGTCACCGGCGGCCAGGTCCTGCGTGTAGAGTTTGCCGGCCGTGTCGACGAATCCGACGGAGAGCGTGCCTTCAAGGACAAGCGGCAGCTCCGCAGCGCGGGGGTGGGTGTGTGGCGGATTCACGGATTCGAAGGGGGACATGAGCATGGCGTAGGCCACACTTTGCCCATTGAGCACAGAGAATTCATCATGGTGGCCTTGGTCACCGTGAAATTCTGGGTCCCCGGCATCGGCATGGTAATGTTGCGAAAGCCGGTGTAGGTGAAGAAGTTGCCGGTGATGTCCATTGGTGGCATGTTGATCATCGAAGTCGGCACGATGAAGTCGCCGAGGATGTCGGGGTCGCCGGCCATGGCGGCCAACGGAGCCGAGGCCAGTGCAATCACCACCAACACCAAGGAGTAGTAGCAGTTGATGTACGCTATTGAAAATGTTTAGCCGTGCTAAGAGATTGATTGATGGAGTCTGTGGTTGTGAGCTGTGATGAAGATGTTGAAATACTTGATGTGTACAGAAGAGGAAAACTAATTGAACACTATGTTCAATTACGTATCCAACGATATAATTTGTGCTGACCTGCACTAACATTTTGACAGTTAAATCTTTGGTCAAAATTTAACACAAATTACAACGGGGACCAATAAATCGGGACGGAGGTAGATTCCATCAACCAAACTGATTGCATCTATATCCCACATTTAGACATAAGTGTATGGCAGAACAACAAGCGTTGTGTCCAGTTAGCGCTAATTGGCAGTTTGACACACATCTGAGGAAAAATTAACTGGCCGATGTTATGCAACTCTTGGTGTACCCAAGCATATGGATATACCTACAATATGCAGCGTAGGATTTATTTATGTTCCCATTGTAACGAGTGAGTGTGTATTGTTCAGGAGCGACTACAGGTAAGTCGACTGATCTTATTTTTGGGTCAGCCGAGTCAACAAACAACACTTGTGTTTGTTAGCCAGCCCATTCCAGATTCGCTATGCATGCACACATTTCGCACGTGTGCATGATATGTATCTACGCATGCATGCATGTACGCATGATGCATTCGTCCTCCTTTTCATCCAAACTAATTTGTGGTACATAGTAATTGTATGCTGCTTTGTGTGCTTGCCTTTGTCGTTGAGCCGAGAGTACTATGATTGATGGATTAGCCTTGTGCCTAACACTACTAGGGAAAACCTTATACACAGAACTTTAGCAGCAGCGAGGGTCAAAAAAGCACGCTGGTGCTAACTAGCAGTAGCGCGCCTGGCCAAACCGCGCTGCAGATAAAGTTCTAGCAGTAGCGCGTGCTGCCCTAAACACGTTACTACTAAAATTCCCACGGCTTAGCCGATAGGCTTCACATAGTAGTAGTGACCTATATCGAACCGCGCTACCGCTACATTCTTTGTAGCAGCACGTTTTATATTAAACTCGCTGCTGCTAAAGGATATAAAATTAAATGTAAAGCAAATAGAAAGATATTGAAAATGAAAGAAATAGAATAATGTGAAAGGAAAAAAATAAAATGTGAAGAAAACTAAATGAAAAAGGGAAAAAAGAGAAAGGAGTAGCAGTAGCGTGTATCCCAGAAAGCGATGTAGCTAACTTAGCAGTAGCGCTCTTCCTGGAACGCGCTACTGCTACCTCTGACTTAACCACGGGGTTCGTCCTTCCCCACGGCCACTTCCCCAAATCCAACTGTCCACACTCCTCGCCGCCGCCGTCGCCCGTCGGCCGCCGCGCGCTCTCCGCACACCCTCTACGCCGCCCCGACCCCAGATTCAACGCCGCCCCCGCCCCCGACCTCAACTCCTCTCAGTACGCCGCCCGACCTCACGCCGCCCAGACGCCGCCCCGACCTCAACGCTGCCCAGACGCCGCCCCGACCCGACCTCGGCGCCGCCATCCGCCCAGCCCGCCTGAGCCCGACCCGACCTCGGCGCCACCTGCCCCTCCCTCGTCATGAGCACCCGAGGTGAGCACGCCTGCTCCTCCCTCTCCCCTACCTCTGCCTAGGTTTTTTTTATATTTTAGTTGCATAAAATTAGCTAGGGTTCATGTAAGAGTGGAAACAAATCGGATGCGAATGCGGCAAATGAGTTAGGGTTCATGTAAGGGTGGAAACGAATCAAATTTCTAAGATGAATCATAAAACGAGTAAAATTTGACCACTTATTTCACTTGATAGTTGGATAATTGGAATATCCGCTACCACTTTCCACCCCTATAGGTTCATCAAATTTAGATGGTAATTAGGGCAGTAGTTCCTAGGTACTAATTAGTTAGTAATAACTAGGTACTAATTAGGTATTAGAATATTTTTATTTATAGTAAGTTTATTTTTAGTAAGAACTAGTTGAATTAATAGAACTAGTTAGTAAGAACTTGTTGTTATTTTTTAGTTAAAGCAATTTTTCCCGCATCGACGTAGACGATGCCTATCCCACATCCTCGTCGTCGAGTCGGCGGAGGACGACAACTACTTGACCAGATGGGCCATGTCCGGGACTGGACTCCGCCGGGAGTAGTCTTGGGGCGCTACCTACCGGGGGGCGCAGGTTGGTGAGGAGCCAGCCTGTCGTTGACACGAACCTTCTTTGGTGGCGGTCGCGTGGGCCAGTGATGGTCCAGAGGCTCGAGGACTCCGCGGAGGTGGTATGTCACCATGTCAGTGAGGAGGACGCGCACGTCCGTCGCTACTTGTTTGTGTTGGAGCACAGGTTCTCCAATACCTGGCAAGTTCTCCAGGGATCTCACTGGAGCTATGATCCCGTGATGGTTCCTTCTCTGTGGGTGTCCACCGCCAGCGCCGATACCCGTCGTGTGCTAGGGTTTTAGTTGTATTAGTGATGTTATATGTATGACACTATTCGTGATGTATTAGTGATAATATTCGACGATGTACGGACGCATGAGATGATTTACTTTTGCTTATTGAATGCATGCTAATTTGAGTCCTATAAGATATTTTGAAATGTATATCTTGTGTTGCTCAATATCCAAGTGGCCGGTCATGTTTATTCAAAAATAGTTGACAACTAATTTGTATTGTCAGCTTATTTCGGTGCAAGCAAACATGTCCAGCGCTTGGTAGACAGGACCTACTACTGTCCTGAGGCTGAACTAAACTGCGAGGAGCTAAGTCATTATGTTTCATGGCTTGAGGCTCTTGATACTGTCAAGATAAATTTTCTTCCTGGATTTAGAAATGTTAGTACTGAAAACATGCGACCAATAATGTTCGTAATGAACTACGGTCACATCTATTTAGGAAGGATGGTAAGATTTTTACTATTTGTCCTCAGTGCATCTTTTCCATACATTATTTTTGAAGCTAAACTTCATTGCTAAGTATGTTACCATACGATGTTCTTCAACAGGGACTCCCGATGAATGTTGTGCCTTATGGGATCGAGACTAAAGGTACCATGAGTATTATCAGCTTACGGCCAAGATATCCTACAGATAACTTTAGTGCATTCAAGATTAGCGACGGATGCTTAATAGTGCAACACTGGACCAAATATGTGATGGGGGAGCGCAGGGAAGTACTAGGGAGCAAACAGAGGCGCTACCCACGATTAGGAGACAGGTTCATCTGCATGCTCCAACTTGATCAAGGAGGAGAGCTACACATGTTTTATGTTGTTTTACCTAAGAGAGAGCAGCAGGAGTGATTAGCTAGTTAGAAATGAGTTTCAGGATGATGATGTGCTACACTATTACTATGATGATAAAATAGCTAGTGTTGGTGGTAATGACTATGATGATTATTATTAGCTAGTGTTAGTGGTGATTAATTAAATACTGTTGGTGGTAATGACCATGATGATGATTAAATATCTTGTCTTTGGCGGATTAGATTCAAGTGGAGGCAACATGTGGTGCACATCGAAAGTACTACTAGTCCAAACTAGATCAAGTTTGGATTAGTAGTATACTTTTGACATGCACCACATATTGCCTCCACTTGAACCCAATCCATCTTTATTTGATACTGTTATGGACATAATGATGTAAACCTCATAACAGGTATAGTATCAATATTTGTACGATGGCGAATAAATAAACTAAAAATGAAAAAATAAAAAAAAGAATACTAGTAGTGATGGAGAGAAAACACGCTGCCAGTAGTTACATTAGCAGTAGCGCTGGAGTGAACAAATGTTGCAGCTATTCGTCCTAGCGATGGCGGCGTGCGAACGCAGCGTTACTGCTAAGCAGTAGCTGTAGCGCCTTATTAGTAGCGCGCCTACCCGCGCTACTAGTGAGCACAAAACCAGCGCTACTTCTAGGGTTTTCCCTAGTAGTGTAATCTCAAGCAAGTTGCACTCCTACACCATCAACCACTAGAAGAACGCCCGTGCGTTGCAACGGGGCTACATTAACTTTAAAAGTTCAATATCAATTATGTTAATATTACATTTAATATTCTCATACATATTAAGTGATATTGACAATCTTTTTTACCATCAAATCCTCACACACACCCTCTCTCTCCCTCTTCCTCACTCTCTCTCCCCCTCTCCCTCACTCGGGAGGTGGGACGAAAATAAACCCGGAACGGAGACTACAAACTGAGACATTAGGAGTAGAGATCATTTAGTTAATAAGAATAAATAGAAAATGGTGTTAAAAAGGAGAAACAGATTAGAATACATTGAAAAACCAAAAGGACGATGTAAAAGGGGATTCGCCACACTTGTGGCCTTGCCACCGAACCGGCTCAGTGGTCTAGTCCCCGCGCTGTCGTCTTCTCCTGTTCCTCGAGCCGCGTCGCTACAGAGTCGGGCTCCCGCCCGACCACCTCGCTGGCATCGAAGGGGAATGGATAAGGGTGATGCCCTTCCTTCCCTGCCCCCATGGCCTCACTCCTCCTCGACGCCCCCTACCAAATCCACTTCTCCTCCTCGCTTGCTCGATCCCGTCGATCTGGACGAAGTCAGACGCCACGGCCACCAAGACCGACCCCGTCCACATGGCCACTGCCCCCCTGCGGGCTAGGAGCTTGTCGAGGAGCTCCAAACGCCTTCGCATTGTCAGACGCCAACGAGATCAAGTCCAGCACCCCGCGCCAGCGTTGCTGCCGTCTTCCTCAACCTTGGGCCACCGCGACATTGCCGTTCGATCCGCGCCGCCTCGAGCTCCCATGTCTTCCCCTAGGGCGCCATTGACACCGCCATGATCTCCTCTTGCCTTTCCCCTGTTTCCCCTCTCGTTTGCTCTCGTTAGGTATTTCGCCGTGGCCGAGAACCGCCGTCTGCCATGGCCATTACAGGGGTAGCCACCGAGCTCCTCTGATTGACCCCGTGGAACATGCCCGCTCCTATGCACGCCCATGCCCGAGCCTGCAGCTCTTCTTCCGCGCTCGAGGGGCCACTCCCTCTCCATGCCCACGCCCGTGCTATACCGCGTCGGTCGCGCCCGCCGCTGCCGTCGCACTCACGCAGCCACCGCACTACTGTGCACCGTGCGACACACACCCTGGCCGCGCGCCACACTCTCGCTGGATGTGCTCCCCCCGTCTACTGCCGCCTATCCCTTCACTTGCCCCGCTGTCACGCACCTGCCTCGCGCCGCCTCCAGTCGTGGCCATCTTCTGCCGGCCGCCCCCTCAGCCACGTCGACCGCATCTCTGCCCTCTACCGTCGGCCGCTCGCCTTGCCTGCTACGTGTTGCTTTCTGCTGCTATGCGCTGCTCTACCGTTGGTACGCTGCTGCGCCATGCCCTCGATACCGCCGTGGACAAATGTGGCGGAGGGATTGTTAATGGAGTACGAGAAGGAGGTGGCGTAGAAGGTGTGGAGAGGCAGGAGGTCTGGGGCGGTGTCACCTGGCCGTGGTGGAGGTGTTTATGCGAGAAGGAGCCGGAGTGGAAGGAGAGGTCACAATTGGAAAGGATCGCAAAAAAATCATAACCCAGGGATCTCAATTCAAAAAAATGGTAATATCGATGGAGGGGTGATTTCCTTCAATAGGTGGAAAACATAGGAAATATTGGTTGTTATCAAGGAAAGGTAAAAATTTAGGAAAGTTAAGACTTTTGAACTGATTTCTATGCAAATGGGGTTTTATTGTTTGGTAACGTGATATCGGTACACCTGCCCGTTTGTGACGTGTCTGATTAGGAAAGTTTGCAAATGTTAAGAAACTATTTATTAGGAGAAAAGTTGTGACGTGTCTGTTATTTGTTTCCTAAAACAAATTTCACTAATAAGAGAAATCGATTGATTTAGATAAGTTAGGAAAGTTAGATTAAAATGTATTATTTGTTTCCTGAAAATCTGTTATTTTTTTCCTAAGACAAATTGAACCAATAAAAGGAATCGATTGGTTTGCATAATTTAAGGAAGTTAGATTAAAATGTATTATTTGTTTCCTGAAAATCTGTTATTTGTTTCCTAAGACAAATTGAACCAATAAAAGGAATAGATTGATTTGCATAATTTAAGGAAGTTAGATCCGTGATTTGTTATACGTTAGGAAAGTTCTTGTTGTAATAAAGAGTAGAGAGAAAAATAAACCGATGGACCAGGGTGGGAGGGGTGGTGGGAGGAGAGACAAAAAACCAGCGAAAATAAACCGCTGACCAGGGTGGGAGGGGTGGTGGGAGGAGAATCGAAAAAAACCCAGCGAAAATAAACCACGGAGACAATTCACCAACTCGTCCAGTAGGAGTAGAGATACACCCCACTACCACCACCCCCTCAGAAACAAAATGAATAATGATAAAACTTGCACACAATATGTACAGAAATTATGTTTTTTTTATAATATGCAAGAATAAACATATGTTAGTGAAACTTTTGCAAAAAAGATGTTTTCTCATAAGAAATGAATTAGCGGAGTTGATAATACCCTTAAAGAAGAAACAAAAAAATAGAAAAAAATCATACTAATGAAGTCTTCTAAGCTAAAATGAATCATTGGCATTTAATATTACCCTTGAAGAATAAAGAAAATAAAAATCTGAAAGTTGACAGTACCTTTCAAGAAGAAGGGCGATAAAAAACAAGTAATGGCAATATTTGCATGCAATTTACATGAAAATTGCACTTTCTTATAATATGCAAGAATAAAGGTATTACTGTTAAAGAAAGAAAATGAAATGAATTTAAAATTAAAATTAAAACAAAATAATAAACTTTTCTAGGGAAGGATAAAACCATTCAAGAAGACCGAAAATAAATCATAAACAAAATAATGAAATTTTCTAGGGAAGATTGAAACCCTTTAAGAAGAAAGAAAATAAAAAAAACAACAACAAAACAAAATAATTAAGTTTTCTAGGGAAGAATGAAACCCTTTAAGAAGAAAGAAAATAAAGAAACAAAAACAAAATAATGAAGTTTTCTATGAAAGAATGAAACACTTTAAGAAAACAAAATACAAAAACTAAAACTAAAACAAAATAATGAAGTTTTCTATGTAGGAATGAAACCATTTAAGAAGAAAGAAAAAATAAAAAATAAAACAAATACTGAATAGGGGAAAATGAAACCCCTTAAGAAGAAAGAAAAATAAAAAATAACTTGCACACACCTATGCCTGGAAATTGCACTTCTGTAATATGCCAAAAATAAGCATATACAGTGCAATGTTGCTCTCTACTATAATTTGCACACATGGTGTATCATACTTGTGTGTATACTTACTTACAAACACAAAAATGAAGGTAAAATTTTCTAAGAAGAAATGAAGTATAGTGGCATTGGTACCACTCTTTAGGAAGAAAGGAATTCAAAAATAATAATGATGCAATTTGCACACAATTTCCACATAAATTGCAATTTTCTAGTTATCTAAGAATAAACATATAATAGTGAATTTTACCTAAAAACGAAGTTTTTAAACAAGGAACGAATAAGTGGCATTGGTATTGTCCTTGTAAATAGGAAATGAATTAAAAACTAAACATGGTAAAACAAATAAAGTTTTTTAAGAGGGAATAAATTAGCGACATTGGTATTACTCTTAAGAAGAAGAAAATAAGGAAAAACTTGCACACAACTTTACAATGAAATTGCACTTTTTATAATATGCAGTGAATACACATATAATAACGTATAATTTACACACATATTGTATAGTAGTTTCATGCATACATACACATAATAACAGAAAAATGTATTTAATTAGCAAAAAATAGTACAAAACAATTAGCATTTGTATTACCCTTAAAGAATAAAGAAAACAGAAAACAAAATTAGCACAAAATTCAGTTTTTATAATATGTAGAATAAATATATAAGAATGAAGTTGCCGTACTGTAATGTAATTTGTACATGTAGTACTTGCATGTATACATTTTCACGCACTCAACATCTGAAAATACACGTAAAGAAAAAAACTCAGCTGAAAAATAAAAAATCTACACGTGCAAAAAACAAAAGCAAACCCATGGAAAAAAAACATGCACGCACCAAAATTCAGCCCAAGAATGAAATCGACTGACCCAAAATAGGTGTCAATCAAATCCAAACAGCCCAATACCACCAGCAAAACATGACAGAAAAAAAGAAAAACTACACAAATCTTAAAGTACAATCCAAAGGCCAGAAAATCGATTGACCACAAAACAAAAATTCAGCTGACTGAAATCTAGCTAAAGTGGTATCGATCACTCTCAACTTGATCAATTGGATGTGTTGACTTGTTCATCAAATAGCCTGCAAGTATGTAACACTGCATCCATTTGTCTATCGATCTATTTATTTATTATATTATCACAAAATAAAAGATAGAAAAGCCGCCACACTTTTAAATTCTAACAACAAAAGTGTGCATGGTATCTGTCTAAATGCGGTCCGTCTCCTCCCTTCGGACCCTTCCACACAGTCGCCGCCTCCTACCTCCCCATCCTCCCTTCCCCTCGCCGCTGCTAGACCAGTTGGGCTAAGTCCCAGCTCTATTCAATGAAGGCGGCGGGCAGGGATGTCTCAACTCTCCCTTCAATGGTGAGATGTGATCTACAGACTATGACTTGAGGCACAGTGTATGACTATGCAGCAGTGGTGGTGGTGTTTTAGGCCGGGCCGGCGATCTCTGGTGGCGAGGCATCGATGGTTGTGATCCCATCTGCAGGTTCGTGGGGCGATGGTGGTGACCGTCTGTGTCCAAACGAGGCGGTCCTCTGCTCGGGCACACGGATGGCGTTGTGGGTTTGCGTTGTTAGGCAGTTGTCGTAACAAGTTGGACGGTCTTGGACCGTCAAATCCTGTGTCAACGACACGTATGTTTTGACCAATTCAGCCACCACAATAGAGACGCGGAGCATGAGGACAGTTCACCGAAGTGTCCCAAATTAAGATTTTGGTGATGCCAGTGACCTTCCTCCCTCACTAATCTTCGTCGCACGAGCGACCGCAACTTTCGTCATTCCGAGCCTTTGGCGGCAATTGCCATTTGTTGCTTGACTGGATGCTTGTGCTGGCTTGGTCATCGCTTGCGTGGAATCTCACGCAAGACCATGCCATGCATGTAGTTGCTTGGATAGCAGAAAGTGGTGGCGAAAATACATGATGACTTTGATTCGGTGGTGATTCTCAAGTACCTGGTCACAAGTTGCCGGGGAAAACCCTAAGTCTGACCCTGTTTGATTATACCTGGCATGGTTATACCCCTGTTGAGCCAATCTGAATCAGCTCGTATTGCATACAATAACATCATTGACTATATCAGCAATTAACATATTGCACGTAATGATAGCGAATCATACATACATAGGTCTTCCTTAATCATACTTTCAAAATATATGGCTTCCTGGAATATGTGTGTCATTTTTCTTTACTATTGCTTCAGTGCATTTTTCATTCCATGGCCGGTGACGTACAATCTAATGAAGAAGGCTATAGTATACTTTGCAATGCAATTTTATTTTGTAATGCTTGGTCTGTGTCTAGTTGTTGTTTCGTTGTTCTAGCTATTGTTTTCTTCGATAAATATCAAATATAAGATGCCCTTTAGGTGTCTCTTTAAAAAATGCAAATTTTATGACCTTTTTTCTATCATGTGGCTACAAACTAATGGTAAAAGAGTTATATTGGCCCTGGCAAAAGAAATGAGATAGACGGAAAATGCCTCTATTTTATACACCACTATTTTACCCTCTCGCAATGTGACAAGGTGAAGTCTTCCTCTCCTTGACCTTCGTGCGCGAGCCCGTGGATTCACCTCCCCTCTATCTGTCGCTCCAGTGGCCGATCGCGTTGAGGGGAATCCTGGTGCCTTGTCTCTGGCTTGTAGATAGGATAGGGCTTTAGTCCCCGTAGGGGCTACGCTTGGGCGGATGGTGATGATGATATAGACCTGGGGTAGGGTCATAGGCCTGACATATACGCCCTACCCAAGGTCACCATCCTAGAAGTGAAGAAGCTCAAGAGACAATAGGGAGAACCCAACAGAGGCGTCGAGTGACTTCTGATAACCTACAAGTATAGGGGGTCAATTGTAGCCTCTTTCGATAAGTAAGAGTGTCGAACCCAACGAGGAGCTAAAGGTAGAACAAATATTCCCTCAAGTTCTATCGACCACCGATACAACTCTACGCACGCTTGACGTTCGCTTTACCTAGAACAAGTATGAAACTAGAAGTACTTTGTAGGTGTTTTTGGATAGGCTTGCAAGAAGATAAAGAGCGCGAAAATAAAAGCTAGGGGCTGTTTAGATAAAGACACAACTAAATTAGTTTTAGTAGAGAGCTTTTTGTTACGAGAAAGTTATTTGTCCCTAGGCTATCGATAACTAGACCGGTAATCATTATTGAAATTTTATTTGAGGGAGAGGCATAAGCTAACATACTTTCTCTACTTGGATCATATGCACTTATGATTGGAACTCTAGCAAGCATCCGCAACTACTAAAGATCATTAAGGTAAAACCCAACCATAGCATTAAAGTATCAAGTCCCCTTTATCCCATACGCAAACAACCTACTTACTGGTCTGTGCTTCACACTCACGCCACCCACCATAAGCAAATCATGAACATATTGCAAACCCTACAGCGGAATCCCTCACGCTATGCCGACACGGAGAGCACCATAGGACAGCACCAATAATAAAACATGCAACTCAAACCAATCTTGATCATCAAATAGCCCATAGGACAAGACGGATCTACTCAAACATCATAGGATAGCCACACATCATTGGGAAATTATATATAGCATTGAGCACCAAGTTTAAGTAGAGATTACAGCGGGTAAGAGAGAGGTTACACCGCTGCATAGAGGGGGGAAGAGTTGGTGATGATGGTGGTGAAGTTGTTGGTGAAGATTGCGGTGATGATGATGGCCACGGCGGCGTTTCGGCGCCACTGGAAGAGAAGGGGAGAGGGGGGCCCTTCGTCTTCTTCTTCCTTGACCTCCTCCCTAGATGGGAGAAGGGTTTCCCCTCCGGTCCTTGGCCTCCATGGCATGGGAGGGGCGAGAGCCCCTCCGAGATTGGATCTATCTCTCTGTTTCTCCGTTCTCTTCTCCTGCCCTTTCACCGTTTCGGGTATATATGGAGATCCGTAACTCCGATTGGATTGAAACCTTCGCCGTGATTTTTACCAAAAAATAGCTTTCTTGCGGCCGAAGAAGGGCATCAACCGCCTTACGGGTGGCCCACGAGGGTCAGGGGCGCGCCCCCCTACCTCGTGCCCACCTCGGACACCGTTTCGTGATGATCTTTCTTCGGACTTTCCAAATATTCCAAAAAATCTCCGTCCATTTTATCCCGTTTGGACTCCGTTTGATATGGATATTCTGCGAAACCAAAAACATGCAATGCAGACAGGGGTAGCCTTTGAGCCTTTGGATCAATATGTTAGTCCCAAAAATAGTATAAAAAGTTGCCAAAAAGTATATGAAAGTTGAATAATATTGCCATGGAACAATAAAAAATTGTAGATACGAAGGAGACGTATTAGCATCCCCAAGCTTAATTCCTGCTCGTCCTCGAGTAGGTAAATGATAAAAAGATAATTTTTGATGTGGAATGCTACCTAGCATAATCTTGATCATATGTCTAATTATGGCATGAATATTAATAACGAGTGATTCAAAGCAATAGTCTACCATTTGACATAAAAACAATAATACTTCAAGCCCACTAATAAAGCAATCATGTCTTTTCAAAATAACATGGCCAAAGAAAGTTATCCCTACAGAGTCATATAGTATGGCTATGCTCCATCTTCACCACACAAAATATTCACATCATGCACAACCCCGATGACAAGCCAAGCAATTGGTTCATACTTTTTAACGCGCTTCAGCTTTTTCAACCCTCACGCAATACATGAGCGCAAGCCATGGATATAGCACTACGGGTGGAATAGAATAATATGATGGGGGTTATGTGGAGAAGACAAAAAAAGGATAAAGTCTCACATCGACGTGGCTAATCAACGGGCTATGAAGATGCCCATCAATTGATGTCAATGTGAGGAGTAGGGATTGCCATGCAACGGATGCACTAGAGCTATAAGTATATGAAAGCTCAAACTAAAACTAAGTGGGTGTGCATCCAACTTGCTTGCTCATGAAGACCTAGGGCATTTGAGGAAGCCCATCGTTGGAATATACAAGCCAAGTTCTATAATGAAAATTCCCATTAGTATATCAAAGTGATAACTCAAGAGACTCTCTATATATGAAGAACATGGTGCTACTCTGAAGCAAAAGTGTGGTAAAAGGATAGTAACATTGCCCCTTTTCCTTTTTTTTGTGGGCTTCTTCGGCCCCCTTTTTTATTTAGGCTTCTTTGGCCTCTCTTTTTTTTATTTTTTTTATTTTTTTGATGGGCAATGCTCTAACAATGATGATCATCACACTTTTATTTACTTACAACTCGATATAATAACTCGATACTAGAACAAAGATATGACTCTATATGAATGCCTCCGGCGGTGTACCGGGATGTGTAATGATCTAGCGTAGCAATGACATCAAAAAATGGACAAGCCATGAAAACATCATGCTGGCTATCTGATACGTCTCCAACGTATCTATAATTTTTGATTGCTCCATGCTATATTATCTATTGTTTTGGACTATATTGGGCTTTATTTTCCACTTTTATATTACTTTTGGGACTAACCTATTAACCGGAGGCCCATCCCAGAATTGCTGTTTTTTGCCTATTTCAGTGTTTCGAAGAAACGGAATATCAAACGGAGTCCAAATGGAATCAAACCTTCGGGAACGTGATTTTCTCATCAGATAAGATCCAGGAGACTTGGACCCTCCGTCAAGAAAGCCACGAGGCGGTCACGAGGGTAGAGGGAGTCCTGGATTAGGGGGTGTCCGGATAGCCGAACTATCACCGTTGGCCGGACTCCTAGACTATGAAGATACAAGATTGAAGACTTCGTCCCGTGTCCGGATGGGAATTTCCTTGGCATGGAAGGCAAGCTTGGCGATACGGATATGTAGATCTCCTACCATTGTAACCGACTCTGTGTAACCCTAACTGAGGGAGTCCCAGAATAGGGGGTGTCTGGATAGCCGGACTATCGTCACGGCCGGACTCCAAGACTATGAAGATACAAGATTGAAGACTTCGTCCCGTGTCCGGATGGGACTTTCCTTGGCGTGGAAGGCAAGCTTGGCGATACGGATATGTAGATCTCCTACCATTGTAACCGACTCTGTGTAACCCTAACCTATCCGGGTGTCTATATAAACCGGAGGGTTTTAGCCGTGGGGACGAACAACAATCATACCATAGGCTAGCTTCTAGGGTTTAGCCTCCTTGATCTCGTGGTAGATCCACTCTTGTACTACCCATATCATCAATATTAATCAAGCAGGAGTAGGGTATTACCTCCATCGAGAGGGCCCGAACCTGGGTAAAAACATTGTGTCCCTTGTCTCCTGTTACCATCCGCCTAGACGCACAATTCGGGACCCCCTACCCGAGATCCGCCGGTTTTGACACCGACATTGGTGCTTTCATTGAGAGTTCCTGCGTATGCGTCACCGATAGGCCCGATGGCTCCTTCGATCATCAACAACGACACGGTCCAGGTGAGACTTTTCTCCCGGACAGATCTTCGTATTCGGCGGCTCTGCGCTGCGGGCCAATTAAGCAGCCATCTGGAAGCAGATCGAAGCTTCGCCCCAGCCATCAGGTCAGGTTTGGAAGTTTGAACTATACAGTCGATATCCGCGGAGACTTGATCTTCGACGGATTCGAGCCGGGGCCAAGCGTGCCGCACTGTCTCGATCGGCATGATCTAGCTCTGCAGACGAACAGTGCCCTGGCGGCCGCACCAGCATCTGCTTCGACCCTTAATCCGGAGCCGGATTCCCCGATCGAGGATGAGTGGTTGGACACCGCCTCGGGGGCTACAATCTCTACGGCGATCGAGCCGAACTCCATCCCTGTCCTTTGCGAAGACCTCGACTCCAGGGTGCCGGACTCCTCTCCGGACTCCGAACCCTCCGCGCCCCTGCCAATCGAATCCGATTGGGCGCCGGTCATGGAGTTCACTGCCGCGGACATCTTTCAGCACTCGCCCTTTGGCGACATCCTGAATTCATTAAAGTCTCTCTCTTTATCAGGAGAGCCCTGGCCGGACTACGGACAGGAAGGTTGGGATGCGGACGACGAAGAAATTCAACGCCCACCCACCACCCACTTTGTAGCCACCGCCGATGATTTAACCGACATGCTCGACTTCGGCTCAAGACATCGACGGTATGGACGGCGATGCCGGAGACGACCAAGACCCAGCGCCTACGAGGGCCTTTGGAAGGCCACCTCGTCATCGACATATACATGGTGGATATCCCAAAAGATGGGAACAGCGATGGAACAACGAAGGATGACCCTCCAAAGCAACAAGCGCCGCGTCGGGCGCCGTTCTAAATCCGCCACAGCAAAAGCGGTGATTCCGATGCACGGAGATAATAACACCGGACAGCACCGAAGACAACCCTCCAACAGGACTCCGCGGGAGGAGGAGAAGCAGAATCCGCACGACGGTCTGCGGCAGAAAGAGAGGTCGAGGACGATAATTACGCGCCTCCCTCCGAAGATGAGGCAAGCCTCGACGACGACGATTTGTCGTGCCTGAGGATCTCGCCGAACAGGAGCGTTTCAAACGCGGGCTTATAGCCACGGCAAGCAGCCTCAAGAAAAAGCAGCAGCAGCTTAGAGCTGATCAAGACCTGCTAGCTGACAGATGGACTGAAGTCCTCGCAGCCAAAGAGTATGAACTCGAGCGCCCCTCCAAAAGCTACCCCAAGCGAAGGTTGTTGCCTCGATCGGAGGAGGAAGCACCCAAGTCACCAGCGCCTTACGACATGGCAGATCCGGCCACCCCGTGGCCGCGATAGAGAAGCCTCTCGGCCCTCCGCTCAAGCCACACCCCGACGCCGCTCAAAAAGTACCAAGGCACGGGAAAACGCGCCGGACTTGCGAGATATATTGGAGGATAAGGCAAAACATACAAGATTGATCTACGGATCGCCTGGGCGCCCAACGACGCGGGATGATTACCATCGCGTCGGATACAGCAAACCTGGTCGGGCCGAACACAGTAGACAAAGCTCATATGAGCTACGTCGTGATATAGCCCAATACAGAGGCGCCGCACACCCACTATGCTTCACAGATGAAGTAATGGATCATCAAATCCCCGAGGGCTTCAAACCCGTAAACATCGAATCATATGATGGTACCACAGATCCTGCGGTCTGGATCGAGGACTATCTCCTCCATATCCACATGGCCCGCGGTGATGATCTACATGCCATCAAATACCTCCCACTCAAGCTCTCAACAGCTTGCCAGCAGAATCAATTGGTTGTTGGGAGGACCTAGAAGCCGCATTCCTTGATAACTTACAGGGCACATATGTGCGACAATCAGACGCCGATGACCTCAGCCACATAATCCAGCAGCCAGAAGAATCGGCCAGACAATTCTGGACACGGTTCCTAACAAAGAAAAATCAAATCGTTGACTGTCCGGATGCAGAGGCCCTTGCAGCCTTCAAACATAACATCCATGACAGGTGGCTTGCCCGGCACCTAGGACAGGAAAAGCCAAAATCCATGGCAGCCCTCACAACACTCATGACCCGCTTTTGTGCGGGAGAGGACAACTAGCTAGCTCGAAGCAACAACTTGGCCAAACATCCTGATAGTTCGGATACCAAGGACAACAATGGCAGGTCGCATCGCAACAAGAACAAGCGTCGCATTAACGGCGATAGCACTGAAGATACGGTCGTCAATGCCGGATTCAGAGGCTCTAAACCCGGTCAGCGGAAGAAGCCATTCAAAAGAAATACCTAGGGCCCGTCCAACTTGGACCGAATACTCGATCGCTTGTGCCAGATACATGGCACCCCCGAAAAACCAGCCAATCACACCAACAGGGACTGTTGGGTGTTCAAGCAAGCGAGCAAGTTAAGTGCGAACTCAATGACAAGGGGCTGCATAGCGATGGCGAGGAAGAGCCCGACCCCGAACAATAGAGGACGGAAAGGGTTTTCCCACGCAATTGCGGACGGTGAACATGATATACGCAACCCATATACCCAAAAGGGAGCGGAAGCGTGCACTAATGGACGTATATGCGATGGAGCCAGTCGCCCCGAAGTTCAACCCATGGTCTTGCTGCCCGATAACCTTCGATCGAAGGGACCACCCCACTAGCATCCGTCACGGCGGTTTCGCCGCATTGGTTCTTGACCCAATTATCGACGGATTTCACCTAACCGTAGTCCCGATGGGCGGCGGCGGCAACTGAACCTGCTTTATCGTGATACGGTCGCCAAAATGGGCATAGACCCCTCAAGGATTAAACCTACAAAGACGACTTTAAAGGCGTCATACCGGGTGTAGAGGCCAGTTGTACGGGCTCGGTAACACTTGAAGTGGTCTTCGGATCCCCTGATAACTTCCGAAGCGAAGAGTTAATCTTCGACATCGTCCCATTCCGCAGCGGCTATCATGCACTGCTCGGACGAACCGCATTTGCAAAGTTCAATGCGGTGCCGCACTATGCATACCTCAAGCTCAAGATGCCAGGCCCTCGAGGAGTAATCACGGTCAATGGAAACACCGAACGATCTCTCCGAACGGAGGAGAACACGGCGGCCCTCGCGGCGGAGGTACAAAGCAGCCTCTCACAGCAACTCTCGAGTCCGGCCATTAAGTGTCCGGACAACATCGCCAAGCGCGCCCGGAGTAACCTACAACAAGACCGCCTGGCACGATTCAAGCACGCGTAGCAATCCGGCCCCAACCCCAGCCCTCGCGAAATTGCGAAGCTAGTGTTACGTGTAAATAATTACGCTCTGGAGATACCATGGGCATATGGGGAGGGGCAAGACCACGGCATGCCAAGAATGCGGCTCGACCGCACCAGGGGCTCCCGATTGTGTCATTCTTTTCCTTTTTTCCTTTTTTCTTCCTTTTTCTTACTTTCGGGACTTCGTCTTTCAGAAGTCCTGTCCGGCACTAGAATCGCCGAGCTCATGATGCAACAGCCAGGGAAGCAGTAAGCCACGTCGAAGTGTTCAGGTGGTCTCTCTTACGAGCATTATACCTGTTTTACATACCATCCCGCAGCTTACCCCTGGAGGGGGACATGTCAGATAGTCCCATCCCTTGCTTATCGCACTATTTATATCGTTCTGCTTTCATTGCAGTACCTTTTTGGATAAACAATACATAGCTTTTGCCTATTATTGCACTCCTTTCTTTATCTATACATTTGTTCATTTCACGGCATGTTGCAACCGTACACTTTGGTACGGCCAATACACCAGGGGCTTGAGTATCCCAAAATTATGGTGTGATAAGTCCGAAAACTTCCACAAGTGCGGCACCCCGAACTTTTAGCATTATATGAATCGGCTCCGAATCATGTCTTGGGACAATAGTTGGGTTTGCCCGGCTCCCGTGTTTTGGTACCTTACATTCCGTTATATCGGCTAAGGTAGCACCGGGAGAACCATCACGATTGTGCCCCGGTTGAGCTGGGTCGAGCACCTCCGGAGAAAGCTAAAACTGACCCGTCATGATAGGGCGAGAGCGATCGCTGTTCGAGAGGTTTTTCGGGTCCCTAAAGACTTATGCCGCTTAGAGCGAGGAACTGGAATTGTCCGCCAAGGCGTGGATAGCGCCCGAACTCGGTCTTCGAATTCTAGGGCTTCACGAAATTTAAAATTATAGAATTCTATGGCTAAGTGAGAGTGTTCAAGCATTATAAGTCCGGTTGCCTTGTTCGTTGTGTTGAGCGCCTCCCAAGATGGACCCAAGAATGGGAACAAGAGTGCTCAAGTTTATCCCGAACACCCCAAAGACTTTCGTGGCATGGGGGCTGAAGCCAACGACTTGCCATCTCTCAAATTTGATAAATGGCCGCCTGAAGGTAATATTTTAAATTAACAAGCGTTGCTTAAGCGCATATGAACAAGCTTTCAGCGTCAGGATAACAAATGCGAGCCTATTCAAAATTACATCTTTGGAGCACTCATCCGCTATTCGTGGGCACCCTTCAGAGGCCCTCATAGTACATTTCGGGCGGCGATGCTCCTTGCCCTTGATGGCCTGTCCGTCACAAGCTTCTCCGCATCCAGCTTGCCCCAGTGCACTTTAGCACGGGCAAGGGCCCGACGGACCCCTTCAATGCAGACGGAGCGCTTGATGACTTCAATCCGTGGACAGGCATCCACCAGCCGCTGCACCAAGCCGATGTAGCTCCCGGGCATGGCCTCCAATGGCCACAGCCGCGTTATAAGGCCCTTCATGGCCTGTTCGGCGACCTTGTGGATCTCGACCAGGTGCTTCAGCTGGTCGCTCAGGGGCACCGGATGTTCGGCCTCGACATCGAGACCAGAACACCTTTTCCGTCGAGCTCCCCTCCTTGGCGCGGTAGAATGCGGCGACGCCGGACACACTACGGGCAAATCTGCGAATGCTCCTGGAGAGCTACGAATCCGGGTAATTAATAGTTAATTCACTTTCACATGCTTGCTTTGCATAAAGAATGCCTTACCCGCCGCTATCTTCTTTAACGACTCAATTTCTTGGAGGGCTTTTTGGGCCTCGGCCTTGGCAGCTTTGGCACTCTCAAGAGCCGAGGCGAGCTCAGACTCTCGAGTCTTCGAGTCACGCTCCAAACTCTCATGTTTTTCCACGAGAGTTTGGAGCTCTTGTGGTACCTTGGCCAGCTGCGCCTCCCCCTTCTCTCACTCGTTGCGTTCCGCAGCCGCTTTGTTTTCGGCCACGGACACCGCTTCCTTCAGGGTCGCCACCTCGTTCGTGGCCCCTGCAGTACCCATGTTATTCCTGTTATCTTTTGCAACCGAAACCTTTCTATATGGTATTTCTTTAATAAGGTACTACGTACCTTCCTTGTCCTCGAGCTGCTTCTTGGCAAGGCCGACCTCGTTCTCGGACCGCTCGAGGCTCTGCTTCTTGTCGACCTCCATGATCCCGGTCTTGGTAGAGGTCGGCCAAGCGCCTGCATTCCCATATTGACATACTTATGTTAGACTCCTGCGTATATCTTTTAGATCCTTAGTCCGCTTTTCTTTCCGAACACCGAACTAAGCATCAGGGGCTCTTGTCTATGCGGTAATATTTTTACATATTCTAAACTTACCTCAAAGCCTGTTAGAAGGCTGGTACAGGCTTCGGTCAGCCCGCTCTTGGCGGACTGAACTATCCGGATCACCGCACTCATAACAGTGCGGTGCTCCTCCTCGATGGAGGCGCCGTTGAGCGCCTCCAGTAAGCTATCCTGTGCCTCCGGTTGGACGGAGGACACTAGCATCTTACCCTTCTTGCGAAGGGACCACTTGCCGCACTCCGGAACCGCTGAAGGTTCCGGCATGGAGTCCGGACAAGGGTCGGGCTTAGAGCCCCTGGGGGTCTTGCCCCCCACGCGCCTGGAGTCCGGGAGATTGCCTTGTGGCACCTCTTGCGCCACCTCCTCTTGACCAAGCCCCCCTTGGGGCCCCACCATGGCGTCGTCATGGCGTGAAGGCGAGGAGGCAGTCGGAAGCGGTACTCTCCATTTCAGACGAGCGGGGTAGCTCGATGAATCGGCGAACTTCGCCCTTAGGCGAGCTGCACGGTTGTTCGGAATTAGAGAACACTCTGCAATAATAAAAAGCCATGGGTATCCGGACACTTACGATCTCGCCAGGGGCTTGGCCCTTGTAGGCCAATCCTCCTCCTCGTCGTCGATGTTGGTGGAGAAGTCCGGAGGAAGGGTTCTTCCCTTCTTGGACCCTCCGGCCTCCCCAGTTGGGGCGGCCTTCCTTTTCCTCTCCTCCCCCGCTGGGGGAGAAGCTTCTTCTTCCTCCTCCTCGTCCTCAGGAGAAGATTCTGCTTCAGAATCTGACAGCACCTGGCGTCGAGAGCTCCTTCGAGTTCCCGTGGCCTCCTTCTTGGCCTTCTTCTCCGGCACCACATGTGGTGCCGGAGCCAAGAGCTGGCTAATCGAGGCGTCCGCTGAGTCTTCGGCAAAGGAGCCGGACGATTAATCTGTCCGGGCGTCTTCAGCCAGTCCTGTCAAAGAATAGGGAGTTTTTAGATCCCACGTAGAGTCAATCTATGAAAAAAGAGTCCCGTAAAGGGTAAAATAACTTACCTCGCCGGCTTGACGCAGCGAGCTGTATCCGCGATCTTTGTTAGCAGATGCGGGGGCTTCGGCGCCCTTGAACAGCACCTTCCAAGCATCTTCGTACGTAGTATCGAAGAGCCGGCTCAAGGTTCGGTGTTGTGCCGGATCGAACTCCCACAAATTGAAGGCCCATTGTTGTCATGGGAGAATCCGGCAGATAAGCATCACCTGGATTATGTCGACAAGCCTGAGATTCTTGTCCACCAGGTTTCGGACGCATGTTTGGAGTCCGGATAGCTCGTCTGAATCCCCCCACTTCAGGCTCGTCCCTTTCCATGACGAGAGCCGTGTGGGGAAGCCAGATCTGAATTCGGGGGCCGCCACCCATTCAGGGTCGCGTGGCTCGGTGATGTAGAACCACCCCGATTGCCACCCCTTTATTGTCTCCACAAAGGAGCCCTCGAGCCATAGGACTTTGGCCATCTTGCCGACCATGGCGCCTCCGCACTCCGCTTGAAGGCCGCCCACAACCTTCGGCCTGACATTAAAGGTCTTCAGCCATAGGCCGAAGTAGGGCTAGATGCAGAGGAAGGCCTCGCACACGACGATAAACGCCGAGATGTTGAGGACGAAATCCGGGGCCAGGTCGTGGAAGTCCAGGCCGTAGTAGAACATGAGCCCAAGGACAAATGGATGAAGTGGAAAACCTAGTCCGCGGAGGAAGTGGGGGAGGAACACCACCCTCTCATGGGGCCTGGGGATTGGAATGAGCTGCCCCGCGTCGGGCAGCTTGTGCGCGATATCGCCGGACAAGTATCCGGCCTCCCGAAGTCTTGTGATGTGCCCCTCCATGACGGAGGAGGCCATCCATCTGCCTCCCACTCCTGACATGGTTGGAGAAGGTTGAGGAGGAATGTGCGGACTTGGGCGCTAGAGCTCGAGTGCGCGGAAATGGATGAGCAAAGGAGGAAGAAGGCGTAGGTGAGAAGGTGGATCCTTATCCCCTTATATGGAAGGACGAAGCTATGCGTCCCCCACCAGCCTGGTAAAACTCTCTTATCTCCCAAGCGCCGTAATCAATGGCGCAGATGGGTTACCCACGTCAGTATTGATGAGAATCCCAGAATAAGGGGGCACGATCTATGCTTTGATAAGATGTGCCAAGGAAACCGCCTCGCTAAACGCGCTAAGGTGGAACGATAAAGAAACGATTCATAAAAAGGCCTGGCCGTGGTGTGATGTCACGCCGCGGAATACGTTAGCAGATCTGTGCAAAAGTTATTCTCTCTACGGTGTTATGTGGAACAGAGCCGGACACTATCCTGGTGTTCAAAACCTTCTATGAAGTATTCGGAGGAGGAACCCGCCTTGCAATGCCGAAGACAATATGCGCGCCGGACTCGTCATCATTGAAGCCTGGTTCAGGGGCTACTGAGGGAGTCCCGGACTAGGGGGTGTCGGGATAGCCGGACTATCGTCACGTCCGGACTCCAAGACTATGAAGATACAAGATTGAAGACTTCGTCCCGTGTCTGGATGGGACTTTCCTTGCCGTGGAAGGCAAGCTTGGCGATACGGATATGTAGATCTCCTACCATTATAACCGACTCTATGTAACCCTAACATATCCGGTGTCTATATAAACCAGAGGGTTTTAGTCCGTAGGACGATCAACAATTATACCATAGGCTAGCTTCTAGGGTTTAGCCTCCTTGATCTCGTGGTAGATCCACTCTTGTACTACCCATATCATCAATATTAATCAAGCAGGAGTAGGGTATTACCTCCATCGAGAGGGCCCGAACCTGGGTAAAAACATCGTGTCCCTTGTCTCCTGTTACCATCCGCCTAGACGCACAGTACGGGACCCCCTACCCGAGATCCGCCGGTTTTAACACTGACACTAACCCTACCCGGTGTATATAAACCGGAGGGTTTTAGTCCATAGGACGAACAACAATCATACCATAGGCTAGCTCCTAGGGTTTAGCCTCTCTGATCTCGTGGTAGATCCACTCTTGTATTACCCATATCATCAATATTAATCAAGCAGGAGTAGGGTTTTACCTCCATCGTGAGGGCTCGAACCTGGGTAAAAACATCGTGACCCTTGTCTCCTGTTACCATCCGCCTAGGCGCACAGTTCGGGACCCCCTACCCGAGATCCGCCGGTTTTGACACCGACATTGGTGCTTTCATTGAGAGTTCCTCTGTGTCGTCATCCTTAGGCCCGATGGATCCTTCGATCATCAACAACGACGCGGTCCAGGTTGAGACTTTTCTCCCTGGACAGATCTTCGTATTTGGCGGCTTTGCACTGCGGGCCAATTCACTTGGCCATCTGGAGCAGATCGAAAGCTACGCCCCTGGCCATCAGGTCAGATTTGGGAGTTTGAACTACACGACCGACATCCGCGGAGACTTGATCTTTGACGGATTCGAGCCACAGCCAAGCGCGTCGCACTGTCTCGATGGGCACGATCTAGCACTGCCGCCGAATAGTGCCCTGGAGGCCGCACCAGTGTCCGCTCCGACCCTTAGCTCGGTGCCGACTCCGCCGATCGAGGACGAGTGGTTGGACACCGCCTCGGGGGCTATGATCTCTACGGTGATTAAGCCGAACTCCATCCCTGTCCTTTGCGAAGACCGTGACTCCAAGGTGCTGGACTCCGAACCCTCCGCGCCCCCCAATCGAATCCAATTGGGCGCCGGTTATGGAGTTCACTGCCGCGGACATCTTTCAGCACTCGCCCTTTGCCGACATCCTGAATTCACTAAAGTCTCTCTCTTTATCTGGAGAGCCCTGGCCGGACTACGGTCAGGAAGGTTGGGATGCGGATGATGAAGAAATTCAACGCCCACCCACTACCCACTTTGTAGCCACTGTCGATGATTTAACCGACATGCTCGACTTCGACTCCGACAACATCGACTGTATGGACGACGATGCTGGAGATGACCAAGAACCAGCGCCTACAGGGCACTGGAAGGCCACCTCGTCATACGACATATACATGGTGGACATCCCAAAAGATGGGAACGCCGATGGAACAGCGGAGGATGACCCCTCCAAGAAACAGCCCAAGCGCCGGCGTCAGCGGCGCAGCTCTAAATCCCGCCACAGCAAAAACGGTGATTCCGGCATGGGAGATAATAACACCCCGGATAGTGCCGAAGACAACCCCCTCCAGCAGGATTCAGCACAGGAGGAGGGAGAAGCTAGCCCTCATGATAGAGCGGCGGGGCGGGGAGGTGGAGGGCGATAATTATATGCCTCCCTCCGAAGATGAGGCAAGCCTCGGCGGCAGCAATTTGTCGTGCACGAGGATCCCGCCGAACAGGAGGCGTTTCAAACGTAGGCTTATGGCCACGGCAAGCAGCCTCAAGCAAAAGCAGCGGCAGCTTAGAGCTGACCAAGACCTGCTAGCGATGATGGACTGAAGTCCTTGCAGCCCGAAAATGCGAACTCGAACGCCCCTCAAGAGATACCCAAAATGCAGGCTGCTACCCCAATTAGAGGAAGCAGCACCCAAACCTACATCACCGGCTCATGATGCGGCCGACCGGCCACCCCGTGGTCGCGACAGAGAGGCCTCTAGACCCTCCATTCAAGCCGCACTCCGCCGCTTGAAAAGTACCAAGGCACGGGAAACGCGCGGACCTGCGAGACATATTGGAGGACAAGGCAAGGCAAACAAGATCGATCTACGGATCGCGTGGGCGCCCCGACACGCCGACGATAACCGTCACGCGGATACAGCAATTCCGGCGGGCCAAACACGATGGACAAAGCTCATTTGAGCTGCGTCATGATATAGCTCAATACGAGGCGCCAAGACACCCACTATGCTTCACGCAGACGAAGTGATGGATCATCAAATCCCGAGGGTTTCAAACCCGTAAACATCGAATAATCCGATGGCACAACCGATCCTGCAGCTTGGATCGAGGACTACCACCTCCATATCCACATGGCCCGCGGTGATGATCTACACGCCATCAAATACCTCCCACTCAAGCTTAAAGGACCAGCTCGGCATTGGCTTAACAGCTTGCCGGCCAGAATCAATTGGTTGTTGGGAGGACACGGAAGCCGCATTCCTTGATAACTTCCAGGCACATATGTGCGACCACCGCATCGATGACCTCACCCACATAATTCAGCAGCCGGAAGAATCGGCGCACAATTCTAGACACGATTCCTAACCAAGAAAAATCAAATTGTTGACTGTCCGGATCACGGAGGCCCTTGCAGCCTTCAAACATAACATCCGTGACGAGTGGCTTGCGGCACCTAGGACAAGAAAAGCGAAATCCATGGCAGCCCTCACAACACTCATGACCCGCTTTTGCGCGGGAGAGGACAGCTGGCTAGCTCGTAGCAACAACTTGACCAAAAACCCTGGTAGTTCGGATACCAAGGACAGTAATGGCAGGTCGCGTCGCAACAAGCACAAGCGCCGCATTAACGGCGATAATGCTGAAGATACGGCAGTCAATGCCGGATTCAGAGGCTCTAAACCCGGTCAGCGGAAAAAGCCGTTCAAAAGAAATACTCAGGGCCCGTCCAATCTGGACCGAATACTCGATCGCTCGTGCCAAATACATGGCACCCCCGAAAAACTAGCCAACCACACCAACAGGGATTGTTGGGTCTTCAAACAGGCAGGCAAGTTAAATGCCGAACTCAATGATAAGGGTCTGCATAGCAATGACAAGGAGGAGCCCCGGCCGCCGAACAATAGAGGACAGAAGGGCTTCCCCCCACAAGTGCGGACGGTGAACATGATATACGCAACCCACATACCCCAAAGGGAGCGGAAGCGTGCACTAAGGGACGTATATGCGATGGAGCCAGTCGCCCCAAAGTTCAACCCGTGGTCCTCCTGCCCGATCACCTTTGATCGAAGGACCACCCACTAGCATCCGCCACGGAGGATTCATCGCATTGGTTCTTGACCCATTCATCGGCCAATTCCACCTCACTAGAGTCCTGATGGACGGCGGTAGCAACTGAACCTGCTCTATCGTGATACAAAGGTCGCAAAATGGGCATAGACCCTCAAGGATTAAACCCACAAAGACGACCTTTAACGGCGTCATACCAGGTGTAGAGGCCAATTGTACAGGCTCAGTTACACTCGAAGTGGTCTTCGGATCCACGGATAACTTCCAAAGCGAAGAGTTAATCTTCGACATAGTCCCGTTCCGCAGCGGCTATCACGCACTGCTTGGACGAACCGCATTTGCAAAGTTCAATGCAGTCCGCACTACGCATACCTCAAGCTCAAGATGCCAGGCCCTCGAGGAGTTATCACGGTCAATGGAAACACCGAACGCTCTCTCTGAACGGAGGAGCATACGGCGGCCCTCGCGGCGGAGGTGCAAAGCAGCCTCCCACGGCAATTCTCGAGTCCGGCTACTAAACGTCCGGGCACCATCAAGCACGCCCGGAGTAATCTACACAAAGACCGCCTGGCACGATCCGAGCACGCGTAGCAATCCGGCCCCAACCCCAGCCCTCGCGAAATTGCGAAGCCAGTACTACCCGTACATAACTACGCTCCGGAGATACCATGGGCATAAGGGAGAGGGCACGACCACGGCATGCCTGCACGCGGCTCAACCGCACGAGGGCTCCGATTGTGTCATTCTTTTTCTTTCTTATTTTCTCTTACTTTCAGGACTCCATTTTCCGGAAGCCTGTCCGCACTAGAATTGCCGAACTCACGATGCAAGAGCCGGAAGCGAGCTACGTCGAGTGTCCGGTGGTCTCTACTACGACCATTATACCTGTTTTACATTCCATCCCGCAGCTTACCCCTGGAGGGGGACATGTTAAATAGTCCCATCCCTTGCTTATCGCACTATTTGTATCGTTCCGCTTTCATTGCAGTACCTTTTTGAATAAACAATACATAGCTTTTGCCTATTATTGCACTCCTTTCTTTATCTATATATATATATGTTCATTCATGTCATGTTGCACCCGTACACTTTGGTACAGCCAATACACCAGGGGCTTAAGTACCCCGAAAATATGGTGTGATAAGTCCGAACACTTTCACAAGTGCGGCACCCCGAACTTATAGCATTATATGCATCGGCTCGAATCATGTCTTGGGTCAATAGTTGGGTTTGCCCGGCTCCCATGTTTTGGTACCTTACGTTCCGTTATATCGGCTAAGGTAGCGCTGGGAGAACCACTGCGATTGTGCCCCGGTTGAGCTGGGTTGAGCACCTCAGTGGAGAAAGCTAAAACTGACCGTCATGATAGGGCGAGAGCCGATCGCTGTTCGAGAGGTTTTTTCGGGTCCCTAAAGACTTATGCCGCTTAGAGCGAGGAGTCGGCATTGTCCAGCCAAAGGCGTGGATAGCGCCACGAACTCGGTCTTCCGAATACTAGGGGCTTCACTAAATTTAAAATTATATAATTCTATGGCTAAGTGAGAGTGTTCAAGCACTATAGTCCGGTTGCCTTGTTCGTTTCGTTGAGCGCCTCCCTCGAAGGACCCAAGAATGGGAACAAGAGCGCTCAAGTTTATCCCGAACACCCCAGCACTCGTGGCATGGGGGCTGAAGCCAACGACTTGCCATCTCTCAAATTTGATAAACGGCCGCAAAGAAGGTAATATTTTAAATTCACAAGCGTTGCTTAGCGCATATGAACAAGTTTTCAGCGTACAGGATAACAAATGCGAGTCTATTCAAAAATTACATCTTTGGAGCATTCACCCGCTATAAGGCGGGCACCCTTTAGGAGGCCCTCATAGTACATTTCGGGCTTGCGATGTTCCTTGGCCTTCGGTGGCCCGTCCGTCACAAGCTTCTCAGCATCCAGCTTGCCCCAGTGCACTTTAGCACGGGCAAGGGCCCGACGGGCACCTTCAATGTAGACGGAGCGCTTGATGACTTCAATCCATGGACATGCGTCCACCAGCCGCCGCACTAGCCCGAAATAGCTTCCAGGCATGGCTTCCAATGGCCACAGCCGCGTTATGAGGCCCTTCATGGCCTGTTCGGCGACCTTGTGGAGCTCGACCAGCTGCTTCAGCTGGTCGCTCAGGGGCACCGGATGTCCGGCCTCATCATACTGAGACCAGAACACCTTTTCCGTCGAGATCCCCTCCTTGGCGCGGTAGAACGCAGCAAAGATCGTATTACACTACGGGCAGATCTGCGAATGCTCTGGAGAGCTCCGGATTCGGGTAAGTAATAGATAATCCACTTTCACATGCTTGCTTAGCATAAAGAATGCCTTACCCGCCGCTATCTTCTTTAATGATTCAACTTCCTGGAGGGCTTTTTGGGCTTCGGCCTTAGCGGCTTTGGCACTCTCAAGAGCCGAGGCGAGCTCGGACTCTCGAGTCTTCGAGTCACGCTCCAAACTCTCGTGTTTTTCCACGAGAGCCCGGAGCTCTTGCAGCACCTCCGCCACCCGCGCCTCCTGCTTCTCTCGCTCGGTGCGCTTCGCGGCCACTTTGCTTTCGGCCGCGGACACCGCTTCCTTCAGGGTCGCCACCTCGTTCGTGGCCCCTACAATACCCACGTTAGTCCTGTAATTTTTGCAACCAAATCCTTTCTATAAGGTATTACTTTAAGAAGGTATTACTTACCTTCCTTGTCCTCGAGCTGCTTCTTGGCAAGGCCGAGCTCGTTCTCGGACCGCTCAAGGCTCTGCTTCAATGCATTGACCTCCATGATCGATTGTGGCGGAGGTCGTGATGCAGCCTGAATTCCCATATTGACATACTTATGTTAGACTCCTGCGTATATCTTTTTAGATCCTCGACCGGTTTTTCCTTCCGAACACCGAACTAAGCATCGGGGAGACTCTTGTCTATGCGGTAATATTTTTACATATTCTAAACTTACCTCAAAGCCTGTTAGAAGGCTGGTACAGGCTTCATTCAGCCCACTCTTGGCGGACTGAACTTTCTGGATCACCACACTCATAATAGTGCGGTGCTCCTAGTCGACGGAGGCGCCGTTAAGCAACTCCAGCAAGCTATCCGGTGCCTCCGGATGGACGGAGGTCACCGGCGTCGCAGTCTTGCCCTTCTTACGAAGGGGCCGCTTGCCGGACTTCGGAACCACTGAAGGTTCCGTTACGGAGTCTCGCATGTGGCGGACTTAGAGCCCTCCGGGTTTCGCCTCCTTTGCGCCGAGTGCAGGAGGTTGCCTTGTGGCGCCTCGGGACCACCTCCTCCTGGTGGGACCCTTTGGGACTCCACCAGCGGTGCCGTCTGCGTCACGAGGAGAGGAGGCGGTCGGAAGTGAAGTTCTATTCACATACGAAGATTCCTGGGAGCCGCTCGACGATGAGTCGAGCTCGTCATTGGGCGTGCTACATGGTTTTATTCGGTGTTAGAAGACACTATGCTTCATATAAAAAGTCATGAGCTATTCCGAGTCCTGACACTTACGATCTCGCCAGGCTTTGCCCTTAGTGGCCACTCCTCCTCGTCGTTGTCGACATTGGTGGAGAAGTCCGGAGGAAGGGTCCTTCCTTTCTTGGACCCTCCGGTCTCCCCAATCGGGGCGGCCTTCCTTTTCTTCTCTCCCCTGGGAGAGGCTTCTTTCCTCCTCCTCATCCTCGGGGAGGATTCCGCCTCGAGTCGCTTGGACGATGAGTCCGACAAGACTGGCGCCAGAGCTCCTTCGAGTTCCGTGGCCTTCTTCTTGGCCTTCTTCTCCGGCACCACGTGAGGTGCGAGCCAGCGGCCCGTCAATCAGCGTCCGCTGGGTCTTTTGGCAAGGGGTCGACAGTTAATCTGTCCGCACGTCTTCAGCCGATCTGTCAAAGGTTAGGGAGTTTTAGATCCCGCATAGAGTCAAACTATGAAAAAAGAGTCCCATAAAGGGTAAAATAACTTACCTCACTGGCTTGACGCTGCGAGCTGAATCCGCGATCTTCGGTAGCGGATGCGGGAGCTTCGACGCCCTTGAACAACACCTTCCAGGCATCTTCGTACGTAGTGTCGAAGAGCCGGCTCAAGGTTCGGTGCTGTCCCGGATCAAACTCCCTCATAGCGAAGGCCCGTTGTTGGCATGGGAGAATCCGGCGGATGAGCATTACCTGGATTACGTTGACAAGCTTGAGATTCTTGTCCACCAGGTTTCGGACGCAGGTTTGGAGTCCGGACAACTCTTCCGAATCACCCCACGTCAGGCCCGTCTCTTTCCATGCTGTGAGCCGTGTGGGGAAGCTAGATCGGAATTCGGGGGTCGCCGCCCATTGAGAGTCGCGGGGCTCGGTCATGTAGAACCACCCTGATTGCCACCCCTTCACGGTCTCCACAAAGGAGCCCTCGAGCCATAGGACTTTGGCCGTCTTGCCAACCATGGCACCTCCGCACTCCGCTTTGCGGCCGCCCACTACCTTCGGCTTGACATTGAAGGTCTTCAGCCATAAGCCGAAGTGGGGCTGGATGCAGAGAAAGGCCTCGCATTACGACGATAAACACCGAGATGTTGAGGATGAAGTTTGGGGCCAGATCGTGGAAATCCAGGCCGTGGTAGAACATGACCCCGGACAAATGGGTGAAGTGGAAAACCTAGTCCAGCGGAGGAAGTGGGTGAGGAACACCACCCTCTCATGGGGCCTGGGGTGGGAATGAGCTGCCCCTCGTCGGGGAGCCGGTCTTGCGATGTCATTTGGACAAGTATCCGCCTTCCGCAGCTTTTGACTTGTCCCTCCGTGACGGAGGAGACCATCCACTTGCCTCCCGCTCCGGACATGGCTGGAGAAGGTTGAGGAGGGATGTGCGGACTTGGGCGCTGGAGCTCGAGTCTTGTGAAATGGATGAGCAAAGGAGGAAGAAGGCGTAGGTGAAAAGGTGGATCCTTATCCCCTTATATGGACGGACGAAGCTATGCGTCCCCCGCCGGCCTGGTAAAACTCGCTTATCTCCCAAGCACCATAATCAATGGCGCGGTAGGGCTACCCATGTCCGTATTGATGGGAATCCCGGAATAAGGGGGCACGATCTCCGCTCTGATAAGAAGTGCCAAGGAAACTGCCTCGCTAAACATGCTGAGGTGGAACAGTAAAAACGATGCCTGGCCGTGGTGTGATGTCACGCCGCAGAATACGTCAGCAGATCTGTGCAAAGGTTATTCTCTCTACGGTGGTATGTGGAACTTGTTTTGCAGAGCCGGACACTATCCTTGTGTTCAAAATCTTCTATGAAGTATTCGGAGGAGGAACCCGCCTTGCAATGCCGAAGACAATGTGCGCGCCCGGATTAAATGCGTCATTGAAGCCCGGGTCAGGCTTTGAGGGAGTCTGGATTAGGGGTGTCCGGATAGCCAAACTATCACCGTTGGCGGACTCTGGACTATGAAGATACAAGATTGAAGACTTCGTCCCGTGTCCGGATGGGACTTTCCTTGGCGTGGAAGGCAAGCTTGGCGATACGGATATGTAGATCTCCTACCATTGTAACCGACTCTGTGTAACCCTAACCCTACCCGGTGTCTATATAAATTGGAGGGTTTTAGTCCGTAGGACGAACAACAATCATACCATAGGATAGCTCCTAGGGTTTAGCCTCTCTGATCTCGTGGTAGATCCACTCTTGTACTACCCATATCATCAATATTAATCAAGCAGGAGTAGGGTTTTACCTCCATCGAGAGGGCGCGAACCTGGGTAAAAACATCGTGTCCCTTGTCTCCTATTACCATCCGCCTAGACGCACAGTTCGGGACCCCCTACCCGAGATCCGCCGGTTTTGACACCGACAAGGGTGGAGGGCGCCCCCCCTAGGGCGCGCCCCCTGCCTCGTGGGCCCCTCGAGGCTCCACCGACGTACTTCTTCTTCCTATATACCAACGTACCCCCGTCAGATCAGATACGGACCCAGAAACCTAATTCCACCGCCGCAACTTTCTGTATCCGCGAGATCCCATCTTGGGGCCTGTCTGAGCTCATGAAGGGGATTCCACCACGGAGGGCTTCTACATCATCACCATAGCCTCTCCGGTGAAGTGTGAGTAGTTTACCTCAGACCTTTGGGTCCATAGTTAGTAGCTAGATGGCTTCTTCTCTCTTTTTGGATCTCAATACAATGGTCTCCCCCTCTCTCGTGGAGATCTATTCGATGTAATCTTGTTTTTGCGGTGTGTTTGTTGAGACCGATGAATTGTGGGTTTATGATCAAGATTATCTATGAGCAATAGTTGAATCTTCTTTGAATTCTTTTATGTATGATTGAGTTATCTTTGCAAGTCTCTTCGAACTATCCGTTTGGTTTGGCCAACTAGATTGGTAGTTCTTGCAATGGGAGAAGTGTTTAGCTTTGGGTTCAATCTTGCGGTGTCCTTACCCAAAGGATGTAAAGGGTTGCAAGGCACGTGTTGTATTGTTGCCATCGGGGATAACAAGATGGGGTATTTATCATATTGTATGAATTTATTCC
This sequence comes from Aegilops bicornis, assembly GCA_021605145.1. NCBI lineage: Eukaryota > Viridiplantae > Streptophyta > Magnoliopsida > Poales > Poaceae > Aegilops > Aegilops bicornis. Next base: position 585,797,984 of record CM038673.1, on the reverse strand, counting down.
TCTACATCATGTCATCTTGCTTAAGGCGTTACTCTGTTTTATTAACTTAATACTCTAGATGCATGCTGGATAGCGGTCGATGAGTGGAGTAATAGTAGTAGATGCAGGCAGGAGTCGGTCTACTTGTCTCGGACGTGATGCCTATATACATGATCATACCTAGATACTCTCATAACTATGCTCAATTCTGTTAATTGCTCAACAGTAATTGCTCACCCACCGTAAAATACCTATGCTCTTGAGAGAAGCCACTAGTGAAATCTATGGCCCCGGTCTATTTTCATCATATTAATCTTCCCACGCTTTATTATTGCTTTGCTTTGTACTTTTCCTTTTATTTTACTTTGCATCTTTATACCAAAAATACCAAAAATATTATCTATTATCTCTATCGGATCTCACTCTAAGTAAGTGACCGTGAAGGGATTGACAACCCCTATTCACGTTGGTTGCGAGGAGTTATTTGCTTGTGTAGGTACGAGGGACTTGCACGTGGCCTCCTACTGGATTGATACCTTGGTTCTCAAAAACTGAGGGAAATACTTACGCTACTCTGCTGCATCATCCTCTCCTCTTCGGGGAAAACCAACGCAAGCTCAAGACGTAGCACTATCTTACGATCATGCAAAGCAATACGACAATGAATGCTCAAATCATGTATATGATGATGATGGAAGTTGCATGGCAATATATCTCGGAATGGCTATGGAAACGCCATAATAGGTAGGTATGGTGGCTGTTTTGAGGAATATATAAGGAGGTTTATGTGTGATAGAGCGCATCGTATCACGGGGTTTGGATGCACCGGCGAAGTTTGCACCAACTCTCGAGGTGAGAAAGGGCAATGCACTGCATCAAGAGGCTAGCAATGATGGAAGGGTGAGAGTGCGTATAATCCATGGACTCACATTAGTCATAAAGAACTCATATACTCATTGCAAAAGTTTATTAGCCCTCGAAGCAAAGTACTACTACGCATGCCCCTAGGGGATAGATTGGTAGGAAAAGACCATCGCTCGTCCCCGACCGCCACTCATAAGGAAGACAATCAACAAATACCCCATGCTCTGACTTTGCTACATAATGGTTCACCATACATGCATGCTACGGGAATCAGAAACCTCAACACAAGTATTTCTACAATTCACAACTACCCACTAGCATGACTCTAATATCACCATCTTTATATCGCAAAACTATTGCAAGGAATCAAACATATCATATTCAGTGATCTACAAGTTTTATGTAGGATTTTATGACTAACCATGTGAATGACCAGTTCCTGTCATCTCTCTAAATAGATATAAGTGAAGCACAAGAGTTTAATTCTTTCTAAAAAAGATATGCTCGTGCTCTAACAAATATAAGTGAAGCAAAAGAGCATTCTAGAAATGGCGGTTGTCTAAGTAAAGAGAAACAGGCAATCCAAACTTCAGATGATATAAGTGAAGCACATGAAGCATTCTATAAAGTCATACTCAAAAGATATAAGTGAAATGCAAAGAGCATTCTATAAATCAACCAAGGACCATCTCATACCAGTATGGTGCATAAAATAAAATGAAAACTGAATGCAAAAGAAGCTCCAAGATTGCACATATCGCATGAACGTAACGAATCCGAAAACATACCGATACTTGTTGAAGAAAGAGGGGATGCCTTCCGGGGCATCCCCAAGCTTAGACGCTTGAGTCTCCTTGAATATTTACTTGGGGTGCCTCGGGCATCCCCAAGCTTGAGCCCTTTCCTCTCTTCCTTCTTCTCACATCGAAACCTTCTCGATCATGGAACACTTCATCCACACAAAACTTCAACAGAAAACTCGGTAAGATCCGTTAGTATAATAAAGCAAATCACCACTCTAAGTACTGTTGCAAACCAATTCATATTTTGTTTTTGCATTGTGTCTACTGTAATATAACTTTTCATGGCTTAATCCACTGATATAAATTGATAGTTTCATCAAAACAAGCAAACTATGCATCAAAAACAGAATCTGTCTAAAACAGAACAGTCTGTAATAATCTGAACATTCACCATACTTCAGATACTTGAAAAATTCTGCCAAAATTGGGAAAAATAAAAAAAAATTATAAAAAGACAGTGCAAAAATAATCAGAACCATTTGAACTTCCAGTAAAACATTAAAAATCGCACACTACAGCCAAAGTTTCTGTCCTGCACCGCACAAACCAACAAGCATTGTAAACATCCTAAAGGCAAACCTGGCACATTATTTTTATAATACAATGGAATTGTACAATGGGATAATTATTTTTTTTGAAAAGTTTCTGTAATCAAGATTCACAAAGTTGCCGTGAGCATGAACAAAGTTCAAGGAGCTCTCCCACTTCAACAATGCTTGTCTTTCTCACTTTCACTTTCCTTTTTGAAAAGTTTTGGGTTCCCCTCTTTATTTTTGTTGTTTTTAACTATATGAAAGCACTCAACAGAAATAAATGACTCTCTAAAACTTCCGGGTTGTCTCCCTGGCAGCGCTTTCTTTAAAGCCATTTAGCTAGGCATATTGTGCTCAAGTAATGGATCTACCCGGATCCCAAGGTATATCAAAGCCAATTTTAATTAGCAATGATTTGGCATTTAGTAGTGAGCACAAAGAAACATATATCATGCAATGACGAAGTCTAACTCTCTTCCTATGCATCGGCATGTCATAAAAAACAATTCATGCACACATAGTAAAGGCCAATGCATAGTATAAACAGTTTCTTGCAATTTTATCGTGTTGGAAACATAGAGAGGTGGAGATATAGTTCCTCTCTCATAATAATTTCAAGTAGGAGCAGCGAGCACATGCATATTATATCTATCAAAATCATCATGTGCAGCGGTAAAAGGCAACCCATCAATATAATCCTTAATAAGGGCAAACTTCTCTGACATAGTATATTCGGGAGAATTCAAAAACATAATAGGACTATCATGCGTGGGTGCAATAGCAACAATTTCATGTTTAACATAAGGAACTATAGCAAGTTCATCTCCATAAGCATAATTCATATTGGCATCTTGGCCACAAGCATAGCAAGCATCATCAAAAAGGGACATTTCAAGAGAATCAATGGGATCATAGCAATCATCCTTCGGTAAGCACGAAGGGAAATTAAACAATGTATGAGTTGGAGGGTTCCTCTCATTAGAAGGTGGGCACGGGTAGCTAATCCGCTCTTCCTCCTTTTGTTCTTCGCTCTCCTCATCATCTTTTTCATCCAATGAGCTCACAGTTTCATCAATTTCTTCTTCCATAGATTCCTGCAAAATATTAATCTCTTCTTGGACAGCGGAGACTTTCTTAATAAGTGCATTAATATCGAAATTGTATTCATAATTCTCATAGCAATATTTGAGGATAGCTAAATTTTCAGGTCTATAAGCAGCATCATCAAAATCTTCAAACACTTTAAACATAGATTCAATTTCATAAGCACCCATAAAAGCAACAAATTCTTCTATTTGTTCCACATCATAGTAATCATAGATACCATTAGCATAAGAAGCTAAGGTTTTATTATCATTAAATTTGCATGAAAAGGGAAGGTGTGGAGCCTTCATCCTAGAGCAACAAGTATAATCATAACTCAAGCATAGTTGCCTAGCATACCACTTCAATATATGAATTTGATCCCATAATAGTTTCCCTTTTTGAGTCAATCGATAATCCCTAAAGTATTCACGTTGATCCAATGTTACTCCCATTACATAATTGAATGGGGTTTTCTCAGGATTATCAAAGTAGTACATAATATCTTTCACATAACCAGCATCGAGGGTTTTAGGAGGTTCCCCATCTCCATAACTAAAGATAAAGAACAACTAAGAACAGCAAATAAAAATTACTTAGTGATAAAGCAAACAAGCACACACGAGAATATTCACCCCACGCTATAACTCCCCGTCAACGGTGCCAGAAAAAGGTCTTGATAAACCACAAGTATAGGGGATCAATTGTAGCCTCTTTCGATAAGTAAGAGTGTTGAACCCAACGAGGAGCTAAAGGTAGAACAAATATTCCCTCAAGTTCTATCGACCATCGATACAACTCTAGCACGCTTGACGTTCGCTTTACCTAGAACAAGTATGAAACTAGAAGTACTTTGTAGGTGTTTTTGGATAGGCTTGCAGGAAGATAAAGAGCGAGTAAATAAAAGCTAGGGTCTGTTTAGATAAATACACAATTAAATTAGTTTTAGTAGAGAGCTTTTTGTTACGATAAAGTTATTTGTCCCTAGGAAATCGATAACTAGACCGGTAATCATTATTGCAATTTTATTTGAGGGAGAGGCATAAGCTAACATACTTTCTCTACTTGGATCATATGCACTTATGATTGGAACTCTAGCAAGCATCCGCAACTACTAAAGATCATTAAGGTAAAACCCAACCATAGCATTAAAGTATCAAGTCCCCTTTATCCCATACGCAAACAACCTACTTACTGGTCTGTGCTTCATCACTCACACCACCCACCATAAGCAAATCATGAACATATTGCAAACCCTACAGCGGGAATCCCTTGCGCTTGCCGACACGGAGAGCACCATAGGACAGCACCAATAATAAAACATGCAACTCAAACCAATCTTGATCATCAAATAGCCCATAGGACAATACGGATCTACTCAAACATCGTAGGATAGCCACACATCATTGGGAAATAATATATAGTGTTGAGCACAATGTTTAAGTAGACATTACAATGGGTAAGAGAGAGGTTACACCGCTGCATAGAGGGGGGAAGATTTGGTGATGATGGCGGTGAAGTTGTTGGTGAAGATTGCGGTGATGATGATGGCCACGGCGGCGTTCCGGCGCCACCGGAAGAGAAGGGGAGTGTTGGGGAACATAGCAGAAATCAAAAAAGTTCTATGCTTCACCAAGATTAATCTATGGAGTTATCTAGCAATGAGGGGAAAAGGAGTGCATCTACATACCCTTGTAGATCACGAGCGGAAGCGTTCAAGAGAACGGGGTTGATGGAGTCGTACTCATCGTGATCCAAATCACCGATGACCAAGTGCCGAACGGACGGCACCTCCGCGTTCAACACACGTACGGTTGGGGAAGACGTCTCCTCCTTCTTGATCCAGCAAGGGGGAAGGAGAGGTTGATGGAGATCCAGCAGCACGACAGCGTGGTGGTGGATGCAGCGGGGATCTCGGCAGGGCTTCGCCAAGCTCTACAGAGAGGAGGAGGTGTTGGAGAGGGAGAGGGAGGCGCCAGGGGCTAGGGTGCGGCTGCCCTCCCTCCCCCACTATATATAGGCCCCCTGGGGGGCGCCGGCCCTAGGAGATGGGATCTCCAAGGGGGGCGGCGGCCAAGGGGGTGGCTTGCCCCCCAAGCCAAGGGGGCGCCCCCCACCCCTAGAGTTTCCTGCCCTAGGCACAGGGGGAGGCCCAACGGGGGCGCAACAGCCCACCAGGGGCTGGTACCCTTCCCCATTTCAGCCATGGGGCCCTCCGGGATAGGTGGCCCCACCTGGTGGACCCCCGGGACCCTTCCGGTGGTCCCGGTACAATACCGGTGACCCCCGAAACTTTCCCGTTAACCGAAACTTGACTTACTATATATAAATCTTTACCTCCGGACAATTTTGGAACAACTCGTGATGTCCGGGATCTCATCCGGGACTCCGAACAACTTTCGGGTTACTACATACAAATATCTCTACAACCCTAGTGTCACCGAACCTTAAGTGTGTAGACCCTACGGGTTCGGGAGACATGCAGTCATGACCGAGACGACTCTCCGGTCAATAACCAACATCGGGATCTGGATACCCATGTTGGCTCCCACATGCTCCTCGATGATCTCATCGGATGAACCACGATGTCGAGGATTCAATCAATCCCGTATACAATTCCCTTTGTCAATCGGTACGTTACTTGCCCGAGACTCGATCGTCGGTATCCCAATACCTCGTTCAATCTTGTTATCGGCAAGTCACTTTACTCATACCGTAATGCATGATCCCGTGATCAACCACTTGGTCACATTGAGCTCATTATGATGATGCGTTACCGAGTGGGCCCAGAGATCCCTCTCCGTCATACGGAGTGACAAATCCCAGTCTCGATTCGTGCCAACCCAACAGACACTTTCGGATATACCCGTAGTGCACCTTTATAGCCACCCAATTAAGTTGTGACGTTTGGCACACCCAAAGCACTCCTACGGTATCCGGGAGTTGCACAATCTCATGGTCTAAGGAAATGATACTTGACATTTGGAAAAGCTCTAGCAAACGAACTACACGATCCTTGTGCTATGCTTAGGATTGGGTCTTGTCCATCACATCATTCTCCTAATGATGTGATCCCGTTATCAATGACATCCAATGTCCATAGTCAGGAAACCATGACTATTTGTTGATCAATGAGCTAGTCAACTAGAGGCTCACTAGGGACATGTTGTGGTCTATGTATTCACACATGTATTACGATTTCAGGATAACACAATTATAGCATGAACAATAGACAATTATCATGAACAAAGAAATATAATAATAACCATTTTATTATTGCCTCTAGGGCATATTTCCAAAAGTCTCCCACTTGCACTAGAGTTAATAATCCAGTTACATTGTGATGAATCAAACACCCATAGAGTTCTGGTGTTGATCCTGTTTTGCTCTAGGGAGAGGTTTAGTCAACGGATCTGCCACATTCAGATCTGTGTGCACTTTACAAATATCTATGTCTCCATCTTGAACACTTTCACGAATGGAGTTGAAGCAACGCTTGATATGCCTGGTCTTCCTGTGAAACCTGGGCTCCTTGGCAAGGGCAATAGGGCAATAGCTCCAGTGTTGTCACAGAAGAGATTCATCGGGCCCGACGCATTGGGTATGACTCCTAGGTCGGTGATGAACTCCTTCATCTAGATTGCTTCATGCACTGCCTCCGATGCTACCATGTACTCTGCTTCACATGTAGATCCCGCCACGACGCTTTGCTTGCAACTGCACCAGCTTACTGGCCCACCATTCAAAATATACACGTATCCGGTTTGTGACTTAGAGTCATCCAGATCTGTGTTGAAGCTAGCGTCAACGTAACCCTTTACGACGAGCTTTTCGTCACCTCCATATAAGAGAAACATGTCCTTAGTCCTTTTCAGGTACTTCAGGATATTCTTGACCGTTGTCCAGTGTTCCATGCCGGGATTACTTTGGTACCTTCCTACCAAACTTACGGCAAGGTTTACATCAGGTCTAGTACACAGCATGGCATACATAATAGACCCTATGGCCGAGGCATAGGGGATGACGCTCATCTTTTCTCTATCTTCTTCTGTGGTCGAGCATTGAGCGGTGCTCAATCGCACACCTTGCAATACAGGAAAGAACCCCTTCTTGGACTAATCCATATTGAACTTCTTCAATATCTTGTCAAGGTACGTACTTTGTGAAAGACCAATGAGGCGTCTCGGTCTATCTCTATAGATCTTGATGCCTAATATATAAGCAGCTTCTCCAAGGTCCTTCATTGAAAAACACTTGTTCAAGTAGGCCTTTATGCTTTCCAAGAATTCTATATCATTTCCCATCAACAGTATGTCATCCACATATAATATGAGAAAAGCTACAGAGCTCCCACTCACTTTCTTGTAAACACAGGCTTCTCCATAAGTCTGTGTAAACCCAAACGCTTTGATCATCTCATCAAATCGAATGTTCCAACTCCGAGATGCTTGCACCAGCCCATAGATTGAGCATTGGAGCTTGCACACCTTGTTAGCATTCTCTGGATCGACAAAACCTTCCGGTTGCATCATATACGATTCTTCCTTAAGAAAGCCGTTAAGGAATGCCGTTTTGACGTCCATTTGCCATATCTCATAATAATAGAATGCGGCGATAGCTAACATGATTCGGACGGACTTCAGCTTCGCTACGGGTGAGAAAGTCTCATCGTAGTCAACCCCTTGAATTTGTTGATAACCCTTAGCGGCAAGTCGAGCCTTATAGATGGTCACATTACCATCCGCGTCTATCTTCTTCTTAAAGATCCATTTATTTTCTATGGCTCGCCGATCATCGGGCAAGTCAGTCAAAGTCCATACTTCGTTTTCATACATGGATCCTATCTCGGATTTCATGGCTTCTAGCCATTTGTCGGAACCCGGGCCCGCCATCGCTTCTTCATAGTTCGAAGGTTCACCGTTGTCTAACAACATGATTTCCAAGACAGGGTTGCCGTACCACTCTGGTGCGGAACGTGTCCTTGTGGACCCTCTGAAGTTCAGATGGGAGCTTGATCCGAAGTACCTTGATCATCATCATTAAGCTCCTCTCTAGTCGGTGCAGGCACCACAGAACATCTTCCTGAGCTGCGCTACTTACCGTTTCAAGAGGTAGTACTTCATCAAGCTCTACTTTCCTCCCACTTACTTCTTTCGAGAGAAACTCTTCTCCAGAAAGGACACGTTCTTGGCAACAAAGATCTTGCCTTCGGATCTGAGGTAGAAGGTATACCCAATGGTTTCCTTAGGGTATCCTACGCATTTTTCTGACTTGGGTTCGAGCTTTTCAGGTTGAAGTTTCTTGACATAAGCATCGCATCCCACAACTTTTAGAAACGACAGGTTAGGTTTCTTCCCAAACCATAATTCATACCGTGTCGTCTCAATGGATTTCGACGGAGCCCTATTTAAAGTGAATGCGGCTGTCTCTAGAGCGTATCCCCAAAATGATAGCGGTAAATCGGTTAGTGACATCATGGATCGCACCATATCCAATAGAGTGCGATTACGACGTTCGGACACACCGTTACGCTGAGGTGTTTCGGGCGGCGTGAGTTGTGAAACGATTCCACATTTCCTTAAGTGCTTACCAAATTCGTGACTTAAATATTCTCCCCCACGATCTAATCGTAAGAACTTTATTTTCCTGTCACGTTGATTCTCAACCTCACTCTGAAATTCCTTGAACTTTTTAAAGGTCTCAGACTTGTGTTTCATTAAGTAGACATATCCATATCTACTCAAGTCATCAGTGAGAGTGAGAACATAACGATATCCTCCACGAGCCTCAACGCTCATTGGACCGCACACATCGGTATGTATGATTTCCAACAAGTTGGTTGCTCGCTCCATTGTTCCGGAGAATGGAGTCTTGGTCATTTTGCCCATAAGGCATGGTTCGCATGTGTCAAATGATTCATAATCGAGAGACTCTAAAAGTCCATCAGCATGGAGCTTCTTCATGCGCTTGACACCAATGTGACCAAGGCAGCAGTGCCACAAGTATGTGGGACTATCGTTATCAACTTTACATCTTTTGGTATTCACACTATGAATATGTGTAACATTACGCTCGAGATTCATTAAGAATAAACCGTTCACCGGTGAGCATGACCATAAAACATATCTCTCATATAAATAGAAAACCATTATTCTCGGATTTAAATGAGTAGCCATCTCGAATTAAACGAGATCCTGATACAATGTTCATGCTCAAAGCTGGCACTAAATAACAATTATTGAGGTTTAAAACTAATCCCGTAGGTAAATGTAGAGGTAGCGTGCCGACGGCGATCATATCGACCTTGGAACCATTCCCGGCGCGCATCGTCACCTCGTCCTTCGCCAGCCTCCGCTTATTCCGCAACTCCTGCTTTGAGTTACAAATATGAGAAACCGCACCGGTATCAAATACCCAGGAGCTACTACGAGTACTGGTAAGGTACACATCAATTACATGTATATCACATATACCTTTAGTGTTGCCGGCCTTCTTGTCCGCTAAGTATTTGGGGCAGTTCCGCTTCCAGTGACCACTTCCCTTGCAATAAAAGCACTCAGTCTCAGGCTTGGGTCCATTCTTTGGCTTCTTCCCAGCAACTGGCTTACTTGGCGCGGTAACTCCCTTGCCGTCCTTCTTGAAGTTCTTCTTACCCTTGCCTTTCTTGAACTTAGTGGTTTTATTCACCATCAACACTTGATGTTCCTTTTTGATCTCCACCTCCGCTGATTTCAGCATTGAATATACCTCAGAATGGTATTTTCCATCCCCGCATATTGAAGTTCATCACAAAGCTCTTGTAGCTCGATGGAAGCGGCGAAGGATCCTGTCAATGATCAAGGCGTCATCTGGGAGATTAACTCCCGGTGAGTCAAGCGGTTGTGCAACCTGAACATTTTGAGTATGTGCTCACTTGTGTAACTATTTTCCTCCATCTTACAGCTAAAGAACTTGTCGGAGACTTCATATCTCTCTACCCGGGCATGAGCTTGGAAAACCATTTTCAGCTCTTGAACATCGTGATATGCTCCGTGTTGCTCAAAACGCTTTTGGAGCCCGGTTCTAAGCTGTAAAGCATGCCGCCTTTGAGCGAGGGAGTAATCATCAGAACGAGACTGCCAAGTGTTCATAACGTCTTGGTTCTCTAGGATGGGTGCTTCACCTAGCGGTGCTTCTAGGACATAATCTTTCTTGGCAGCTATGAGGTTGATCCTCAGGTTCCGGACCCAGTCCGTATAGTTGTTGCCATCATCTTTCAGCTGGGTTTTCTCTAGGAACGCGTTGAAGTTGAGGGCAACATTAGCGTGGGCCATTTGATCTACAAGACATATTGTAAAGATTTTAGACTAAGTTCATGATAATTAAGTTCATCTAATCAAATTATTCAATGAACTCCCACTCGAGATAGACATCCCTCTAGTCATCTAAGTGAAACATGATCCGAGTTAACTAGGCAGGTCTCGATCATCACGTGAGATGGACTAGTCAACGTCGATGAACATCTTCATGTTGATCGTATCTTCTATACGACTCATGCTCGACCTTCGGTCTTCCGTGTTCCAAGGCCATGTCTGTACATGCTAGGCTCGTCAAGTCAACCTAAGTGTATTGCGTGTGTAAATCTAGCTTACACCCGTTGTATTCGAACGTTAGAATCTATCACACCCGATCATCACGTGGTGCTTTGAAACAATGAACCTTCGCAATGGTGCACAGTTAGGGGGAACACTTTTCTTGAAATTATTATAAGGGATCATCTTATTTACTACCGTCGTTCTAAGAAAATAAGAAGCAAAACATGATAAACATCACATGCAATCAAATAGTGACATGATATGGCCAATATCATATTGCTCCTTTGATCTCCATCTTCGGGGCTCCATGATCATCTTCGTCACCGGCATGACACCATGATCTCCATCATCATGATCTCCATCATCGTGTCTTCACGAAGTTGTCACGCCAACGATTACTTCTACTTCTATGGCTAACGCGTTTAGCAATAAAGTAAATTAATTTACATGGTGTTATTCAATGACACGCAGGTCATACAAAAATTAAAGACAACTCCTATGGCTCCTGCCGGTTGTCATACTCATCGACATGCAAGTCGTGATTCCTATTACAAGAACATGATCATCTCATACATCACATATATCATTCATCACATCCTTTGGCCATATCACATCACAAAGCACTTGCTGCAAAAACAAGTTAGATGTCCTCTAATTGTTGTTGCAAGTTTTACGTGGCTGTTATAGGTTTCTAGCAAGAATGTTTCTTACCTACGTAAAACCACAACGTGATATGCCAATTTTTATTTACCCTTCATAAGGACCCTTTTCATCGAATCCACTCCAACTAAAGTGGGAGAGACAGACACCCGCTAGCCACCTTATGCAACTAGTGCATGTCAGTCGGTGGAACCTGTCTCACGTAAGCGTACGTGTAAGGTCGGTCCGGGCAGCTTCATCCCATGATGCCGCCGAAGCAAGATAAGACTAGTAGTGGCAAGAAAATTGACAACATCTACGCCCACAACAGCTTTGTGTTCTACTCGTGCATAGTAACTACGCATAGACCTACCTCATGATGCCACTGTTGGGGAACGTAGCAGAAATCAAAAAAAAATCTATGCTTCACCAAGATCAATCTATGGAGTTATCTAGCAATGAGGGGAAAAGGAGTGCATCTACATACCCTTGTAGATCGCGAGCGGAAGCGTTCAAGAGAACGGGGTTGATGGAGTCGTACTCGTCGTGATCCAAATCACCGATGACCAAGTGCCGAACGGACGGCACCTCCGTGTTCAACACACGTACGGTTGGGGAAGACGTCTCCTCCTTCTTGATCCAGCAAGGGGGAAGGAGAGGTTGATGGAGATCCAGCAGCACGACGACGTGGTGGTGGATGCAGCGGGGATCTCGGCAGGGCTTCGCCAAGCTCTACACAGAGGGGGAGGTGTTGGAGAGGGAGAGGGAGGCACCAAGGGCTAGGGTGCGGCTGCCCTCCCTCCCCCCCACTATATATAGGCCCCCTGGGGGGCGCCGGCCATAGGAGATGGGATCTCCAAGGGGGCGGCGGCCAAGCGGGTGGCTTGCCCCCCAAGCCAAGGGGGGCGCCCCCCACCCTAGGGTTTCCTGCCCTAGGCGCAGGGGGAAGCCCAAGGGGGGCGCACCAGCCCACCAGGGGCTGGTTCCCCTCCCCACTTTAGCCCATGGGGCCCTCCGGGATACGTGGCCCCACCCGGTGGACCCCCGGGACCCTTCCGGTGGTCCCGGTACAATACCGGTGACCCCCGAAACTTTCCCGTTAGCCGAAACTTGACTTAGTATATATATATATCTTTACCTCCGGACCATTCCAGAACTCCTCGTGACGTCCGGGATCTCATCCGGGACTCCGAACAACTTTCGGGTTACTGCATACTAATATCTCTACAACCCTAGCGTCACCGAACCTTAAGTGTGTAGACCCTACGGGTTCGGGAGACATGCAGTCATGACCGAGACGACTCTCCAGTCAATAACCAACAGCGGGATTCAGATACCCATGTTGGCTCCCACATGCTCCTCGATGATCTCATCAGATGTACCACGATGTCGAGGATTCAATCAATCCTGTATACAATTCCCTTTGTCAATCGGTATGTTACTTGCCCGAGACTCGATCGTCGGTATCCCAATACCTCGTTCAATCTCGTTACCGGCAAGTCACTTTACTCGTACCGTAATGCATAATCACATGATCAACCACTTGGTCACATTGAGCTCATTATGATGATGCATTACCCAGTGGGCCCAGAGATACCTCTCCGTCATACGGAGTGACAAATCCCAGTCTCGGTTCGTGCCAACCCAACAGACACTTTCGAAGATACCCGTAGTGCACCTTTATAGCCACCCAGTTACGTTGTGACGTTTGGCACACCCAAAGCACTCCTACGGTATCCGGGAGTTGCACAATCTCATGGTCTAAGGAAATGATACTTGACATTTGGAAAAGCTCTAGCAAACGAACTACACGAGCTTTGTGTTATGCTTAGGATTGGGTCTGGTCCATCACATCATTCTCCTAATGATGTAATCCCGTTATCAATGACATCCAATGTCCATAGTCAGGAAACCATGACTATCTGTTGATCAACGAGCTAGTCAACTAGAGGCTCACTAGGGACATGTTGTGGTCTATGTATTCACACATGTATTACGATTTCCGGATAACACAATTATAGCATGAACAATAGACAATTATCATGAACAAAGAAATATAATAATAACCATTTTATTATTGCCTCTAGGGCATATTTCCAATAGGGAGAGGGGGCCCTTCGTCTTCTTCTTCCTTGACCTCCTCCCTAGATGGGAGAAGGGTTTCCCCTTTGGTCCTTGGCCTCCATGGCGTGGGAGGGGCGAGAGCCCCTCCGAGATTGGATCTATCTCTCTGTTTCTCCGTTCTCTTCTCCTGCCCTTTCACCGTTTCGGGTATATATGGAGATCCGTAACTCCGATTGGATTGAAACATTCGCCGTGATTTTTTACCAAAAATTAGCTTTCTTGCGGCCGAAGAAGGGCATCAACCGCCTTACGGGTGGCCCACGAGGGCCAGGGGCGCGCCCTAGGGGGTAGGGTGCGCCCCCCTACCTCGTGCCCACCTCGGACACCGTTTCGCGATGATCTTTCTTCCGGACTTTCCAAATACTCCAAAATAATCTTCGTCCGTTTTTATCCCGTTTGGACTCCGTTTGATATGGATATTCTGCGAAACCAAAAACATGCAACATACCGAAACTGGCACTGGGCACTGGATCAATATGTTAGTCCCAAAAATAGTATAAAAAGTTGCCAAAAAGTATATGAAAGTTGAATAATATTGGCATGGAACAATCAAAAATTATAGATATGACGGAGACGTATCAACTTCCACTCGACCAATCGACCACTCGGGTACCCCTCCTTCCTGAAGTCACACGACCGATCAATCACTCGAACATACAAGAAACCACTCGACCTATTGAAGACCAGGAGTCATCCAGAACAGCAACGGACAAACATTCACTCCGTAGTATTTAAGGTCATTAAGGCACTTAAAATTTGGCGTTATCGATGCGCCCCATCTTTATGTACATTGAACTCTTGGTAACGGGGGACGGCTGGGGTCCTGGCACTCGCTATATAAGCCACCCCCTCCTCTGGCACAAGGGTTCGCACCCTCTGTAACACACACACACAATCATACAATCCGGTCGACCGCCTCCGGGCACCGAGACATAGGGCTTTTACCTCCTCCGAGGGGCCTGAACTCGTAAACACTTGTGTACAATCTTGCCGTAGCTAGGGCGTTGCCTCCTCATTCGTACCCCTTATACTTACTGGCAGATCTAGTACCACGACAGTTGCCGCCCACCATGGGGCAAAGCGTCTTAGCGATTTCCGGCAAGGTTGTATTTTCTTCAAACTTCATCGGCATGGGTTCCGGCGGCGGTTTGGTCGTGGGCCGCAAGTTCCGACTCGACGCGCTCACTTTCGTCGCCGACGACTCCGCCTGGCTCCAGGAGGCTCCCCTCGATGTCGAGACTCTCCCGGCTCGCGGCTCAGCGCACTTCCGCGCGAGCTCTTGCAGTGTCCTCCTCCGGCAGCCATCTTCCCCGTACCAGTCGGTCATCGCGTCGTCATCTCACTCCGCTGGACACCGCCGCAAGCGGTCTAGGCGTTCGCGGCTTCGGCGGTGGGTGAAACACGCGGTGGCTCGTCAGGCCTTCACCCCTCAAGTTGCGGCGATTTAGCCCGACATGTTTTCTCATGGATCGATCAGCCTGTCGACTGGTTTTGCAGATACCCTTTCTGAGAGTGGGAGTTGTGACCCCACGGCGGAGGTTCTCATGGTCGACTCCCATGGCAGTCCGCCTGGCTTTCATCGCGGCAGCGACAGCGGCAGAAGCGCTGGCCCGTCACTCGACCACGAAGAGCACCAGCCCCAACCTCTCATCTCACAGCAAAGGGAGGAGCTGCATTGCCGCAACATGGAGGCTCTCCAGACCCCCATCATAGGGGAAACCGCCAAGGCCCGGGCCTTGGAGGCGGGGCGTCTTGCCACTCTGGCTGAGCGTGCTCGTCTGGAGAATCTCCAACATTCTCTCGATGAGCGTGCCCGCCGACTGATCCCTGAGTCCAGTCGGCGTCCACGGTAATTGTTTCCACCAGAAACTCAGGTATTCCGTGCACCGATTCAGAATTTGGCAGCCGCCGCACGTATTGCAGAATCTATTCAGCCATCCCGTTCGGAGGCTGGAAGAGGCTTGGAACAGATTAGAACGCTGCTCCGAGCAGCGGGAGACCAGAACTCCTCTATGTCATAGTTGCGGAACAGAATTCACAGCAGATCAGTGAGGGCAGATACCGTTCAGTCGGCTCACAGTCCTAGGTCCCCTTTGCGGTATGGAGGCCGTGATCACCGCCAGGATCGGTACCTAGGAAGAGCCCATGGAGAATATGATCAAGAATACGCCCGCGACAACTACCATCGAGCACCTTCGCCCCTTCCGAGGGACGAGTCGTACGCGCCTCGGCGCAATGACGAGAGGCGTCCGTATGGGAACGACCGCAGAGTTCCAGTCGACCCCAGAGAGCCTGGCTTTGACACAACGTCTGTCCTTGTGCAGGGTTTGGTCGACCGAAACAGAGCATACAGAGAAGGGCTGAATCGGGACAGACTCAGTGGAGGCAGAGTCCATGTTTCCGGCCCCGAGTGTTTTGGAAGGGCCATCAGAGCTGCTGAGATTCCTCTAACTTCAGAATGGCGACTGGCGTCAGTAAGTTTATGGGTGAGTCAAAGCCCGATACTTGCTAGAAGACTACCGAGTGGCTGTGCATATCGGCAGCGGCAGCGATGAGGTGGCCATGAAGCACCTCCCTCTGATGCTTGAAGGTTCTGCCAGAGCTTGGCTGAATCAGTTGGCCCCTGGGAGTATTTTAAGTTGGGATGAGTTAGCCCGAGTGTTCACCAGAACATTTGAGGGCAACTGCAAGAGACCCGCTGGTCTACCGGAGCTGCAACATTGCGTGCAGAAACCGAATGAAACCCTGAGGGACTATATCTAGAGATGGATCACGTTGCACCACACAGTGGAGAATGCGTCAGATCACCAAGCAGTCTGTGCCTTCAAGGAAGGCGTTCGCTACAGAGAGCTCAATCTGAAGTTTGGTCGGACTGGAGATATGTCTTTGGCTCGGATGATGGAGATTGCCACTAAATACGCTAACGGAAAAGAGGAAGACCGACTCCGGAGTGGCAAGCACAAAGCAGTCGCCCAGGACACAGGAGGAGGAAATTCCAGTCGGAAGCAGAAGCGAAAGGATGAGGCAGCAGGACTTGCCGAAGCAGCGGTGTTGAATCAGGGAAAGTTCAAAGGAAAACCTAAAGGACCCTGGACCCCCAAGAAGGTGAAAGATCAGGAAGGAAATGACGTGTTGGATTTCCCGTGTCATATTCACACAAGAAAGACGAGGAGCGGAACCTGATTCTCCCCAAACATACCACTCAACAATGTCGATTCCTAATCCAGAGTTTCTGAGAGAGCAAACCCAGTGATAAAGACAAAGAACCTGAGAAGGAAGAAGAGGATAAGGACGATGACGATGGTTATCCCAATGTCGATGCCACCTCGGTGATTTTTGCCGATGTAGAGAGCAAAAGCCGACTGAAGGTCATTAACAGGGAGGTGAACATGGTTGCTCCGGCAACACCAAGGTATCTGAAGTGGTCGAAAACCCCCATTACATTCAACCAGTCCGACCACCCGGCACGTGTAGCTACCCCCGGGTGGCAGGCGCTGGTGATCGACCCAGTCGTGGGGGGCACCCGATTGACTAAAGTCCTGATGGATGGTGGCAGCGGCCTGAATATTCTGTACGCTGAAGCTCTCAAAGGAATGGGCATTCCGATGTCCAAACTCAGCGAGAGCAACATGCGGTTCCATGGAATCATCCCAGGAAAGAAAGCTGAATCACTTGGCTAGATCACTCTCGATGTGGTTTTCGGCGATGAGAAGAATTTCCGTAAGGAGAAGTTGACGTTTGAGGTAGTGGATTTCCAGAGCGCATATCATGCCATTCTGGGCAGACCTACTTATGCTAGCTTTATGGCTCGGCCGTGCTATGTTTATCTCAAGATGAAAATGTCTGGCCCCGGAGGCGTAATAACGGTTTCTGGCAACCGTCAGAGAGCAGAGGATTGTCTTCAAGATGGAGCAAAAATAGCAGATGAGCAGATGGCAGCAGTGGAGTTACAAGAATACCAGAAGACTGCATATCCGAGTGATTTGCTGCGCGCTAAGAGGCCTGCCTCGGAGTCCGTGTTTCAGTCGGCCGGAGAAACCAAGTCAGTCCACATTCACCCAACCGACCCCAATGCTCTTCCGACCCATATCTCATCAAAGCTCGACAGCAAATAGGAAGAAGCACTCATCCAGTTCCTCCGTGAGAACTGGGACATCTTTGCATGGAAACCATCTGACATGCCAGGTGTTCCCAGGGGACTGGCTAAGCACCGTTTGCGTGTTGATCCAAATGTAAAACCTATCAAAGAATACCTCCGTCGGTGCACCACGGAGAAGAGAAAAGCCATCGGCGAAGAAGTGGCTCGACTCCTGGCTGTTGAGTTCATCCACGAGATATACCACTCTGAGTGGCTCGCCAATGTCATTATGGTCCCCAAGAAAGACAAATCACTTCGAATGTGTATTTACTTCAAGCACATCAACCGGGCCTGCCCAAAAGATCATTTCCCTCTACCTCGCACCGACCAAATTGTCGACTCAACTGCGGGGTGTGAGGGACTATCCTTCCTGGATGCTTATTCCGGGTACCATCAGATCCGACTGTATGGACCCAATGAGAACGTCTTTCATCACCCCGTTCGGGTGCTTTTGCTATATTAATATGCCCTTCGGCCTCAAGAATGCTAGTGCCACATTCATGCGCATGATTCAGAAGTGCCTGCTCACTCAAATCAGTCGGAATGTGGAAGCATATATGGATGACATAGTGGTTAAGTCACGCAAATGTTCCGACCTGCTGACTGACCTTGCTGAAACCTTTGCCAACCTGAGGAGGTATGATATCAAGCTTAATCCATCCAAGTGCACATTTGGAGTCCCAGGCGGAATGTTACTCTGTTTTCTCGTTTCTGAACGAGGAACCGATGCAAACCCAGAGAAGATTGGCACAATCCTCTGAATGAAACGCCCAGTGTGCGTGCATGACGTTCAGAAGCTTACTGGTTGCTTGGCTGCTTTGAGCCGATTCATCTCACGCCTCGGTGAAAAGGCACTGCCTCTTTACCGACTGATGAAGAAATCTGACAAGTTCGAGTGGAATGACGAAGATGAAGAAACGTTTGAAGAACTCAAAGCCCTGCTTTCCACCCAGCCGGTGCTTGCTGCTCCGGTTAGCAAGGAGCCTCTATTGCTTTACATCGCAGCCACAGGACAAGTTGTTTGCACAATGCTCACGGTCGAGCGGGAAGAAGAAGGCAAGACCTTCAAAGTTCAGCGCCCTGTGTATTACATTTCAGAAGTCTTAACCCCATCCAGCAGAGATATCCTCATTATCAGAAGCTTGTTTAAGGGATTTACCTGACCTGGAAGAAAGTTGCACATTATTTCTCTGATCACTCAATTGCAGTCGTTAGCAACGCTCCGTTGTCAGAGATTCTGAATAATAGAGACACAACTGGTCGAGTGGCAAAGTGGGCGATTGAACTTCTCCCTTTGGATATCAAATTCGAGGCAAAGAAGGCCATTAAGTCTCAGGCAATTGTAGATTTCCTCGCAGAGTGGACAGAACAACAACAACCGACTCAACTTCAGTCGGAACATTGGACCATGTTTTTTGATGGTTCCAAGATGTTAAATGGCTCTGGTGCAGGAGTGGTCTTAGTGTCCCCACGAGGAGA
Organism: Aegilops bicornis; assembly: GCA_021605145.1. Lineage (NCBI taxonomy): Eukaryota > Viridiplantae > Streptophyta > Magnoliopsida > Poales > Poaceae > Aegilops > Aegilops bicornis. The sequence continues at coordinate 585,778,768 of CM038673.1, read as the reverse complement.
CAAGCTCAGTTATGTCCTCCAGATTCACTTTGACTCTTCAAATAATGAAGATGAGTACGAGGAACTGTTATACGGGTTGCGTATGGCCATTTCACTCGGCGTCCGGCGCCTGATGGTCTATGGCGACTCAGATTTAGTGGTTAACCAAGTAATGAAGGAATGGGACGTCAGGAGTCCCGCAATGACAGGATACTGCAACGCAGTGAGAAAGCTAGAGAAGAAGTTTGAGGGGTTAGAGCTCCATCACATACCACGAATCAAGAATCAAGCCGCTGATGATCTGGCGAAGATAGGTTCCACTCGGAAGCCTATCCCCAGTAATGTGTTCTTGGAGCATCTCCATACCCCATCAGTGCAAGAAGATCCCTTCAAGGAAGAACCCCTGCAACCAATAAGTCCAACCAACCCGACTGAGATAGACGTTCCAGCCGTGGTCGACCTGATCATGGAAGTCTTGGTGATCACACCCGATTGGACGATACTGTACATTGCGTACATTCTCAGAAAAGAGCTCCCAGAAGACGAAGACGAGGCTCGCCAGATAGTCCGTTGATCCAAAGCTTTCACCGTGATGAAAGGACAACTTTACAGAGAAAATGTCACAGGAGTGGCCCAACGTTGCATCAGCCCGGAGGAAGGTCAAATGATCCTAAATGACATCCACTTGGGGACCTGTGGTCACCATGCGTCCTCTCGGACCATTGTGGCCAAAGCATACCGAGCGGGATTTTACTGGCCTCGAGCAAATAAGATGGCGAAAGATATAGTCGACAAGTGCGTAGGTTGCTAGTTCTACTCCAACATGTCCCACAAGCCCGCATCTGCCCTGAAGACTATTCCACTCGTCTGGCCATTCGCAGTCTGGGGATTGGATATGGTTGGACCCTTCAAAACTGGCACGAGTGGCTTCACCCATTTGCTCGTAGCAGTCGACAAGTCCACTAAGTGGATCGAAGCCAAGCCCATCAAAAACCTTGGAGCAGGCACAGCCGTCAGTTTCGTCAGAGAGTTGATATTCAGATATGGAGTCCCTCACAGCATAATCACAGATAACAGCGCTAACTTTGATTCTGACGAGTTCAAGGCGCTTTGTGCATCTCAAGGCACTCGGGTCAACTACGCTTCCGTCGCGCACCCGCAGTCAAATGGACAAGCTGGAAGCGAGAACAGTTTGATCTTTTAGGGGTTAACGCCTCATCTGATGTGCGATCTTAAGCATGCTGCTGGAGCTTGGGTGACTGAATTGCCGTCAGTCATATGGGGGTTGAGAACAACGCCCAACCGGTCGACTGATCGAACCCCTTTTATCCTAGTGTATGACGCTGAGGCTGTCCTTCTGAGTGATTTGCTGCACAATGCTCCCAGAGTTGAACTGTTCTCAGAAGCCGAAGCAGAGCAAGCACGTGAAGACGCAGTTGACCTCCTGGAGGAGGAACGAGAGATGGCTTTGGTTCGGTCGACCATTTATTAGCAGGATCTGCGTCGATTCCACGCTCGCAATATCAGAGGTCGAGCATTTCAGGAAGGAGACCTCGTGCTCCGAGTGGTTCAGAAACGACCTCACAAGCTCGCTCCGTCCTGGGAAGGCCCCTTCATCATCACCAAGGTGCTTCACAATGGGGCGTACCACATCTACAACGTAGCCAAGAAAATGGAAGAGCCTCGTGCATGGAACGCAGAGCTACTTCGTCCCTTCTATACCTAAAAGCACTCGACCTGTCGAGTTGTAATAAAGCACTTCGGCTTGTTTTGCAAAGACAAGATTTTTACAGCATCCTAATGACTGGTTTCTCGTAGTCACTTGTGTCCAAATCCCCCAGTGGGTGGCTTAGCCACGAACCGTATTCGCCTAAGTTAAAAAAAACATTCCGAATGGAGAGCAATCCTCCCACTCGAGGACTTAGCTGTGACCCTGTAATCGCCTAAGTTAAAAAAACATTCCGAGTGGAGAGCATTCCTCCCACTCGGGGGCTTAGCTGCGACCCCATAATCACCTAAGTTAAAAAACACTCCGAGTGGAGAGCAATCCTCCCACTCGGGGACTTAGCTGCGACCCCGTAATCGCCTAAGTTAAAAAAACACTCCGAGTGGAGAGCAATCCTCCCACTCGGAGGCTTAACTGCGACCCTGTAATCGCCTATGTTAAAAAACACTCCGAGTGGAGAGCAATCCTCCCACTCGGGGACTTAGCTGTGACCCCGTAATCACCTAAGTTAAAAAACACTCCGAGTGGAGAGCAATCCTCCCACTCGGAGGCTTAGCTGCGACCCCGTAATCGCTTAAGTTAAAAAACATTCCGAGTGGAGAGCAATAATCCCACTCGGGGGCTTAGCTGCGACCCTGTAATCGCCTAAGTTAAAAAACATTCCGTGTGGAGAGCAATCCTCCCACTCGGGGGCTTGGCTGTGACCCCGTAATCGCCTAAGTTAAACAACATTCCGAGTGGAGAGCTGATACGTATCCGTCGTATCTACTTTTCCAAACACTTTTGCCCTTGTTTTGGAGTCTAACTTGTATGATTTGAATGGAACCAGTGTAACATCCCAAAATTCTAAATTTTGGAATGTTATATTAGATAATTACTATGCTTGTTGTCTGATTGATGGTTTGATTGATTGAGTGAAACTGAGTGGAATTTGAAAACTTTTGAAAGTTGAATGAGAGGGAATGAAATGACTTTCCCAAACTTTCCACTTTGCATTTTGGATCCCAATGAATTCAATTTCATTCCAACACCAAACCGTAGAGTGAAGATGACATGACTTCTTCCATTTTGAAATGAAAAGGGTTTTGGAAAAGATTTAAATTTCATTTGGGAATATTTCAAATTCAAAGCTTTATGCAACTCAATGATTTTCATGAGGGAAGATAAAATGACTTCTTCAATTATATGAAATATGAGTTGGAAGTTAAAAAGTATCAAATTGAAAGTCATTTGAAAGTGCCTTGAAACCCTCTTTCAAATTGAGTTTTGGAATTTGAATTCAAACATTGGCAAGTGGGAATCATTTCAAAATCTATGCCTGATAAATACTTGAGCAAAAGTATGAGAGGAGTAAATATGACACTCCAAAAAATATCAGAGGAAAACAATGCCAAAGTTTTGGATTCAAATCTGAATTTTATTTGAATTTGAAAAAAATGGATTTTTATAAAGTTTGGATTTTGCCTTTGGAAAAATGTTCAAATGATAGGGAATTTTCCCCTGATCATTTTGGTATATATATACCCTATATAAAATATTTATAGATTTTGTTTTATTTCTGTTTTGTTTTATTAAAAAATTCAAAAAAGAAAAAACCCCCAGGCGCCAGCTTGCCCTGCCCAGCAAGCCCCCCACCAGCCCGGCCCCAGGCGCCCGGCCGAACCCCAGCCCGGCCAGTGGCCCCCACCAGCCGACCCACCAGGCGGCCCAGAGGCCAACCCAGCGAGGCCAGCGAGCCGGCCTCACCTCCCCCTCGCCCGAAAGCGCTTCGCGCCGGTCGCCCGCTCGCCCCGCACCCCTCCCTCTCTCTCTGGCAGGTGGCCCCGCCCCCGTCTTCAACCCCCGCCCCACGTCTTCACCGCGCCGCCGCCGATCGCCGGATCCCGCGAGATCCGGGATCCCGATCCCCTCCCGATCGCCCCCCGAAGCAAGGCCGAGGCCCCCGCCTATTTAAGCCCTTGCCCGCACCCCATTTCCCCCTAGCCCCTCGCGGACCCCTCTTCCTCTCTCCCGAGCTCACCGGAGACCCGAGTCCCCGCCGCCATTTCCATCACCGTCGTCGCCCTAGCCACTCCCGACCCCCACCGACTCCACCAGACGCCTCCCGACCTCGTCACTTTGGCCCGGCCACTCCGTCGACCTCCCGACGGCCCGGAGCCATCAACGCACTTAAATGCCGCCCGCCGCCGCCGCCGAGGTCCGATAAGTCGCCGAATCCTCCCCGTCCAGGCGTGATGAACGGCTAGGATTAGACCCCGAAGAATGCTGGCGTTTAAATAAAACCGGCCGGTTAAATCCGGTTTATTTTTAAGTTAGGTTTTTATTTTTGGAGCCGGCCCGTTTTGGTTTAACCCTAGGCCCGTTTAGGTTATATTACGCACAGTGCGTAGTTTAGGCCCATTAGGCCCTTTTTCTTTTAATTTCATTTTTCTGTTTTAACAGAATAGTTTCCTGTTTTGAAAAATTCATATCTTTTATTCTGTTTAATATTTTTAGGTGATTCTTTTTTTGTTGGTTTGCAAATTTTCTATAGTTTCTGTAGCATATATAATTAGCTATGTTAAAATTAATTAAAATTGCTTTATTTTTAGTTTTAGTCAGAATAGTAAATATGTTATAACGTGAGCTAGGAAAATTATTTTTATATGATTCTTTTTGTCCCAATTTTGTTTTGTCATTGCTAAACCATAGAAATTAATTTGGGCATTTTAGGATTAATGAAAAAAATAGTTTTTAGCAGAATCTTGTTAATCCTAATTAATTAACTAGCTACTTGTTTTCTATTATTTTAATTAGTAAATAAATTTATTTTTCACATGTGATTGATTATTCTAGGATAGTTCTGTCACTTTATAGGATGAACTTTTATTTATATTAAATAAAACTTTTTATTTTATTTTCTTAATAGAAATTGAATTAGGCCTAATAGGAGTTTCACAATAGATTTTAAATTAATTCTTTTTGCTCCTAGTTGCTTAATGAAATCTTTTCTGTTAAGTTAACATAAACTCATGATTAGGTTATGTTGAGAAATTTTTTGTTATATAAAACTATTTTTAGTTGTTGCTTGAAGTAGGAAAAACTTGAGTTGGTTTTCTTTGAGTTTTCCTTTGGGTTTTGATTTGTTGTTTGGTGTGTTATGTTACTATGTTGCTATGTTACGTGATCTCATGCTATGTGCTTACTATAGTTATTGTTATTGTTTGCCTCGGTAGAATTTCCGAGTGCGAAGCTTGCTACTACTGAATCCCTAGTTTTCAAGATCGTCAACAAGGCAAGTTCACTTTGACCATGCTTTCATACCTATGTTTTATTGCATTTAGTGACATCTTTGCAACCACCCCTCAGTAGTGTTATTGAATCCTTGTAGTTGAGTAGTATGCATGAGGTAGGAACCCATTCCCCTGTTATCAAGCCCGAGACGATATTTTATTTTAATGCTACGCTATAGTAGACGGGGTTGGTATGAGTACTCGGGAGTGGTGTGAGAATGGAGGATTCTACGACAATGACGACAACTCCATGACGGAATCTGCAAGGACTGCATCTTCAAGACCTCAAGACTTCAAGACTCGAGACAGGAATTCAATACACACTCATCGGGTGAAGGACGGTTGTGAGCACCTGGAGGAACCAGTGGTTGGCGGGATGCATGGAGAAGCGCCATGACATCTTGCGGAAAGCTTCACCCATACTCAAAGAGACGGAAGAATACTTCATGACCGAAGCTTACCTGCAACAGCAAGTCAATATGGGCTCGCTTGGTTGACCCTAGTTGTGACTCTGGCTGGGGACGGTGCTAGCAGATGTAGAACTACGGTAGGATGGGATGAGCACCGGACGGTGGTCGAGGAACTCTTCGAAGACCATGTTTGGTCATCTTGTTCTCAAACACCCCGAAGTGCGAGAACGTAAAGAGAGGGATCGAATCTTGCGGGTAAAGTGTACAAACCTCTGCAGAGGGTTTATAACCTAATCGATTAGCCGTGTCCCCGGTTACGGACAATTTGAGCCTCTGGACTTGGATCTATCTCGGAACTCTCAACACCGGATTGATAACTTAATTGTGGGCAACATATTATGATTTTGGGCTATGAGACATCGGTTGGCGGAACCATGTCATGATAGAAAACTCCATAGTACAGACTACATTTATTCCTTGATGTAGGGAAAATAAATCAGCTTTTACGCAAACAAAACTCGCATACGTAGCCACAAAGCCATATTGCATATAGTATAGTTTTATCATCTGTTTTCTCATATTGTGATCTTGCCAGTACATTCAATGTCTTGACCTACACGGCTGCAACGTATCATGTTGCAGATATTTCCTCGACGAGTAAGAGTACGGTACAGGGTTACGGTCTACACTCAACCTGCCGATGGCGTTGATGGGACTCCACACCCGTTTGTTTGTTTCCGCTGAGTATTATGAGGTATATATCAGTTTTACGTTAATTATACATGTGATTGCACTTTGATATATACATTGATGTACTGTGTGTGCCAGCATACTGGTCCAGGGATGGCACAGCAACACAGAGGCTTGACCGTCTGAGGTCGGGTCGCTACAGAGATGGTATCAGAGCACATGTTGACTGTAGGACATGGCCCTAGAAATCGGAAAGCCCCTTGGACAGGATATCTCAAAAACTTTATTTTCAAAAGGATCCTTTACTTCTCATCTTTTTTTTATCAAGTAGTTCCTCGACCTCAAATAGTTAGAATATACACCTTTCCTTTTGACCACACGGAAGATCAATCAAGTCACTCCAAGAATTAAAGATATCGGACAACCGATGGCCATTTCAGAGTAAAGAGGATTTCACCATGCGTTGGAAGAATTGCAGCTGCAACAATTGAAGACTCAAGACTTGAAGAATTTGAAGTTCCTGAAGAATTATTTGACCTTTAGAGACCAAACCCCTGTTATACACCCACGTTAGATGCGATGATTTGTGAGTTGTCATTTGTTTGATGTTTTCGACAGCCACAAAGTAAAACTTGTTTCTTCAAAACTATTGTTTGTATTATGTGTATATCCCTCCCCACCTCTCTCATATCTCATCCCAAAACTTTTGGACCCCATAGATGATGAATGAAGTTGGACTGATATTCTCTGGATCAAGACTTCACCGGAGGCAGTAGCTATGGATTCGGAACATGGAGAATCACTTGAGGAGCAATTTGGTTTCAAGGAAGAACGAAGTATCGTGACGCTCTTCAAGATTTTGAAGGAAGTGCTGCAACATGGTGGCAGATGCATCAAGCTATACAGGGATGGAATGGAGCAAAGACTTGGGAGGAATTCAAGAAGACCCTGTTGGGATCACGCCTCATCCGGAGGCACCATGATAACCCGAAGAAGAAACCTTATGCCTGCAAGACTTGCGGAGGAATAGGACACACCAGTGAGGAACACAAGGATGGATGCCCTCATTGTGAGGAGAAACACCCACCGAGGAATGCCCAACTAGTCGGGTGACTTGTTTCTTGTGTGAAGGAACCACCCACTACCCGACTCAAAGGTCACATTTACCCCATGGTGCAACAAACTATTCAGGAGCAGGAAGAAGGAATGAAAGAAGCCCTTCGAGAAGTTATGAAAGAACCTGTGATGAAGGAATGTGTTGAAGACCCTGATGGAGAAGGCCTCAACAGATTTTACTCCAATGCCTGCTATTCATGTGGAGAAGAAGGACATTTTTCACAGTATTGCACCAAGGAAAGAAAAGAGTGTCTGGGATACTTCCCGGCGGAAGCAATAGAGTTTGATCCACGGGGAATAGAAGGTTTGATCAGAATGAAGAAACCGGGAAGAGAAAACAAAGACACCCTCGTAACAACCCAATTCCTGCAAAGAGGGACAAGAGTCATATTACCTGCTTTGAATGTAAGGACGTCGGGCATTATGCCAATCATTGTCTTGAAAGGAAGCAAGGAACTCAAGGAGCAGGCACCATCTCCAAGAAGCCCAAAGACTTATCGAAAGTTATGTGTTTTCATTGCAAGGAAGCAGGACATTATGCTACTAAATGTTCCTACAAGAAGGAAGCTGGAGTTGAGTAGTTGGAATTTTGATATGGATAATAAGAGTGGTAGAAACCAATTTTTTTCATGAGTACAATAAGTTGAGTTATGTAATGGGTGCTCGAGTTTGTAATGGATTCATGAAATCAATAAAGTTAAGGTGACATGTTTTCATATGTTTAATTGTATGAGTTGTTACTCTATGAACACGGATTTTGACCATTTTCGAGGATATGAGAAATATGGTCTATGAATGGATTTGTGAATTTCATTTTAAGGGTGATAGTACCCTATGAAGAACACTAGACCAATGGAAATGGAAAGGTGTCCCACAGGTTGGAGTTTGGAAAAAAAATGAGTTGAAGTTTTATCTTTGATATGATGGTATTAAGAAATGAAATGTTATTGGATTTAAAGTGGTGTAATGTTGGAAAATGGAGCAATTGTAACTCCAAGGATGAGTGAAATTGGTACAAGTGTTGAAGTGGGCTCATAACCCACAGGCCCAGGATTTTGAAAAGGAACAGATGTACCCTTGATGAAGGAAGAAATTTGCAAGAATCAGTGATCCAATCAGCATACGTTTCGTAGGAGGATACGAAAACCCGAGGATTGTGAAGAACGATAGATGTCTTGTTCAGCTTGCAGAAACCATGGATTTACTCGAAACCAATTCGAGAACAAGAGAAATTCTGCAATGCTTGTGAGTATGCCCAAGTGTTAGAATACGTGATTCGATATTTACGTATGTGGTAATGATTCAAGTACGGGATGGATTGGCCCCCATACCGAAGACTTCTATCATGAACTATCATATGTTGATGGAAAATCGAGAGCCTCGAAAACCTTAGAAGAGTGTCGACGCGATAAGCCATAAAACCATAGAATGGTAGTACGATGGAACCCTTCTACAGCAACCGCTGCCAATCGTAGGTTATACGGTGAAGTTCAACCTGCACCCATTTTCTCGCAGGAGAAACCATTAATGGTAGACCACCATGAGTGTTTCGATAGTTGTCTAGAATGGACACAGAACCATCGACTAAGAAGATCCGGTCTCGGACGAACTTCAACTTTGACGAACCGACCCAAGATTACGAGGAAAACTCTATGCTTCGATGTAAGAGCTTTAATGAAGGAGCTATTGTAAGATATGTGAAGAGACATACAATGTCGTCACTCCAGAGGAAGTATCCGAGTTTATTGGAACCATAACCTTGTTTTTAAGTGTGGTAGCACCCCTGACCTTTCTGACCAAAACTTTTGCTAGAAGACCCCAACCCCTAACCTTTTCTTGCTAGCCTCTTCGAATCTCGAGGACGAGATTCATTTTAAGTGTGGTAGGTTTGTAACATCCCAAAATTCTAAATTTTGGAATGTTATATTAGATAATTAACTATGCTTGTTGTCGATTGATGGTTTGATTGATTGAGTGAAACTGAGTGGAATTTGAAAACTTTTGAAAGTTGAATGAGAGGGAATGAAATGACTTTCCCAAACTTTCCCTTTGCCTTTTGGATCCCAATGAATTCAAGTTCATTCCAACACCAAACCCTAGAGTGAAGATGACATGACTTCTTCCATTTTGAAATGAAAAGGGTTTTGGAAAAGATTTAAATTTCATTTGGGAATATTTCAAATTCAAAGCTTTATGCAACTCAATGATTTTCATGAGGGAAGATAAAATGACTTCTTCAATTATATGAAATATGAGTTGGAAGTTAAAAAGTATCAAATTGAAAGTCATTTGAAAGTGCCTTGAAACCCTCTTTCAAATTGAGTTTTGGAATTTGAATTCAAACATTGGCAAGTGGGAATCATTTCAAAATCTATGCCCGATAAATACTTGAGCAAAAGTATGAGAGGAGTAAATATGACACTCCAAAAATATCAGAGGAAAACAATGCCAAAGTTTTGGATTCAAATCTGAATTTTATTTGAATTTGAAAAATGGATTTTTATAAAGTTTGGATTTTGCCTTTGGAAAAATGTTCAAATGATAGGAATTTTCCCTGATCATTTTGGTATATATATACCCTATATAAAATATTTATAGATTTTGTTTTATTTCTGTTTTTGTTTTATTAAAAAATTCAAAAAAGAGAAACCCCCCAGCGCCAGCCAGCCCCCCTGCCCAGCCAGCCAAGCCCCCACCACTGCCCACCAGCGGCCCAAAGGCCACCTCAATGAGGCTGGCCGAGCCGGCCTCACCTCCCTCGCCTGAAGCGCCACACGTCGCCTGGCCGCCCGCACCCTCCCTCTCTCTCGGCAGGTGGCCCCGCCTGCCTTCAACCCCGCCCCCACGCTCGGCCGCCGATCGGCGGATCCCGCGAGATCCGGGATCCCGATCGCCCCCCGAAGCAAGGCCGAGGCCCCCGCCTATTTAAGCCCTCGCCCCGCACCCCATTCCCCCCCTAGCCCCTCGTCGGACCCCCTCTTCCTCTCTCCCGAGCTCACCGGAGACCCGAGTCCCCGCCGCCGCCATTTCCATCACCGTCGTCGCCCTAGCCACTCCCGACCCCCACCGACTCCACCAGACGCCTCCCCGACCTCGTCCGCACCCGACCGGCCACTCCGTCGACCTCCCCGACGACCGGAGCCATCAACGCACTCGTCGTCGCCGCCGCCGCCGCCGAGGTCCGGTAAGTCGCCGGAATCCCCTCCCCCCGTCCGATGCGTGATGAACGGCTAGGATTAGACCCCGAAGAATGCTGGCGTTTAAATAAAACCGGCCCGGTTAAATCGGTTTATTTTTAAGTTAGGTTTTATTTTTGGAGCCGCCCGTTTTAGTTTAACCCTAGGCCCGTTTAGGTTATATTACGCATACGGTCGTAGTTTAGGCCCATTAGGCCCTTTTTCTTTTAATTTCATTTTTCTGCTTTTAACAGAATAGTTCCTGTTTTGAAAAATTCATATCTTTTATTCTGTTTAATATTTTTAGGTGATTCTTTTTTGTTGGTTTGAAAATTTTCTATAGTTTCTGTAGAATATATAATTAGCTATGTTAAAATTAATTAAAATTGCTTTATTTTTAGTTTTAGTCAGAATAGTAAATCTGTTATAACATGAGCTAGGAAAATTATTTTTATATGATTCTTTTTGTCCCAACTTTGTTTTGTCATTGCCAAACCATAGAAATTAAATTGGGAATTTTAGGATTAATAAAAAATAGTTTTTAGCAGAATCTTGTTAATCCTAATTAATTAACTAGCTACTGTTTTTCTATTATTTTAATTAGTAAATAAATTTATTTTTCACATGTGATTGATTATTCTAGGATAGTTCTGTCACTTTATAGGATGAACTTTTATTTATATTAAATAAAACTTTTTATTTTATTTTCTTAATAGAAATTGAATTAGGCCTAATAGGAGTTTCATAATAGATTTTAAATTAATTCTTTTTGCTCCTAGTTGCTTAATGAAATCTTTTCTGTTAAGTTAACATAAACTCATGATTAGGTTATGTTGAGAAATTTTTTGTTATATAAAACTATTTTTAGTTGTTGCTTGAAGTAGGAAAAACTTGAGTTGGTTTTCTTTGAGTTTTCCCTTTGGGTTTTGATTTGTTGTTTGGTGTGTTATGTTACTATGTTGCTATGTTACGTGATCTCATGCTATGTGCTTACTATAGTTATTGTTATTGTTTGCCTCGGTAGAATTTCCGAGTGCGAAGCTTGCTACTCTGAATCCCTAGTTTTCAAGATCGTCAACAAGGCAAGTTCACTTTGACCATGCTTTCATACCTATGTTTTATTGCATTTAGTGACATCTTTGCAACCACCCCTCGATAGTGTTATTGAATCCTTGTAGTTGAGTAGTATGCATGAGGTAGGAACCCATTCCCCCTGTTATCAAGCCGGGACGATATTTTATTTTAATGCTACGCTATAGTAGACGGGGTTTGGTATGAGTACTCGGGAGTGGTGTGAGAATGGAGGATTCTACGTCAATGACGACAACTCCATGACGGAATCTGCAAGGACTGCATCTTCAAGACCTCAAGACTTCAAGACTCGAGACAGAATTCAATACACACTCTTTGGGTGAAGGGCGGTTGTGGGCACCACTGGAGGAACCAGTGGTTGGCCGATGCATGGAGAAGCGCCATGACATCTTGCGGAAAGCTTCACCCAGACTCAAAGAGACGGAAGAATACTTCATGACCGAAGCTTACCTATGCAACCGCAAGTCAATATGGGCTCGGCTTGGTTGACCCTAGTTGTGACTCTGGTGGGACGGTGCTAGCGGATGTAGAACTACGGTAGGATGGGATGAGCACCGAGCAGTGGTCGAGGAACTCTTCGAAGACCATGTTTGGTCATCTTGTTCTCAAACACCACGAAGTGCGAGAACGTAAAAAGAGGGATCGAATCTTGCGGGTAAAGTGTACAAACCTCTGCAGAGGGTTTTAAACCTAATCGATTAGCCGTGTCCCCGGTTACGGATAATTTGAGCCTCTGGACTTGGATCTATCTCGGAACTCTCAACACCGGATTGATAACTTAATTGTGGGCAACATATGATGATTTTGGGCTATGAGACATCGGTTGGCGGAACCATGTCATGATAGAAAACTCCATAGTACAGACTACATTTATTCCTTGATGTAGGGAAAATAAATCAGCTTTTACGCAAACAAAACTCGCATACGAGCCACAAAGCCATATTGCATATAGTATAGTTTTATCATCTGTTTTCTCATATTGTGATCTTGCGGTACATTCAATGTCTTGACCTACACGGCTGCAACGTATCATGTTGCAGATATTTCCTCGACGAGTAAGAGTGCAGTGCAGGTTATGGTCTACACTCAACCTGCCGATGGCGTTGATGGGACTCCACACCCGTTTGTTTGTTTCCGCTGAGTATTATGAGGTATATATCAGTTTTACGTTAATTATACATGTGATTGCACTTTGATATATACATTGATGTATTGTGTGTGCCAGCATACTGATCCAGGGATGGCACAGCAACACAGAGGCTTGACCGTCTGAGGTCGGGTCGCTACAACCAGCCCGGACTAACGCTGTTTTCAGCAGAATTGCCATGATGTTGTTTTATGTGCAGAAAACAAAAGTTCTCGGAATGACTTGAAACTCCACGGAACATATTAGAAAAAGTAAAAAAAAATCATCGCCAAAGATGAAGACCAGGGGGCCCACCCCCTGTCCCCGTGGGGGGGGGCGCCCCCCCCCCCCCACCTCTAGGACGCGCCCCCTACCTCGTGGGCCCCCTGGAGACCTTCCGACGCCAACTCCAACTCTATATATTGGCTTTCAGAGAGAAAAAAATCAGAGAGAAGAAATCATCGCGTTTTACGATACGGAGCCGCCGCCAAGCCCTAAAACCTCTCGGGAGGGCTGATCTGGAGTCCGTTCGGGGCTCCGGAGAGGGGATTAAATCGCCGTCGTCATCATCAACCATCCTCCATCACCAATTTCATGAAGCTCACCGCCGTGCGTGAGTAATTCCATCGTTGCCTTGCTGGACGGTGATGGGTTGGATGAGATTTATCATGTAATCGAGTTAGTTTTGTTAGGGTTTGATCCCTAGTATCCACTATGTTCTGAGATTGATGTTGCTATGACTTTGCTATGCTTAATGCTTGTCACTAGGGCCCGAGTGCCATGATTTCAGATCTGAACCTATTATGTTTTCATGAATATATGTGAGTTCTTGATCCTATCTTGCAAGTCTATAGTCACCTATTATGTGTTATGATCCGACAACCCGAAGTGACAATAATCGGGATACTTCTCGGTGATGACCATAGTTTGAGGAGTTCATGTATTCAGTATTTGCTAATGCTTTGTTCCGGTTCTCTATAAAAAGGTGGCCTTAATATCCCTTAGTTTACAATAAGATCCCGCTGCCATGGGAGGGTAGGACAAAAGATGGCATGCAAGTTCTTTTCCATAAGCACGTATGACTATATTCGGAATACATGCCTACTTTACATTGATGAATTGGAGCTAGTTCTGCGTCACCCTATGTTATGACTGTTACATGATGAACCGCATCCGGCATAATTATCCATCACCGATCTAATGCCTACGAGCTTTCCATCTACTGGTTTACGCTTATTTACTTTCCCGTTGTTACTGTTACAATCACTACAAAATACCAAAAATATTAATTTTGCTTTCATTACTCTTTGTTACCGTTACCACTACTATCATACTACTTTGCTACTAAATACTTTGCTGCAGATATTAAGTTATCCAGGTGTGGCTGAATTGACAACTCAGTTGCTAATACTTGAGAATATTCTTTGGCTCCCCTTGTGTCGAATCAATAAATTTGGGTTGAATACTCTACCCTCGAAAGCTGTTGCGATCCCCTACACTTGTGGGTTATCAAGACTAATTTCTGGCGCCATTGCCGGGGAGCATAGCTCTATTCTTTGAGTTACTTGGGATTTATATCTGCTGGACACTATGAAGAACTTGAAAGACGCTAAGACAAAAATTTATCCCTCAACTACGAGGGGAGGTAAGGAACTGCCATCTAGCTCTGCACTTGATTCACCTTCTGTTATGAGTAAGCTTGCGACACCTAAACCTGCCTCTGCTATTCGTTCTGATATGTCGCATGTTATTGATGATGCCACTTCTGTTATGCATGGTACTTATGATGAAACTACTTCTATGCTTGATACTCTTTGTGCCCCTTGGTGAATTTCTTGATGAACAAATTTCTAGGGCTAGAGAGAAAGAAACTATTGAAACTGATAATGTTGATGAAACTGATGATGAAGATATGCCTGTTATTCCTGAGGGTTATGTTTTTGATATGGAATCTTCTGCAGCTATTTTTGTCTGCAAAGATAGAAACGAACTTAAGAGGCTATTAGTTAAATGGAGTAAAGAATCTCTTAGAGATAGAATGAAACCTGACCCTTCTTTTGCTACTTCACCTATTTGTGTTCCCGATAAGGATTATGAATTCTCTGTTGATCCTGATATAATTACTTTGGTTGAATCTGATCCTTTTCATGGTTATGAATCTAAAACTGTTGTGGCACATCTTACTAAATTAAATGATATAGCCACCCTGTTCACTAATGATGAGAGATCTCGCTACTTTTACATCCTTAAAATATTTCCGTTCTCATTAAAGGGTGATGCTAAGATATGGTTTAATTCTCTAGATCATGGTTGTGTGCGTAGTCCCCAGAATATGATTTATTATTTGTCTGCTAAATATTTCCCTGCTCATAAGAAACAAGCTGCTTTAAAGGAAATATACAATTTTGTGCAAATTGAAGAAGAGAGTCTCCCACAAGCTTGGGGGAGGCTTCTCAAGTTACGTAATGCTTTGCCTGATCATCCTCTTAAGAAAAATGAAATACTTCATATCTTTTATAATGGACTAACCGATTCTTCCAGAGATTACCTGGATAGTTGTGCTGGTTCTCTTTTCAGGGAAAGAACACCGGATGAAGCTGAAATTCTATTGAATAATATGTTGACAAATGAAAATAATTGGGCACTTCCTGAGCCAGCTCCTAAGCCAATTACTGAGCCTATTCCTAAACCAACTCCGAAGAAGAGAGGTGTTCTATTTCTCAGTACTGAAGATATGCAAGAGGCAAAGAAATCTATGAAAGAAAAAGGTATTAAAGCTGAAGACGTTGCTATTTTAACGGACTTTGTTATTCTTGATATTCCCGAGGACGATAGTATGTCTATTATTCTTGGAAGACCTTTTCTGAATACTGCAGGGGCTGTTATTGATTGCAACAAAGGCAATGTCACTTTTCATATTAACGGTAATGAGCACACGGTACACTTACCAATGAAACAACCTCAAATTTATAGTATCAATTCTATTGGAAAAAGTTCCATCGATTATTTTTGGAGGTTTTGAATTTCCTCTTCCTACTGTCAAGAAGAAATATGATATTCTTATTATAGGGATGTGCATATCCCGTTGAGGTAACTTATAGTGTTATTCAAATTTCTTCGGTTCCATGTTATTCGGAATGAGTTTGTTAACAAGACCTGATCAACCTTGTTAGTGGATTCCTTTTGATGATCATGAGACGGATGAAACTAGAAGGCACAACCTTCTGTACCCTCTTTATACTTTCTGTTATTTAGTCGAAATAAAGTAAAAATAGTATTTTTCTGTCTGTTTTCTGATTTATCCATGCAATATAAAAATACCCCAAAAATAAAAGTCCTGAGAATGCCATGCCAATTTAATATGATTTTTTCGGGAATATTTGAGGATTTATGGTGCAAAAATTACCACGGGGGGAGCTGCCACCTGGCCACGAGGGTGGAGGGTGCGCCCCCCCTGCCTCGTGGGCCCATGGTGGCCCTCCTCCACTTATTCCTGCACCCATCCTCTTCTTCTTCCGCCCACAAACACGAATATCTGGCTCAAACACGAGTTCCAAATTTCACGTTCGTGATTTTCGATCTCCTTGCTCAAAGCACCTCTCACAAAACTGCTTTGGGAGATTGTTCCTTGGTATGTGACTCCTCCATTGGTCCAATTAGTTTTTTTTCTAGTGCTTTATTCATTGCAAATTTGTGCTGCATAGGTGACCATGTTCTTGAGCTTGCATGTTAATTTTATATGGTTCCAAGTAGTTCTAATGCATGATAAAGGCTCTAGGCACTTGTAGGAGTAGTTGCTATCAACTTTATTGAAGTTGGTTCACTTTTGTTTGAAGTTACTAAAAATTTCAGAAATTTTTCAGAGAAAACAATATGTTTAGGAAGATGTTCCAAGGTGGTTCTTCAAGGAAGCAAGGTCCCAGGCTTGCTATGCGTGATGCTGACGAGGAACCACCAAGAGACGCTCTAGTGCGGCCTTGTGAATGGCCTTCGGAAAATTTTATGGATCGAGCAGGAATCAAAGAAGAATTTAACGCATATTTGCGTAACTCCGGTCTTGTGGACTTTGAGGCAGACAAATGCCCACAGTATCATGATCTCACTAGTTCATTTCTGAGGAGGTTTTAGTTTTCATCTTCGCGTAATTCCCCTTCTGTCATGTTTGATCTTTATGATAAATCTTATACCATGGACTTAGAGGATTTTACTTTGGCTTGCAAACTCCCACAATGGGGTAGTACTATTGATCCCCGTAAATCTGAATTTAGAGACTTTCTTGCTAGTATAACTGCGGGGGAAAGTAGAGATATAATGCAAGCCACTATAGGGAGCATTCACTTTCCTGCTATACGTTATTTTGCTCTGTTCATAGGTAGGTGCATCAATGCTAAGGATGAAGCATGTCACATGTGTGTCCCTGACCTTAGCATTCTCAGGAGTGCTATGTTAGGAGACCAATCTTATCATATGGGAGCCATTGTAGCTCGTAGGTTGCATCATAATAGATATAACGGAGATTTCTTTGGAGGAATTTATGCAACCCGCTTAGCTAATTTTCTTAAGATAGACATTCGTGAGGGTGAGATAGAGTTGCCCCCTACTTATTTAGATTTTGATTCTATGGTTTCCCACCAGTTTGTCGAGAGGACTGAATCACCTCTCCAGTATCGACTAATCTTTAACAAACGACATGTTGTCCGTATTACTCTCCCTGCCCATGCCTTCTTTGATTCTCAGATAAAAGGAAGACATGTTATCACCAGAGAGGAGGCAGATGAGTACGAGAGGAGAGCGCAGGCAGCTCAACGCCACGCTGCAGCTCAGGAGGCAATAGCCGCTGCATCACAGTACGACCCCAGCTACACCTACGGGTATCCGCCAGGCCATCCCTGGCAATGAACCAACTTAGGCCAAAAGCCTAACCTTGGGGGAGTACGTATTTCTCACCGACATTACATTTATGTTCACAAACACTCATTGCTAGATGTCGGTGCTCATACTTTTTCATTATAATATCCATGCTAGTTTATTTCCTTTTTTTCTTCTTGTGTGTTTGTTAAACTTTAAGAAAACAACAAAAAAAATTAGTAGTAACTTCTAGTTAGTTTACTTTCTTGCTGTAGTAGTAATAATTAAAAATAAAACCCAAAAATATTTCCCGTTCTTCTTTTGCTTGTTGGGAGCTTTCCCGTCTAAATAGTTTTATTTCTTTTCTTTTCTTTGGGGGTCGATAGGAGAAGACCATGATTAAATTGTTGAAGTGGCTCTTATATGCTTTATTGTTGATTTAACCAAGAGCCCATATTGCCTTGTTTTCTCCTGCTTATTGAATGCTCGCAGATTCCAACTTAGTCCAATGCACGTGCACTCTTATTATTATTCACTTCGTTCGGTTGTGCAAGTGAAAGGCAATTATGATGATATATGATGGACTGACTGAGATGAGAAAAGCTGGTATGAACTCGACCTTTCTTGTTTTTGTAAATATGATTAGTTCATCGTTCCTGATTCAGCTTATTATGAATAAACATGTTTGCAATGACAATTAGAGATCATAGTTGCTTATGCCATGCTTGATTAGCTATGAGTTATAATGGTTTACCTTGCGTGCCAACATGCTATTAAAATGGTTTTGATGTGGTATGATAGGGTGGTATCCTCCTTTGAATGATTTAAGTGACTTGACTTGGCACATGTTCACACATGTAGTTGAAAAAAATCAACATAGCCTTCACGATATTTATGTTCATGGTGGATTATATCCTACTCATGCTTGCATCCAATTTTTATTAATTTTGGTGCATGTTCATGACTGTTGTCGCTCTCTAGTTGGTCGCTTCCCAGTCTTTTGCTAGCCTTCACTTGTACTAAGCGGGAATACTGCTTGTGCATCCAATCCCTTAAACCCTAAAGTTATTCCATATGAGTCCATCATACCTTCCTATATACGGTATCTACCTGCCGTTCCAAGTAAATTTGTATGTGCCAAACTCTAAACCTTCAAATAAACATTCTGTTTTGTATGCTCGAATAGCTCATGTATCAAATAGGTCTGCCCCTATCTTCCATGTTAGGCGGGTTATTCTCAAGAGGAGTGGACTCTGCTCCTCACTCACGAGAAAATGGCTGGTCACCGGGATGCCCAGTCCCATGCTTTATGCAAACTAAATCAAAATAATTGCAAACAAAACTCCCCCTGGGACCTGTTGATTGTTGGAGGCACTCGTTGCTTTGAGCAAGCCATGGATTGATGCTTGTTGGTGGAGGGGGAGTATTAACTTTACCATTCTGTTTGGGAACCGCCTATAATGTGTGTAGCATGGAAGATATCGTCATCTCTTAGTTGTTGTGTTGACAATGAAAGTATGCCGCTCAAAATATTATTTATATCTATTTCAAAACCGAGCTCTGGCACCTCTACAAATCCCTGCTTCCCTCTGCGAAGGGCCTATCTATTTACTTTTATGTTGAGTCATCACCCTCTTATTAAAAAGCACTAGCTGGAGAGCGCAGCTGTCATTTGCATTCATTACTATTAATTTATATTGGGTATGACTATGACTAGATCTCTTTTACCATGAATTACAATGTCTAGTCAGTCCTTGATCTTTAAAGGTGCTCCGCATTTATGTTTTGCGGTCTCAGAAAGGGCTAGCAAGATACCATCTTGTTATATCATATTATGATTGTTTTGAGAAAGTGTTGTCATCCAAGATTTATTATTATGACTCGCTAGTTGATTATGCCATTGATATGAGTAATCATGAGACCTGAGAATTATTGCAAATATGTTTAGTTATAATCTTTGCTGAAAACTTGAATGCTGACTTGACATATTTACAACAACAAGAGCAAACAGAGTTTGTAAAAGTTTTTCTTTTTCTCTTTCAATTTGCCAACTGAATTGCTTGAGGACAAGCAAGGGTTTAAGCTTGGGGGAGTTGATACGTCTCCGTCGTATCTACTTTTCCAAACACTTTTGCCCTTGTTTTGGACTCTAACTTGTATGATTTGAATGGAACTAACTTGACGAACGCAGTTTTCAGCAGAATTGCCATGATGTTGTTTTATGTGCAGAAAACAAAAGTTCTCGGAATGCCCTGAAACTCCACGGAACATCTTATAAAAAATAATAAAAAATCCTCGCCAAAGATGAAGACCAGGGGGGCCACACCCTGTCCACGAGGGTCGGGGGCCCGCCCCCTACCTCGTGGGCCCCCCGGAGACCTTCCCACGCCAACTCCAACTCTATATATTGGCTTTCGGAGAGAGAGAAAATCAGAGAGAAGAAATCATCGCGTTTTACGATACGGAGCCGCCGCCAAGCCCTAAAACCTCTCAGGAGGGCTGATCTGGAGTCCGCTCGGGGCTCCGGAGAGGGGGATTCGTCGTCGTCGTCATCATCAACCATCCTCCATCACCAATTTCATGATGCTCACCGCCGTGCGTGAGTAATTCCATTGTAGGCTTGCTGGACGGTGATGGGTTGGACGAGATTTATCATGTAATCGAGTTAGTTTTGTTAGGGTTTGATCCTAGTATCCACTATGTTACGAGATTGATGTTGCTATGACTTTGCTATGCTTAATGCTTGTCACTAGGGCCCGAAAGTGCCATGATTTCAGATCTGAACCTATTATGTTTTCATGAATATATGTGATTTCTTGATCCTATCTTGCAAGTCTATAGTCACCTATTATGTGTTATGATCCGACAACCCCGAAGTGACAATAATCGGGATACTTCTCGGTGATGACCATAGTTTGAGGAGTTCATGTATTCAGTATGTGCTAATACTTTGTTCCGGTTCTCTATTAAAAGGAGGCATTAATATCCCTTAGTTTCCATTAGGACCCCGCTGCCACGGGAGGGTAGGACAAAAGATTTCATGCAAGTTCTTTTCCATAAGCACGTATGACTATATTCGGAATACATGCCTACATTACATTGATGAATTGGAGCTAGTTCTGCGTCACCCTATGTTATGACTGTTACATGATGAACCGCATCTGGCATAATTATCCATCACCGATCCAATGCCTACGAGCTTTCCATCTACTAGTTTATGCTTATTTACTTTCCCGTTGTTATTGTTACAATCACTACAAAATACCAAAAATATTACTTTTGCTTTCATTACTCTTTGTTACCGTTACCACTACTATCATACTACTTTGCTACTAAATACTTTGCTGCAGATATTAAGTTATCCAGGTGTGGCTGAATTGACAACTCAGTTGCTAATACTTGAGCATATTCTTTGGCTCCCCTTGTGTCGAATCAATAAATTTGGGTTGAATACTCTACCCTCGAAAGCTGTTGCGATCCCCTACACTTGTGGGTTATCAAGAGCAATCCTCCCACTCGGGGACTTAGCTGCGACCCATATTCTGGTATACTCCAGGACACCAGAAGAGCACGCTGAACATCTCCGAATTGTACTAGGGGAACTCAGGAAACATCAATTGTACGCTAAATTCAGCAAGTGTGAATTTTGGCTAAAGCAAGTAGGTTTTCTGGGCCACGTACTGACCCAAGAAGGTATCTCCGTAGACCCGAAAAAAGTCAAGGCCATACTTGGCTGGAAACCACCAGCCAGCGTGACGGATGTACAAAGTTTCTTGGGAATGGCAGGTTACTACCGAAGATTTATTGAAGGGTTCTCCACCATAGCAAAGCCAATGACGCAGCCATCTTGAAGAAAGATAGGAAGTTTGAATGGGACGGAAGCTTGCGAGAAAAGTTTCCAAGAATTAAAGAGGAAATTAACGTCAGCACCGGTATTAATTGTGCCAGACATACACAAGAATTTTGAGGTATATTGTGACGCATCCCGAAAGGGCCTCGGGTGCATATTAATGCAAGAAGGCAAGGTTGTCGCATATGTTTCCAGACAACTTCGCAAGCATGAGGAAAATTATCCTACTCATGACCTGGAATTAGCAGCGATTATTCATGCACTCAAGGAATGGAGACACTTCTTACTTGAAATCATTGTGAAATATACACGGACCACAAGAGCCTCAAGTATATTTTCACACAACCAGAACTCAATTTACGGCAGCGATGCTGGTTGGAATTAGTAAAGGATTATGATGTTGGAATCCACTACCACCCAGGCAAAGCAAATGTTGTAGAAGATGCTCTGAGTCAGAACCCCAGTCCGAACAACGACAGCATGCCAAACTTGAGACCTGAATTTCAGCAGGAATTTGCTAAGCTCAATCTGATGGTGGTCACCGAAGGCAGTGTGTCGAACTTAGAGTTACAACCTACCCTGATAGAGAAGGTTAAAGAGGCTCAACGTGGACACCCCAAAGATTGAAGGCATAAAACGGAAGATGAATTTGGGCAAGGCCTTAGAATTCATTATCGATGAGCAAGGAATATTGTGGTACGGGAATAGACTTTGCGTACCAAATATCCATGACCTTAAACAGCAAATCTTGGCTGAAGGCCACGCCGCTCCGTATTCAATCCATCCTGGAGGAACAAAAATGTACAAAGATCTTCAGGAAACATTTTGGTGGCATGGTACAAAAAGAGACATAGCCACGTTTATTGCATGTTGTGACTCATGTCAACGCATCAAGGCCGAGCACCAGAAACCGGCCGGACTATTGCAACCAAATAAGATAACCGAGTGGAAATGGGACGAGATCGGAATGGATTTTGTTGTTGGACTACCTCGGTCACGACACAGACATGATGCCATATGGGTCATCACTGATAGACTGACTAAGGTAGCACACTTCATCCCCATGAAGACAACCCACACCACTCAGAAGCTTGCTAGGCTCTACCTTTCCCGTATCGTCTGCTTACATGGAGTCCCAAAGAAAATAATCTCGGACAGAGGCACTCAATTCGTCTCCGATTTTGGGATCACTTACAACAAGCTCACGGGAACTCAGCTGGCATTCAAGATCTGCATACCATCCCAGACATGATGGGCAGGCTGGCGAGTAAACCAGATTCTAGAAGATATCTTTGAGAGCATGTGTCCTCACCTATGGGACCAGTTGGGAAGAGAGCTTACCATTCGCAGAATTCGCATATAACAACAGTTATCGAGGCCGACTGCAAATGGCACCATTTGAAGCTCTATACTGGCGAAGATGTCGTACCCGCTAAATTGGTCGGAAGCAGGAGACAGCCATATCTTCGCCCAGACATGCTCAAAGAGGCTGAAGATAAGGTCAAGGTGATTAAGGACCGACTCAAGACAGCCCAAAGTCGATGTAAGAGTTATTACGATCGGAAACATCGTGGAGTCAATTTTGAACCGGTGAATTTGTGTATCTACGAGTATCCCCTATGAGAGGCCTGCATCGATTCAAGATTAAAGGGAAGCTAGCACCAAGATTCATCGGACCATTCTGCATAGTGGCACGAAGAGGCACGGTAGCCTACCAGTTAGACTTACCCGAAGATTTATCCGACGTCCACGACGTGTTCCACGTCTCACAATTGAGGAAGTGCGTGAGCAACCCAGAGAAACAAGTACCCCATGAAAACATTGACGTGCAGCCAGACCTTACATATCGGGAGCATCCAATAAAAATCTTGGAAGAGTCTGAAAGGAGAACCCGACAGAAAACAATCAAGTTCTTCAAAGTTCAGTGGAGCAACCACACCGAAAGTGAAGCCACTTGGGAAAGAGAGGATTTTCTTCGGACAGAGCACCCACATTTATTTGAGGATCAGCTGGAATCTCGGGGACGAGATTTTTCCTAAGGGGGTAGGTGTTGTGACACTCCAAAAATGTTCTTTTGGTTTTCTTCAAAAACTTTGTTGGATTTGAAGAAGGTCATTTAAACCCTTCCAAAAATCTCTCTCTCAAAAACTTTTTCCCTTTGGCAAGGATTTTATTTTGGCATCTCCTTCAACTCTGGTGTTTGGTTTTTTTTTTATTTTTCTTCGGATTGCCCTCTTCTCAAAATTCATAATTTTTGGGTTCTATTTCCTTTTAAAAATAAAAGCCTAGGAGTTTTGCATCTTCTCCAATATTGAGACCACTCATGATTTTACCATGCACCACATGGTAAAATCTTCCCAAAATCTCTCCTTCCACTTTGGGGCAATCCAAACATTCTATCTCAACAAGTTCAATCCATTTCTGAATTTTATTTCAATTATTTCTCTCCCCAAATCTTTTCTGCCAATTATTTTGAGCCTAGGTATTTTGCAAAGCGAGTACCTAAATGCAATTGAGTTTTGACCTCAAACCAACTCCCCTGGATAGTCCTTGGTACCCACAACCTAGAACAATCAAGATCCACTCTTCTTCTTTTCAAAAATTTCAAATTTCAGTCTCTGCAAGTTTGGACCAAATTTGTCAAATTTGGTGAAATTCATATCTCCTCTTCTCCAAAAATTCCACAAAAATTCAGGTAACCTCCAGATGCAATGAGAGACTACTCCACCAAAAATCAGCTCAAGGGGAAACGCCCACATACCAAAATCATTACATCTAACACCGCCAAGACTGCTTTCTTTGCATTTTCGTAAAAGTTCAGAGCTTCGAGTTCGATGTCGTTTCCCTTCGTCGAAGTTCAGTCACGCGTCGACAAGTGCACTTGGCACGTTGCTCACAGCCCTCCTCCCTGTCCGAGCACCACACGGCGCTTGGCTGCGTTCACGGTGTCGGTGGCGCCTGCCCGCTGCCGGCGTGTTCCTGGCGGCGTAACCACCGTAGTGGTCGACGGGGCAACCACAGGCATAACGCCGTTCGGCACCGCCCAAACCTCCTGAGAGCTCCGCGTGGCCATCTCCTTGCCAGCGC
The DNA here is from genome assembly GCA_021605145.1 of Aegilops bicornis. NCBI lineage: Eukaryota > Viridiplantae > Streptophyta > Magnoliopsida > Poales > Poaceae > Aegilops > Aegilops bicornis. The sequence goes on along the minus strand of CM038673.1, from coordinate 585,754,396 downwards.
ACGCATGCAGCACCGTCGCCGTGGCCCGGCAAGCACAGAACGTGCTCCCTGCCGCCGACGGGCCCGCGCCGCTCCGTTCCGTCGAGCATACCCAAAGCACCCAATCCCGACTCGTTCAATACCTAAACGGAATCAGTTGACCTCCACGATGGCACTCAACCCTAAAACCACCCCGGCCAATGCCCAGCACCGCAGTAACACTCGCCGGACTTATCCGTTCACGGCAACCGCCTCGGGCCATCTATAAATAGCACCCCCCCGAGCTTGCTCTCGCCCTCGCACAACTCCACCACCTCACCAGACCCCGCCTAGCCACTGGAAGAGCCTCGAGGGGCCCTTCTTCCTCGACTCCGGCCAACTCCGTCCGCCTCGGGCTCCGGCAACGTTCTCTTCGGTGAGAACTCCTCCACCGCCATACTCTTGCCCGTAGCCTCGTGGCACCACTAGGAGGCTAACCCCCACCTCAATTTAACCTCCGCAGCACTCTCCGACGAGGCCCACGACCACCCGAACCACCGTCCGCCGGAGCAAGAGCCGCCGTCGACGTGGTGCTCGCCGGCGACCACCACCACCACCCACCGATGCGGAATGGCGCCCTGAGCACGGAGGTACCTTCCGATCTCCCTACCTCGCCGTGGATCGCCGCCGGCGGCCACCGCGGCTCTCGGGCACCATCGTGCTCTGCCGCCTCTTTCAAATATGCAAACCTGACGGGTGGGACCCACCACAGCCTCTCTGTTGTTTTTTTTAACCGTTTTCTGAAAGCGTACTCTGGCAAATACGCTTTCTACTCTGAACCGTTTTTCTGCACTTTTCTGCTTAGGCCCCTGAGAGTTTTCTGTTTCATTACACATGGGTCCTTGGACCAAAACTCTTATAACTTTTTAACAGAAAGAGGTTTTTGAATGATTCTTTTTCTGTCCTCTTAAAAATTTTGTCTAGTTTTTACCATATTTATTTGAAAAATATTTGGATAACTTTTCTGTACCCCACGGTATTTACGTTAGCGCGTGTGTTTTGTGTACCGTAGATACCGAAGAAGGTGAAAGAACCGCGAACTTCACCGAGCTGGGCCCCGACTACTCCGAACCAGGCAAGCATGTTTGAACTTTTGATATGATGAGTGTTTGGGCATGTTTGCATTATTTTAGTATCCTGGCATGGTCATGAGCTTCTCGATGAAAGTTTATCTCGTAAGAGTTGAGGCAAGTGAGTTTCGGGAAAATCCATGAGTTGTTGGAAACATGTTGCATGGCCATGAATTGGCATGAGAATGGGTAAGATGGCAGTGTTGTAGCATGCCAGTCTTATGCCGCATCGTTGACCAGTGTCAACATAAATCACCAAATTCCGTCCGTCTCCCCTTTAGTACTACCACATGTTTTCCATGAGGGATACGGCTTAGTAAGTTGCAAACCACTTCTGGTACACACCAAATCGAGAGGCGGGATGAGGGTTCCATGGCCCTGGATTAAAGCCTTTCATCCGGTCGGGGGCATGGGTGTTTCCGGTTGGGACCGAGAGGGGGCACCCTTAGAGCGTGCCAGATATAAATTTGATCCCATGCTATTCGAGATTGTGATCTCCCCGTCTCAAAGTTTTTCTTGAACGTTGTCTAGGGTGATTCCTGGCAACGTGAGGTAGGATGGGTGTGTACTGGTTAGTTGTGTTTCCTCTGAAATACCGTAAACGGAACTAGTCCTTCGTGACTACGGAAATCCGTTGGCTGTGGACAATTTTGGTACAAACTCTGCAGAGTCAAAATTCTTGAAATTCATCTTATCAATGTCCAACTACTGTGTTCATCCTATCTTGTCAAGTGTCAGTCTCGGTGACAGAAACTCCTAAGAACCATACGAGTGTTAAATGTTTATTTCTTGTGAATGGACTAACCCGCTTATTAACTTGTGATGAATATTTTCCGTGAGCACCATTTCTTGTAAGTTATGGATAATGAGTTATAAGCCCTTTCTGCGATGTCGCTCAGACGTCCGACTGCGGCATTGTTGTTTACTTATTTATGAGTTATAAGCCCTTTCTGCGATGTCGCTCAGACGTCCGACTGTGGCATTGTTGTTTACTTATTTATGATATAAGCCCTTTCTGCGATGTCGCTCAGACGTCCGACTGCGGCATTGTTATTGTTTATTTTTAATTATAAGCCCTCTCTGCGATGTCGCTCAGACGTCCGACTGCGACATTGTTATTATTTAATTTTGTTATAAGCCCTTTCTGTGATGTCGCTCCGACGTCCGACTGTGGCACGCATGTCTTTTCTTTCAATATAAGCCCGTTATGAGGTGTCGCCTAGACGCCTAATCGTGGCATGCTTTATTTATTTATTCACCCTTCGAGGCGTCGCTTCAGACACCCGATCGGTTTTGAGTTTATCTTCTTTGGGTTTTCGAGCGGACTACCGCCGATTCCCTTTTTACTTACCTTGCTATACTAAATTGATTGCGCTTTGTTAAATTATTCATGACACATTCATGCATACATTTGTTATATCTTTTGTCCAAACTGTCTTGCGAGTACTTTGAAAGTACTCACCTGGCTTGTTGATTTGGCCAGATGCTGATGAAGGCGATCTCATGGATGAAGAGTTCGATAGCGAGTCCGACGCCTAGAGGAGTCCCTACCAGTCTCGTGCGACCCTAGATTTGGTCATTGTGTTATATCCGCTTACGCTACCCAAATAAATTCATCGAGCCTCACCTCGGCCTTTCGATGAGCCGCCGATGTAGTAGTCTTATTATCCACCCCACTGTGTTATTCCACCAATCACTTATATCTCGAGTCAGTAGTATTGCCACCCCACACCATTTTGTCATATCCGCCATTATGTATAATTATTGGCGTGTTTGTAATAATTGGTTGGGCATCTTGTATTTTAATGCTACTGGCTTATTGTATCAAAGTTTTGTCTACCGGTATGGAGGATTTTCCTCATACTGGATTTTATAGGTCGGTTTCTCAATAAATATTTTTATTGAAAAACCGGTCGTGACATTCTACGGGCCGTAGAAACAATGGGCCTTCTATGGGCCGTAGAAACAATGGGCCTTCTACGGACCGTAGAAACAATGGGGCTTCTACGGGCCGTATCATCAATGGGCCTTATACGGGCTGTATGACCATAACAGGTCATCGTTAATAGGCCGTATTTGATGACGCTATGAAAACGGACCAACGTATTAACGGACCACAAACGGGCCGATGTAACCACGGACTGAATTTGGCCCACAAGCGAAAAATGACAAGAACGGGCCGTAAGTAAGCGAATCTTTGAAATGAGCCCAAGAATAAATGGGCTCTGAGAAGGCCGAAAGATAACATTTGTTGGAAACGGCCCAACTGAATAACGGGCCCTTAATGGGTATAAAGTGATATACTGTTCATTACAGGCCACTTTCACCACGGGCCGTTAAAAGGTGTAAAGTGATACTGTCGGATCACGGGTTCCGGCAGACCCTTAAGGTTCGAACTCTGGGGTGCGTGCGGAGATCCAACCCTCCACCGTCTCGTACCTCGCCGAATCGCAGGAATCTAAACTTCTAACAAGAACAACACAAGAGACGCAAGATTTATACTAGTTCGGGCCACCGTTGTGGTGTAATACCCTACTCTAGTTGGTGGTGTGTGGATTGCCTCTGGGGCCGACGAAGAACGTACAGGGAAGAACAGCCTCGCGAGGGTCTGTTCTTGGTGGGTGTGATGAACTGCTAAGTGGTGCCCCGTTGCTCTAGCTTGAGGAACGGGTTTCTCTCTCTCTCTAGATTCCGACCGCTCGATCCGATCCTCCCTTTCTGAGTGCGGCTACCCCTATTTGTAAGCGAAGGCCCTGGGCCTCTTCCCCAAATATTGAGCGGGAAGGGCGCCAACAATTGGCCATTTTGAAGGGGAACAGCGGGTACACTTATCCTGACTAAAGTTGTTCCTCGCCTACCAAAGGCTCTGGTGATAACGCCTGCTTGGGCTCCACGATGACTGCATTCCAGCCGTTGGGGCTGGTCTTGGTCTTGTTGCACCAAAACGGATGCCTTTGCCTGATGCCCTTGCCTGCGCTTGCCCCCTTTGCACCAAAGAGGAAAGGAGGACACTGCGCGGGCTGGCGCCCTTGGTCGTCATGGCTTATGTCACGGGCACCTCGCGAGGCACCCCGCCTTGAATTCTCCGCATCCTCGTGAGCCAGCCTGACGAGGCCGTGCCTGAGGAAGCTCTTGGTCGTCCGCCCATGAGGCTTGGCCCCTCGCGAGGTCTTGAGCTTGTGTTGGTGAAGATGGGCCGTCTGGGCCTCCTTTGAGCCACGCCGCAGCCGCAGCGAGCAAGTCTGGGGACCCCCGTTCCCAGAACACCGACAGTAGCCCCCGGGGCCACGACGCGCCCGGACTTGGCCGTGCAGAGAGGCGAAAGGGTAAGTGCGAAGCGTCATGGGCCCTAACAGCCTGCGGCCTTGGGCGCCGTGTGGCGGTTTGATTGGACGTGGGCGCACCGCATCCCCCACGACGCCTTGGTAACTGCCCGGATTCGACAGGTCCTTGCATGCAGAGTTGGGCATGATGACTGGTGATCGTGGAAGCTGACGGTTGGCCTCCGCCGGCTATAAGTACAGAACGGCGCGCGCCCTTCCAGTCTATCCTTTCTTGTTTCTCCTTCTTCTCCATGGCTCCACCAAGGAAGTTCTCGACTGCAGAGAAGGGAAAGGGCCGCCAGGTCGAATCTTCCTCTCCTCCGCCTAAGCGTGGTCGAGGTCGCCCTCGCAAGCACCCCGTGGCCTCCACGGCGGTCTCCCGCGGTTGTGAAGGAGGCTCTCAACATGGCGACGAGCGGCTGGCCATGGTTGGAGGGCGTGCCCCGGTCGCTCCCCCCTGAGGCCACGCCTCCACGCTGCTAAAGCCCTGTCGGAGTTCTTGGTGAGGGTAGAGGAGCCGCTCAGCGTCCGGCTTCAGCTCCCGTGCTTCCTCCTGGGTGAGCTCCCAGATGGCGCCCTGAGTGGCCTCTGGCTCCAGGCAGACGGCTGTTGCAGCCGGGCTTCGTGGGCTTCTCTGGAGGTCTCTGCTGCAGGGAACTTGTTCCTGGCCCGCGGCTGGCAGACGTTCGCGCGTGCGCGTGGCCTCCGCCGCCGGTGCTCCCTGCACTTCAAGTATGATGGCGACGCCACCCTCTACGTGAGGGTGTTTGGGGAAGACGGCCGCCGCAGGGGGTGCTGCCCTGAGGATGACGACCGCGGTCGGGAACTCAGCCCCAGCGCGAGCGGAGGGGGCGGCGCGCGGGCGGCTGGCGATGCCCGCGACTCCCCACGCTTTACCACTCTTCTTGGTGGCGATTCTTCCAGCGCCGCTGCCAGCCCCCACGCCGTCGCGCCTGCTTGGGGGGTGGCAGCGGGTCCGCGCGTCACCACGCCTCGGTGAAGCGCGAGGTGGAGTCCGACTGAGCTCCGGAGGCGGCTCGGGCCTCCCGAGAGAGCCGGCACGGGGCGTGCTTCACCTGCTTCTGTCCTTTTCTTTCCTTTTCTCCTGCGCAAAAAAGGGAACAATGTTCGGCCCCGTGGGGGCGTGTTTAGGGCAACGCCGTTAATTAATGTACTGCTTTTGTTATCCTCACATCGCTCTTCTGTCGTGCGCTCATTCGCGAGCGAACCCCGATCGTGGCCGCGTGGGCGGCCGACCCTGGCCCCGTGTTCGCATTGTGCTGCCCGTGAGACATGGTCAGGAGGGGTGCTCCAGCCGTGGACCAGGGCCGTGAAACTTGAGCGATAGGGGTAGGAACACCCGCGGGGGCTCCCGAGGCTTCTGCCTCGCGAGCCCCGCGTAAGAGAAACCGAGGCAGGAGGGCGAAAGAGATCGAAGGACCACGGACCAAAACGGGGCGATAGTTTCGATAAAAACTTCAAATGGGAAATAACCAACAATCAGAAAGCAAATGGAAAAGCCAGTCCGCACCTAGTCTAGTCTTGGGCGTCTTCTCACCAGCTGAGCTAAGTGCTGCCATCAAGCGTGGGAGGGAGCCCAGGCCCCGAGGCCGCACCCCTGAGACTCCGGGCGCGTACAGCCCCACTCATTGTTACGTGAGAGTGTCACGGGGCGGCGAGCTTCACAGGCACTGGGCCTTCTTCACAGGCTCCGGGCCTTTCTTCTGGTAAGCAAGCTTCACGGGCGTTCGCCCTCTTCACAGGCTCTGGGCCTTTCCCAAGAGGTGAGCTTCACAGGCATTCGCCTTCTTCACAGGCTCCGGGCCTTTTCCAAAAGGATGAACTTCACAGCATTCGCCTTCTTCATGTGCTCTGGGCCTTTTCCAGAAAGATGCGCTTCACAGGCATTCGCCTTCTTCACAGGCTCCGGGCCTTTTCCAAAAGGATGAACTTCACAGGCATTCGCCTTCTTCACAGTCTCTGGGCCTTTTCTAGAAAGATGCGCTTCACAGGCATTCACCTTCTTCACAGGCTCTGGGACTTTTCCAAAAGGATGAACTTCACAGGCTCTGGGCCTTTTCCAGAAAGATGCGCTTCACAGGCTCTGGGCCTTTTCCAAAAATGGCTAGATGACGGTGCTCTACGTCTTCAGGTCCCGGCTCTCGGGCTAGTCTCTACCGTCGCTGGCAAGCCAGGTCGCGATGCCATGGACAAGACCAGAGGGTGAGGGCCGGAGAGCTGGTAGGAGCCCTGAGTCGCGATGCTCAGGCACCCCCCCTTTAACGCACAAGCAGGATTAGATGACACAACTCTACGTCCTCGGGTCCCGGCTCTCGGGCTGGTCTCTACCGTCAGCCGCAAGCCAGTCACGATGCCATGGACAAGACCAGAGGGTGAGGGCCGGAGAGCCGGTAGGAGCCACGAATCGCGATGCTCGTGCACCCCCTTTAACGCTGAAGCTGGATTGGATGACGAAACTCTCGTCCTCGGGTCCCGGCTCTCGGGCTGGTCTCTACCGTCATGGCAAGCCAGTCGCGATGCCATGGACAAGACCAGAGGGTGAGGGCCAGAGAGCGGTAGGAGCCACGAGTCGGGATGCTCGTGCACCCCCCTTTAACGTGCAAGATTTCGCCGCCCGGAGAAGGCACTAAATAACAAGCATGGTGGAGCATAATCCTAAGGAAAACGCATGAAGGATACATGCTACCGGGACTGGCCCGAGCGGCTTGGGGATGATGCAGCCCGAGGGCGCCAACAGGTAAGCTAAGGACATGAAATAAAAGGGATACATGCCGCGGGGACGGACCCACGCGGCCTGGGAATAATGCGTCCCTGAAGGCGCTCCCAGCCGGAAATAAAACTTAAAGATGTCACCTGGTGATGTTGGGGGTGAAGGGATGTTGATGTAGCAGACTCGGTGGGCTGCAGGAGCCGATCCTCACAAGCCCCTGTGCTCGGGGCCTCGGGAGGCTCTGGAGGCGTTGGCGGCCCCACACGGGCCATCTCCATCTCCGCCAGGGCTGCCGCGTGCCTGACCTCTTGAGCCTCCAGGATGGTCCTCATGAGACGCTGGTGTGCAGCAGCCGCGTTTGGCAGGCCATAAGGCATGCGTACGTAGCTGTGGGGCGGGCCCTCGCAACATCCCACTTGCGAGGGCCAGAGGCACTCTTGAGATGCGGCTCGGTTGAGCCCTGGTACGTCGATGCAGACGCGCAGCCCACCATCCTCGCCTGGATGGGGGGCCACAGCGGGCAGGCGGCGGCTGCCCCTCATGACCCTTGACTCCTGTAGCTCCTGAATGGCCTTGCTGATGAACTCCTGAGGGTTCTGTTCTCCCGGTCTTGCTCCTGCTTGCGAGAAACGTGCTTCGAAACACGCCTCCACGTGGTGCCCAAGCGCCTCCCTCGAGACCTTGGTGAGGTCGGTGGCCCTCCAGGGGAGAGCCCCCGAGCCCTGCCCGAGGAGGGCGCTGGGCGTGCCTTCCTATGCGATGGAAGGAGGCTCCCCCTGGCCCGGCGCGAGCCCTGAGGGGCCTGTCTCTTGATGAGCCGGGCCGGCCGATGTCTTCTTCTTCTTGGGTGCTGCCTCGGGAGGCGTCCTGCCGTTGTGGTCCGGGTCTTCCAGCGATGCAGCCTGAAAAGCTCGCTCCAAGGAGCACACTGCATCTCTCTCTTCACAGGGCACCGTGATGACCCCGCCGCTTCCTGGCATCTTGAGGATGTTGTAACCATGGCGGGTCACGGCCATGAACTTGGCCAACGCTGGGTACCCGAGGATGGCGTTATCTGTGGCGAATGTGAGCAACGTCGAAGTCGATGAGCTCAGTGCGGTAGTTGTCGCGTGCTCCGAAGGTGACAGGAAGGCGGACCTGCCCGATCGGGACCGTGGAGCCGTCGGTGACTCCGGAGAAGGGCTTGGTTGGCTGAAGCTGGTTGTAGGGCACTTGAAGATTGTTGAAGGTCTCCACGGACAGGACGTTGAGCCCTGCTCCGCCGTCAATGAGGGTCTTGGTGACCAGCACGATGCTGATGATTGGGGAGCAAAGCATTGGGAGGACTCCGGCCGTGGCTGCGCACTTGAGCTGATCCGCTGAGCTGAACGTGATGGCGCACGCCAACCACCTGAGAGGGCGCGTGGACTCGAGCTTGGGGAGGACTGCATTCACTTCACAGGCGAACTGCTTGAAGATGCGGTGGGAGGCTGGGGCTTGGGCTCTGCCCAGGATGCAGGCGATCGCGCGCGCTTCCTGGAAGCCCCCAGCCCCCTCGTCCTGATGACGGTCTTCGATTCTCCTTGGTGGCGGCGGCAGCGGAGGGAGGCCCGCGTTCCCTTGCGGACGATCCTCACGAGGCTGATCCCTCCAGCCCCCCTCGCGAGGTGGGTCTTGCCAGCGGTCCTCGCGAGGTTGGTCGCGCCACCCTTGGCGCGGGCCGCGGTCTTCCCAGCGTCCTGCATTTCTTCCTCCTCCTCGGCCATAGCCCCGGTCGCTGCGCTCAGGGCGTCTGCCGACCCTTCCTTCGCGCACGGCCCGGAGCTCTTGACATTCATTGGTGTTGTGGGTGTGGAGGTCGTGGTACACGCAGTACCGGCTGCCCTTGGAAGACTCGGGCTGATCTCTGCCCCGCTTGGTGTCTGGTTCGGCCGCGAGTACGGCAGCCCCCTTGCGCTTTACGTCCTTGGCCTTGGACTTCTTCTCTTCGGGATCCGCGGCAGGCAGCTCGAGGAGGGAGAGGCGCCCCTCCTCAGCCCTGGCGCCTTGAACAGCTCCAGGGAGGTGCACAGATCTTCATGCATCGCCAGCTCCTCCTTCATCTTGACGTCGCGCACGCCGTCGGAGAAGGCAGAGATGATGGCCTCCTCCGTCGCCCTAGGGATCTTGAGGCGCGCGTTGTTGAAGCGCTGGATGTACTTTTGCAGGGTTTCCCCTGGCTGCTGCTTGATTCTGCGCATGTCGCTCACGGCGGGTGGCCGGTCGCGAGTACCTTGGAAGTTGGCGATGAAGCGGGTGCGCATCTCGGCCCAGAAGAGATCGTGCGGGGCCGGATTCAGGAGCCAGTGCGGGCTCCGCCCTTGAGCGCCATGGGAAACTAGTTCGCCATGACCTTTTCATCTCCGTTGGCAGCCTCGATGCCCAGCTCGTGAGAGCTGGAGGAACTCCGTAAGTGCAGCCGTGCCGTCGTAGCCTGGGGCAGGTCTGGCTTGAACTTGGCGGGCCCACGACGCCCGTAGCTCGATGGCGGCGCGGCAGCCCGCCCGTGGCAGCTGGGGGCCTCGGACGGCGAAGAGCTTGGTCTTGCAGGCCTCCCTCGCGCCCAAGGCCGGGGGCAGCGCAGGTCTTGACGTCTTTGGAGCGGGAGCGCCGGGCAGCTTCTTGTGGGCGAGGAACTTCTTGGCAGCTCTGCTCTTGCCGCGTCGGCGCTGGCGGAGCGGTTCCGCCAGGGCCGTCGCTTTGGGGCTGTGGCGCCGTCTTGAGGAGGAGGCGGCCGAGGCGCCCGAGTTTATCGCCCCAGCGGGCGGGGTGCGGTGCAGCGAAACGGATGGCGCGGGGTCGCCTCCCGCAGCGCGGACGAGCTCGGCGACGCGGTCGAGCCATTCTTCGTAGACGCTGTCGACGGGGCGGTAGCGCAGGAGTTTGTTGGCCGGGATGAGTGCAGCTCGGGCCTCCATGGCCGCACGGGGCGCGCGCGACGAAGAACCAGCGGGGGTGAGCGAAGGCGTGGCGGTGCGGCCGTCCCGCCTCATGGACGGGTCTTTGGGACGACGCTTGTTGCTCGTTCCCGCCGGGCAGTGGCGGCGTTGACAGCCGTGACGAGGAGCAACGAAGCGTCGCGGCGGGAGCTGTCTGGGCGATGGGAAGCGAGGGCGGCTCGGCGCTCGGCGCGAGCCCGGCGGGCGTCAGACATGGTTGCGATGGTCGGGAAGAACGAGGCGACGAAAGGCAGATTCCGGCGCACCCCTACCTGGCGCGCCAGATGTCGGATCACGGGTTCCGGCAGACCCTTAAGGTTCAAACTCTGGGGTGCGCGCGGAGATCCAACCCTCCACCGTCTCGTACCTCGCCGAATCGCAGGGATCTAAACTTCTAACAAGAACAACACAAGAGACGCAAGATTTATACTAGTTAATGCCTCCGTTGTGGTGTAAGACCCTACTCTAGTCTGTGGTGTGTGGATTGCCTGCAGGGCCGACGAAGAATAAGAGGAAGAACAGCCTCGCGAGGGTCTATTCTTGGTGGGTGTGATGAACTGCTAAGTGGTGCCCCGTTGCTCTAGCTTGAGGAACGGGTTTCTCTCTCTCTCTCTGGATTCCGACCGCTCGATCTGATCCTCCCTTTCTGAGTGCGGCTACCCCTATTTGTAAGAGAAGGCCCTGGGCCTCTTCCCCAAATATTGAGCGGGAAGGGCGCCAACAATTGGCCATTTTGAAGGGGAACAGCGGGTACACTTATCCTGACTAAAGTTGTTCCTCGCCTACCAAAGGCTCTGGTGATGACGCCTGCTTGGGCTCCATGATGACTGCATTCTAGCCGTTGGGGCTGGTCTTGGTCTTGTTGCACCAAAACGGATGCCTTTGCCTGATGCCCTTGCCTGCGCTTGCCCCCTTTGCACCAAAGAGGAAAGGAGGACACTGCGTGGGCTGGCGCCCTTGGTCGTCATGGCTTATGTCACGGGCACCTCGCGAGGCACCCCGCCTTGAATTCTCCGCATCCTCGTGAGCCAGCCTAACGAGGCCATGCCTGAGGAAGCTCTTGGTCGTCCGCCCCGCGAGGCTTGGCCCCTCGCGAGGGTCTTGAGCTTGTGTTGGTGAAGATGGGTCGTCCTGGGCCTCCTTTAAGCCACGCCGCAGGCCGCAGGCAGGCAAGTCTGGGGACCCCCGTTACCAGAACGCCGACAGATACACTGTTCATTGCGGGCCAGTTTCACCACGGGCCGTTAATAGGCCAAGAGTTACATAGGGTCTCATATGGGCCGAAAGACGTCATGGGCCAGAAGTGAAAACGGGCTGGAATCATATTTGATGGCCCAGATGACGCTACTGAGCCTAATTCGGATAGGGCGTAACGGACCTTGGGTTAGCGGGCCATAAATGGGCTATATGCGAACAGGCCGTTAACAGGCTTTCCATGGGCCGGCCCGCCACCTTTTGACCAAGTCAAACGGGCCGGCCTTTTCACAGGAATGGGCCTCTGTTGGGCCGTGCCACGTGTCGACGTATCATAGGCGCCTTCTGTCCAATGAGTGGATGACATCTGTCCCAACGATGAGTCAACACGTGTTTCCTCCAGCCAATGATGATTTTACACGTGGAAAATCCCCACTGGTCGGGGCTGTTAACGGGTTATCAGATCCAAAACCCGACCCGATAGCTTAACGGCGTTCCGTTACGATGGATGCCACGTGTCGGTCACCCTTGACGAAAGCACTTCTGTGACTCGCGATTTATCGTCATGGAAGTGGACACTTCCGTGATGATAATTTTGGTAATGTCATGGAACACTTCTACGATAGCACAGGTATGACTATCTTGATTCTGTCATAAATTTGTCATGGATGTACATTCATGACAAAAAACGCGACCTACTGTGACAAACACGTATCATCACCGAAGTGTATTTTTTTGTAGTGTATGCGGTAACCCGAAAGTTGTTCGGAGTCCCGGATGAGATCCCGGACGTCACGAGAGTTCCGGAATGGTCCGGAGGTAAAGATTTGTATATAGGAAGTCCAGTTTCGGCCACCGGGAAAGTTTCAGGGGTCACCGGTATTGTACCAGGACCACCGGAAGGGTCCCGGGGGTCCACCGGGTGGGGCCACCTATCCCGGAGGGCCCCATGGGCTGAATTGGGAAGGGAGCCCCTGGTGGGCTAGTGCGCCCCCCATGGGCCTCCCCCTGCGCCTAGGGTTGGAAACCCTAGGGGTGAAACCGCCCACTGCACTTGGGGGCAAGTTTCCTGGCCGCCGCCCCTTGAGATTGGATCTCTAGGGCGCCCCTAGGGCCCCTATATAAAGAGGGAGGGAGGGCTGCGCCCCCAAGCCCCTGGCGCCTCCCTCTCCCCCCATAACACCTCTCCCTCTCGCTGATCTTGGCGAAGCCCTGCCGAGATCCCCGCTGCTTCCACCACCACGCCGTCAGTCTTTGGATCTCCATCAACCTCTCCTTCCCCCTTGCTGGATCAAGAAGGAGGAGACGTCTCTCCCAACCGTACGTGTGTTGAACGCGGAGGCGCCGTCCGTTCGGCGCTTAGATCGGAATCGACCGTGATCTGAATCGCTGCGTGTACGACTCCACCAACCGCGTTCTTGTAACGCTTCCGCATCGCGATCTTCAAGGGTATGAAGATACACTCATCCTCTCCCTCTCTTGTTGCTAGAATCTCATAGATTGATCTTGGTGATGCGTAGAAAATTTTGAATTATTGCTACGTTCCCCAACAGTGGCATCATGAGCTAGGTCTATGCGTAGTTTCTATGCACGAGTAGAACACAAGTTGTTGTGGGCGTCGATTTTGTCAATTTACTTGCCGTTACTAGTCTTATCTTGATTCGGCGGCATCGTGGGATGAAGCGGCCCGGACCGACCTTACACGTACGCTTACGTGAGACAGGTTCCACCGACTGACGTGCACTAGTTGCATAAGGTGGCTAGCGGGTGTCTGTCTCTCCCACTTTAGTCAGATCGGATTCGATGAAAAGGGTCCTTATGAAGGGTAAATAGCAATTGGCATATCACGTTGTGGTTTTGCAGTAGGTAAGAAACATTCTTGCTAGAAACCTATAACAGCCACATAAAAACTTGCAACAACAATTAGAGGACGTCTAACTTGTTCTTGCAGCATATGTCGTGTGATGTGATATGGCCAAAAGGATGCGATGAATGATATATATGTGATGTATGAGATTGATCATGTTCTTGTAATAGGAATCACGACTTGCATGTCGATTAGTATGACAACCGGCAGGAGCCATAGGAGTTGTCTTAATTTATTGTATGACTTGTGTGTCATTGAATAACGCCATGTAATTACTTTACTTTATTGCTAAACCGATAGCCATAGTAGTAGAGGTAATAGTTGGCGAGACAACTTCATGAAGACACGATGATGGAGATCATGATGATGGAGATCATGGTGTCATGCCGGTGACGATGATGATCATGGCGCCCCGAAGATGGAGATCAAAAGGAGCAAAATGATATTGGCCATATCATGTCACTGTTTGATTGCATGTGATGTTTATCATGTTTTACATCTTATTTGCTTAGAACGACGGTAGCATAAATAAGATGATCCTCGCTAAAATTTCAAGAAAGTGTTCCCCTAATTGTGCATCGTTGCGAAGGTTCGTTGTTTCAAGCACCACGTGATGATCGGGTGTGATAGATTCTAACGTTCAATACAACGGGTGTAAGCCAGATTTACACAAGCAAAACACTTAGGTTCACTTGAAGAGCCTAGCATGTACGTACATGGCCTCGGAACACAAGAGACCGAAGGTCAAACATGAGTCGATAGCGAATCGATCAACATGAAGATGTTCACCGATGATGACTAGTCCGTCTCACGTGATGATCGGACACGGCCTAGTTGACTCGGATCATGTATCACTTAGATGACTAGAGGGATGTCTATCTGAGTGGGTCATTAAATAATTTAATCAGATGAACTTACTTATCATGAACATAGTCAAAAGGTCTTTGCAAATTATGCCGTAGCTTACGCTTTAGTTCTACTGTTTTGGATATGTTCCTAGAGAAAATTTAGTTGAAACTTGATAGTAGCAATTACGCGGACTGGGTCCGTAAACTAAGGATTGTCCTCATTGCTGAGCAGAAGGCTTATGTCCTTAATGCACCGCTCAGTGAACCTTGAGCGTTGTTTGTGGATGTTGCGAACATCTGACATACACGTTGTGATGACTACGTGATAGTTCAGTGCGTAATGTTAAACGGTTTAGAATTGAGGCACCGAAGATGTTTTTGAAACATCGGGGAACATATGAGATGTTCCAAGAGATGAAATTGGGATTTCAGGCTCATGCCCACGTCATGAGGTATGAAACCTCCGACAAGTTTCTTAGCCTGCAAACTAAGGGAGAAAAGCTCAATAGTTGAGCATGTGCTCAGATTGTCTGAGTACTACAATCGCTTGAATTGAGTGGGAGTTAATCTTCCAGATGAGATAGTGATGGTTCTCCAAAGTCACTGCCACCAAGCTACTAGAGCTTCGTGATGAACTATAACATATCAGGGATAGACATGATGATCCTTGAGCAATTCGCGATGTTTGACACCGCGAAAGTAGAAATCAAGTAGGAGCATCAATTGTTGATGGTTAGTAAAACCACTAGTTTCAAGAAGGGCAAGGGCAAGAAGGGATACTTCATGAAACGGCAAATCAGTTGTTGCTCTAATGAAGAAACCTGTGGTTGAACCCAAACCCGAGACCAAGTGCTTCTGTAATGAGGGAACGGTCACTGAAGTAGAACTACCCTAGACACTTGGTAGATGAGAAGGCTGGCAAGGTTGACAGAAGTATATTGGATATACATTGTATTAAATGTGTACTTTACTAGTACTCCTGAAGGAAATATGCCCTAGAGGCAATAATAAAGTTATTATTTATTTCCTTATATCATGATAAATGTTTATTATTCATGCTAGAATTGTATTAACCGGAAACATAATACATGTGTGAATACATAGACAAACAGATAGTCACTAGTAAGCCTCTACTAGACTAGCTCATTAATCAAAGATGGTTATGTTTCCTAACCATAGACATGTGTTGTCATTTGATTAATGGGATCACCTCATTAGAAGAATGATGTGATTGACATGACCCATTCCGTTAGATTAGCACATGATATATTAGTATATTGAAAATGATTTCTTAATTACTTATACATGTAACTATAACTATGAGATTAAGCAACTCCCGTTTACCGGAGGAACACTTTGGGTAATACCAAACGTCACAACGTAACTGGGTGATTATAAAGGAGTACTACAGGTGTCTCCAAAGGTACTTGTTGGGTTGGCGTATTTCGAGATTAGGTTTTGTCACTCCGATTGTCGGAGAGGTATCTCTGGGCCTTCTCGGTAATACACATCACATAAGCCTTGCAAGCATTACAACTAATGAGTTAGTTGTGAGATGATGTATTACGGAACGAGTAAAGAGACTTACCAAGATGCGAGATTGAACTAGGTATTGGATACCGACGATCGAATCTCGGGTAAGTAACATACCGATGACAAAGGGAACAACGTATTTTGTTATGCGGTCCGACCGATAAAGATCTTCGTAGATAATGTAGGAACCAATATTGGCATCCAGGTCCCGCTATTGGTTATTGACCGGAGACATGTCTCGGTCATGTCTACATTATTCTCGAACCGTAGGGTCCGCACGCTTAAGGTTTCGATGGCGATGTTATATTATGAGTTTATGTATTTTGATGTACCAAGGTTGTTCGAGTCCGGATATGATCACGGACATGACGAGGAGTCTCGAAATGGTCGAGACATAAAGATTAATATATTGGACGGATATATTTGGACACCGGAAAGGTTCCGGAGAAGTTTGGAGCTCCGGAGGTTACCGAACCCCTGGAGGTATATGGGCCTTATTGGGCCCATGTAGGAGGAAGGGAGAAGGAACAAGGGAGGCGCGCCCCCAAGCCCAATCCGAATTGGGGAGGGGGCCGCCCCTTCCTTTCTCCTTCCCCTCTTCCTATTCCTACTACTAGTACTACTTCCTAATACTAGTACTCCTTCCTTCCCTCCAAATAAGATAAGGAAAGAGAGGGAAACCTACTTGGAGTAGGTTTCCTCCCCATGGCGCGCCCCCTTGAGGCCGGGCCACCTCCTCCCTCCCTCCTTTATATACGGGGTAGGGGGCACCCTAGGACACACAAGTTGATCCTCGAGATCGTTCCTTAGCCGTGTGCGGTGCCCCTCCACCATATTCCACCTCGGTCATATCATAGCAGTGCTTAGGCGAAGCCCCTGCCGGTAGAACATCAAGATCGCTACCACGCCGTCAGGCCGACGGAACTCCCTCTCCCGGAGCTTTGCTGGATCGGAGCCCGAGGAGCGCCATCGAGCTGAACGTGTGCCAAGAACTCGAGGCGCCGGAGTAACGGCGCTGGATCGGCTGGATCGCGAGGAGAACGTATTTACTACTTCCTCTACGCCAGATCGACTCGGAGGCGCCGGAGTAACGGCGCTGGGATCGGCTGGATCGCGAGGAGAACGACGACTACTTCCTCTACGCCAGATCGCTTCCGCTTTGGTCTACGAGGGTACGTAGACAATACTCTCCCCTCTCGTTGCTATGCATCACCATGATCTTGCGTGTGCGTAGGAAATTTTTTGAAATTACTACGTTCCCCAACAGTGGCATCCGAGCTAGGTTTTATGCGTTGATGTTATATGCACGAGTAGAACACAAGTGAGTTGTGGGCGATACAAGTCATACTGCCTACCAGCATGTCATACTTTGGTTCAGCGGTATTGTGAGATGAAGCGCCCGGACCGACATTACGCCAGACGCTTACGCGAGACTGGTTTCACTGCTACGAGCACTCGTGCTTAAAGGTGGCTGGCGGGTGTCTGTCTCTCTCACTTTAGTTGAACCGAGTGTGGCTACGCCCGGTCCTTGAGAAGGTTAAACGGAGTCTATTTGACGAAGTATCGTTGTGGTTTTGATGCGTAGGTAAGCACGGTTCTTGCTCAGCCCGTAGCAGCCACGTAAAACTTGCAACAACAAAGTAGAGGACGCCTAACTTGTTTTTGCAGGGCATGTTGTGATGTGATATGGTCAAGACGTGATGCTATATTTTATTGTATGAGATGATCATGTTTTGTAACCAAGTTATCGGCAATCGGCAGGAGCCATATGGTTGTCGCTTATTGTATGAAATGCAAACGCCATGTAATTGCTTTACTTTATCACTAAGCGGTAGCGATAGTCGTAGAAGCAACAGTTGGCGAAACGACAACGATGCTACGATGGAGATCAAGGTGTCGCGCCGGTGACGATGGTGATCACGACGGTGCTTCGGAGATGGAGATCACAAGCACAAGATGATGATGGCCATATCATATCACTTATATTGATTGCATGTGATGTTTATCCTTTATGCATCTTATCTTGCTTTGATTGACGGTAGCATTATAAGATGATCTCTCACTAAAATTATCAACAAGTGTTCTCGCTGATTATGCAGCGTTGCAATAGTTCGTAGTACCCAGACTACACGTGATGATCGGGTTTGTTTAGTTCTACGTCCTTTTTCAACGGGTTCAAATCTGTTGCACACGCAGAATACTCAGGTTAAACTTGGACGAGCCTAGCATATAACAGATATGGCCTCGAACACGGAGACCGAAAGGTCGAGCGTGAATCATATAGTAGATATGATCAACATAGTGATGTTCACCATTGAAACTACTCCATCTCACGTGATGATCGGACATGGTTTAGTTGATTTGGATCACGTAATCACTTGGATGACTAGAGAGATGTCCGCCTAAGTGGGAGTTTTTAATATGATTAATTGAACTTAAATTTATCATGAACTTAGTACCGATAGTATTTTTGCTTGTCTATGTTTACTGTAGATAGATGGCTCGTCTTTGTTGTTCCGTTGAATTTTAATGCGTTCCTTGAGAAAGCAAAGTTGAAAGATGATGGTAGCAATTACACGGACTGGGTCCAGTAATTTGAGGATTATCCTCATTGCTGCAGTAAGAATTACGTCCCCGAAGCACCGCTGGGTGCCGAACTGCTGCAGGAGCTGCGCCGAAGTTGTGAACGTCTGGCGAGCAAAGCCGATGACTACTCGATAGTTCAGTGTGCCATGCTTTACGGCTTAGAACCGGGTCTTCAACGACGCTTTGAACGTCATGGAGCATATGAGATGTTCCAGGAGTTGAAGTTAATATTTCAAGCAAATGCCCGGATTGAGAGATATGAAGTCTCCAATAAGTTCTATAGCTGCAAGATGGAGGAGAATAGTTCACAAGGAACATATACTCAAAATGTCTGGGTATAATAATCACTTGATTCAACTGGGAGTTACTCTTCCGGATGATAGTGTCATTGATGTAATTCTCCAATCATCGCCACCAAGCTACAAGAGCTTCGTGATGAACTATAATATGCAAGGGATGACCAAAACAATTCCCGAGCTCTTCGCAATCTTTGAAAGTCATGGAGGTAGAAATCAAGAAAGAGCATCAAGTGTTGATGGTCAACAAGACCACTAGTTTCAAGAAAAAGGGCAAAGGAAAGAAGAAGGAAACTTCAAAAAGAACAGCAAGAAAGTTGCTGCTCAAGAGAAGAAACCCAAGTCCGGACCTAAGCCTGAAATCGAGTGTTTTTACTGCAAGCATCGACACCTTTGGAAGCGGAACTGCCCCAAGTATTTGGCGGATAAGGAGGATGGCAAGGTGAACAAAGGTATATGTGATATACATGTTATTGATGTGTACCTTACTAGAGCTCGTAGTAGCACTCGGGTATTTGATAATGGTTACATTTGCTAATATTTGCAACTCAAAACAGGGACTACGTAATAAACGAGCACCGCAAAGGACGAGGTGACGATGCGCGTGGGAAACGGTTCCAAGGTCAATGTGATCGCGGTCGGCACGCTACCTCTACATCTACCTTCGGGGTTAGTTTTAGACCTAAATAATTGTTATTTGGTGCCAGCGTTGAGCATGAACATTATATCTGGATCTTGTTTGATGCGAGACGGTTATTCATTTAAATCAGAGAATAATGGTTGTTCTATTTATATGAGTAATATCTTTTATGGTCACGCACCCTTGAAGAATGGTCTATTTTTATTAAATCTCGATAGTAGTAATACACATATTCATAAGGTTGAAACCAAAAGATGCAGAGTTGATAATGATAATGCAACTTATTTGTGGCACTCCCGTTTAGGTCATATCGGTGTAAAACGCATGAAGAAACTCCATACTGATGGGCTTCTGGAATCACTTGATTATGAATCACTTGGTACTTGCGAACCGTGCCTCATGGGCAAGATGACTAAAACGCCGTTCTCCAGAACTATGGAGCGAGCAACTGATTTGTTGGAAATCATGCATACTGATGTATGTGGTCCGATGAATATTGAGGCTCGCGGCGGGTATCGTTATTTTCTCACTTTCACAGATGATTTGAGCAGATATGGGTATATCTACTTAATGAAACACAAATCTGAAACATTTGAAAAGTTCAAAGAATTTCAGAGTGAAGTGGAAAATCATCGTAACAAGAAAATAAAGTTTCTACGATCTGATCGTGGAGGAGAATATTTGAGTTACGAGTTTGGTTTACATTTAAAACAATGTGGAATAGTTTTCAACTCACGCCACCCGAACACCACAGATAAATGGTGTGTCCGAACGTCAGAATCGTGACTTTACTTGATATGGTGCGATCTATGATGTCTCTTACTGATTTACCGCTATCGTTTTGGGGATATGCTTTAGAGACGGCCGCATTCACGTTAAATAGGGCACCATCTAAATCCGTTGAGACGACACCGTATGAACTATGGTTTGGCAAGAAACCAAAGTTGTCGTTTCTTAAAATTTGGGGCTGCGATGCTTATGTGAAGAAACTTCAACCAGATAAGCTCGAACCCAAATCGGAAAAATGTGTCTCCATAGGATACCCAAAGGAGACTGTTGGGTACACCTTCTATCACAGATCTGAAGGCAAGATTTTCGTTGCTAAGTTCGGATCCTTTCTAGAGAAGGAGTTTCTCTCGAAAGAAGTGAGTGGGAGGAAAGTAGAACTTGATGAGATAATCAGATTCGCTCCCTTATTGGAAGGTAATTCATCACAAGAAATGGTTCCTGTGACAACTACACCAATTAGTGAGGAAACTAATGATATTGATCATGAAACTTCAGATCAAGTTGCTACCGAACTTAGTCAACCAGAGTAAAATACGCACCAGAGTGGTACGGTAATCCTATTCTCGAAGTCATGTTACTTGACCATAGCGAACCTACAAACTATGAAGAAGCGATGGTGAGCCCAGATTCATGAAATGGCTGGAAGCCATGAAATCTGAGATGGGATCCATGTATGAAAACAAAGTATGGACTTTGGTTGACTTGCCCGATGATCGGCAAGCCATTGAGAATAAATGGATCTTTAAGAAGAAGACCGACGCCGATGGTAATGTAATCGTCTATAAAGCTCGACTTGTTGCAAAAGGTTTTCGACAAGTTCAAGGGGTTGACTACGATGAGACTTTCTCACCCGTGGCGATGCTTAAGTCTGTCCGAATCATGTTAGCAATTGCCGCATTTTATGATTATGAAATTTGGCAAATGGATGTAAAAACTGCATTCTTGAATGGATTTCTAGAAGAAGAGTTGTATATGATGCAACCAGAAGGTTTTGTTGATCCAAAGGGCGCTAACAAAGTGTGCAAGCTCCAGCGATCAATTTATGGTCATGTGCAATCCTCTCGGAGTTGGAATAAACGCTATGATAGTGTGATCAAAGCATATGGTTTTATACAGACTTTTGGAGAAGCCTGTATTTACAAGAAAGTGAGTGGGAGCTCAGAGCATTTCTAATATTATATGTAGACGACATATTATTGATTGGAAATGATATAGAATTTCTGGATAGCATAAAAGGATACTTGAACAAAAGTTTTTCAATGAAAGACCTCGGTGAAGCTGCTTACATATTGGGCATCAAGATCTATAGAGATAGATCAAGACGCTTAATTGGACTTTCACAAAGCACATACCTTGATAAAGTTTTGAAGAAGTTCAAAATGGATCGTGCAAAGAAAGGTTTTACCAGACATAAGGTGTAAGATTGAGTCGGACTCAATGCCCCACCACAGCAGAAGATAGAGAGAAAATGAAAGATGTTCCCTATGCTTCAGCCATAGGCTCTATCATGTATGCAATGCTGTGTACCGGACTGACGTATGCTTAGCTGTAAGCTTGGCAGGAAGGTACCAAAGTAATCGAGAGTGGATCACTAGACAGCGGTCAAGAACATCCTGAAATACCCGAAAAGGACTAAGGATATGTTTCTCGTATATGGAGGTGACAAAGAGCTAGTCGTAAATGGTTACGTCGATGTAAGCTTTGACCTCGATCCCGGACGATTCTAAATCGCAAACCGGATACGTGTTTTTGTTAAGCGGTGGAGCTGTCGGTTGGTGCAGTTCTAAACAAAGCGTCGTGGCGGGATCTACATGTGAAGCGGAGTACATAGCTGCTTGGAAGCAGCAAATGAAGGAGTCTGGATGAAAGAGTTCATTTCGATCTAGGTGTCATACCTAGTGCATCGGGACCAATGAAGATCTTCTCGTGACAATACCGTGCAATTGCCTTGGCAAAGGAATCCAGATTTCACAAGAGGACCAAGCATATCAAAAGACGCTTCAACTCCATTCGGGACCAAGTCCAAGTGGGAGACATAGAGATTTGCAAAATACATACGGATCTGAATGTTGCGGACCCATTGACTAAGCCTCTTCCACGAGCAAAACATGATCAGCACCAAGACTCCATGGGTGTTAGAATCATTCTTGTGTAATCTAGATTATTGACTCTAGTGCAAGTGGGAGACTGAAGGAAATATGCCCTAGAGGCAATAATAAAGTTATTATTTATTTCCTTATATCATGATAAATGTTTATTATTCATGCTAGAATTGTATTAACCGGAAACATAATACATGTGTGAATACATAGACAAACAGATAGTCACTAGTAAGCCTCTACTAGACTAGCTCATTAATCAAAGATGGTTATGTTTCCTAACCATAGACATGTGTTGTCATTTGATTAATGGGATCACCTCATTAGAAGAATGATGTGATTGACATGACCCATTCCGTTAGCTTAGCACTTGATCGTTTAGTATATTGCTATTGCTTTCTTCATGACTTATACATGTTCCTATAACTATGAGATTATGCAACTCCTGCCACCGGAGGAACACTTTGGTACTACCAAACGTCACAACGTAATCGGGTGATTATAAAGGAGTACTACAGGTGTCTCCAAAGGTACTTGTTGGGTTGGCGTATTTCGAGATTAGGTTTTGTCACTCCGATTGTCGGAGAGGTATCTCTGGGCCTTCTCGGTAATACACATCACATAAGCCTTGCAAGCATTACAACTAATGAGTTAGTTGTGAGATGATGTATTACGGAACGAGTAAAGAGACTTACCGATGAACGAGATTGAACTAGGTATTGGATACCGACGATCGAATCTCGGGTAAGTAACATACCGATGACAAAGGGAACAACGTATTTTGTTATGCGGTCTGACCGATAAAGATCTTCATAGAAAATGTAGGAACCAATATGGGCATCCAGGTCCCGCTATTGGTTATTGACCGGAGACATGTCTCGGTCATGTCTACATTATTCTCGAACCGTAGGGTCCGCACGCTTAAGGTTTCGATGACAGCTATATTATGAGTTTATGTATTTTGATGTACCGAAGGTTGTTCGGAGTCCCGGATATGATCACGGACATGACGAGGAGTCTCGAAATGGTCGAGACATAAAGATTAATATATTGGACGGATATATTTGGACACCGGAAAGGTTCCGGAGAAGTTTGGAGCTCCGGGAGGTTACCAGAACCCCGGGAGGTATATGGGCCTTATTGGGCCCATGTAGGAGGAAGGAGAAGGAACAAGGGAGGGGGCGCCCCAAGCCCAATCCGACTGGGGAGGGGGCCGCCCCCTTTCCTTTCTCCTTCCCCTCTTCCTATTCCTACTACTAGTACTACTTCCTAATACTAGTACTCCTTCCTTCCCTCCAAATAAGATAAGGAAAGAGAGGGAAACCTACTTGGAGTAGGTTTCCCTCCCTATGGCGCGCCCCCCTAGAGGCCGGCCACCTCCTCCCCCCCTCCTTGATATACGGGGGTAGGGGGGCACCCTAGGACACACAAGTTGATCCCAGAGATCGTTCCTTAGCCGTGTGCGGTGCCCTCCTCCACCATATTCCACCTCGGTCATATCATAGCAGTGCTTAGGCGAAGCCCTGCAACGGTATAACATCAAGATCGTCACCACGCCGTCGTTCTGACGGAACTCCCTCTCCCGGAGCTTTGCCGGATCGGAGCCCGAGGAGCGCCATCGAGCTGAACGTGTGCCAAGAACTCGAGGCGCCGAAGTAACGGCGCTGGGATCGGCTGGATCGCGAGGAGAACGTCTGACTACTTCCTCTACGCCAGATCGACTCGGAGGCGCCGGAGTAACGGCGCTGGGATCGGCTGGATCGCGTGGAGAACGTACGACTACTTCCTCTACGTTGTGATCGCTTCCGCTTTGGTCTACGAGGGTACGTAGACAATACTCTCCCCTCTCGTTGCTATGCATCACCATGATCTTGCGTGTGCGTAGGAAATTTTTTGAAATTACTACGTTCCCCAACAACTCCTAGTAGCACCAGGGTATTAAGATACCGATTCAGTTGCTAAGTGTTAGTAACTCGAAATAAAAGAGCTACGGAATAAACGGTGACTAGCTAAAGGTGAGATGACGATGTGTGTTGGAAGTGTTTCCAAGGTTGATGTAAATAAGCATCACATGCTCCCTCTACCATCGAGATTGGTGTTAAACCTAAATAATTGTTATTTGGTGTTTGCGTTGAGCATAGACATGATTGGATTATGTTTATCGCAGTACGGTTATTCATTTGAGGAGATTAATGGTTACTCTATTTATTTGAATAATACCTTCAACGGTCTTGCACCTAAAATGAATGGTTTATTAAATCTCGATCGTAGTGATACACATGTTCATGCCAAAAAATATAAGATAGTAATGATAGTACCACATACTTGTGGCACTGCCATTTGAGTCATACTGGTATAAAACGCAAGAAGAAGCTCCATGTTGATTGATCTATGGACTCACTCGTTTTTGAAAAGATTGAGACATGTGAACCATGTCTATTGGTATATATGCATGAAGAAACTCCATACAGATGGATTGTTTGGACTCACTTGATTTTGAATCACTTGAGACATGCAAATCATACCACATGGGCAAGATGACTGAAAGGCCTCGTTTTTCCAGTGAGATGAAACAAGAGAGCAACTTGTTGGAAGTAATACATTTGATGTGTGCAATCCAATGATTGCTGAGGCACGCAGTGAATATCGTTATGCTCTTACTTCACAGATGATTTGAGTAGATTCTAAGTATATTTACTTGATGAAACAAAAGTCTGAATTATTGAAAGGTTTAAGCAATTTCAGAGTGAAGTTGAAGATCATCGTGGCAAGAGGATAAAATGTCTATGATATGATCGTAGAGATGAATATCTGAGCTACGAGTTTGGTACACAATTAAGACCTTGTGGAAATTGTTTCATAACTAATGCTGCCTGGAACACCATAGTGTGATGGTGTGTCCGAACATCATAAATGCACCCTATTGGATATGGTGCATACCATGATGTCTCTTATTGAATTACCACTATCGTTTATGGGTTAGGCATTAGAGACAACCGCATTCACTTTAATAGGGCACCACGTAATTCCGTTGAGATGACACCGTTTGAACTATGGTTTAGAGAAACCTAATCTGTCATTTCTTAAAAGTTTGGGGTTGCGACGCTTATGTGGAAAAGTTTTGCCTGATAAGCTCGAACCCAAAGCGGATAAAATGCATCTTCATAGGACACCCAAAAACAGTTGGGTATACCTCCTAATTCAGATCCGGAAGCAAAAGTGATTGTTTCCAGAAACGGATCCTTTCTCGAGGAAAAGTTTCTCTTGAAAGAATTGAGTGGGAGGATGGTGGAGACTTGATGAGGTTATTGAACCATCACTTCAACTAGTGTGTAGCAGGGCACAGGAAGTTGTTCCTATGGCGCCTACACCAATTGAAGTGGAAGCTGATGATAGTGATCATGAAACTTCAGATCAAGTCACCACCCAAACTCGTAGGTCGACAAGGATGCGTACTACTTCAGAGTGGTACGTAATTCTGTCTTAGAGGTCATGTTGCTAGACAACAATGAACCTACGAGCTATGGAGAAGCGATGGTGGGCCTGGATTCTGATGAATGGCTCGAGGCCATAAAATCCGAGAGAGGATCCATGTATGAAAACAAAGTATAGACCTTGGAAGAACTACTTGATGGTCGTAAGGCTGTTGGGTACATATGGATTTTAAAAGGAAGACGGGCAATGATGGTAAGTATCACCATTAAGAAAGCTCGACTTGTCGTTAAGATGTTTTCCGACAAGTTCAAGGAGTTGACTATGATGAGACTTTCTCACTCGTAGTGATGCTAAGAGTCTGTTGGAATTATATTAGCAACTGCTGCATTATTTATGAAATCTTGCAGATAGGATGTCATAACATTGTTTCCTCGATGATTTTCTTGAGGAAAGGTTGTATGTGATAAAACCAGAAGGTTTTGACAATCCTGAAAGATGCTAACAAGTATGCAAAGCTCTATCAATCCTTCTAAGGACTGGAGTAAGCATCTCGGAGTTGGAATATACGCTTTGATGAGATGATCAAAGATTTTGGGTTTATACAAAGTTTATGAGAAACTTGTATTTCCAAAGAAGTGAGTGGGAGCACTATAGAATTTTTTATGAGTATATGTTGTTGACATATTGTTGATCAGAAATGATGTAGAGTTTCTGGAAAGCATATAGGGTTATTTGAAAAGTGTTTTCCAATGGAAAACTTAGATTAAGCTACTTGAACATTGAGTATCAAGATCTATAAGGACAGATCAAAATCACTTAATAGTACTTTCAAACGAACACATACCATGACAAGATTTGAAGGAGTTCAAAATAGATCGGCAAAGAAGGAGTTCTTGGCTGTGTTATAAGGTGTGAGTATTGAGTAAGACTCAAGACCTGACCACGGCAGAATAGAGAGAAAGGACGAAGGTCGTCCCCTATGCTTTAGATGTAGGCTCCACAGTATGATATGCTGTGTACCGCACCTGAAGTGTGCCTTGCCATGAGTCAGTCAAGGGGTACAAGAGTGATCCAGGAATGGATCACATGACAGCGGTCGAACTTATCCTTAGTAACTAGTGGACTAAGGAATTTTCTCGATTATGGAGGTGGTAAAAGAGTTCGTCGTAAAGGGTTACGTTGATGCAAACTTTGACACTAATCCGGATGATTCTGAGTAATAAACTGGATTCGTATAGTAGAGCAGTTATTTGGAATAGCTCCAAGTAGCGCGTGGTAGCTACATCTACAAGATGACATAGAGATTTGTAAAGCACACACGGATCTGAAAGGTTCGCACCGTTGACTAATAACCTCTCTCACAAGCGAGATATGATCAAACCCCATGGGTGTTGGATTCATTACAATCACATAGTGATGTGAACTAGATTATTGACTCTAGTGCAAGTGGGAGACTGTTGGAAATATGCCCTAGAGGCAATAATAAAATGGTTATTATTGTATTTCCTTCTTCATGATAATTATCTATTGTTTATGCTATAATTGTATTAACTGGAAACCGTAATACATGTGTGAATACATAGACCACAACATGTCCCTAGTGAGCCTCTAGTTGACTAGCTCGTTGATCAATAGATGGTTATGGCTTCCTGACCATGGACATTGGATGTCATTGATAACGGGATCACATCATTAGGAGAATGATGTGATGGACAAGACCCAATCCTAAGCATAGCACAAGATCGTGTAGTTCGTTTGCTAAAGCTTTTCTAATGTCAAGTATCATTTCCTTAGACCATGAGATTGTGCAACTCCTGGATACCGTAGGAATGCTTTGGGTGTACCAAACGTCACAACGTAACTAGGTGGCTATAAAGGTGCACTACAGGTATCTCCGAAAGTGTCTGTTGGGTTGGCACGAATCGAGACTGGGATTTGTCACTCCGTATGACGGAAAGGTATCTCTGGGCCCACTCGGTAATGCATCATCATAATGAGCTCAATTTGACCAAGTGGTTGGTCACGGGATCATGCACTATGGAACGAGTAAAGTGACTTGCCGTAACGAGATTGAACGAGGTATTGGGATACCGACGATCGAATCTCGGGCAAGTAACGTACCGATTGACAAAGGGAATTGTATGCGGGATTACTTGAATCCTCGACATCATGGTTCATCCGATGATATCATCGAGGAGCATGTGGGAGCCAACATGGGTATCCAGATCCCGCTGTTGGTTATTGACTGGAGAGTCGTCTCGGTCATGTCTGCGTGTCTCCCGAACCCGTAGGGTCTACACACTTAAGGTTCGGTGACGCTTGGGTTTTAGAGATATTATTATGCGGTAACCCGAAAGTTGTTCGGAATCCCGGATGAGATCCCGGACGTCACGAGGAGTTCCGGAATGGTCCAAGGTAAAGATTTGTATATAGGAAGTTCAGTTTCGCCACCGGAAAGTTTCGGGGTCACTCAGATTGTACCGGGACCACCGGAAGGGTCCCGGGGGTCCACCGGGTGGGGCCACCTATCCCGTAGGGGCCCATGGGCTGAAGTGGGAAGGGAACCAGCCCCTGGTGGGCTGGTGCGCCCCCCATGGGCCTCCCCCTGCGCCTAGGGTTGGAAACCCTGGGGGTGGGGGGCGCCCCACCAGACTTGGGGGCAAGTTTCCCCCCTTGGCCGCCGCCCCCACCCCCTTGAGATTGGATCTCTAGGGGCCGGCGCCCCCCCTAGGGCCCCTATATAAAGAGGGGGGAGGGAGGGCTGCGCACCCCAAGCCCCTGGCGCCTCCCTCTCCCCCTGTAACACCTCTCCCTCTCGCTGAGCTTGGCGAAGCCCTGCCGAGATCCCCGCTGCTTCCACCACCACGCCGTCGTGCTGCTGGATCTCCATCAACCTCTCCTTCCCCCTTGCTGGATCAAGAAGGAGGAGACGCCTCCCAACCGTGCACGTGTGTTGAACGCGGAGGCGCCGTCCGTTCGGCGCTTAGATCGGAATCGACCGTGATCTGAATCGCTGCGTGTACGACTCCACCAACCGCGTTCTTGTAACGCTTCCGCATCGCGATCTTCAAGGGTATGAAGATACACTCATCCTATCCCTCCCTTGTTGCTAGAATCTCCATAGATTGATATTGGTGATGCGTAGAAAATTTTGAATTATTGCTACGTTCCCCAACATGGAGTTTGGTACGCGGTGAAGAGCGATGATGGCAAGGCAGTCCAAGCAGCCACCAGGTCAGACGCATGGAGTTGTACTGGAGCAGCAGGGGTCTCAGCAGTCGACCCTGATGGACGATCAGTCGACAACGGGATAGCGAAAGTGACGTTGGTCCGAGCCGGATCTACGGATCACTCGACCGCCGTCCCAGGCACCAGTGTCGACTGAGAGACCTGATCCTTAGGCGCTTTCCTGCCCCTCCCCCTCCTTTCCCTCAGAGGCACTTCTTTTTCATCATCCGGAAGCACAACAACTCTTAGAGCTGCAACAAACAGAGAACATCAGAAATTCAACCGACCAACAATCCAATCGGCAGAATGAACTCGAGTTGAGCGGACTTACTAGCTTTGGAGGTGGCCGCGTCATCGGCTTCCTCGTCACCTGGGACCTTGTCAATGTCCATGTCAGTCGCGACAGAGGCTGGGCTGGAAAAGTTCACAACCCATTCGGTCAGAACGGAAGAATCAGTCGGTAGAAGAAAACACAAAAAGAACACTTACCCAGAAGCAACAGGAACATCCATCTTAATCTTGGGCAAAGCCTTCCGAGCTTTTGAGGGGTTGATCTTGGGCTGCTTGGCGATTTTCTTCGTCAGCTCCGGAGTTGAAGCCCGGGCACGCTTCTGCGTTTGAGCGCTCGAGGCCACGGTCTTGCCACGCCCGCTCGCTGGATCATGGAGTTGCTTGGATCGACGGTCCCTATGAGGCGGTGACTCGACTACTTCCTCGTCTTCCGACTCGTCGCTTTCTTCTTTGTCCTCGTCGTCCGGCGATTGCGAATGACCACTCTCCTCCGTGCTGTCCTCTCCCTCATGGTCATGTTCCAGAGCTTGTTCACCATTGGGCATCGATTACATCTCGGTATAAACCTACAAGACAAGAAGTCGAGTGAAATTCAGTCGGATTCAAGGATAGTCGGAAAATGTACCCAAATGCAATCGGTGGTAGAGGCCGAACCTTGTCTGGCTGATTACTACCGCTGAAGGGATCGACTCTCCTGGCGCCCTTGGGGTTGTCCTTGTTTCCTATAATACTCCTCAGCCATTGGGCCACTGTTTTGGCCGGTACCTCCTCTGGATGAACCCGAGCGGTGTCGCTGGCTCCAGAATACATCCACATAGAGTGGTCACGAGCCTGGAGCGGCTGGATGCGCCGCCTGAGGAATACCTCTAGCAAATCCATGCCAGTGACGCCTTGATTGATCAACTGGACCACCCTCTCGACCAGCATGTCTGTCTCCACCTTCTCCGCAGCGGTCACTTTCAGTGAGGAAGGGGTCTGAACATGATCGAAGGAAAAAGGGGGAAGTCCAGTCGACTGGCCTGGAGTCGCAATGTCCTGGCAGTAGAACCAGGTCGACTGCCAGCCCCTGACAGACTCAGGAAGGGTCATTGAAGGGAAAGAACTCCTCTTCCTCTTCTGGATACCCAAACCCCCACACATCTGGATAACGTGTGTTTTCTCGTCACTCGAGTTAGCTTTCTTCACTGACTGGGAGCGGATAGTGAAAATGTGCTTGAAAAGACCCCCGTGCGGTCGACAACCCAGAAAATTCTCGCACATGGACACAAACGCGGCAAGATATGTGATGGTGTTGGGAGGAAAGTGATGGAGTTGGGCCCCGAAGAAATTCAAGAAACCCCAGAAAAAAGGGTGCGGAGGAAGCGAGAAACCACGGTCGACATGGGTAGCGAGCAGAACGCACTCACCCGGTCGCGGCTGCGGCTCCGTCTCCCCCTCCGGCAACCACGCGGCTCCATTGACAATCAGCCCGGGCTCAGCCAGCTCATCCAAATCCTCCTGCCGAAACAAGGATCGAATCCAATCGCCCTAGATCCAACCCGACGGCAGCCCTGACCGCGACGACGACCCCCGATTCGTCTTCTTGCCTTTCGCCGCCCCCGTCGCCTTCTTCGCACGCTCCAGCGCCGACGTCTTGTCCTTCACCATGATGGCGAGGCGGCGGCGTCGAGAACGGAAGAACCAGATGCAGTGGAGAAGCAGAGGAGAAGGAGGGAGAATGGACGCGCACAGTGCAGACGCCTCGGTCCCGTCACCTTTTAAGGTCCCACTTCCGAGTGGCTGACACGCGGGCCCGGGTGATCCTGTCATATCCCACAACAGTCGCGCACTGGGAACATGGTGGAAAAGGTGGCGCGGGGATCGAGGCGCTCCTGTCTTTCCTTCCCGCTTACCGCGGCACGCTCCGCCCCGCGCGCTTCCCCGAAATTTCGAATCCCGAGAAATCCAGGATACGCCGTAACCAATCGCGCCAAGGATTCCGCGTCAAAAACACCATTCGACGGATGACGTTATGAATCCACTCGGCAATTTCTGAATCAATTAAGGCGACTGAAACGAAGCCGAGGTTCCAACAACGAGCCTCCCATTCGACGGAAGTACTTGAGAAGCACAAGAGCGGAGGCAGGATCAACTTCAATCTTCTTTCCACTCGGACCTCAATCCATTCGGGGGCTAATGATGATGATATAGACCTGGGGTAGGGTCATAGGCCTGACCTATACGCCCTACCCAAGGTCACCATCCTAGAAGCAAAGAAGCTCAAGAGACAACAGGGAGAACCCAACAGAGGCGTCGAGTGACTACCACTCGACCAATCGACCACTCGGGTACCCCTCCTTCCTGAAGTCACACGACCGATCAATCACTCGACCATACAAGAAACCACTCGACCTATTGAAGACCAGGAGTCATCCGGAATAGCAACGGACAAGCACTCACTC
This sequence comes from Aegilops bicornis, assembly GCA_021605145.1. NCBI lineage: Eukaryota > Viridiplantae > Streptophyta > Magnoliopsida > Poales > Poaceae > Aegilops > Aegilops bicornis. The sequence goes on along the minus strand of CM038673.1, from coordinate 585,723,050 downwards.
TGTAGTCTTTAAGGTCATTAAGGCACTTAAGGCTGGCGTTATCAGTAACGCCCCATCTTTATGTACATTGAACTCTTGGTAACGGGGGACGGCTGGGGTCCTGGCACTCGCTATATAAGCCACCCCCTCCTCTGGCACAAGGGTTCACACCCTCTGTAACACACACACACACACTCATACAATCCAGTCGACCGCCTCCAGGCACCGAGACGTAGGGCTTTTACCTCCTCCGAGAGGGGCCTGAACTCGTAAACACTTGTGTACAATCTTGTCGTAGCTAGGGCCTTGCCTCCTCATTCGTACCCCCCTATACTTACTGTCAGATCTAGTACCACGACAGATGGCGAAGCATCATCTTTGAGTCGGTCTTCCGGGCTGCAATGTTTATCCGCGGAACGGGTTCGACGGGTTATGGCATAGATTACCGCCGGTCGCTGGGACAGTAAGGTTAGGGTGTTAAATTGTGATCCAAATTCTACCGTATTGGACTAGACGTAGTACAGACGGTGTGGACTTTTGCGTTGGTACCGACGTGTATGAGTACAACTCGTTTACTTGTCCTACAAGGACTCTCATTTATTGCCCTCATATATATCCCATGTAGTCGCACCTAAGACGGTATGTCATTTTGTGCTTGCAATACTCCTCATCATAGTGATTGCGCCTTTGTGCGTCCGTGGTTTTCTCCCGCAAGGGTTTTCACGTGAAAATCTGTGTGCTCTCGTGTCTCGTTTATTCTCGTTTTATCTAATATAGGGTTTCTCATCATGCATAGGTGATGGCGAGGTCTGGTGTCAGGTTCTTCATATCAATTGAATAGTTCAATGGCAATGAATGCGACTCCGGGGCACTGGTCCTTAGGGCATGTGCACGAAGACTTCCTGACTGTCATCGACAAGTTCAAGCCGGATCCAGCATGAGAGTGGCGACAATGACACACCGTGAACCAACCTGTGGTTGGATGGTTAGGAGGACAGTGGTATACTGGTATCCTCAGCCTACTAGGGTTCAAGTCCTGGTGCTCACATTTATCCTGGATTTATTTCAGGATTTTCAGCGATGCACGTTTAATGGGAGGAGACGTTCCCGTCGACTACGAGGCGTCTAGGGTGACTTCGTCAAATCTCAAGATGATTTGCCGGCTCAGTCTCTCGGAGGTGCTCATAGAGATAGGATGTATGTGTGTGCATTCGTAGAAGTGAGTGTATGTGCGTATATATGAGCGTTTGCGTCTGTAGTATGTAAAAAAAGACAAGGGACATACTGGAAATCCCTAAAAACCTTTATTTAGGGGGGAAATCCCGTAGGAACTTGCTTTTTATTGTTTTGTAAAATTGTCTCCTTAGAATAGCAATGACGACTTTTTCTAGACATGGTGTATTGGTTTCTTTATTCAAACGTCTATGTATTTTTTGCATTGGAGACGGGAAGATGGTCTATGCCGACGTATAGAGAACTAGTTTTTTTTATTATTATTTAGGTAATCTAGAGTTTTTTAGGGAAGGTCATCACGGCTAGCTTTATTGATCATCAAACAAAGATACATCATCTATGAGTTTGTTAACTAGACAGTCCATAGGATCACCCAACCAGGAACAAGAAAATTTATTACAGTAACTAAACTTAGCTAGCACATGCGCCGTTTGATTTGCCGATCTATTACAATGCTTAAACTTGACCTTCCCAATTGTTGCACCAACATCAATGCACTCCGCAAAAATAGCCGCTGTTGCGTCCCACCACCTTGTTTGTCCATTACAAAAGTTAATGACTTCTTGTGAGTCTGACTCGGCCTCAAGCCGATGGAATCCCATATTATTAGCAAAAACTAGACCATCTCTTAGGGCTAGAGCTTCAGTGGTAACTATGTCTGCCGCAATGAGAATAAACTTACATTGGGCCGCCAAAAAAGTTCCTTTTGCATCTCTCAAAACAAGAGCAGTTGCTCCAACGCCCTCATCGGGATAATATGATGCATCTACATTCAACTTGAAGAACTTTGGCTCTGGCTTACACCACCGCGGTACAGAGTTTGTTATCTTCTTGGCACAGGATTTCTGGAAATCATGGACCATCTTGCTGGTGGGGAACATGGCTCATTGTGAGTAATTCTGCGGCACGTCCACCATAGGTACCAACAGCCGACAACAATAATTTGCTTGAGGCCTTAATCAGGCATTAGTTGATAAGGTGATTCTGACTGTAGCAAAAAATGCTCAAAGATCACTGAACCAGAACGGTCCGGCGTAAGACCCACAGATATAATATCACTTATTCCCAACCTCCGCCATAGTTGGTGTGCGTGGGAACATTGGAAAGAAATATGCCTGATATCTTCACTATGCTGATGGCAAATGGGACAAGCTCCTATTGACCCAACATGACGGTTAGCGAGGATACCTTTTAAAGGGATAATTCCATGGACTAGGCACCAACAGAAAATTGAAACTTTACGTGGGATTACAAGTCTCCATAGCACACTCCATACCGCGGGCGAGTTTGAACTTCCTGGGGTCCTTGTAGTGTTTGCATGCCGTATATAAGTATGTAACCATTAAATATGGTACGCTGACATGATTGTAAAAAGACCTTTCTTTTCCGGGTGCCAAGCTATGAAATCATCAAGCGCATTGTAGTTCAAAGGAATTTGAAGGATCCTGCGAACATCTACTGGATTAAATATTGATTTGATCAACTCTTCATCCTATGTTTCCATGTTTGGATCAATGAGATCACTTACACTTGTCAACAATGTATGACCATGGGGTGTAATGATCTTTCTATCTGGACTAGAAAGGATCCAAGGATCACTCCAGATATTAATCTCCTCTCCTGATTCAATTCTCCAAACATAGCCTCTTTTAAATACTTCTAATCCCTTCACAATGCTTCGCAAATATTAACGCCCACACATGTGGCACGAAGCAACATGACCCAAACGCTTCCAGTATCATTCATTTTGCCACACCAAAACAGACAGCGGGAATCTTTTTGGTTTTCGGCTTAAAAATGTTTTATCTCCTAATTAAAAAATCCAATTAAAAATCTGTTTCGCCATTAAATTCGTCTCGACAAGATCTTCAAAACTAGATCCAATGTTGATGTGTTTCAACGATTTTTTTGCCAAAAGTTGCCATGATGTTTACACTGTAGCTGCCATAGTATTACACTAAAGTTTCCATGTGGTAATTTTAGTTTATAGAGCATGGCAATTTTAGTATTTTGACCATCGCAATTCCAGTACTTTGACCATGAAAATTATTTTTTGTATGAACTATGGCAATTTTAAGTGCATGTACCATGGAAATTTAGTTTATGGTTCATGGCAAGTCTAGTTTTTTAATTCCCTGTTTTATAATATGTCAAAATTTACTTTTAAATATAGAAGAAAAAAGCTGAAACATATCATGGCAACTTCAGTGTAAACACCATGGCCATTCATGTGCAATAGACATGGGAATTTTTAAAAGTCGTCGAAACATAATGATATGAGATCTAGTTTCGAAAATCTCGTCGCGATGGATTTAGTGGTGAAAACGGATCTTCAAACGAATTTTTCATTAAAGAGATAAAACAGTTTAAAAACTGGAAAATCCAAAAAGATTCCCACATGTATGCATGCGGTGACGTGGTGTAGTCTGTGTGTTATAGGGGTGTGGGCGGGTGTCGCTTCCACCACACGTGTGGGTGTTATCAGCGTGCTAATGCTTTGCCACGTAAATGATGAGCCATTCTTCAAACTTGCTTGCAGAAGACTACTATTTGAGGAATATTTTGCCTTCAGTGTCTTTGCACACAATGACTCGGGATTTGTAATAAGGCAATCTAGAGTTCTTTGTTTTTGAGAAAAATGTAGAGTCCATTTTTTTAGGTGTTAAATGTAGAGTCTCCAATGAGGATTCCAACTTAAAAAAAAACTCAAAACAATTTTTTTTAGATTAAAAATACTAGTTTTTTAGGGTAACCGGAGTTCCGGAGGCCGGAGACAACCGCAAGCCCAAGAGCCTCGGGGCCCATGACTCTCAAGCGGTTACGTTTTCGCCATCCATTCCGAAGCGGAAGCGCGCGCCTGCGGTTCTGCCCACCAGTTGCTGCAACTCATCTTTCACCACCCCGCTCCGCTCGCCCTTCGCCACCGCGACGGCAACCGCCGATGGCTCCTCCACGCCGCCCCCCTCCTTCCCGACCCGCTAACAACGCCGTGCTCCTCCTCCTCGCTGCGGCCGCCCTCGTCGGGCCCGCCGTCGGGGTGGAGATCCTCTCCAAGTCCCGCCTGGAGCGCTGCGCCCTGGACTCGGGGGCCGGCGGCGCCCTGGCCTGCGACCGCAAGCTCGTCCTCAACCTCGCCGTCCCCAGCGGCTCCGTAAGCCTATCCTCCTCCTCCTCCTCTTGAGCCGTGCGTTGTTTTTGTACTGACGGTGTGTGTGTTCGGGGGCTCGATTCAGAGCGGCGGCGAGTCGTCGCTGGTGGCGCAGGTGGTGGAGGTCGAGGAGAACGATGCGCAGGCGATGCAGACGGTTCGGGATCCCCCCGTCATCACCATCAACAAGTCCGCCGTCTACGCGCTCTACCCCATCACCTACATGAGGGTAAAGCCCCTCTGCCTGTGCCCCCCTGACCAACAGACCGGAGTCTGGTTTTTCTGATGAATAGCTAGTAGGATGCCACTTTCCACTTCAAGACTTAGAGCCAAACAGCCTCCAGCAATCATACAATGCTGGCTCCTATGGTACTTCTACTATTTTGTTGTGTTGTGGTGGGCTGTGTTAATTGATATCGCGCATTCCTTCTGGAGAAATTTAGGTGTACTACTTGAGCTGGGAACTGCATGCTATTTTCAGGCTCTTGGCAGTCCCTGTTGATGTCCATTCCCATCACTTGCGACCATATCGTAGCGTTTCTGGAATGTCGTGTTCTAGGTTTCGGAATGAGCACATCATAGGGATATTTCTCTGTTTCTCATGGATAAAACAGGGAGTCGACGAAGCGGGTTTTCAAAATGTTTCAGAGCTATACAAATATTGGAATGACATTCAGTATGATCTGATATCGCTAGAGTGGGACCGTTTATGCTTACGTGTTTTGCATCTCCTCATTTGTTATAGCAACCCCATTTGCATCTGAAAATGTTTTTAGCATTTTGTTGTCTGATTGTTTTTATATGCAGCTTGTTGTACTCAAAAGTTAGCCATATCACTGATATCAACTGTTACCTACCAGTAACACTATACTCTCTAACAAATCATGTGAATTCGGAGCTGATTTATTGTCTGTGCTCGTTTCTTCAGGATGTTGCTTATAAACCAGAGGAAATGTTTACCAGGACACATAAATGTGAGTCAGATGCTGGTGCTGATGTTGTTGGAGTTTGTGAAAGGTAAAAAAAACCTTTGGGACTCGATCCAGTTGATAGGTTGTCATCATCATTCGTCAATATTTCTGGGAGGGATTCCAATTGGCAGGTCTTCATAATCACAGACCCACCATTTCAGTTTTAGACAGCTATAATCTGTGCTGTAGCACTTTTGGTGCGAGTTTATTACAATAGTATAACCCTTGCCGTATACATTTGTGTAGCATATACCATTTATTACTCTCATGGCAATTCATATCTTCAGACTTTCCCTCGATTTCTGCATCCTTCTTTATACATATTTTCAATGTCGTATAAACTAATGATGTCTATTTCATGAATATGGCTAGGTTATGGGATCAGAATGGTCACGTAATTGAGCATACAGAGGTGAAACGCACTGGCCTTTGTCATCCTTATTTTATTATCTCAGTGTCTTGAGTAGTAGCAATATTGAACCAAACAGTTTTTGACCAAATAAACCGCGGATCTGATTGCTTTGGGGCTTTTTTTTCCTCGCCTACGCATAGCTTTGGTATTATATGACTTTGCTAGGTGCCGGCATGTTTTTGTGTTCGTGTGTTGGTGTTGGCTGTGTGCATCCTAGCTATGCAGAGGCCGGGTGTGTGCTCATAGTGTTTGTATCCTCTTGATGCTCCATTTTGAACCAATAAAATCCACCCTTTGTTGAATTTTTTTTGAGAAAAGTAAAGGCACATATGAAGTTCTTTTCAACGTGCTTGTGCAATGAATGCATCTGTATGTCATATACTCGTTTAGTTTGTGTTATTGTATTTTACATGTAGCTATGATCTACTATCTCATGATTCTAATGTTTCCTCTCTTTTTCACGGTAAATCTAATGTTTCTTCTACACTTTGCATTGCATTAGCCGGTTTGCTGTCCATGTGGGCCTCATCGCCGTGTTGGTTCGTCTTGCGGATCAATTTGTGAGTTAACAAACTGTTTTTTTTAGCATTCCTGCATTTTCAGTATAACATTGTGTCACACCTTTCACATGCATCTTCCTTGCAGTTGATAAAATGATTAAAGGCAAAGCTAATACGGCTCACTGTGTACGTTTTCCAGGTGATTGGTATGGGCATTAATTGTGAGATATCTGTGTAATATTTACAAATATTGTCTTAAGAACTCCACCTGTTGAGTTTGAATTGGCAGAATATCCTAATATCTTGTACTTCTTATTTCGGTCTGACACGGTCATAGTACTTACTTTTCCTTTGCTAACATCATCAAGTAGGCAGTTCGCACTTTGGGGATTAATGGTGATCTAGTTTATTTATTTATTTTTAAGTAGAATCTTGGAGAGTATATGCTCATGCCAAACTTATATGCTGTTCACATCATTCTATGTTTTTTAATCATTATTCAGCCCAAAATTTGAGTAAATCTGTTTATCACTGTATCTACATTGCTTATAAACAGGTTTCATGTTTTTGAAATTGTGGGAAGGTCAACTGGGTACAGCATCAGAGTACAAGTAAAGAAAGGCTCTTCTGTAACGGTAGGCACTAAAATTGTGCACTGTTACTTGTAAGGCTAGTATAGAATACAGACTCTTGAAGAAATTACCATGATTATGTACATGCTGACAATATGTTGGCACGAATAGGCACAAGCAAAATACAATCCTCCTGATGATGATATTATATTTTTCACATGCCTTTGCTAACTGGAGTTCTATCAAGTCAGGGAACCTTGGCTTACTGCGCTTTCATTGTTCGATCTTGTACCCCTTAAAAGGACTAATATTCTCAATATTCTATTTATTTATCAAATCAAAGTATCTTCCAAAGGACTACTTTTCTGTTCTTATATCTGGTTTGCTGTTTTCAACTTCGAGTATGCAAAGCACTTATGCAACAGCAGTACGCCTTTAACAATTTGACATTACACTGCAGGAGGTTATTGTTAGTCCAGAGAATAAAACAGTTGTTTCTAAAGATAACTTTCTGAGGGTAAATCTCATTGGTGACTTTATTGGTTACAATAGTATGCCAGCATTTGAAGACTTCTATCTTGTGACTCCACGGAAGGTATTCAGCAAATTATGATACATGTATTTCTCGAACGTGACTTCATAATTTCCTTCTATATCTGAAATATTGAAGGCTGGTGGTGACGGTCAACCGCAAGTTCTTGGCGATGAGTTTTCCAGGTGGATGCTGTTGGAGAGAGTCCGGTTTACATTAGATGGACTTGAGTGCAACAAGATTGGTGTTGGGTATGAAGCTTACAGAAACCAGCCTAACCTCTGTGGATCACCATTTGGGAGCTGCTTGTACAATCAGCTTTGGAATTTCAAGGAGGTAAGGTTGTGCATTAGCAAGTGTTAAGTTTTCTTTTGCAAGGATAAGTGTCGAGCTTCTTGTTTCTGAATCACAATCTGCTAATATTGAAACTGTTTAGTCTTGAGTTTTTATTTCACAATTTTTTTTCAGTCTGACGAGAATCGAATATACAGAAACCAAGAGCCCCAGTATATTGTGCAGGGAAGATTTGATAGGATCAACCAACACCCGGTTATATTCCCACCATTTATTCTTGACTCCTGTTTTTATGCTAGCATTGGATAAAGCATTTGATACATACCCATCACAGAATGCAGGAGCTCATTCATTCTCTATTGGAATCACAGAAAGTCTGAATACTAATTTGCTGATAGAGCTGAGTGCTGATGATATAAATTATGTATACCAGAGGTACTGATAATAATTACGCAATTTTATTTTGCATTTACCTTGCACTGATTTGTCAATTTCAGGAGTCCAGGGAAAATAATTGACATTAATGTCCCTACATTTGAAGCCTTAAGCCAAGTTGGGACTGCCAAGGTCACAATTAAGAACATTGGCAAACTGGAAGCTTCATATAGCTTGACGGTATGCATCGCCAAGGAAATTATAATTTTCTTTGCACGGAAGCAATACCTTTTGATATATTTGTAGACAATACTACCTCTTGATAGTTCATTAATTGCATTAATTTTCTTTTCTACTAAGAAGATGATAGGTGCATGTACAGATTTCCTACCCATCATCCTTGTTGTCCTTGCATGAATAACCTTTCTATTCCCTGAATACCCACATGGACGCGCCCACATCGTTCGACTGAGATATATTTGACACATAAAACGATTGGTTTAATAATGTAATAGATGATTTACTTAGCCTCCTCAGTTTGCCTGAACTCTGATGACTGCCTTACTCTTACAGTTCGTCTGCTTAAGTGGCATCAGTTATGTGGAGGTATATTTATTGCGGCCTCGGTATTTTCTCTTTTTATTTGATTGACGAGCTCCAACACTTCATTTCAGTTAATTATTCATCAGCACAGTTCCCTGCTTTGGTTATTTGCTCATTCAGTTTCTTCTCATGAAGCTACCCTGCAATTTCATTTGCAGGAGCAATTCTTCATCATCAAACCTGGCCAAGTGGTTATCCGCTCATTCTATTTGCGTTCCTCATCAGACCAAGCATCAAAATATCGCTGCTCGGGTGAGTTAGAAACCAAAGACAGCTCATCATTGTCCTTAAATCCAAAGTCCTGTTTTAGGAATTAACATGGGATTTGTTTGTGGTGGATTGCAGCTATTTTGAAAGGGTCAGATTTCAGTGAACTTGACAGAGCAGAATGCCAGTTCTCTACTACAGCCACAGTTCTTGACAATGGAACACAGGTTCTGAAATGTTTGTTCCCTTGTAGTGATCCTGTTAGGATTCATTAGCTTTTGTTTCCTGTTAAAACAAGCGCAGGGAGATAGTTAGAGTTGCCTACAATGTTTCATCCCGATCTTTTGATGTCAGTGTATCTCTTGCCTTGATAAACTTTTGTCAGAGTATCACAGATCTGTGTTTTCGCACGATCCAGATCCCCTTTTTACCATGACAAATAATTGTGTTGTGCTGTTCCTATCTCTGAGCTACATACATTGCTTACTGCCCTTGAAACCCATGTAGATCGGCCCACCGAAGCAGCATAAGAAGGGTGGCATCAGGGGTTTCATCGAAGCCATCGAAAACTTGTGGCGCAACACGTGGGACAGCGTGATCGATTTCTTCACCGGCAGATCATGCAGGTAATATATAATGTGTTCGGTAGTAATTCGAATCCGGCTGTGCCTCTTACTCTTTCTGATCATTTTAGCTCATCTATCTATTCCACTCCCTCTGAAACAGCACCAAGTGCACGAGCTTCTTGGACCTGAGCTGCCACATCCAGTACATATGCATCGGCTGGCTCGTCATGTTCGGCCTGCTGCTCACCACGCTACCCGCAGGTCCGTAAGCATTTCGTTTTGTCAGGTGGCTATTTTTCTTCATGTTCACGACGCTAATGCTCATTTTCTCCGTGTTTTTGGCGGTTGCAGTCGCGGTGCTGCTGTGGCTGCTCCACCAGAAGGGCATGTTCGACCCGCTGTACGACTGCTGGGAGGACGTGTTCGGGCCGCCGGAGGCCGCGCACCCGAAGCACCGGGGAGGCCGAGGCCACCACGCGCACGCCCACACCCACCACCACCACCACCACCACAGCAAGCACCCGCACGCGCACAAGAAGCGTAGCAGCGGGGCGGCCGGGCACCACCACCATCACCACCACGTCCTCCACAGGCACGGGGAAGCGGCGGCCGGCGGCGATGAGCGGCACGGGCATGCAGCAACACTCGGCGTGCAGCACAGGGACGCCGGGCACAAGCACCACCGCCACGGCAAGGCGCCGCAGAGGGAGAGGGAGAGGGCACAAGACCGTGACCGCGAGCGCCGCCACCACCACTCTCGGGCGGCGTAGAAGATGATTGTGATCAATGGGCTCAATGCCGGTCGATGTATATATAGGACGCTTGAAGGAAATTAGGAACTCGTTGCGACTTGTGTGATTCACGGTGTTCATTTGTGATTGATGCTGTTAAGTTGTAGTACTAGTACTACATAACAGCTTTTAGTCGTGCGTCAAGTTCTTCTACAATGCATTTGGGAACGGATGGATCTCGTAAGCACAATCACGACTCAGACATCACAACAAGCATAGTATTACATAGTAGGAGTAGTTGCCTGTACTTGACAACACTGAGATTATTTCATCATCACTCACTAGCTCATAGCCTTATTAGTTCATGGCGGCGTCGATACACTCATGAAAAAGAAGAGCAACAAGAGCATGTATCCTCACATGAATCACTTCTTGGGAGGTGGAGTGAGCGCCGCCTTGAGCTTCTGCACGGTGGGCAGGTCGGTCTTGAACGACTTGGCCAGCACGGCGTCATCGACGCCGGTGCCGAACACGGTGACGGGCACGGACACGGTGCCGGGCGCGGAGCTGCCAAATGCGGAGAGCGCAACGGCGCGGCTTTGGCCTGGGTTGGACTGGTAGTGCACCAGGCCCTTGGGGAACACGAACATGTCGCCGGCGGCCAGATCCTGCGTGTAGAGCTTGCCGGCTGTGTCGACGAAGCCGACGGAGAGCGCGCCGTCAAGGACGAGCAGCAGCTCGGCGGCGCGGGGGTGGGTGTGTGGCGGGTTCACGGATTCGGAGGGGAACATGAGCATGGCGTAGGCCACGCTTTGCCCGTTGAGCGCAGGGAATTCCATCATGGTGGCCTTGGTCACCGTGAAATTCTGCGTCCCCGGCTTGGTAATGTTGCGGAAGCCGGTGTAGGTGAAGAAGTCGCCGGTGATGTTCATCGGTGGCATGCCGATCATGGAAGTCGGCACGACGAAGTCGCTGAGGATGTCCGGGTCGCCGGCCACGGCGGCCAACGGCGCCGAGGCCAGTGCAACCACCACCAACACCAAGGAGTAGTAGCAGTTGATGAACGCCATTGGAAATGAATGTAGCTGCAAGCTAAGCTAACAGTTTAGCCTTGCTAACAGATTGATTAATGATGTGGTTGTGAGATGCGGTGAAGATGTTGAACGACTTGCTGTGTTAATTTATACGGGAGAGGTGGGCTAGTGATGTGATGGAGAGTTTGAGAAACCAAGGACGATGGATGCACATTGTAGAACAGCAAGCTGTAACCAGCTAGCGCTAATTGACAGTTTGACACGCATCTGAGGAAGAATTAACTGGCCGATGTTATGCAATTCTTGGTGTCTCCAAGCATATGGATATACCTACAGTATGCAGCGCGGAATTTATTTTTGTTTCCATTACAGTGAAAGCTTTGGTGTGTGTCGCTCAAAAAAAAGTTTTGGGTGTGAGCGTGTCTCATTCCCAACTTCATTAATCTGAGAAATTTGAAAATGTAACAACAAATATATGCATGTAATTTGTCCAAAGTCCCAACACAAAAGTCTAACCTATGTATGCACTAGCAATTTACAATAACTTAAAAATGTTTTTCTTAAAGTCTAGAATATGTAATGTATGAACAAACCAAACTAGCAGCGAGTCACCAATTGAACCAATCCGAATCAGGCCATACAGCATATGATGACATCATTGAATATGTCAGCAATTAATCAACTTGTTGCACGTAATGATTGTGAAATCATACTAATTGTGCAATTATTGTATACATACCACACTGTTGAAAGTATTTAAAAATATGTTGTATTAATTTATTGTAGTAAAAGGTTTATATTCAAATGCAAATCATAGCTTTATATAAGGATTGAAATGCACCATTAGTTCATTAACTCAAACTAATTGCACGATCTAATACGGAAAAAACAATAATGCTAGACTTACAAAGAATCTACAAAACATTTTACTAACTTTCCAAATAATTCTCTCTCTCTCCCCCCTGAATGGGGCTTGCTAACCACCACAACAATAAAAACTTTGTGCACAAAGACGCAACAGATAATATATTATTGGGGAACGTAGCATGCAATTTCAAAAAAATTCCTACGATCACGCAAGATCTATCTAGGAGATGCATAGCAATGAGAGGAGGCGAGTGTGTCCACATACGCTCGTAGACCGAAAGCGGAAGCGTTAGCTTAACACAGTTGATGTAGTCGACCGTCTTCTCGATTCAACCGATCAAGCACCGAATGTACGGCACCTCCGAGTTCTACACATGTTCAGCTCGATGCTTATGTGAAAAAGCTTCAACCTAATAAGCTCGAACCCAAATCGGAGAAATATGTCTTCATAGGATACCCAAAGGAGACTATTGAGTACACCTTCTATCATAGATTTGAAGGCAAGACATTCGATGCTAAGAATGGATCCTTTCTAGAGAAGGAGTTTCTCTCGAAAGAAGTGAGTGGGAGGAAAGTAGAATTTGATTAGGTAATTGTACCTGCTCCCTTGTTGGAAAGTAGTTCATCACAGAAATCTGTTCCTGTGACTCCTACACCAATTAGCGAGGAAGCTAATGATGATGATCATGTAACTTCAGATCAAGTTACTACCGAACCTCGTAGGTCAACCAAAGTAAGATCCGCACCAGAGTGGTACGGCAATCCAGTTCTGGAAGTCATGTTACTTGACCATGACGAACCTACGAACTATGAGGAAGCGATGATGAGCCCAGATTCCGTGAAATGGCTTGAGGCCATGAAATCTGAGATGGGATCCATGTATGAGAACAAAGTGTGGACTTTGGTTGACTTACCCGTTGATCGGCAAGCCATCAAGAATAAATGGATCTTTAAGAAGAAGACTCACGCTGACAGTAATGTTACTGTCTACAAAGCTCGACTTGTTGCGAAAGGTTTTCGACAAGTTCAAGGAGATGACTATGATGAGATTTTATCACCCGTAGTGATGCTTAAGTCCGTCCGAATTATGTTAGCAATTACCGCATTTTATGATTATGAAATTTGGCAAATGGATGTAAAGACTGCATTCTTGAATGGATTTCTGGAAGAAGAGTTGTATATGATGCAACCTGAAGGTTTTATCGATCCAAAGGATGCTAACAAAGTGTGCAAGCTCCAGCGATCCATCTATGGACTGGTGCAAGCATCTCGGAGTTGAAATAAACGTTTTGATAGTGTGATCAAAGCATATAATTTTATACAGACTTTTGGAGAAGCCTGTATTTACAAGAAAGTGAGTGGGAGCTCTGTAGCATTTCTAATATTATATGTGGATGACATAATGCTAACTGGAAATGATATATAATTTCTGGATAGCATAAAGGATATTTGAATAAGAGTTTTTCAATGAAGGACCTCGGTGAAGCTGCTTATATATTGGGCATCAAGATCTATAGAGATAGATCAAGACGCTTAATTGGACTTTCACAAAGCACATACCTTGATAAAGTTTGAAGAAGTTCAAAATGGATCAAGCAAAGAAAGGGTTGTTGCCTGTGTTACAAGGTGTGAAATTGAGTCAGACTCAATGCCCGGCCACTACAGAAGATAGAGAGAAAATTAAAGGTGTTCCCTATGCTTCAGCCATAGGCTCTATCATGTATGCAATGCTGTGTACCAGACCTCATGTGTGCCTTGCTATTAGTTTAGCAGGGAGGTATCAAAGTAATTAATCCAGGAGTGGATCACTGGACAGCGGTCAAGAACATCCTAAAATACCTGAAAAGGACTAAATATATGTTTCTCGTTTATGGAGGTGAAAAATAGTTCGTAAATGGTTACGTCGATGTGCTACCTCTTGAGCACTGCGTTGGTTTTTCCCTTGAAGAAGAAAGGGTGATGCAATAAAGTAGCGTAAGTATCTCCCTCAGTTTTTGAGAACCAAGGTACCAATCCAGTAGGAGACCACGCTCAAATCCCTCGCACCTACACAAACAAATAAGAACCTCGCAACCAACGCGATAAAGGGGTTGTCAATCCCTTCACGACCACTTACGAGAGTGAGATCTGATAGATATGATAAGATAATATTTTCGGTATTTTTATGATAAAGAGAAATAAAGATGCAAAGTAAAATAAAGGCGATAGAAATAGCTAGTTGAAGGAAGATTAATATGATGGAAAATAGACCCGGAGGCCATATGTTTCACTAGTGGCTTCTCTCAAGAGCATAAGTATTACGATGGGTGAAAAAATTACTGTTGAGCAATTGATAGAATTGAGCATAGTTATGAGAATATCTAGGTATGATCATGTATATAGGAATCACGTCTGTGACAAGTAGACCGACTCCTGCCTGCATTTACTACTATTACTCCACACATCAACCGCTATCCAGCATGCATCTAGAGTATTAAGTTCATAAGAACGGAGTAACGCTTTAAGCAAGATGACATGATGTAGAGGGATAAACTCATGCAATATGATATAAACCCCATCTTGTTATCCTCGATGGCAACAATACAATACGTGCCTTGCTGCCCTGCATCCTTTGGGAAAGGACACCGCAAGATTGAAAAGCACTTCTCCCATTGCAAGAAAGATCAATCTAGTAGGCCAAACCAAACTGATAATTCGAAGAGACTTGCAAAGATAACCAATCATACATAAAATAATTCAGAGAAGATTCAAATATTGTTCATAGATAAACTTGATCATAAACCCACAATTCATCGGTCTCAACAAACACACCGCAAAAGAAGATTACATCGAATAGATCTCCATGAGAATCGTGGAGAACTTTGTATTGAGATCCAGAGAGAGAGAAGAAGCCATCTAGATAATAACTATGGACCCGAAGGTCTGAGGTAAACTACTCACACATCATCGTAGAGGCTACGGTGTTGATGTAGAAGCCCTCCGTGATCAATGCCCCCTCCGGCAGGACGCCGGAAAAGGACCCAAGATAGGATCTCATGGGTACAGAAGGTTGCGGTGGTGGAATTAGGTTTTCGTGGATGCCTCTGTTGGTTTGGGGATACGTAGGTATATATAGGAGGAAGAAGTACGTCGTTGGAGCAACATGGGCCCCACGAGGGTGGAGGGCGCGCTTGGGGGGTAGGCGCGCCCCCTGCCTCGTGCTCTCCTGGTTGATTTATTGACATGGACTCCAAGTCCTCTGGATCACGTTTGTTCCGAAAATCACGTTCCCGAAGGTTTCATTTCGTTTGGACTCCGTTTGATATTCTTTTTCTGCGAAACACTGAAATAGGCAAAAAACAGCAATTTGGGCTGGTAGGTTAGTCCCAAAATAATATAAAAGTGTATAATAAAGCCCATTAAACATCCAAAACAGAATATAATATAGCATGGAACAATCAAAAATTATAGATACGTTGGAGACGTATCAAGCATCCCCAAGCTTAATTCCTGCTCGTCCTCGAGTAGGTAAATGATAAAAACAGAATTTTTGATGTGGAATGCTACTTGGCATAATTTTCAATGTAATTCTCTTAATTTTGGTATGAATGTTCAGATCCGAAAGATTCTAGACAAAAGTTTAATTTGACATAAAAATAATAATACTTCAAGCATTATAACTAAGCAATTATGTCTTCTCAAAATAACATGGCCAAAGAAAGTTATCCCTACAAAATCATATAGTATGGCTATGCTCTATCTTCATCACACAAAGTATTTAATCATGCACAACCCCGATGACAAGCCAAGCAATTGTTTCATACTTTTGGCGTTCTCAAACTTTTTCGATCTTCACGCAATACATGAGCGTGAGCCATGGGCATAGCACTATATGTGGAATAGAATGGTGGTTGTGGAGAAGACAAAAAGGGAGAAGATAGTCTCACATCAACTAGGCGTATCAACGGGCTATGGAGATGCCCATCAATAGATATCAATGTGAGTGAGTAGGGATTGCCATGCAACGGATGCACTAGAGCTATAAGTATATGAAAGCTCAACAAAAGAAACTAAGTGGATGTGCATCCAACTCGCTTGCTCACAAAGACCTAGGGCATTTTGAGGAAGCCCATCATTGGAATATCCAAGCCAAGTTCTATAATGAAAAATTTTCCACTAGTATATGAAAGTGACAACATAAGAGACTCTCTATCATGAAGATCATGGTGCTACTTTGAAGCACAAGTGTGGTAAAAGGATAGTAGCATTGTCCCTTCTCTCTTTTTCTCTCATTTTTTTCTTTGGCCTTTTCTCTTCTTTTTATGGCCTCTCTTTTTTTATTTAGTCCGGAGTCTCATCCCGACTTATGGGGGAATCATAGTCTCCATCATCCTTTCCTCACTTGGGACAATGATCTAATAATGATGATCATCACACTTTTATTTTCTTACAACTCAAGAATTACAACTCAATACTTAGAACAACAATATGACTCTATGTGAATGCCTCCAGCGGAGTACCGGGATATGCAATGAATCAAGAGTGACATGTATGAAAAAATTATGAACGGTTGCTTTGCCACAAATACAATGTCAACTACATGATCATGCAAAGCAATATGACAATGATGGAGCGTGTCATAATAAACGGAATGGTGGTAAGTTGCATGGCAATATATCTCGGAATGGCTATGGAAATGCCATGATAGGTAGGTATGGTGGCTGCTTTGAGGAAGGTATATGGTGGGTTTATGATACCGGCGAAAAGTGCGTGGTATTAGAGAGGCTAGCAATGGTGGAAGGATGAGAGTGCGTATAATCCATGGACTCAACATTAGTCATAAAGAACTCATATACTTGTTGCAAAAATCTATTAGTTATCGAAACAAAGTATTACGCGCATGCTCCTAGGGGGATAGATTGGTAGGAAAAGACCATCGCTCGTCCCCGACCGCCACTCATAAGGAAGACAATCAATAAATAAATCATGCTCCGACTTCATCACATAACGGTTCACAATACATGCATGCTACGGGAATCACAAACTTTAACACAAGTATTTCTCAAATTCAAAACTACTCAACTAGCATGACTCTAATATTACCATCTTCATATCTCAAAACAATTATCAAGCATCAAACTTCACATAGTATTCAACACACTCATAAGAATTTTTTTTACTAATCTTGAATGCCTATCATAATTAAAGCAAATTACCACGCTGTTTTGTAGGAATCTCAAAATAATCTAAGTGAAGCATGAGAGAACAATAGTTTCTATAAAACAAATCCACCACCGTGCTCTAAAAGATATAAGTGAAGCACTAGAGCAAAAACTATATAGCTTAAAAGATATAAGTGAAGCACATAGAGTATTCTAACAAATTCTGAATCAAGTGTGTCTCTCTCAAAAGGTGTGTACAGCAAGGATGATTGTGGCAAACTAACAAATAAAGACTCAAATAATAAAATACGCTCCAAGCAAAAGACATATCATGTGGTGAATAAAAATATAGCTCCAAGTAAATTTACCGATGGATGAGGATGAAAGAGGGGATGCCTTCCGGGGCATCCCCAAGCTTTGGCTTGTAGGTATCCTTAGATTATATTGGGGTGCCATGAGAATCCCCAAGCTTAGGCTCTTGCCACTCCTTGTTCCATACTCCATCAAATCTTTACCCAAAACTTGAATACTTCACAACACAAAACTTAGCAGAAAATCTCGTGAGCTCCGTTAGCGAAAGAAAACAAAACACCACTTCAAGGTACTGTATTGAACTCATTATTTATTTATATTGGTGTTAAACCTACTGTATTCCAACTTCTCTATGCTTTTTAAACTATTTTACTAGCCATAGATTCATCAAAATAAGCAAACAACACACGAAAAACAGAATCTGTCAAAAACAAAACAGTCTGTAGTAATCTGTAACTAACGCAAACTTCTGGAACTCCAAAAGTTCTACCAAAATAGGACGGCCTAGAAAATTTGTTTAATGATCTTCTGCAATTGGAATAAATATTTTATCACGTTCTGGTGATTTTTAACAATTGTTTTCGTGAACAGAAAGTTTCTGGAATTTTCAGCAAGATCAAATAACTATCATCCAAGAAGATCCTATAGGTTTAACTTGGCTCAAACACTAACTAAAACATCAAAACAAATCTAACCAGAGGCTAGATCAAATATTTATTCCTAAACAGAAGCAAAAAGCAAAAAACTAAAAATAAAATTGGGTTGCCTCCCAACAAGCGCTATCGTTTAACACCCATAGCTAGGCATAAAAGCAAGGATAGATCTAGGTATTGCCATCTTTGGAAGGCAATCCACAAGTGGCTCTCATAATAGATTCATAAGGTAATTTAATTTTCTTTCTAGGGAATTGTTCCATGACTTTCCTTAACGGACATTGGAATCTAATATTCCCTTCCTTCATATCAATGATTGCACCAATCGTTCTAAGGAAAGGTCTACCAAGAATAATAGGACATGAAGGATTGCAATCTATATCAAGAACAATAAAATCTACGGGCACATAATTCCTATTTGCAACGATAAGAACATCATTAATTCTTCCCAAGGTTTTTTAATAGTGGAATCCGCAAGGTGTAAGTTTAAAGAGCAATCATCAAATTCACGGAATCCTAGCAATTCACATAAGGTTTTTGGAATCGTGGAAACACTAGCACCCAAATCACACAAAGCATAGCATTCATGATATTTAATTTTAATTTTAATAGTAGGTTCCCACTCATCATAAAGTTTTCTAGGGATAGAAACTTCCAACTCAAGTTTTTCTTCATAAGATTGCATTAAAGCATCAACATATGTTTAGTAAAAGCATTATTTTGACTATAAGCATGTGGATAATTTAGCACGGATTGCAACAAGGAAATACAATCTATCAAAGAGAAATTATCATAATTAAATTCCTTGAAATCCAAAATAGGGGGTTCATTGATATCTAAAGTTTTGACTTCTTCAATCCCACTTTTACCAATTTTAGCATCAAGATCTAAAAACTCCAAATTTTTGGAACGCCTTCTAGGTAAAGGTGGCTCATCTTCAGTCCCATCATTATCAAAATCCATATTGGAAAACAAAGGTTTAATAGGGGACACATCAATAACTTTTAGATCTTCACCTTTATTTTTATGGAAACTAGAAGAACACGCTTTCACAAAGCAATCTTTCTTAGCATGCATCCTAGCGGTTCTTTCTTTGCACTCATCAATGGAAATTCTCATGGCTTTGAGAGACTCATTTATATCACGCTTAGGTGGGATAGACCTAAGTTTCAAAGAATCAACATCAAGAGAAATTCTATCCATGTTCCTAGCCAATTCATCAATCTTAGGCAATTTTTCTTCAAGCAAAGCATTGAAATTCTTTTGCGAATTCATAAATTATTTAACACTAGTTTCAAAATCAGAGGGAAACTTATTAAAATTTCCATAAGAATTATTGTAGGAATTACCATAATTATTAGAGAAATTACTAGGATATGGTCTAGGATTAAAGTTTCCTCTATATGCGTTGTTACCAAAATTATTCCTACCAACAAAATTCACATCCATAGATTCATTATTATTCTCAATCAAAGTAGACAAAGGCATATCATTAGGATCAGAAGAAACACTCTTATTAGCAAATAATTTCATAAGTTCATCCATCTTTCCACTCAAAACATTAATTTCTTATATCGCATGCACTTTTTTATTAGTAGATCTTTTGGTGTGCCATTGAGAATAATTAACCATAATATTATCTAGGAGTTTAGTAGCTTCTCCTAAAGTGATCTCCATAAAAGTGCCTCCCGCGGCCGAGTCTAAAAGATTTCTAGAAGCAAAATTCAATCCGGCATAAAAATTTTGTATAATCATCCACAAGTTCAAATCATGAGTAGGGCAATTACGTATCATTAATTTCATTCTCTCCCAAGACTGTGCAACATGTTCATGATCAAGTTGCTTAAAGTTCATAATGTCTTTTCTAAGAGAGATGATCTTAGCGGGACGAAAATACTTTGACATAAAAGCATCTTTGCACTTATTCCATGAATCAATACTATTTTTAGGCAAAGACGAAAACCAAGCTTTAGCACGATCTCTAAGCGAAAAAGGAAATAGTTTCAATTTAACAATATCATTGTCCACATATTTCTTCTTTTGCAGATCACACAAATCAATGAAGCTATTTAGATGGGTGGCGGCATCTTCACTAGGAAGGCCGGGGAATTGATCTTTCATGACAAGATTCAATAAAGCAGTATTAATTTCACAAGATTCAGTATCGGTAAGAGGAGCAATCAGAGTGCTAAGAAAATCATTGTTGTTGGTATTGGTAAAGTCACACAATTTATTATTGACTTGAGCCATAGTGGAAAGCAAGCAATCCAACACACGAGCAAACAAGAGGCAAGCAAAAAAGAGGCGAACGGAAAAGAGAGGGCGAATAAAACGGCAAGTGAGGGAGTCCTGGATTAGGGGGTGTCCGGATAGCCGGACTCCTGGACTATGAAGATACAAGATTGAAGACTTTGTCCCGTGTCCGGATGGGACTTTCCTTGGCGTGGAAGGCAAGCTTGGCGGTACGGATATGTAGATCTCCTACCATTGTAACTGACTCCGTGTAACCCTAACCCTATTCGGTGCCTATATAAACCGGAGGGTTTTAGTCCAGGGACGAACAACAATCATACCATAGGCTAGCTTCTAGGGTTTAGCCTCCCGATCTCGTGGTAGATCTACTCTTGTACTACCCATATCATCAATATTAATCAAGCAGGAGTAGGGTTTTACCTCCATCGACAGGGCCCGAACCTGGGTAAAAACATCGTGTCCCTTGTCTCCTGTTACCATCCGCCTAGACGCATAGTTCGGGACCCCCTACCCGAGATCCGCCGATTTTGACACCGACATTGGTGCTTTCATTGAGAGTTCCTCTCTGTCGTCTTTAGGCCCGATGGCTCCTCCGATCATCAAAAACGATGCGCTCCAGGGTGAGACTTTTCTCCCCGGACAGATCTTAGTACTCGGCGGCTTTGCACTGCGGGCCAATTAAACAGCCATCCTGGAAGCAGATTGAAAGCTTCGCCCCGCCATCGTGTCAAATTTGGAAGTTTGAACTATACGGCTGACATCCGCAGAGACTTGATCTTCGACGGGTTCGAGCCACAGCCAAGCGCGCCGCACTGTCCCGAAGGGCATGATCTATCTCTGCTGCCGGACAGTGTCCTGGAGGCCGCACCAGAGTCCGCTCCGACCTTTAGCTCGGAGCTGACTGCGCCGATCGAGGATGGGTGGCTGGACACCGCCTCGGGGGCTGCGATCTCCATGGCGATTGAGCTGTACACCTACCCCGTCCTTTGTGAAGCTCGTGACTCCAAGGCGCCGGACTCCTCTCCGGAATCCGAACCTTCCGCGCCCCTTTCAATCGAATCTGATTGGGCGCCGATCATGGAATTCATCGTCATGCGGACATCTTTCGATTACTCGCCCTTTGGCGACATCCTGAATTCACTAAAGTCTCTCTCTTTATCAGAGAGCCTGGCGGATTATGGTCGGGAAGGTTGGGATGCGGACGACGAGGAAAATCAAAGCCCACCCACCACCCACTTCGTAGCCACTATCGATGATTTAACCGACATGCTCGACTTCGACTCCGAAGACATCGACGGTATGGACGATGAAGCAGGAGACAACCAAGAACCAGCGCCCACAGGGCACTGGAAGGCCACCTCGTCATACGACATATACATGGTGGACATCCCAAAAGATGGGAATGGCGATGGAACAACGGAGGATGACCCCTCCAAGAAACAGCCTAAGCGCCAAGGCCAAGAATACCGCTCTAAATCCCGCCACAGCAAAAACGGTGATTCCGGCACGGGAGATAATAACACCTCGGATAGTGCCGAAGACAACCCCCTCCAGCAAGATTCAGCGCAGGAGGATGGAGAAGCCAGACCTCATGAGAGAGCGGCAGAAAAAGAGGTAGAGGACGATAATTACATGCCTCCCTCCGAAGATGAGGCAAGCCTCGACGACGCATTTAATTTGTCGTGCCCGAGGATACCGTCGAACAAGAGCGTTTTAAACGCAGGCTCATGGCCACGGCAAGCAGCTGAAGAAAAAGCAGCAACAGCTTAGAGCTGACCAAGATTTGCTAGCGAGACGGATGGATCAAGTCCTTGCGTCAAGAGTATGAACTCGAGCGCCCCTCCAAGAGCTACCCAAGACACAGGCTGCTACCCCGATTAGAGGAGGAAGCACCTAAACCTACATCACAGGTGCATGATATGGCTGACCGGCCACCTCGTGGCCGCGACAGAGAGGCCTGTCGGCCCTCAATTCAAGCCGCACCCCGTCGCCACTCAAAAAATACAAAGGCACGGGGAAATGTGCCAGACCTGCGAGATATATTGGAGGACAAGGCAAGGCAGACAAGATCGATCTATGGATCGCGTGGGCGCCCCACGACACGTGACAATAACCGTCACGCCGGATATGGCAACTCCGGTCGGGCCGAACACAGTAGACAAAGCTCATTTGAGCTGTGTCGTGATATAGCCCAATACAGAGGCGCCGCACACCCACTATGCTTCACAGATGAAGTGATGGATCATCAAATCCCTGAGGGTTTCAAACCCGTAAACATTGAATCATACAATGGCACAACAGATCCTGCGGTTTGGATCAAGGACTATCTCCTTCACATCCACATGGTCCGCGGTGATGATCTACACGCCATCAAATACCTCCCACTCAAGCTTAAAAGACCAGCCCGGCATTGGCTTAACAGCTTGCCAGGTGGAGTCAATCGGTTGTTGGGAAGACCTGGAAGCCGCATTCCTCGACATTTTCCAGGGCACATATGTGCGACCACCAGACGTCGATGACCTAAGCCACATAATTCAGCAGCCAGAGGAATCGGCCAGACAATTCTGGACACGGTTCCTAACCAAGAAAAATCAAATCGTCGATTGTCCGGATGCGGAGGCCCTTGCAGCCTTCAAACACAACATCCATGACGAGTGGCTTGCCGGCACCTAGGACAGGAAAAGCGAAATCCATGGCAGCCCTCACAACACTCATGACCCGCTTTTATGCTGGAGAGGACAGCTGACTAGCTCAGAGTAACAACATGACCAAGAGCCACCGTAATTCGGATATCAAGGACAGCGATGGCGGTCGGCGTCGCCACAAGCACAAAGCGCCGCGTGCGGCGATAATGCCGAGGATACGGCGATCAATGCCGGATTCAGATGCTCTAAACCCGGTCAGCGGAAAAAGCCATTTAAAAGAGATACTTCGGGCCCGTCCAATTTGGACCGAATACTCGATCGCTCGTGCGGATACATGGCACTTTAAAAGCTGTACCAATCACACCAACAGGATTGTTGGGTGTTCAAGCAGCAGGCAAGTTAAATGCCGAAAACAATGACAAGGGGCTGCATAGCGATGATGAGGAGGAGCCCCGGCCGAACAATAGAGGACAGAAGGGCTTCCCCCCACAAGTGCGGACGGTGAACATGATATACGCAACCCACATACCCAAAAGGGAGCGGAAGCGTGCACTAAGGGACGATATCTGGCGATGGAGCCAGTCGCCCCAAAGTTCAACCCGTGGTCTTCCTGCCCGATCACTTTCGATTGAAGGGACCACCCCACTAGCATCCGCCATGGCGGATTCGCCGCACTGGTTCTAGACCCAATCATTGACGGATTTCACCTCACTAGAGTCCTAATGGACGTCGGCTGCATCCTGAACCTGCTTTATCGGGATACGGTCGCAAAATGGGCATAGACCCATCAAGGATTAAACCCACGAAGACGACCTTCAAAGGCATCATACCAGGTGTAGAGGCCAACTGCAGGCTCGATTACACTTGAAGTGGTCTCACGGATCCCGGATAACTTCCGGGCGAGGAGTTAATCTTCGACATAGTCCCGTTCGCGGTGGCTATCATGCATTGCTCGGACGAACCGTGACGGTAAAGTTCAATGCGGTGCCGCACTACGCATATCTCAAGCTCAAGATGCCAGGTCCTCGAGGAGTCATTACGGTCAATGGAAACACCGAACGCTCTCTCCGGACGGAGGAGCATACGGCGGCCCTCGCGGCTGAAGTGCAAAGTAGCCTCTTAAGGAAATTCTCGAGTCTGGCTATTAAACATCCGGACACCGTCAAGCGCGCCCGAAGTAACCTACAACAAGACCGCCTGGCACGTTCCGAGCACGCATAGCAATGCGGCCCAAGCCCCAGCCCTCGCGAAATCGTGAAACCAGTATTACGCGTACATAATTACGCCCGAAATACCATGGGCATAGGGAAGGGCACGACCATGGCATGCCTGCACGCGGCTCAACCACACCGGGGGCTTCCGATTGTGTCATTCTTTTTCTCTTTCTTTTACTTTCAGGACTCCGTTCTCCACGAAGCCTTGTCCGGCATTAGAATCGCCGAACACACGATGCAACAGCCAGGAAGCGTAAAGCTACGTCGAGTGTCCAGGTTGTATCTATTACGAGCAATATATCTGTTTTACACAACATCCCGCGGCTTACCCCTGGAGGGAGACATGTTAAAAAGTCCCGTCCCTTGCTTATTGCACTATTTTTATCATTCTGCTCTTACAGCAGCCCTTTTGAATAAACAATATATAGCTTCTACCTATTATTGATTTCCTCTTATATATATATATATATATATATATATATATATATATGTTCATTTATGGCATTGTGCAACCGTACACTTTGGTATGAGCAATACACCAGGGGCTTAAGTACCCCATAACATGGTGTGATAAGTCCGAACACTTTCACAAGTGCGGCACCCCGAACTTATAGCATTATATGCATTGGCTCCGAATCATGTCTTGGGTCAATAGTTGGGTTTGCCCGGCTCCCATGTTTTGGTACCTTACGTTCCGTTATATCGGCTAAGGTAGCGCTGGGAGAACCACTCGATTGTGCCCCGGTTGAGCTGGGTTAAGCACCTCAGTGGAGAAAGCTAAAACTGACCGTCATGATAGGGCGAGAGCCGGTCGCTGTTCGAGAGGTTTTCGAGTCCCTAAAGACTTATGCCGCTTAGAGCGAGGAGTCGGCATTGTCCGCCCTAGGCGTGGATAGCGCCCCGAACTCGGTCTTCCGAATACCAGGGGCTTCGCCGAAATTTAAAATTATAGAATTCTATGGCTAAGTGAGAGTATTCAAGCATTATAGTTCGGTTGCCTTGTTCATTGCGTTGAGCGCCTCCCACGAAGGACCCAAGAATGGGAACAAGAGCGCTCAAGTTCATCCCGAACACCCCAAAGACTTTCGTGACATGGGGGTGAAGCCAACGACTCGCCATCTCTCAAATTTCATACACGGCCGCATTTAAAGGTAATATTTTAAATTAAAAGTGTTGCTTAGCGCATATGAACAAGTTTTCAGCGTACAGGATAACAAATGCGAGTCTACTCAAAAATTATATCTTTGGAGCATTCATCCGCTATAAGGCAGGCACCCTTAAGGACGCCCTCATAATACATCTCAGGCTTGCGATGCTCCTTCTTCGGTGGTGGTCCGTCCTTCACAAGCTTCTCAGCGTCCATCTTGCCCCAGTGCACCTTAGCAAGGGCAAGGCCCTCTGAGCACCTTCGATGCAGACGGAGGCGCTTGATGACTTCAACCCATGGACAAAGGCGTCCACCACCGCCTCACCAGCCAAGTAGCTCCTGTGCATGGCTTCCTTAGGCCACAGCCGAACTATGACGCCCCTCATGGCCTGTTCGGCCACCTTATGGAGCTCGGCCAGCTGCTTCAACTGGTCGCTTAAGGGCACCGGGTGTCCGGCCTTAGCATACTGAGACCAGAACACCTTCTCCGTCGAGCTTCCCTCCTCGGCTCGGTAGAATGCGGTAGCATCAGCCACACCGCGGGGCAGATCTGCGAATGCTCCTGGAGAGCTCCGGATTCGGGTAATTAACAGATAATTCACTTTCACATGCTTGCTTTGCATATAGAATGCCTTACCCGCCGCTATCTTCTTCATCGCCTCAATCTCCTAGAGGGATTTTTGGGCTTCGGCCTTAGCGGCCTTGGCGCTCTCACGGGCCATGGCAAGCTCGGACTCCCGAGTCTTTGAGTCACCCTCCAAACTCTCGTGCTTTTCCACGAGAGCCTGGAGCTCTTGCCGCACCTCCGCCACCATCGCCTCCTGCTTTTCTCGCTCGGTGTGCTCCGCGGCCGCATTGCTTTCGGCCCGGGACACCGCCTCCTTCAGGGTCGCCACCTTGTTCGTGGCCCCTGCAATATTCATGGTTTTCCTGTCATTTTTTGCAAACACATCTTTTAAATACTCCCATAAGGTATTACTTACCTTCCTTGTCCTCGAGCTGCTTTTTGGCAAGTCCGAGCTCGTTCTCGGACTACTCGAGGCTCTGCTTCAATGCACCAACCTCCGCAGTCAGTGCGGCAGAGGTCAGCAGCACAGACTGCATTCCCATATTGACATACTTATGTTAGACTCCTGCATATATCTTTTTAGATCCTCAGTTCGGCTTTTTCTTTCCGAACACCAAACTGAGCATCAGGGCTACTATCTATGCGGTAATATTTTTATACATACCTCAAGCCTGTTAGAAGGCTGGCACAGGCTTCAGTCAGCCCGCTCTTGGCGGACTGAACCTTCTGGATCACCACACTCATAACAGTGCGGTGCTCCTCGTCGATGGAAGCGCCGTTAAGCGCCTCCATCAAATCATCCGGTGCCTACGGGTGGGCCGGAGGTCACCGGCGTCGCGATCTTGCCCTTCTTACGAAGGGTCGCTGTCGGACTCGGAACCCACGAAGGTTCGATGCGGAGTCCGCGCGAGGCGGACTTAAAGCCCTTCAGGGTTTTATCCACTTTGAGCCGGATTCGGGAGGTCGCCTTGCGGCGCCTCCATAGCCACCTCCTCTGGCTGGTCCCCTTTTGGGACTACACCCCGGCGTCATCCGCTGCGGGAGGAGACGAGGCGGTCGGAAGTGAGGTTCTATTCACCTCAGAAGTATCCAGGGAGCAGCTGGACGAATCGTCGAGCCCATCCTTGGGTGGGCTGCATGGTTATATCCGGCGTTATAGGATGCTATGCGACAAATGAAACACCACGAGTTATTCTGGTGTCTGGACACTTACAATCTCGCCAGGGGCTTGGCCCTTGGAGCCCACCCCTCTTCGCCGTCGTCGGCATTGGTGGTGTAGTCCGGAGGAAGGGTCCTTCCCTTCTTGGACCCTCCGGCCTCCCCGGTGGGGGCGGCCTTCCTTTTCTTCTCTCCCCCCGCTGGGGGAGAGGTCTCTTTTTCCTCCTCCTCGTCTTCGTGGGAGGAGTCCGCCTCGGCATCATCGGACGATGAGTCCGATAACACCTGGCGCCGGGAACTCCTTCGAGTTCCCGTGGCCTTCTTCTTGGCCTTCTTTTCCGGCACCACGTGAGGTGCCGGAACCAGCAGCCCTGCCAAATCAAGGCGCGTCCACGGTCTTCGGCAAGGGAGCAGACAGTCAATCTGTCCGGACGTCTTCAACCAGTCCTGTCAAAGGTGAGGGAGTTTTAGATCCTGCATAGAGTCAAACTATGAAAAAAGAGTCCCGTAAAGGGTAAAATAACTTACCTCGCTGGCTTGGTGCTGCGAGCTGAATCCGCGATCTTCCGTCGCGGATGCGGGAGCATCGGCGCCCTTGAACAGCACCTTCCAGGCATCTTCGTACGTACTGTCGAAGAGCCGGTTCAAGGTTCGGTGTTGTGCCGGATCAAACTCCCACAAATTGATGTCCCGTTGCTGGCATGGGAGAATCCGGCGGATGAGCATCACCTGGATTACGTTGACAAGCTTGAGATTCTTGTCCACCAGGTTTCGGACGCAGGTTTGTAGTCCGGCCAGCTCTTCGGAATTACCCCACGTTAGGCCCGTCTCTTTCCATGAGGTGAGCCGTGTGGGGAAGCCAGATCGGAATTGGGGGCCGCCGCCCATTGAGAGTCGCGCGGCTCGGTGATATAGAACCACCTCGATTGCCACCCCTTTATGGTCTCCACGAAGGAGCCCTCGAGCCATAGGACGTTGGCCATCCTGCCCACCATGGCGCCTCCGCACTCCGCTTGGCGGCCGCCCACTACCTTCGGCTTGACATTGGAGGTCTTCAGCCATAAGCCGAAGTGTGGCTGGATGCGGAGGAAGGCCTCGCACACGACGATAAGCGCCGAGATGTTGAGGATGAAATTCGGGGCCAGATCATGGAAATCTAGGCCGTAGTAGAACATGAGCCCCCGGACGAACGGGTGAAGTGGAAACCCTAGTCCAGCGGAGGAAGTGGGGAGGAACACCACCCTCTCATCGGGCCTGGGTGGGTATGAGCTGCCCTCGTTGGGGGAGCCTATGCGCGATGTCATTTGTACAAGTATCCGGCCTTCCGCAGCTTTTTGATGTGCCCCTCAGGACGGAGGAGGCCATCCACTTGCCTCCCGCTCCGGACATAGTTGGAGAAGGTTGAGGTGGGATGTGCAGACTTGGTATTTGGAGCTCGAGTCTTGTGAAATGGATAAGCAAAGGAGGAAGAAGGCGTGTGTGAAAAAGCGGATTCTTATCCCCTTATATGGACAGACAAAGCTATGCGTCCCCACCAGCCTGATAAAGCTCTCTTATCTCCCAAGCGCCGTAATCAATGGCGCGGTTGGGTTACCCACGCCCGTATTGATGAGAATCCCAGAATAAGGGGACACGATCTCTGCTTTGACAAGACGTGCCAAGGAAACCGCCTCGCTAAACGCGCTGAGGTGGGACAGTAAAAACGATTCGAATAAAGGCTTGGCCGTGGTGTGATGTCACGCTGCGGAATATGTCAGCAGATTGAACTTGTGTAAATATTATTCTCTCTACGGTGGTATGTGGAACTTATTTTGCAGAGCCGGACACTATCCTTGTGTTCAAAATCTTCTATGAAGTATTCGGAGGAGGAACCCGCCTTGCAATGCCGAAGACAATATATGCGCCCGGACCGTCGTCATTGAAGCCTGGTTCAGGCTCTTGAGGAAATCCTGGATTAGGGGTGTCCGGATAGCGGACTATGACCTTTGGCGGACTCTTGGACTATGAAGATACAAGATTGAAGACTTCGTCCCGTGTCCGGATGGGACTTTCCTTGGCGTGGAAGGCAAGCTTGGCGATACGGATATGTAGATCTCCTACCATTGTAACCAACTCTGTGTAACCCTAACCCTATTCGGTTCCTATATAAACCGGAGGGTTTTAGTCCGTAGGACGAACAACAATCATACCATAGGCTAGCTTCTAGGGTTTAGCCTCTCCGATCTCGTGGTAGATCTACTCTTGTACTACCCATATCATCAATATTAATCAAGCGGGAGTAGGATTTTACCTCCATCGAGAGGGCCCGAACCTGGGTAAAAACATCGTGTCCCTTGTCTCCTGTTACCATCCGCCTAGACGCACAGTTCGGGACCCCCTACCCGAGATCCGCCGGTTTTGACACCGACAGCAAGGGTGAAGTGGGGGAGAGGAAAACGAGAGGCAAATGGCAAATAATGTAATGCGAGGGATAAGGGTTTGTGATGGGTACTTGGTGTCACATCCCTAGTTCTGGTTTGCTCTAGGCTAGCTAGTCATGTGTGCATCATGTTTGAATTTCAATGAATTTGAAATGGGGATTGTTCAAACCCTAGCACCAGATCAAATCAAATAGGTTCAACCTAAAATAATCTTCAATGAACCCAAAATGCCTTTGGAAATGTTCTTGATTTTTGATAAAGGTGAAAACCTCTGCCAAAAATGATGAGCATATTTCTTGGCCATTTATGGATTTTTTAATTAACTCATAAAGTATTTGAATTTGGGCATTTGAATGCTATAAATAATTTAAATGCTCATATAATTCTGAAACTAAATGTGGGCTGTTGCATATATCTCAGAAGGTGCCCACAATTATTTTCAGGATTTTTAGAAGTGCTCTGGTATTTTAATAAAGCCCAAACAACTACAGAAAAATAGAAATCTGAAATAAAAGAGAGAGAGAGACTAACCTGGGCCAACTCACCTGTGCAGCCTACCTGGCGGCCCAAGTGGCTGGCCGAGCCCGCTGGCCTGAAGCGGTTGCCTTCAACCTCTGCCAGTAGGTAGAGGCGTGTCGACAGCGCGTGCGCCCGAGCTCCACCTCCTGCTTGCCCGCCTCCTGCCTCCCCCTCGCGTCTGGAGACGCCCCGCAGCCCCCTCTGCCTCTCCCCTCGCTCTCTGCTCTCTCCCTCGACCTCTAGCCTCTCTCCCGAACACACCCGAGCGCTGCCGTCGCCACCCTTCGCCGTAGCCACGCCCACGGGCCCTCCCTCGCCTCGCCGATCTGTCCATGGCCTCCGCCTCGACGCCCTCGTCCTCCCCGTCGACTCACTCGACGCCGCACGCCCCAAACGCTCTCCCCATCGTCGTCTTCCACCTCGGGAAACCGAGATCGCCACGGCCTCGCCGTCTGCTCCGAGCCTTCCCCGAGCCCTCTTTGACGCCCCCTGCACTCTCTGTGAGCTTCTTTCCCCAACCCCCCTCCTCTGCGCGTCGTTTTCATGCCGTAGCCGTCGTTCCACTGGAGACCGACGCGCGCCGCCGCCAGGCTTCTCACCGCCTTGGCCACAGCCACCGCAACTCGATCCCGAGCACACCATCATGCTCAGCACGATCTCCCGAGCCTGTAGACACCCGCAGCGCCTCCTCCCGTGCTCTGTAGCGCCGCGCCCGTGCAAACCCGTAGCTGCGCCGCCGCCAAAACTCGTCGCCGGCGAAATTTCGGCAGCCCCGCGACCCCCTGCCTGGCCCATTGGATGCGCCCGAGCAAGGGCTTCTCCCCGATGCTTTCTGCACAACAAACCGTGGCCTACAGCTCGATCCCGAGCGTCGCTGCCGCGAGCCGTGGTCACCGTCGTTTAGTCGCCGGCGCGGCCGACGTGGCTACGTCATTAGGGCTTAATGGCGTTTAGTTTAATCACACCAGCCGGTGACATTAGGGCCCCACCAGCTAAATAACCACTGGTTATCCTTTTAATCAGTTTTAATTAAACCAAGCGGGACCCACGCGTTGGAGTTGACCATGCTGACGTGGCCCTTGGTGGCCCCTGCGTCGCTGACCAACGCAGCCCTATGAGACTGACCAGTGGACCCCACTGGTCAGGTTTGACCTGATCAGCGTTGTTGACTTGCTGACGCAAGCATGACACAGTGCTGACGCAATAGGTGACTTTTTGGTTTTAAAATAAATCAGGAAATTCCAGAAAATGTCATAAACTTCTAAAAATCATAGAAAATCAACCGTAACTCCAAATCAAATAATTTATATATGAAAAATTATCAGAAAAATTCAAGGAATCCATCTGCACCATTTTCATGCATGTTTGAACAATGTTTGTCCTCTGTTCTGGACAAAACAAATAAAGGGCATTTAAATAATCATATATGGAGTTGGAATTTGAATCATGTATTCAAACCAACTTCATTTAAATCATAGCTAGATGCATTAGCTCAAATCACAGCATATTGCCATGTCATGATCATGCATCATATTGTGCATTGCATTGATTGTGTTCTTTCTCAATTGCTGGTGTTTGTCCCCTCTCGATAGACGTGGTTCCGACGATGAGTTCGATGAAACCGATGAAGAGCTATAATATGTTCAGGAGTGCCAGGCAAGCAAAACCCCCTTGTTCATTCCGATACAATCCCACTCTCTCGCTCCTGCTCTCTTTTACTGCATTAGGACAACAACGATTTATCTGTTACTTGCTGCGGTAGCTGAACCCCTTTATCCTCTGCATGACCTGTCATTCCACAAGAATAGATGAAACCCACTAGCATGAGTAGGAGTTGTTTGAGCCCTGTTGTGCCTACTCATTCATGCTTGTTTGTCATGCACACTCTTTGCTTAGAGTTGAGTCACGTCTGATTCATCGAGGATGAATCAGAGGTGTGTGAACATGTCCTACTGTGTGTGAACACGATTTGGTAAAGGTAGCGGTGAGAGGCCATGTAGGAGTACATGGTGGGTTGTCTCATTGCAACCGTCCTCAGGAACTGAGTTCTGTGTTTGTGATCCATGAAACAGTTACTACCACACATTGGGTTCCGGTAACTCGGCGCCTCTCGGCTTATTAATCGCCTCGATCTACATCCAGTGATTGCAACTAGTTTACGGTGTTTGTAGGATATGTGTTGGAGGCCGTGCGTGGCGCTGACCCTAGGGGTGGGCTATGATGCGGTAGATACACCGTGGCCCGGTGTACCGGCGCCTGCTTGGTGTCTCGGGAACCCTGCACACATCGTTTGGGGCCGTGGTGACACCCGGTGGATCTCCTTGCGGATGGAACCCGAATAGGCGATAAACACGGACTAGAGACTTGTGTGGTTAGTCAGGTCGTGACCGACTCCCTCGCCAAAGCTTCCGCTTGAAGGTTGCCGAGATACACGACGTGTACATGGTGGTAAGTGGCGAGAGCGTGTGTGAAGAAGTACACCCCTGCAGGGTTAATATGATCTATTCGAATGGCCGTGTCCGCGGAAAAGGACTTCTGGGTTGCCTATACAGTTCAGAGACAAGTGAAAGTGGATACTCTAAAACTCGCAAGATAAGCGTGAGTGTTGTGGATGGCGTTCTCGTAGGGAGACGGGGGCGGATCCATAGTGGTGTATTGATATGGTGAATATGTGGACTCGTGTGCGCCACCTCAAAAGAGTTACTTGCGATGTAGTTTAGGATAGCCACCGAAGTCAAAGCTGGCTTGTCAGCTTAAACCCCACCACCCTTTGTTGATAATGATGCATATGTAGTTAGTTACGATGTAAGTCTTGCTGAGTACATTTGTACTCACGTTTGCCTATTTTATGTTTTGCGAGAGAGGCGTCAGTCTCGCTAGTAGTTCCGCGTGGACTTCGACGTTTAGCTTGTTACCTCAGCTACGATCTTGTGCCTCGGCAGGATCTGGTAGATAGTCAGGATTCTAAGCCTTTTTCATTTGTAGATGTTTGTACTCAGACATGTTAAGCTTCCGCTTGTGCTTTGACTTGTATGCTCTGAATATTGGGTCATGAGACCCATGTTTGTAATATCTCGCTCCTCAGAGCCGAATGAATAAATATTTGAGTCGTAGAGTTATGTTGTGATGCCATGTTGTATTTACGCATATTGACCATATTGTGTGTATGTTTGAAATGCTTGGTATGTGTGGGATCCGACAATCTAGTGGTTTATCCTTGGCAGCCTCTCATTTGGGGAAATGTAGTCTAGTGCTTCTGGCGATAGTAGTCCGCTTCTGACCGGTTCACCGGAGTCCTGCTAGCCCAAAGACTCTTGCTCTGGACACTTGACTGGCCGACATGTGTTTCACTTCATTCATGTGTCTGCATCCCTTCGGGAAATGTCACGCGGTGACATCCGAGTCCTGCCTAGCCTGCTACACCCGGGTTCCCGAGTCCTGTTAGCCAGTGCTACAGCCCGGATTCACACGTTGATGACCGACATGCTCGATGTGATTCATGTATGTCTGTCCCCATGGGTTAGTGCCGCTTTGGGTTCACGACTAGCCATGTCGGCCCGGGTTCTCTGTCATATGGATGCTAGCGACACTATCATATACGTGAGCCAAAAGGCGCCAAACGGTCCCGGGCCATGGTAAGGCGACACCGTGGGAATACCATGCGTGAGGCCGCAAAGTGATATGATGTGTTACCGACTAGATCGATGTGACTTGGAATCGGGTCCTGACAGCTTTGGTATCGAGCTCGATCGCTGTGGGATTACCAAGCCAAACTGGTCGAAGTTGTGTCTAGAAATGCTTTAGTTATGTAAGGGAATTGATTGTGGAAGGGAACGTAAGGCTCTTTTTACTCCTTTACCTTATGCCCTTCGGATCTGAGTCATCCTCTTCCTTTCTATGGGGATTAAGAACTAGGCCTTCTCATCTATCTATTAGGATGACGTGTTACTAATCCATAGACTTATAGAATTGATACTTTCAAATCTCAGTTCAGTCTTTACTACTTCCGTGTGTTCATAGTTGGTCTCGGAACCTTGATATTGTGCTTCTGAGTGGTTATGCCACCATTTTGCAGGATATCTCAAATCATTTTAAGCATTTACAGCCGTTATGCTGTCCGAGTCATCCCAGGTTTCTAATATAATCTGAAGCATTTGCAAAATCCCTTCCTCCCATTTTGATGTCCCGTTGGGCCAGATTAACCACACTAATCGGTGAGTTGAGGTACTCTGTTGCCTCGACATGTATGTTGGAACTATTATTATGACCATAGGTGTCTTAGAGGATCATCTAGTAATCTAGCCATGCTTTATATTCCTAGTGTGATGATTCTGCCCATTATTCTCGAAAGCATCCCGTGATGCAATTTAGTTAGTAGGTATTCTACTCCTGGGTTCTTGACCCAAGATTCACTCTACTTACCTCGTGTTGATAGTGTTGCTCGTACCTTTAGGATATTAGTAACCTTGCATTACTCCTCAAGGTCCGTGGTATTCCCTCCTTCCAAATACTATGAACCGCTTATGGCAGAAGTTCCTCGCTAAACCGAAGGATCACAATTAGAGTACTCTTGAGGAGTTCTCCATTCATAAATGTGAATCTGCCAGTTCTACCTCTCTGCATGGGTTATCCAGAAGAAATATGTTGAATTTGTTCGGCATACTAACCCATGCCTCCACAACTCGAAAAGTTATATGTTCCTTTGAGTTGTCCCTCTTCAGTTGTATTCCGACCTTCGTCTATCAATTGACAGTCAGGAGTAATTGTGCATTCGTGTTCATCGATGCCTATTACTCATGTGGTCCGTCAAGCCATTCTATTCCGGAATGACTAGGAGAAACAAACTCCAGTACCTCATCCATATCTAGGATTGGGTCAAAGTAGTTGTATTCCGCAGATCAAAATGCCAATCCAACTTTTGCTCTGTTCTACCTTGGAGTGTTACCATCTTTATGTCAAGAGTGTCATGAGAATTGCACCACCTCTTATGAATTCTTGACGCAGTGATACTTCTCACCATCATTATTCATTCCTAGGTCCCGTGTTGTTGTAGCCGGAATGCCGACAAGTGAATTGTGGTGTGTGAAAAATCGATACTCCTAGCAACCTCGTTGCTTGGTAGTAAATGGACAATATTCTCATTCTTAGCATGATGGTTACTGCATCATCATCCTAAGATTGATCGTGCTACCTAGTCCTTATTTCTGGTGCACTCTTCAATCAATGAGTTAGGATTGTGTCAATCCCTCACTCTTTTGATCATATCGTCTTGCCCTGAAAAGCAAGATTGTTCTCGAGCTTAGTAATATATCGGTGGTTCGTGACTTTCCAAATATCTTCTTGGAAGTGTTACCAGGTTGTTACCTGACCTCTATGTTGAGTTCGTGATCATATTGGTTTTCTTTTAAACCACCCATTCTCCAAGAATCTGTGTTGGATATCCCTGAGCTAGTTGGTTGAGCTAGACAACAACTTGGAGAGTCGGAAGATAAAGCTTTGCTTAACTTAGTTCATCTCTAAGGGATATCTTACGTATGCGTGTGTGTGTTGAAGAAAGATGATATCTTCATCGATTGGTCCCTGTGATCAGTTGTTGGATCTATTGCCTTGTAAAAACTTTGACTTGAGTATGGGGTATCGTCAAGTCAAATCAGAACCAACGATGTTCGTAATGTTGTCTTACTCGTGGTTGATCCCTCGAGCATACACCATTACATCTTTTGGTCTGACCAATGCTATCACCGTGTTCACATGATGGTGGAAGTCCAGTGATATGGAAATTCCGATGAATTGTTGTTAAGCCCATCAATGACATTTTGTCTCCCCCATGATTCATGTTGAACATAAACCTAGTGTTGGAAACTTTGTAAGCAATGCCTTCGTGTTCCGTTCATGAAGCCTATGCTTGGATGGAAGAAGTGACTTCCTCGAATTCATGTGCATTTGGTGCAAGTTGCCGCCATGAATTTGAGAAAAGATTGTTTTATTTCCTCAGGTACCGTCCCAAGTCAATTATGCATGAGCGAATGTATTCTATGGTTTGGTAGATTAATTACCTCCACTCCATATGAATTCCCTAGCACACCAAGCCACTGATTGATTTGTTCAAGGAAAAGGAGTTGTTGTGCAAATCCTAGGTCATGCACAAGACTTCGTTACCCTAGATGATGGTTCCCCACTTGAACTCGGTAGTGTTTTATTATAAGACTACTACGTGGTCATGCCTGTCTGGGACAACGTGTTCACATGTTTATAGCAGAACCAACTCATGTTTTGGAGCTTGCTACCTTAGTTCATTCCTCGAGAATCTCGCAACACCATCTCGTCGAATTGTGTTGCAAACTTTCTTTCAGACATGCTGAGTCTGAAGTATCCCATCACCAATCGGATCTGAATCTCAGGCAGATATGATGGTTGGAACATTCCCAACAGTTGCGTCTTGTTCCCAGCTTGCACCGCCATTGTGCCAATTTCCCATGGGCTGCCCTTCTCAGCAGTTGCTGTCCCAGATCATTTTCAAAAGTGGACTTACCATGGGTCCCATCCATTTCCGATGCTAAGCAAAATCATCCATTGCGTTGTCTTCAACAAGGTAGTCCACATCATCCATCCTAGTCCGAGTATGCCATTTCTTCGAGCTCTTTCAAACGATCAATTGTAAATTGCCTTAAGCTGGTATGAAGGGTTTCAATGATCTATGGATCAAAAGTAATTCTTTTTGCCACTTAAGGGAACAGTTCAACGAGTCACCTTTTCCCAAGGTGCACCGTTACGGGATCATGGCAATTATTTCCTCGCCACCTTGACACCATCCACCATCCTTCTAAAGCGTGGAATTGTTGCTTACCAAATTGAACCCTCGTCATCTGTTACTATCCACCTCTCTCGATGTATGTGTTTGAGTCTCAGCTCAAGAGATGATCGAATGACTCACTCCATGAGTTGATCCTGAGTGCTCGATCTTCGAGGAGATCAATTCTTGTAGAGTTTCTCTCTGTCGTCATCATGCTGGATGAAGATCTCGAAAGTAAAGACGTCAAAAATCAATTGGAGCAATAAATCAACATCTTCGAGAAGGGCTTTTGGATCATGAAGATCGTGTTAGCTTGTGACCCCTCTGACTTCTTACCTCACGACTTGAATCTCGGGACGAGATTCTTGTTTAGTGGGGGTGAGTTGTCACATCCCTAGTTCTGGTTTGCTCTAGGCTAGCTAGTCATGTGTGCATCATGTTTGAATTTCAACGAATTTGAAATGGGGATTGTTCAAACCCTAGCACCAGATCAAATCAAATAGGTTCAACCTAAAATAATCTTCAATGAACCCAAAATGCCTTTGCAAATGTTCTTGATTTTTGATAAAGGTGAAACCTCTGCCAAAAATGATGAGCATATTTCTTGGCCATTTATGGATTTTTGAATTAACTCATAAAGTATTTGAATTTGGGCATTTGAATGCTATAAATAATTTAAATGCTCAAATAATTCTGAAACTAAATGTGGGCTGTTGCATATATCTCAGAAGGTGCCCACAATTATTTTCAGGATTTTTAGAAGTGCTCTGGTATTTAAAGCCCAAACAACTACAGAAAAATGGAAAACAGAAATAAAAGAGAGAGACTAACACAGGACAACTCACTGCAGCCACACTGGCGGCCCAAGTGGTAGCTGGCCCAGCCCGGCTTTGAAGCGGCTATCTTCAACCTCTGCCAGTAGGCAGAGGCGTGTCGACAGCGCGTGCGCCCGAGCTCCACCTCCTGCTTGCCGCCTCCTGCCTCCCCCTCGCATTTGGAGACGCCCCGCAGCCCCCTCTACCTCTCCCATTGCTCTCTGCTCTCTCCCTCGACCTCTAGCCTCTCTCCCGAACACACCCGAGCGCCGCCATCGCCACCCTTCGTCGTAGCCACGCCCACAGGCCCTCCCTCGCCTCGCCGATCTGTCCATGGCCTCCGCCTCGACGCCCTCGTCCTCCCCGTCGACTCACTCGACGCCAGACGCCCCCAAACGCTCTCCCCGTCGTCGTCTTCAACCTCGGGAAGCCGAGATCGCCACGGCCTCGCCGTCTGCTCCGAGCCTTCCCCGAGCCCTCTTTGACGCCCCCTGCACTCTCCGTGAGCTTCTTTCCCCAACCCCCTCCTCTGCGCGTCGTTTTCATGCCGTAGCCATCGTTCCGTCGGAGACCGACGCGCGCTGCTGCCAGGCTTCTCACC
Organism: Aegilops bicornis; assembly: GCA_021605145.1. NCBI lineage: Eukaryota > Viridiplantae > Streptophyta > Magnoliopsida > Poales > Poaceae > Aegilops > Aegilops bicornis. The sequence goes on along the minus strand of CM038673.1, from coordinate 585,684,787 downwards.
GCCGTGGCCACAGCCACCGCAACTCGATCCTGAGCACACCATCGTGCTCAGCACGATCTCCCGAGCCTGTAGACACCCGCAGCGCCTCCTCCCGTGCTCTGTAGCGCCACGCCCGTGCAAACCCGTAATTGCGCCGCCGCCAAAACTCGTCGCTGGCGAAATTCCGGCAGCCCCGCGACCCCCTGCCTGGCCCATTGGATGCGCCCGAGCAAGGGCTTCTTCCCGATGCTTTCTGCACGACAAACCGCGGCCTACAGCTCGATCCCGAGCGTCGCCGCCGCGAGCCGTGGTCGCCGTCGTTTAGTCGCCCGGCGCCGGCGTAGCTACGTCATTAGGGCTTAATGGCGTTTAGTTTAATCACACCACCCGGCGACATTAGGGCCCCACCAGCTAAATAACCACCGGTTATCCTTTTAATCGATTTTAATTAAACCAAGCGGGACCCACGTTGGAGTTGACCATCTTGGCGTGGCCCTTGGTAGCCCCACACGTCAATGACCAACGCAGCCCTATGAGACTGATCAGTGGACCCCACTGGTCAGGTTTGACCTAGTCAGCGCTGTTGACTTGCTGACGCAAGCATGACACGATCTTGGCGCAATAGGTGACTTTTTGGTTTTAAAATAAATCAGGAAATTCCAGAAAATGTCCTAAACTTCTAAAAATCATAGAAAATCAACCGTAACTCCAAATCAAATAATTTATATATGAAAAATTATCAGAAAAATTCAAGGAATCAATCTGTACCATTTTCATGCATGTTTGAACAATGTTTGTCCTCTGTTTTGCACAAAACAAATAAAGGGCATTTAAATAGTCATATATGGAGTTGGAATTTGAATCATGTATTCAAACCAACTTCATTTAAATCATAGCTAGATGCATTAGCTCAAATCACAGCATATTGACATGTCATGATCATGCATCATATTGTGCATCGCATTGATTGTGTTCTTTCTCAGTTGCCGGTGTTTGTTCCCTCTCGATAGACGTGGTTCCGACGATGAGTTCGATGACACCGATGAAGAGCTATAATATCTTTAGGAGTGCCAGGCAACCAAAACCCCCTTGTTCATTCCGATACAATCCCACCCTCTCTCTCTCCTGTTCTCTTTTACTGCATTAGGACAACAACGATTTATCTGTTACTTGTTGTGGTAGCTAAACCCCTTTATCCTCTGCATGACCTGTCATTCCACAGTAAATATATGAAACCCACTAGCATGAGTAGGAGTTGTTTGAGCCCTGTTGTGCCTACTCATTCATGCTTGTTTGTCATGCCTGCTCTTTGCTTAGAGTTGAGTCAGTCCGATTCATCGAGGATGAATCGAGGCGATGTGAACATGTCCTCACGTGTGTGAGCTAAGTGTGTGAACACGATTTGGTAAAAGGTAGCGGTGAGAGGCCATGTAGGAGTACATGTTGGGTTGTCTCATTGCAGCCGTCCTCGGGAACTGAGTTCTGTGTGTGTGATCCATGAAACAGTTACTACCACACATTGGGTTCAGGTAACTCGGCCCCTCTCGGCATATTAATCGCCTCGATCTCTGTCCAGGAGTTGCAACTAGTTTCTGGTGTTTGTAGGATATGTGTTGGAGGCCGTGCGTAGCGCTGACCCTAGGGGTGGGCTATGATGCGGTAGATACACCGTGGACCGGTGTACCGAGCGCCCATTTGGTGTCTCGGAAACCCTACACACATCATTTGGGGCCGTGAGCGACACCCCGGCCGGATCTCCTTGCGGATGGAACCCGAATAGGCGATAAACCTGGACTAGAGACTTGTGTGGTTAGTCAGGTCATGGCCGACTCCCTCGCCAAAGCTTACGCTTGAAGGTTGCCGAGATACAGCGATGTACATGGTGGTAAGTGGCGAGGCGTGTGTGAAGAAGTACACCCTGCAGGTTAATATGATCTATTCGAATAGCCGTGTCCATGCGGAAAAGGACTTCGGGTTGCACATGCAGTTCATAGACAAGTGAAAGTGGATACTCTATAACTCACAAGATAAGCGTGAGTGCTATGGATGGCGTTCTCGTAGGGAGACGGGAGCGGATCCATAGTGGCCACCTCAAAAGAGTTACTTGCAGTCGTAGTTTAGGATAGCCACCGAGTCAAAGCTGGCTTGCTGCAGTTAAACCCCACCACCCCTTTGTTGTTAATGATGCATATGTAGTTAGTTCTGATGTAAGTCTTCTTTGAGTACATTTGTACTCACGTTTGCCTATTTTATGTTTTTGCGAGAGGCGTCGGTCTCGCTAGTAGTTCCACGTGGACTTGACGTTTAGCTTGTTACCTCGGCTACGATCTTGTGCCTCGGCGAGGATCTGGTAGATAGTCAGGCTTCTAAGCCTTTTTCATTTGTAGATGTACGTACTCAGACATGTTAAGCTTCCGCATGTGCTTTGACTTGTATGCTCTGAATGTTGGGTCCTGAGACCCATGTTTGTAATATCTCGCTCCTCGGAGCCTACTGAATAAATATTTGAGTCGTAGAGTTATGTTGTGATGCCATGTTGTATTTACGCATATTGAGCATATTGTGTGTATGTTTGAAATGCTTGGTATGTGTGGGATCCGACAATCTAGTGGTTTATCCTTGGCAGCCTCTCATATGGGGAAATGTAGTCTAGTGCTTCTGGCGATAGTAGTCCGCTAGAGCCGGTTCACCGAGTCCTGCTAGCCCAAAGACTCTTTCTGGACACTTGACTGGCCGACATGTGTTTCACTTCGTTCACAATATGCATCCCTTCGGGAAATGTCACGCGGTGACATCCGAGTCCTGCCTTAGCTCGCTACTCGGGTTCCCAGTCCTGTTAGCCAGTGCTACAGCCCGGATTCACACGCGTTGATGACCGACATGCTCGATGTGATTCATGTATGCCTGTCCCCATGGGTTAGTGCCGCTTTGGGTTCACGACTAGTCATGCCGGCCGGGTTCTCTGTCATATGGATGCTAGCGACACTATCATATACGTGAGCCAAAAGGCGCAAACGGTCCCGGGCCATGGTAAGGCGACACCCGTGGGAATGCCGTGCATGAGGCCGCAAAGTGATATGAGGTGTTACCGGCTAGATCGATGTGACTTGGAATCGGGGTCCTGACACTTGGTGTGTCTTGACTTGACTTGACTTGGCGCGAATCTCCCCGGCAACGGCGCCAGAAATTCTTCTTGCTACCTCTTGAGCACTGTGTTGGTTTTTCCCTTGAAGAGGAAAGGGTGATGCAATAAAGTAGCGTAAGTATTTCCCTTAGTTTTTGAGAACCAAGGTATCAATCCAATAGGAGACCACGCTCAAGTCCCTCGCACCTACACAAACAAATAAGAACCTCGCAACCAACGTGATAAAGGGGTTGTCAATCCCTTCACGGCCACTTATGGGAGTGAGATCTGATAGATATGATAAGATAATATTTTTGGTATTTTTATGATAAAGAGAAATAAAGATGAAAAGTAAAATAAGGGCGATAGATATAGCTAGTTGAAGGACGATTAATATGATGGAAAATAGACCCGGGGGCCATAGGTTTCACTAGTGGCTTCTCTCAAGAGCATAAGTATTACGGTGGGTGAACAAATTACTGTTGAGCAATTGATAGAATTGAGCATAGTTATGAGAATATCTAGGTATGATCATGTATATAGGCACCACGTCCGTGACAAGTAGACCGACTCCTGCCTGCATCGACTACTATTACTCCACACATCGACTGCTATCCAGCATGCATCTAGAGTATTAAGTTCACAAGAACGGAGTAACGCTTTAAGCAAGATAACATGATGTAGAGGGATAAACTCATGCAATATGATATAAACCCCATCTTGTTATCCTCGATGGCAACAATACAATACGTGCCTTGCTACCCCTAACATCCTTTGGGAAAGGACACCGCAAGATTGAACCCAAAGCTAAGCACTTCTCCTATTGCAAGAAAGATCAATCTAGTAGGCCAAACCAAACTGATAATTCGAAGAGACTTGCAAAGATAACCAATCATACATAAAAGAATTCAGAGAAGATTCAAATATTGTTCATTGATAAACTCGATCATAAACCCACAATTCATCGGTCTCAACAAACACACCGCAAAAGAAGATTACATCGAATAGATCTCCACGAGAATCGTGGAGAACTTTGTATTGGGATCCAAAGAGAGAGAAGAAGCCATCTAGCTAATAACTATGGACCCGAAGGTCTGAGGTAAACTACTCACACATCATCGGAGAGGCTATGGTGTTGAAGTAGAAGCCCTCCGTGATCAATGCCCCCTCCGGCAGGACGCCGAAAAAGGCCCCAAGATGGGATCTCACGGGTACAGAAGGTTGCGGCGGTGGAATTAGGTTTTCGTGGATGCCTCTGTTGGTTTGGGGATACGTAGGTATATATAGGAGTAAGAAGTACGTCGGTGGAGCAACGTGGGCCCCATGAGGGTGGAGGGCGCGCCTGGGGGGGTAGGCGCGCCCCCTGCCTCGTGCTCTCCTGGTTGATTTCTTGACGTGGACTCCAAGTCCTCTGGATCACGTTTGTTCCGAAAATCATGTTCCCGAAGGTTTCATTCCGTTTGGACTCCGTTTGATATTCTTTTTCTGCGAAACACTGAAATAGGCAAAAAACAGCAATTTGGGCTGGGCCTCCGGTTAATAGGTTAGTCCCAAAAATAATATAAAAGTGTATAATAAAGCCCATTAAACATCCAAAACAGAATATAATATAGCATGGAACAATAAAAAATTATAGATACATTGGAGACGTATCACGATGCAAGCTTTGACACTGATCCGGATGACTCTAAGTCACAAACCGGATACGTGTTTATATTGAACGGTGGAGCTGTCAATTGGTGCAGTTCTAAGCAAAGCGTCATGGCGGGATCTACATGTAAAGCGGAGTACATAGCTGCTTCGGAAGCAGCAAATGAAGGAGTCTGGATGAAGGAGTTCATATCCGATCTAGGTGTCATACCTAGTGCATCGGGTCCAATGAAAATCTTTTGTGACAATATTGGTGCAATTGTCTTGGCAAAGGAATCCAGATTTCACAAGAGAACCAAGCACATCAAGAGACGCTTCAATTCTATCCGCGATCAAGTCAAGGAGGGAGACATAGAGATTTGCAAGATACATACAGATCTGAATGTTGCGGACCGTTGACTAAGCCTCTCTCACGAAAGCAAAACATGATCAACACCAAGACTCCATGGGTGTTAGAATCATTCTTTGCGTAATCTAGATTATTGACTCTATTGCAAGTGGGAGACTGAAGGAAATATGCCCTAGAGGCAATAATAAAGTTGTTATTTATATTTCCTTATATCATGATAAATGTTTATTATTTATGCTAGAATTGTATTAACCAGAAACTTAGTACATGTGTGAATACATAGACAAACAGAGCGTCACTAGTATGCCTCTACTTGACTAGCTCGTTGAATCAAAGATGGTTAAGTTTCCTAACCATAGACATGAGTTGTCGTTTGATTAACGGTATCACATCATTAGAGAATGATGTGATTGACTTGGCCCATTCCATTAGCCTAGAATTTGATCATTTAGTATATTGCTATTGCTTTCTTCATGTCTTATACATGTTCCTATGTCTATGAGATTATGCAACTCCCGAATGCCGGAGGAACACTTTGTGTGCTACCAAATGTCACAACGTAACTGGGTGATAATAAAGGTGCTCTACAGGTGTCTCCGATGGTACTTGTTGAGTTGGCATAGATCAAGATTAGGATTTGTCACTCCGATTATCGGAGAGGTATCTCTGGGCCCTCTCGGTAATGCACATCACTATAAGCCTTGCAAGCAATGTAACTAATGAGTTAGTTGCGGGATGATGCATTACGGAACGAGTAAAGAGACTTGCCAGTAATGAGATTGAACTAGGTATTGAGATACCGACGATCGAATCTCGGGCAAGTAACATACCGATGACAAAGGGAACAACATATGTTGTCATGCGGTTTAACCGATAAAGATCTTCGTAGAATACGTGGGAGCCAATATGAGCATCCAGGTTCCACTGTTGGTTATTGACCAGAGACGTGTCTCGGTCATGTCTACATAGTTCTCGAACCCGTAGGGTCCGCACGCTTAACGTTCCGTGACAATCGGTATTATGAGTTTATGTGTTTTGATGTACCGAAGGTAGTCCGAAGTCCCGGATATGATCACGGACATGATGAGGAGTCTCAAAATAGTCGAGACATAAAGATCGATATATTGGAAGCCTATATTTGGACATCGAAATAGTTTCGGGTGAAATCGAGATTTTACCGGAGTACCGGGAGGTTACCGGAACCCCCCGGTAAGTGTATGGGACTTATTGGGCCATAGTGGAGAGAGAGGAGACCAGGGTAGGCCGCGCGCCCCCTCTCCCTCTGGTCCAAATTGGACTAGGAGGGGGCGGCGCCCCCCTTTCCTTCCTCCTTCTCTCCCCTTTCCTTCTCTCGTAGTCCAACTAGGGAAGGGGGGAATCCTACTCCTGGTGGGAGTAGCACTCCTCCAGGGCGCACCATAGGAGGGCCGGCCCTCCCCCCTCCTCCACTCCTTTATATACGGGGGAGGGGGCACCCCATAGACACACAAGTTGATCATTTATATTTTAGCCGTGTGCGGTGCCCCCTCCACCATAATCCACCTCGGTCATATCGTAGCGGTGCTTAGGCGAAGCCCTGCATCGGTAGCTTCATCAACACCGTCATCACACCGTCGTGCTGACGGAACTCTCCCTCGAAGCTCTACTGGATCGTGAGTTCGTAGGACGTCACAGAGCTGAACGTGTGCAGATCGCGGAGGTGCCATACGTTCGGTACTAGGATCGGTCAATCGTGAAGACGTACGACTACATCAACCGCGTTGTCATAACGCTTCCGCTTATGGTCTACGAGGGTACGTGGACGACAATCTCCCCTCTCGTTGCTATGCATCACCATGATCTTGCGTGTGCGTAGGATTTTTTTTGAAATTATTACGTTTCCCAATAGTGTTTAGTGCCGGCTCTGCGCAATGAGCGTCTGCCCAAGGATTTCAAGGGTCCTCGCAAGGTGCCTAACTATACAGCCAACTTACCTCCTGAAGCATGGGTCGAGAGTTATGAGATGTCCATGGAATTGCTAGATGTTAGCGATGCTGTGTGTGCTAAATATTTCCCCCTGATGTTGGACGGAACGGCCCGCACTTGTTTGAAGGGGCATCCTGCCAACTCCATTGGGTCATGGGCCGAGTTAAAGGCCCGGTTTATCCAGAATTTTAAAGATACATGCATGCAGCCCATGTCGATTGTGGATTTAGCCTCCTGTGTCCAAGAAGAAGGTGAGTCGACAACTCATTGGGTGCGTGATACGTCTCCGTTGTATCTATGATTTTTTATTGTTCCATGCCAATATTATACAACTTTCATATACTTTTGGCAACTTTTTATACTATTTTTAGGACTAACATATTGATCCAGTGCCCAGTGCCAGTTCCTGTTTGTTGCTTGTTTTTTGTTTCGTAGAAACCCCATATCAAACGGAATCCAAACGGAATAAAAACGGACAGAGAATATTTTTGGAATATTTGGAAAATACGGGAAGAAGAATCAACGCGAGACGGTGCCCGAGGTGGCCACGAGGCAGGGGGGCGCGCCTGCCCCCCTGGGCATGCCCCTGACCCTCATGGGCCCCTTGTAAGGCGGTTGTTGCTATTCTTTTGCCGCAAGAAAGCAAATTTTCGGGGGAAAATCTCGACGAAGGTTTCAGTCCAATCGGAGTTACGGATCTCCGGATATATAAGAAACGGCGAAAGGGCAGAATACCAGAGCGCAGAAATAGAGAGAGACAGAGTGACAGATCCAATGATGCTTTATGCATTATAGTTGGATATTACAGATCCAATGATGCTTTATGCATTACAGAGTGATAGATCCAATGATGCTTTATGCATTATAGAAAAGCAAATTCTTTCATATGTTGTCACTTTCATATACTAGTGGGAATTTTTCATTATAGAACTTGGCTTGTATATTCCAACGATGGGCCTCCTCAAGTGCCCTAGGTCTTCGTGAGCAAGCAAGTTGGATGCACACCCACTTAGTTTCTTTTGTTGAGCTTTCATACGTTTATAGCTCTAGTGCATCCGTTACATGGCAATCCCTACTCCTCGCATTAACATCAATCGATGGGCATCTCCATAGCTCATTGATTAGCCTCGTTGATGTGAGACTTTCTCCTTTTTTGTCTTCTCCACATAACCCCCATCATCATATTCTATTCCACCATAGTGCTATATCCATGGCTCGCGCTCATGTATTGCGTGAAGGTTTATAAGTTTGAGATTACTAGAGTATGAAACAATTTCTTGGCTTGTCATCGGGGTTGTGCATGATGAGAGCATTCTTGTGTGACAAAATGGAGTATGACTAAACTATATGATTTTGTAGGGATGAACTTCCTTTGGCCATGTTATTTTGAGAAGACATAATTGCTTAGTTAGTATGCTTGAAGTATTATTATTTTTATGTCAATATGAACTTTTGTCTTGAATCTTTCGGATCTGAATATTCATATCACAATTAAGAAGAATTACAATTAAATTATGCAAACTAGCATTCCACATCTATAATTATCTTTTTTATCATTTACCTACTCGAGGACGAGCAGGAATTAAGCTTGGGGATGCTTGATACGTCTCCAACGTATCTATAATTTTTGATTGCTCCATGCTATATTATCTACTGTTTTGGGCAATATTGGGCTTTATTTTCCACTTTTATATTACTTTTGGGACTAACCTATAAACCGGAGGCCCAGCCCAGATATGTTGTTTTTTGCCAATTTCAGTATTTGGAAGAAAAGGAATATCAAACGGAGTCAAAATGGAACGAAATCAACTGGAGAAGTTATTTTTGGAAGGAAAGCTACCGGATGGACTTGGAACCCACGTCAAGGAAGGAACGAGGAAGCCACGAGGGTGGGCGCCCCACCTCGTGGGGCCCTCGTGGCTCCCCTGACGTGCTTCTTCCGCCTATATAACTCCACGTACCCTAAAACTTCCAGAACGAAGAATAGATCAGGAGTTCCACCGCCGCAAAACCTCCAGAGCCACCAAAAACCAATCGGGACCCTGTTAGACCTCACGGAGGGGGGAACCCTCACCGTGGCCATCTTCATCATCCGGCGCTCTCCATGACGAGGAGGGAGTAGTTCACCCTCGGGGCTGAGGGTATGTACCAGTAGCTATGTGTTTGATCTCTCTCTCTCTCTCTCTCACTCTCGTGTTCTTGATTTGGCACGATCTTGATGTATCGCGAGCTTTGCTATTATAGTTGGATATTATGTTGCTTCTCCCCCTCTACTCTCTTGTAATGGATTGAGTTTTCCATTTGAAGTAATCTTATCGGGTTGAGTCTTTAATGATTTGAGAACACTTGATGTAAGTCTTGCCGTCGTATCTGTGGTGACAATCGGATATCACGTGATTCACTTGATGTATGTTTTGGTGATCAACTTGCGGGTTCCGCCCATGAACCTATGCATAGGGGCACTCTTTGAGGTTCTATGTGTTGGTTGAATAGATGAATCTGAGATTGTGTGATGCATATCGTATAATCATACCCACGGATACTTGAGGTGACATTGGAGTATCTAGGTGACATTAGGGTTTTGATTGATTTGTGTCTTAAGGTGTTATTCTAGTACGAACTCTAGGGTTGTTTGTGACACTTATAGGAATAGCCCAACGGATTGATTGGAAAGAATAACTTTGAGGTGGTTTCATACCCTACCATAATCTCTCCGTTTGTTCTCCACTATTAGTGACTTTGGAGTGACTCTTTGTTTCATGTTGAAGGATATTTATATGACCTAATTATGTTATTATTGTTGAGAGAACTTGCACTAGTGAAAGTATGAACCCTAGGCCTTGTTTCCTATCATTGCAATACCGTTTACGCTCACTTTTACCACTTGTTACCTTGCTGTTTTTATATTTTCAGATTACAAAAACATATATCTACCATCCATATTGTGCTTGTATCACCATCTCTTCGCCGAACTAGTGCACCTATACAATTTACCACTGTATTGGGTGTGTTGGGGACACAAGAAACTCTTTGTTATTTGGTTGCAGGGTTGCTTGAGAGAGACAATCTTCATCCTACGCCTCCCACAGATTGATAAACCTTAGGTCATCCACTTGAGGGAAATTTGCTACTGTCCTACAAACCTCTGCACTTGGAGGCCCAACAACGTCTACAAGAAGAAGGTTGCATAGTAGACATCACCTAGCTAGGCATAGAAGCAATAATAGATCTAGGTATTGCCATCTTTGGTAGGCAATCCATAAGTGGCTCTCATGATAGATTCATATGGCAATTTTATTTTCTTCCTAGGGAAGTGTTCCATGCCTTTCTTTAATGGAAATTGGAATCTAATATTCCCTTCCTTCATATCAATAATTGCACCAATCGTTCTAAGGAAAGGTCTACCAAGAATAATAGGACATGAAGGATTGCAATCTATATCAAGAACGATAAAATCTACGGGCACATAATTCCTATTAGCAACAATAAGAACATCATTAATTCTTCCCATAGGTTTCTTAGTAGTGGAATCTGCAAGGTGCAAGTTTAGAGAGCAATCATCAAAATCGCGGAAATCTAGCAAATCGCACAAAGTTTTGGGAATAGTGGAAACACTAGCACCCAAATCACATAAAGCATAGAACTCATGATCCTTAATCTTAATTTTAATAGTTGGTTCTCACTCAACATAAAGTTTTCTAGGGATAGAAACTTCCAACTCAAGCTTTTCTTCATAAGATTGCATCTAGGCATCAACGATATGTTTAGTAAACGCTTTATTTTGACTATAAGCATAAGGAGAATTTAGCACGGATTGCAAAAAGGAAATACAATCAATCCAAGAGAAATTTTCATAATTAAATTCCTTGAAATCCAAAATAGTGGGTTTAGCAACATCTAGGGTTTTGATTTCTTCAATCCCACTTTTATCAATTTTAGCATCAAGATCTAAAAACTCCAAATTCTTGGAACGCCTTCTAGGTAAAGGTGGATCATATTCAGTCCCATAATTATCAAGATTCATATTGCAAAACAAAGATTTAATAGGGAACACATCAATAACTTTTAGATCTTCATCTTTATTTTCATAGAAATTTGAAGAACACGCTTTCGTAAAGCAATCTTTCTTAGCACGCATCCTAGCGGTTCTTTCTTTGCACTCATCAATGGAAATTCTCATGGCTTTGAGAGACTCATTGATATCATGCTTAGGAGGAATAGATCTAAGCTTTACATAATCAACATCAAGAGAAATTATATCAACATTCCTAGCCAATTCATCAACTTTAAGCAATTTCTCTTCAAGGAAAGCATTGAAATTCTTTTGCAAATTCATAAACTCTTTAACGCTAGTCTCAAATTCAGAAGGCATCTTATTAAAATTTCCATAAGAGTTGTTGTAGGAATACCATAATTATTAGAGGAATTACTAGGATAAGGCCTAGGATTAAGTTTCCTCTATACGCGTTGTTACCAAAATTATTCCTACCAACAAAATTCACATCCATAGATTCATTATTATTCTCAATCAAAGTAGACAAAGGCATATCATTAGGATCAGAAGAAACACTCTTACTAGCAAATAAGTTCATAAGTTCATCCATCTTTCTACTCAAAACATTAATTTCTTCTATCGCATGCACTTTTTTATTAGTAGATCTTTCGGTATGCCATTGAGAATAATTAACCATAATATTATCTAGGAGTTTATTAGCTTCTCCTAAAGTGATTTCCATAAAAGTGCATCCCGCGGCCGAATCTAAAAGATTTCTAGAAGCAAACTTCAATCCGGCATAAAATTTTTGTATAATCATCCACAAATCCAAACCATGAGTAGGGCAATTATGTATCATTAATTTCATCCTCTCCCAAGCTTGTGCAACATGTTCATGATCAAGTTGCTTAAAATTCATAATATCGTTTCTAAGAGAGATGATCTTAGCGGGGGGAAAATACTTAGAGATAAAGGCATCTTTGCACTTGTTCCAAGAATCAATACTATTTTTAGGCAAAGACGAAAACCAAGCTTTAGCACGATCTCTAAGCGAAAAACGAAATAGCTTCAATTTAACAATATCATTATCAACATCATTCTTCTTTTGCATATCACACAAATCAATGAAGCTATTTAGATGAGTAGCGACATCTTCACTAGGAAGGCCGGCGAATTGATCTTTCATGACAAGATTCAACAAAGCAGTATTGATTTGACAAGATTCGGTATTAGTAAGAGGAGCAATCGGAGTGCTAAGGAAATCATTATTGTTGGTATTGGTTAAGTCACACAATTTGGTATTATCTTGAGCCATCGTGACAAGCAAGCAATCCAACACATGAGCAAACAAAAAGCAAGCAAAAAAGTGAGCGAAAAGAGAGGGCGAATAAAGCGGCAAGGGTGAAGTGGGGAGAGGAAAAGCGAGAGGCAAATGGCAAATAATGTAATGCGGAGATAAGGGATTGTGATGGGTACTTGGTATGTTGAATTTTGCGTAGACCTCCCGGCAACGGCGCCAGAAATCCTTCTTGCTACCTCTTGAGCACTGCGTTGGTTTTCCCTTGAAGAGGAAAGGGTGATGCAGCAAAGTAGCGTAAGTATTTCCCTCGGTTTTTGAGAACCAAGGTATCAATCCAGTAGGAGGCTACGCGCGAGCCCCTCGCACCTGCACAATACAAATAAGTCCTCGCAACCAACACGATAAGGGGTTGTCAATCCCTTCACGGTCACTTACGAGAGTGAGATCTAATTGATATGATAAGATAATATTTTTGGTATTTTTGTGATAAAGATGCAAAGTAAAATAAAAGCAAAGTAAAAAAGCAAAGGAAATAACTAAGTGTTGGAAGATTAATATGATGAAGATAGACCCGGGGGCCGTAGGTTTCACTAGTGGCTTCTCTCAAGAGCGTAAGTATTTTACGGTGGGTGAACGAATTATCGTTGAGCAATTGATGTAATTGAGCATAGTTATGAGAATATCTAGGTATGATCATGTATATAGGCATCACGTCCGAGACAACTAGACCGACTCTGCACGCATCTACTACTATTACTCCACTCATCGACCGCTATCCAAAGCATGCATCTAGAGTATTAAGTTCATGAAAAGCAGAGTAACGCCTTAAGCAAGATGACAAGATGTAGAGGGACAGTTTCATGCAATACGATAAAAACCCCATCTTGTTATCCTCGATGGCAACAATACAATACGTGCCTTGCTGCCCCTACTGCCACTAGGAAAGGACACCGCAAGATTGAACCCAAAGCTAAGCACTTCTCCCATTGCAAGAAAGATCAATCTAGTAGGCCAAATCAAACTGATAATTCGAACAGACTTGCAAAGATAACCAATCATACATAAAAGAATTCAGAGAAGATTCAAATATTGTTCATAGATAATCTCGATCATAAACCCACAATTCATCGGTCTCAACAAACACACCGCAAAAATAAGATTACATTGAATAGATCTCCACGAGAGAGGGGGAGAACATTGTATTGAGATCCAAAAAGAGAGAAGAAGCCATCTAGCTAGTAACTATGGACCCGAAGGTCTGAGGTAAACTACTCACACTTCATTGGAGAGGCTATGGTGTTGATGTAGAAGCCCTCTGTGATGGATGCCCCCTTCGGCGGAGCTCCGAAACATGCCCCAAGATGGGATCTCCTGGGTACAGAAGGTTGCGGCGGTGGAATTAGGTTTTTGGCTCCGTATCTGATCGTTTGGGGGTACGTAGGTATATATAGGAGGAAGAAGTACGTCGCTGAGCAACATGGGGCCCATGAGGGTGGAGAGCGCATACAGGGGTGGCGCGCCCCCTACCTCGTGGCCTCCTGGAAGCTTCTCTTACGTAGGTCCAAGTCTCCTGGATCATGTTCGTTCCAAAAATCACGCTCCCAAAGGTTTCATTCCGTTTGGACTCCGTTTGATATTCTTTTTCTGCGAAACTCTGAAATAGGCAAAAAACAGCAATTCTAGGCTGGGCCTCCAGTTAATAGCTTAGTCCCAAAAATAATATAAAAGTGGATAATAAAGCCCAATATTGTCCAAAATAGTAGATAATATAGCATGGAGCAATCAAAAATTATAGATACGTTGGAGGCGTATCAGTCACACATAAGCCTCATTATATCTTCCTCAAAATAACCACCATACCGACCTATCATGGCATTTCCATAGCCATTCCGAGATATATTGCCATGCAACTTCCATCATCATCATATACATGACTTGAGCATTTATTGTCATATTGCTTTACATGATCTTAAGATAGCTAGCATGATGTTTTCATGGCTTGTCAGTTTTTTATGTCATTGATACGCTAGATCATTGCACATCCCGGTACACCGGCGGAGGCATTCATATAGAGTCATATCTTTGTTCTAGCATTGAGTTGTAATATTGAGTTGTAAGTAAATAAAAGTGTGATGATCATCATTATTAGAACATTGTCCCATGTGAGGTTATCAAAATAAAAGAGGCCAAACAAGCCCAAATAAAAAAGAGAGGCCAAACAAGCCCACCAAAAAAAGAAAAAAAGGGAAAATAAAAAAATGAGAGAAAAAGAGAGAAGGGGCAATGTTACTATCCTTTTACCACACTTGTGCTTCAAAGTAGCACCATGTTCTTCATATAGAGAGTCTCTTGAGTTATCACTTTCATATACTAGTGGGGATTTTCATTATAGAACTTGGCTTGTATATTCCGATGATGGGCTTCCTCAAATGCCCGAGGTATTCATGAGCAAGCAAGTTGGATGCACACCCACTTAGTTTCAGTTTGAGCTTTCATACAATTATAGCTCTAGTGCATCCGTTGCATGGCAATCCCTACTCCTCACATTAACATCAATTGATGGGCATCTCCATAGCCCCTTGATTAGCCGTGTCGATGTGAGACTTTCTCCTTTTTTGTATTCTCACACAAACCTCCATCATCATATGTTATTCCACCTATAGTGCTATGTCCATGGCTTGCGCTCATGTATTGTGTGAGGGTTGAAAAGGCTAAAGCGCGTTAAAAAGTATGAACCAATTGCTCGGCTTGTCATCGGGGTTGTGCATGATTTGAATGCTTTGTGTGGTGAAGATGGAGCATAGCAAGACTATATAATTTTGTAGGGATGAGCTTTCTTTGGCTATGTTATTTTGATAAGACATAATTGCTTGGTTAGTATGCTTGAAGTATTATTGTTTTTATGTCAAATGATAGACTATTGCCTTGAATCACTCGTGTATTAATATTCATGCCATGATTAGATACATGATCAAGATTATGCTAGGTAGCATTCCACATCAAAAAATATATTTTTTATCATTTACCTACTCGAGGACGAGCAGGAATTAAGCTTGGGGATGCTGATACGTCTCCATCGTATCTATAATTTTTTATTGTTCCATGCCAATATTATACAACTTTCATATACTTTTGGCAACTTTTTATACTATTTTTGGGACTAACATATTGATCCAGTGCCCAGTGCTAGTTCCTGTTTGTTACTTGTTTTATGTTTCGCAGAAACCCCATATCAAACGGAATAAAAACGGACGGAGAATATTTTTGGAATATTTGGAAAATACGGGAAGAAGAATCAACACGGGACAGTGCCCGAGGTGGCCACGAGGCAGGGGGCGTGCCCCTGACCCTCGTGGGCCCCTCATAAGGCGGTTGCTGCTATTCTTTTGCTGCAAGAAAGCTAATTTTCGGGCAAAAAAATCTCGGTGAAGGTTCCAGTCCAATCGGAGTTACGCATCTCCGGATATATAAGAAACGGCAAAGGGCAGAATACCAGAGCGCAGAAATAGAGAGAGACAGAGTGACAGATCCAATCTCGGAGGGGCTCTCGCCCCTCCCATGCCATGGAGGCCAAGGACCACAGGGGAAACCCTTCTCCCATCTAGGGAGGAGGTCAACAAAGAAGAAGAAGAAGGGGGCCCCTCTCCCCCTCTCTTCCGGTGGCGCCGGAACGCCGTCGTGGCCACCATCATCATCACCGCGATCTTCACCAACACCTCCGCCATCTTCACCAACATCTCCATGACCTTCCCCCCTCTATCTACAGCGGTCCACTCTCCCGCAACCCGTTGTACCCTCTACTTGAACATGGTGCTTTATGCTTCATATTATTATCCAATGATGTGTTGCCATCCTATGATGTCTGAGTAGATTTTCGTTGTCCTATCGGTGGTTGATGAATTGCTATGATTAATTTAATTTGCTTGTGGTTATGTTGTTGTCCTTTGGTGACCATCATATGAGCGCGCGCGTGGATCACACCATAGGGTTAGTTGTTTGTTGATAAGACTATGTATTGGAGGGCAAGAGTGACAGAAGCTTCAACCTAGCATAGAAATTGATGCATACGGGATTGAAGGGGGGCCAGTATATCTTAATGCTATGGTTGGGTTTTACCTTAATGAACGTTAGTAGTTGCGTACGCTTGCTAATAGTTCCAATCATAAGTGCATAGAATTCCAAGTCAGGGATGACATGCTAGCAGTGGCCTCTCCCACATAAAACTTGCTATCGGTATAGTAAAGTAGTCAATTGGTTAGGGACAATTTCGCAGCTCCTACCACCACTTTTCCACACTCGCTATATTTACTTTATTGCTTCTTTACCTAAACAGCCCCTAGTTTTTATTTATGCTCTCTTTATTATCTTGAAAACCTACCCAACAACACCTACAAAGTACTTCTAGTTTCATACTTGTTCTAGGTAAAGCGAACGTCAAGCGTGCGTAGAGTTGTATCGATGGTCGATAGAACTTGAGGGAATATTTGTTCTACCTTTAGCTCCTCGTTGGGTTCGACACTCTTACTTATCGAATGAGGCTACAATTGATCCCCTATACTTGTGGGTTATCAGTGCGCCGGGTCTCGACAATCCTGCACTCGTCGGATCGCATCAAAGCCGATTCAGCAGTCTTAATGTTGGAAAGCAATTGTCGTTTCACGCCCCTGAAGCAGAAATTAGGACGGCTCAAACGCCACTGCAACGACATGGGGACACTCATGGCGGCTCTGGTTAAGTACGCTGACTCTGATGGTACCAAGGACCCCGAGTCTGGTGATGAGAAGTCGGGAAAGGGAAAGAAGAGCAGCACCACCAAAGGGCAGCAGCATAACCCGGCGAATCAGGGAGGCAAAAGCGCAAAGCTGATAATAGTTTGGACTTTGTGGCTAACACCAACGCACAGAATAATGGCCAGCATCGTAAAGGTAAACCACCCCCACGGACCAGAGGATCCGGTTTTAATCTTGAGCAGATGCTAAATAAACCCTGCCCAAGGCATGGGACGCGAGAAAGACCGTCTGGCCACCTCTGGAAGGATTGCTTCATTATGAAGGAGTACAAAAATTCCAATCTTTTTCAAGACAATCATGGGCCGGGTGGTGGCTCAGGATCCGACTCTCATGGACCGGGTGGTGGCTCAGGATCCGGCTCTCATGGACCGGGTTATGGCGGTGGCAGCTCTAACTCTGGGTTCCAAGGCAATCAAGGCAGTCATGGCAATCAGGGTAACGACCATCAACAGTCAGGTCAAGGGAATCAACAACAGCAATCTGGGTATCAGAGTAACCCAAAGCAGTTGAACAACGGGCAATACCATGTCTTCACTACAAGTTTATGCAAGCGGGATCAGAAGCTCCATAAAAGGGTAGTGAACGCTATTGAGCCGACAGTTCCTCACATTTATACCGGTCCGAGCAGCCCATTGTGTGGAGTCGAAGATCACCCGCCCGGGTTGATAATCCGGTCACTTGGCTTTGGTGGTCGCACCTCAGGTCAGAGGATAAAAATTCACCAAGGTACTCATGGACGGAGGGAGCAGCATCAATATCATTTATTATGAAACTTTCCGTCGCATGGGGTTGACTGATAAAAATCTTAAGCCGTCAAACACTGTTTTCCATGGCGTGGTGCCTGGTAAGTCGGCCTACCCAGTTGGTAAGACAGCTCTGGAAGTTGCTTTTGGAGATGATCATGACTCTAGATCAGAGACATTGACCTATGAAGTGGCCAAGATTCACAGCCCATATCACGCTCTGTTTGGACGGCCGGCTTACGCCAAGTTCATGGCGCGGCCTTGTTATGTGTATCTGCAGCTCAAGATGCCGGGTTACAAGGGAACCATTGATACATCTCCAACGTATCTATAATTTATGAAGTATTCATGCTATTATATTATCTGTTTTGGATGTTTATGGGCTTTATTAAAGACTTCTATATTATTTTTAGGACTAACCTATTAACCCAGAGCCCAGTGCCAGTTCTTGTTTTTTCCCTTGTTTCAGTGTTTTGAAGAAAAGAAATATCAAACGGAGTCCAAACGGAATGAAACCTTCGGGAGAGTTATTTTTGGAAAGAAAGCAATCCGGGAGACTTGGAGTGCACGTCAGGAGATCAATGAGGAAGGCACGAGGCAGGGGGCGCGCCTACCCCCCCAGGCGCGCCCTCCACCCTCGTGGGCCCCTCGTGGCTCCCCTGACCGACTTCTTTCGCCTATGTATATCCATATACCCTAAAACCATTGGGGAACAGAATAGATCAGAAGTTCCGCCGCCGCAAGCCTCTATAGCCACCAAAAAACAATTGGTACCCTATTCCGGCACCCTGCCGGAGGGGGGAACCCTCACCGGTGGCCATCTTCATCATCCCGACGCTCTCCATGACGAGGAGGGAGTAGTTCACCCTCGGGGCTGAGGGTATTCACTAGTAGCTATGTCTTTGATCTCTCTCTCTCTCGTGTTCTTGAGGTGATTCGATCTTGATGTATCGCGAGCTTTGCTATTATAGTTGGATCTTATGTTGCTTCTCCCCCTCTACTCTCTTGTAATGGATTGAGTTTTTCCTTTGAAGTAATCTTATGGGATTGAGTCTTTAATGATTTGAGAATACTTGATGTATGTCTTGCCATGCGTATCTGTGGTGACAATGGGATATCACGTGATTCACTTGATGTATGTTTTGGTGATCAACTTGCGGGTTCCGCCCATGAACCTATGCATAGGGGTTGGTACACGTTTTCGTCTTGACTCTCCGGTAGAAACTTTGGGGCACTCTTTGAAGTACTTTGTGTTGGTTTGAATAGATGAATCTCAGATTGTGTGATGCATATCGAATAATCATACCCACGGATACTTGAGGTGACATTGGAGTATCTAGGTGACATTAGGGTTTTGGTTGATTTGTGTATTAAGGTGTTATTCTAGTACGAACTCTTGAATAGATCGATCCGAAAGAATAACTTTGAGGTGGTTTCGTACCCTACAATAATCTCTTCGTTTTTTCTCCGCTATTAGTGACTTTGGAGTGACTCTTTGTTGCATGTTGAGGGATAGTTATATGATCCAATTATGTTACTATTGTTGAGAGAACTTGCACTAGTGAAAGTATGAACCCTAGGCCTTGTTTCCTAGCATTGCAATACCGTTTACGCTCACTTTTATCATTAGTTACCTTGCTGTTTTTATATTTCCAGATTACAAAAACCTATATCTACCATCCATATTGCACTTGTATCACCATCTCTTCGCCGAACTAGTGCACCTATACAATTTACCATTGTATTGGGTGTGTTGGGGCACAAGAGACTCTTTGTTGTTTGGTTTCAGGGTTGTTTGAGAGAGACCATCTTCATCCTACACCTCCTACGGATTGATAAACCTTAGGTCATTCACTTGAGGGAAATCTTCTACTATCCTACAAACCTCTGCACTTGGAGGCCCAACATCGTCTACAAGGAGAAGGTTGCGTAGTAGACATCAAGCTCTTTTCTGGCGCCGTTGCCGGGGAGGTGAGTGCTTGAAGGTATATCTTTAGATCTTGCAATCGAATCTTTTTGTTTCTTGTTTTATCACTAGTTTAGTTTTTAAAATAAAATTAAAAAAATGGAATTGAGTTTGTCTCATACGCTTCATCTTTTTAATATCTTTCGTGAGTATGATGGAAAGGAAAATTGTGCCAAAGTGTTAGAAGAAGAATGCATTAAAATGTTTGGCACTAAATCTTTGAATGATGAGCATGATTGCAATGTTGTTAGTATGAACTCCTTGAATATCCATGGTACTAATGATGATTGCACTAGTCATGATGACAATATCTCTTATAAGCATGTCGATTTTTGTGGAGTGCATAGAGTTTGCAAATACATACCAAAAAGGGAAGATAGATTTTGTAAGAGGCATAAGTACTTAGAAACTAAATGGTTGCAAGAAAGGCTAGATGTTTGTGCTGAAAATTTAAATTTTCTTAGCCGTACTTGTGAACTTTGCAATGAACGTGGTCATTTAACTATCCGATGCAAATTGTTTCATGATCTAATCGTGTCCAAAAATTGTGATGACTTAATTTCTCTTGCACATCATAATGAACTTAGTTTGCTTATGGGCTATGAATAAATGAAACGTATAACTAACTATCTTCCAGAATTTGCCCATTATAAACTTCTTTTATTTTGATCTAGAGGAAATTTATATGTATTGTGCGGTGAATTGCATTGAAAATCCTTATATTGTCAATTACATAAATAAAAGAAAGCAAATAGAAGATGAAGAGAATACTAATGAAAGGGAAGAGACTTCCCAATATCCTCCTATTATTTCTTATGATGAATCAGGTAACAAGGAGGAGTTTTCTATTCAACCAATCTCATCAATAAGGATCTCAAAAAGGAGGGATAAACCCACACATGATGTGAAGAAGAAAAAGAAAAAATGGAGAAGCAAAGGTAAAAAGGTATCCCTCCCAAATGATGTTGCTCCTACAACTCATTTTGATGATGATAATTGCTATACTATTAGTGATATCCATACTATTAATAATGAGAGTGATTATGCTTATGATATGAAAAGGCCCAAGCTTGGGGATGCTATGTTTGATGAGGATGACACATTTGAGAATATATTTGCTGAAATTAATGTTTGTCCCAAGCTTGGGGATGCTACGTTTAATGAAGATGATATTTTTAGCCTCCCAAGTTTTGATATGCAAAGTTGTTATGATGATAGCATGCCTTCTACCTATGATGATTATATTGATGAAAGTGGGTTTGGAAGAGTGTCAACATTAGGAAGTAATATTTATGAAAGTGGATTTGGAGAGGTCATGACTTTATTTAGTGACGAGTCCACTATCTTGGAAGAGGTTTCAATCGATTATGATGAGAACAGAGTTGCTACTTATGATGATTATTGTGATAAAACTTATGCTATAAAAAGTAGTGATGATTATATTCATAAAACTTGTCATGATTGTGATTACTCTTTTTCTGAACATTACTCTTTTAATGTGGAAACAATTTATAGTATTCAAGTCTCTTATGATACTCCAACTATTCCGAATGAGAAGAAATTTGCTTATGTGGAGAGTAGTAAAAATTCTGTACTTGTAGATCATGAAAATAATGCTTTAGGTGCTGGTTATATTGCTGAATTCATTCATGATGCTACTGAAAATTATTATGAGGAAGGAACATATGCTTATAGAAATTGCAATAATATCAAGTTTACTCTCTATGTGCTTAAAGTTTGGAAGTTATGCCTGTTTTGCCTTCCTATGCTAGTTGATTATTGTTCCCATAAGTTGTTTGCTCACAAAATCCCAATGCATAGGAAGTGGGTTAGACTTAAATGTGCTAGTCATATTCTTCATGATGCTCTCTTTATGTTTCAGTTCCTATCTTTTATGTGAGCATCATTGAAATCATCATGCCTAGCTAGGGGCGTTAAACGTTAGCGCTTGTTGGGAGGCAACCCAATTTTATTTTAGTTTCTTGCTTTTTGCTTCTGTTTAGTAATAAATAACCCATCTAGCTTCTGTTAATATGTGGTTTTATGTTTTAATTAGTGTTTGTGCCAGTAAGACCTATAGGATCTTCTTGGATGATAGTTATTTGATCTTGCTGAAAATTCCAGAAACTTTCTGTTCACGAAAACAATTGTTAAAAATCACCAGAATGTGATAAAATACTGATTCCAATTGAAGCAGATCAATAAACAAATTATCTAGATCGTCCTATTTTGGTAGAATTTTTGGAGTTCCAGAAGTTTGCGTTAGTTACAGATCACTACAGACTGTTCTGTTTTTGACAGATTCTGTTTTTCGTGTGTTGTTTGCTTATTTTGATGAATCTATGGCTAGTAAAAGAGTTTATAAACCATAGATAAGTTGGAATACAGTAGGTTTAACACCAATATAAATAAATAATGAGTTCAATACAGTACCTTGAAGTGGTGTTTTGTTTTCTTTCGCTAACGGAGCTTACGAGTTTTCTGTTAAGTTTTGTGTTGTGAAGTTTTCAAGTTTTGGGTAAAGATTCGATGGATTATGGAATAAGGAGTGGCAAGAGCCTAAGCTTTGGGATGTCCAAGGCACCCCAAGGTAAATCCAAGGACACCAAAAAGCCAAAGCTTGGGGATGCCCCGGAAGGCATCCCCTCCTTCGTCTTCGTTCATCGGTAACTTTACTTGGAGCTATATTTTTATTCACCACATGATATGTGTTTTGCTTGGAGCGTCATTTTATTTTATTTTGTTTTGCTTGCTGTTTGAATAAAGTATCAAGATCTGAAATTCTTAAAATGGGAGAGATTCTTCACATAGCTACATAATTATTTAACTACTCATTGATTTTCACTTATATCTTTTTGGAGTAGTTTGTCATTTACTCGTGTGCTTCACTTATATCCTATGAGTATATTTCATATGCTTATCCCA
Source organism: Aegilops bicornis (assembly GCA_021605145.1). Classification (NCBI taxonomy): domain Eukaryota; kingdom Viridiplantae; phylum Streptophyta; class Magnoliopsida; order Poales; family Poaceae; genus Aegilops; species Aegilops bicornis. Next base: position 585,662,002 of record CM038673.1, on the reverse strand, counting down.
TGGGGAGTAAATCTATTGAAGGTTAGCAAACATTGTATTGGCCACTTGAACAATTCATGAAAGAATATTGAAGGAAGAGAGATTTCACATATAAATATACTATCTTGGACATCTTTTATAATTGTGAGCACTCATTGAAATATGACATGATAAAAGGTTGATGTTTGATACGTCTCCAACGTATCTATAATTTTTTATTGCCCCATGCTACTTTCTCTACTGTTTTAGGCTTTATTGGGCTTTATTTTCCACTTTTATATCATTTTTGGGACTAACCTATTAACCGGAGGCCCAGCCCATATTGCTGTTTTTTTGCCTATTTCAGTATTTCGAAGAAAAGGAATATCAAACGGAGTCCAAACGGAATGAAACCTTCAGGAACGTGATTTTCTCACCAAACGTGATCTAGAGAACTTGGAGTGCAAGTCAAGAAGCAACCGAAGCCTCCACGAGATAGGAGGCCCCCCTATAGGGCGCGCCTGTCTAAATGGGCCCCTCGGTGCCACCGACGTACTTCTTCTTCCTATATATACCTCGTGCACGAAAACATCCAGGGGCACCACGAAACACAATTTCCACCGCCGTAACCTTATGTATCCGCGAGATCCCATCTTGGAGCCTTCGCCGGCACTCTGCCGGAGGGGGAATCAAGCATGGAGGGCCTCTACATCAACATCCTTGCCCCTCCGATGAGTAGTGAGTAGTTTACCACAGTCCTAGTGTCCATTGTTATTAGCTAGATGGCTTCTTCTCTCTTTTGGATCTCAATACAATTTTCTCCCCATCTCTTGTGGATATATATTCGATGTAATCTCTTTTTGCGGTGTTTTTGTCGAGATCCGATGAATTGTGGGTTTATGATCAAGTTTATCTATGAATAATATTATAATCTTCTCTGTATTCTTTTATGTATGATTAAGTTATCTTTGCAAGTCTCTTGAATTATCAGTTTGGTTTGGCCTACTAGATTGATCTTTCTTGCCATGGGAGAAGTGCTTAGCTTTGGGTTCAATCTTGCGGTGTCCTTACCCAAAGGATGTAAAGGGTTGCAAGGCACGTATCGTATTGTTGCCATCAAGGATAACAAGATGGGGTTTATATCATGTTGCATGAGTTTATCCCTCTACATCATGTCATCTTGCTTAATGCGTTACTCTGTTCTTATGAACTTAATACTCTAGATGCATGCTGGATAGCGGTCGATGTGTGGAGTAATAGTAGTAGATGCAGGCGAGTCGGTCTACTTGTTATGGACGTGATGCCTATATACATGATCATGCCTAGATAATCTCATAACTATGCGCTTTTCTATCAATTGCTCGACAGTAATTTGTTCACCCACCGTAATACTTATGCTATCTTGAGAGAAGCCACTAGTGAAACCTATGGGCCCCGGGTCTATCTCTTATCATATTTGCTTCCAATCTACTTTCATTTGCATCTTTACTTTTTGCATCTATACTATAAAATACCAAAAATATATTTATCTTATCATACTATCTTTATTAGATCTCACTTTCATGAAGTGGTCGTGAAGGGATTGACAACCCCTTTATTGCGTTGGTTGCGAGTTCTCGCTTGTTTGTGTAGGTGCGTGGGACTTTTGAGGAGCCTCCTACTGGATTGATACCTTGGTTCTCAAAACTGAGGGAAATACTTACGCTACACTTTGCTGCATCACCCTCTCCTCTTCGAGGAAAACCAACACAAGCTCAAGACGTAGCAATGTTGGACAAGGAAGACAACGTAATGGGTTATGTTTTCTTATATCCTAAATAAAGTATATTGTCATGGATCGCCCAACACGTTGAGCTTGCCTTTCCCCCTCATGCTAGACAAATTCTTTGCACCAAGTAGAGATACTACTTGTGCTTCCAAACATCCCTTAAACCAGTATTGCCATGAGAGTCCGCCGTACCTACCTATGAATTGAGTAAGATCCTTCAAGTAAGTTGTCACCGGTGCATGCAATAAAAATTGCTCTCTAAATATGTATGATCTTTTAGTGTGGAGAAAATAAGCTTTATACGATCATTGTGATATGGAAGAAATAAAAGCAGCAATTTGCATAATAAAGGTCCCTATCACAAGTGGCAATATAAAGTGACGTTCCCTCGCATTAAGATTTTGTGCATCCAACTATAAAAGCGAATGGCAACCTCTGCTTCCCTCTGCGAAGGGCCTATCTTTTCTTTTACCTTATGCAGGAGTCATGTTGATATTCACCTTTCCTTTTTACATTTTATCCTTTGGCAAGCACCTTGTGTTGGAAAGATTCTGATATATATATCCAATTGGATGTAAGGCATCATGAACTATTATGTTGACATTACCCTTGAGGTAAAAGGTTGGAAGGCGAATCTATAAGCCCCTGTCTTTCTCTGTGTCTGATTAATACTTTGAACCCATAAATATCGCGTGAGTGTTAGCAATTGTGAAAGACTAAATGATAGTTGAGTATGTGGAGTTTGCTAAATCGAAGCTCTGACATAGACTCTTCCTGAAAATAAGATGAATTGTAATTGTTTGATGACTGATAACACAATTTGCTAGTTTTCAAGAAAGTTTATGATCTATACTCTAACATGTGAATAGTTTGTTACTTGATCATGAGAAGTTCTATGAGATGAGCTACTGTTATGATCTATAATGATGCTAGAAAGGGTGATTAAAATTATCATTGATCAAACTTATGCACCTGCTAGCATTCACACTTCATAAATTCTTTTCTTTTATCATTTACCTACTCGAGGACGAGCAGGAATTAAGCTTGGGGATGCTGATACGTCTCCAACGTATCTATAATTTATGAAGTATTCATGCTATTATATTATCTGTTTTGGATGTTTATGGGCTTTATTAAACACTTTCATATTATTTTTGGGACTAACCTATTAACCCAGAGCCCAGTTGAGGGAGTCCTGGATTAGGGGGTGTCCGGATGGCCGGACTATAACCTTTGGCCGGACTCTTGGACTATGAAGATACAAGATTGAAGACTTCGTCCCGTGTCCGGATGGGACTTTCCTTGGCGTGGAAGGCAAGCTTGGCGATGCGGATATGTAGATCTCCTCCCATTGTAACCGACTCTATGTAACCCTAACCCTCTCCGGTGTCTATATAAACCAGAGGGTTTTAGTCCAGAGGGACGAACAACAATCATACCATAGGCTAGTCTAGGGTTTAGTCTCTCGATCTCGTGGTAGATCTACTCTTGTACTACCCATATCATCAATATTAATCAAGCAGGAGTAGGGTTTTACCTCCATCGAGAGGGCCCGAACACAGGTAAAAACATCGTGTCCCTTGTCTCCTGTTACCATCCGCCTAGACGCACAGTTCGGGACCCCCTACCCGAGATCCGCCGGTTTTGACACCGACATTGGTGCTTTCATTGAGAGTTCCTCTGTGTCATCATCTTTAGGCCCGATGGCTCCTCCGTTCATCAACAACGATGCGTTCCAGGGTGAGACTTTTCTCCCCGGACAGATCTTCGTATTCGGTGGCTTTGCACTGCGGGCCAATTCGCTAGGCCATCTGGAGCAGATCGAAAGCTACACCCCTGGCCATCAGGTCAGATTTGGAAGTTTGGACTACACGGCTGACGTCCGCGAAGACTTGATCTTCGACGGGTTCGAGCCACAGCCAAGCGCGCCGCACTGTCACGATGGGCATGATTTATCTCTGCTGCCGAACAGTGCCCTGGAGGCTGCACCAGTGTCCACTCCGACCTCTAGCTCGGAGCCATTTGCACTGTCGAGGATGGGTGGCTAGACACCGCCTCGGGGGCTGCAATCTCTACGGCGATCGAGCTGAACATCAGCCTTGTCCTTTGCGGAGCTCGTGACTCCAAGGTGCCGGACTTTTCTCCGGACTCCGAACCTTCCGCGCCCCTACCAATCGAATCCGATTGGGCGCCGATCATGGAGTTCACCGCCGCGGACATCTTTCAAAGCACTTCGCCCTTCAGCGACATCCTGAATTCACTAAAGTCTCTCTCTTTATCAGAAGAGCCCTGGCCGGATTATGGTCGGCAAGGTTGGGATGCAGACGACGAAGAAATTCAAAGCCCACCCACCACCCACTTTGTAGCCACTATCGATGATTTAACCGACATGCTCGACTTCGACTGCGAAGACATCGACGGTATGGACGACGATGTAGGAGACGAACAGGAACCAGCGCCTATAGGCCACTAGACAACCACCCCATCTCACGATGTATACATGGTGGATACACCTAAAGGAAACGACGACGAGGAACAAAGGGACGCAACAAGGGATCGTTCCCTCGAAAAGCAATCAAAGCGGCGGCATAAGCGCCGCTCCAAACCCCACCTCGACAGAGAAAGCAGCCATACAGACCCAGCCATAGAGCAAGGCGAACCGGCGGATGACGAACATGCCATCGAGCAACCATCCGAACAGGGAAACTTGGATAAACAGCCCGTCCCTGGCAAAGACAACAGTCCGGACGACCTCACGCCGGACAAGTTGCTGGAGCAGAAGAACCTCCAAAAAGGCTCACGCCATCGCGTAGCCTGAAAAAAGCAAGCGGAAGCTCAAAACAACGGAAGATGCACTCGAGAATCAGATGGAGCAAAGTACTCAACACATGAGACAAATACGGTGGCGATACGCCACACAAAGAGCTATCCAAAGCGAAAATTACTGCGGAATTTGATGATGAGGCCTTAGAGCCTCCGCAATCAAAAATAAGGAAGCCACCGGTCGAACAAAGCGACCCCATGGCCAACACGGTCGCGGCAAAGGACGCCGCACAAGCACGCGATCCGCATAAGGATTCGCATCAAAAAGATGGCCCAGCCAGATCTATCTATGGGCCAAGAAAGCAAGCTCTAGTAAGCAATGCAACACATCAAATATCTGAACATCGCGGTACGCCCAGATATAGGGGCGCCGCACACCCCCTATGTTTCACCGATGAGGTGCTGGATCATGAATTTCCAGCGTGATTCAAGCCCGTAAACATAGAGGCATACGACGGAACAACAGACCCTGGCGTCTGGATTGAGGATTACATCCTCCACATACACATGGCTAGAGGAGATGATCCACGCCATAAAATACTTACCCCTCAAACTCAAAGGGCCAGCCCGACATTGGCTTAAAAGCCTTCCCGAAAACACCATTGGAAGTTGGGAAGAGCTCGAGGATGCTTTTCGGGCAAATTTTCAAGGGACCTATGTCCGACCTCCGAATGCAGATGATTTAAGTCATATAACTCAACAACCCGAAGAGTCATCCCAGAAACTCTGGAACAGATTTCTTACTAAAAAGAACCAGATAGTCGACTGTCCGGACACCGAAGCCTTAGCAGCTTTCAAACACAGCGTTCGAGATGAATGGCTCGCCAGACACCTTGGCCAAGAAAAGCCAAGAACAATGGCCGCATTAACAAGCCTCATGACCCGCTTTTGCACAGGAGAGGATAGCTGGTTGGCAAGATGCAGTACTAGCGACCCAAGTACATCCGAAGTTAGGGATGGAAACGGGAAACCGCGACGCAGCAAGGACCAGCGCCGGACCAAGGGAAATAGCCCGAAGAGCACGGCAGTCAACGCCGGATTCAAAAGCTCTCGGCAGAATCAGAAAAAGCTGCCCCTCAAGGATAACAGGGACGAGCTACCTAACCTAAACAAAATCTTGGACAAGATATGTCAAATCCACAGTCCTCACAGGAAGCCTGCAAACCATACCCACAGAGATTGTTGGGCCTTCAAGCAATCCGGCAAACTCAACGCCGAACACAAGGGGCTCGACACACCAAGCGATGACGATGACGAACCCCACAAGCGAAAGCACCGTAAAACAAAAGAACTTACCACAAGAAGTCAAAACAGTAAATTCACTTCACGTGACAAAAGGGGAGAATAGAGTGGCGCCCATAGAGATACGCGCCATACGGCCTATCCCAGAGGAGTCCCGCCACTGGTTGTTAAAACCAATCACCTTCGACCATCAGGATTACTCTAGAAGTATCCGGAATGCAGGCTGGACTGCCTTGGTATTAGATCCGATAATTCACGGACTCCACTTGCAAGTCCTAATGGACGGCGACAGTGATTTAAACCTGCTATATCAGGACACAATCCGCAAAATGGGGATCGACCCAACAACAATTCGCCATAGCAACACTTCCTTTCAAGGGGTAACGCCAGGCCCAGATGCCCATTATGCGGGCTCTCTCCTGCTAGAAGTTATGTTGGTTCACCCGACAACTTCCGCCAAAAGCTAACCTTCCACATCGCCCCATTTACAAGTAGCTATCAAGCACTATTGGGACGCAAAGCTTTCGCCACTTTAACATAATACCGCATTATGCATCCCTTATACTTAAAATGCCCGGTCCACGAGGCATCATCTCATTAAAGGGAAATATCGAGTGTTCCTCGAGCACGGAAGATTGTGCGGCTGCCTTAACAGCCACACACTAAACCGGCTTCACTAATCAAAGCACCTAAACAGGTCATTCAGACCCCGGACATGGCTAGACGAGTCCGGCGTAAACATACAAGGGCTTACTAGTCGCATACCCCCGTTCAAGGGGCTCCGCGCATGTACAACAAGAGACAATAAAGCTCAATTTTATTCATTTTTTAAATTGTACTTTGTTTATTTAATATAACGTACATTTTCGCACAATCTTTTTCAACTAAGTTCCTCTCTTTACGGATGAACACCGTACTACACCCGTCCGAGGATACGGCTGCGCGGAGACACAAAGCAGACGTGCGATGAGGGACCTGTTCCAAGGATTCTTTTCAGATTAAGACCCTGCGTAAACCTTTTTTACTGTCTCTTGTTGATACACATCCCCCGATTTCTTGCTATAACCGAGGTGGAGGCTGGCGTTTTGGCATTGGCCACGTCAGGATTTTACGCGTACCTGGACACCAGGGGCTTATTACTAAGGGCGTTGTTCAACCCATTTTCATAAAGACCGAATACCTTAGGGAGTGTTCGCGTCATGAAGTTGGCCTTATATGCATCAGCTGAATCATGTCTTTGGTCAAATGTTGGGTTTGCCCGGCTCCTGTGTTTTGCTGCCTTACGTTCCGCTCTATCGGCTAAGGCGGCACCGGAGAACTACTGCGATTGTGCCCAGTTCGCCAAAGCGAGCACCTCAAAGAGAGAAAGCCAAAACTGACCGTCATGATATAGCGTGAGACTGGTCAACCACTCGATGACCCACGGAATCTTTAGGATTCCTCGCATTAACGAAGGTCGTTTCGGTCGAGCACACACGCACTCGAATTGACCGGCGCGGTGCCCCTAGGGGCTATATAGTAGCCCCACCATCAAACTCCTATGGCTAAGTGAAAGTGATAAAGCATTATAGTCCGGTTGCCTAGTTCGCTGCGCTATCACCTCCTTTATAGGACCAAGACGTTGGATCAAGTGTGAAAATGTGCCTTCTGCGAACACCCCCGCATTATATATGCGTGGGGGCTGAAGTCGAAGACTGCCATCTTTCAGGTTATATACACATATACATTAACGACCACACATGTGGTATTTTAATTCTTGAAGTCACAAGTATAAAAAGCTTTTATATTCCATCGAAACATTGTTTTACAATAATACGTGTTATTCGAACATGATATCCTTCGAGCACTGCGTCTCTATTAAACGAGCGCCCTGCAGAACTTCCTGAAAATAGTGCTCGGCAAGTACTCGGCTCCCGTCCAAATCTTGGGATGCAACGTCGGTGGCCTTTATCTCCGCCCAGTATGTCTTGACACGGGCAAGAGCCATTCGCGCACCCTCTATGCATGCTGACATCTTCATTGCATTGATATGCGGCACCGCACCAAGGAACTGCTGCACCAAACCAAAATAACTCTTCGGCTCGGGCCTTTCCGGCCACAGATGACTCACGACATCCTTCATGGCGAGTCCGGATAACCTATTCAGCTCCGCCCATTCGCCAAACGCTCGGTTAATGGAAGTGGGCGCTCTGGATTGTGGGCTGCGACCAAAAAGCTTTTCCACTCGTGATCCTGTTGATCTCGGAAGTGTTGACGCGTCCAGCACTTGCCGCCAAATCCAGATAAGTATTCACCGCACTCCACAGCCGGTCCAAGCGAGCATATTTAGGATCCCGAACTTCATCCGCAGCATAAAGGGCTTTCCCGCCACGATATCTCCGGCCTGACGTAGCTCCTGCTTCATGGCTCTCATTGCAGAGCGAGCATCCTTGGCCTCCGTAGTGGCCTTCTCCAGGTCCTTTTGTTCCGCCCGATCTTCTTTTTCAAGAAACTTGCAGCGCTCGGCAGCATCCTTCAACTTCACAGCCATCTCGGCCATTTCCTTCCTGCTTGGCGATGAGCAGCCTGTTCGCTTTCAGCTCTTGACCGCCTTTAAGGCAGCCGCATCACTTTTTCTGGCCTGCTCCTTGGCTCGGGCGAGTTCCGCCCGAAGGTTCTCCATGGCAGCGGCACCGTCTGCATCAAGCATACATGTTGTAAGGCACTGGTATCAAGCCCCCTTACCAGGTGTCCGCGGAGAAATTGCATACCTTGTGACTCGTCAAGCCGCTTGTTAACAAGCGCGATGTCGGCATCTGCCACGTCAAGTTGCCGCTTTAGCTCGGCAAATTCATAAGTCCGGCTAGCCACCGGACACTTCACCACCTACGTAGGAACAACGACATGTTATACCTGGGACTATGATCCTTGGCGCGCCGTCATTTTTGACAACGCACCGAGTCTCAGGGGCTACTATCTATACGAGGCGCATCTTTTATATGCGGAACTGTCAAAAGGTACATCATTTCGCGTACCTCAAAACCTGTCAGTAAACTCCTGACGGCCTCGTGCAACCCGCTCTCCGCGGATGAAATCCTTTCAATCACCGTGCCCATCAATGCACGGTGTTCTTCTGAGATAGACGCTACCGCTGGCAGATCCTTCAGCTCCTCCGACCCGTGCACGGACGGTGCCGGACTCATCGATGGCCTTTTTCAAGGCGGACACGGAGAGGGCTTTGGGGAGCCATACGGCTGCTTTCCGGCCCTGCCGGATTCGGAGAAACCCTCCGTGATGACACCTCAGGGTCGCCCGCCTCGCAAGGCGGTACGGCAGGGGGAGGCGTTCCTCTCTCCATCATCTCCGGACGAAGATCCCCTGAAGATGAGCTCTGCTGAGAAGGGCTGAGATCCGAACTACAAGGTAAAAATTCAGTTATCTTTCTCAGGAGTAGAATAGGGATGTCTCTTATTTTAAAACTCCCCTCTCTACTTACGGCTCGCTGGAGGGCTGATCCCTTGAGGGCATAGTGCGGCCGAGGCACCTCTGGCGCAGGACCCTCGGCGAAGATTTCTTCCCCGCTTTGAGACCATGGTCTCCGGGTCTTGAGGCGGTCCTCTTCTTTCCCTGGATGGAGGGATTCTCGATTCCTCCTTTCCTGACAGCCTCCTTCAGGGAGACGGTAGCTTCCTTGTTCCCCCCTTCGCCTTCTTCTAAAGGCGCAACCTCCAGCATCCTGGTTAACACGAGATCCGGCGCGGTCCCGGGGAGGGGGGCCGAACACCTGATTAGCTTTGCTTTTGCTATCCACTCCTGTTTAAGGGACAACTCTTTTAAGGGCAATTTTATGATGAATATACGGATAGCGTGTCCGGCAGTGGCTACTTACTTGAGTATCCGGCGATTGCAGCTCAGACCTGCGTCCTCGGTCGAGTCCGGACACATTGCTTGTGATCCAAGAACAATTTGTACATCTCCATGGGCGTCGCGCCAGAAGTGTTGGAGAGCTCGTGGTCCCTCCGGATTAAACTCCCACAGGCGGAGGGGGCGGCGTTTGCAGGGCAAAGTGAGGCGAATCAACATGACCTGCGTCACTACGGCCAAGTTGATGTCTCTTTCCAGGAGATCTTGAATGCGGCCCTGCAACAAGGGCACGTCCTTGGACGGCCCCCAGTCGAGCCCCTTATTAACCCACGACGCCAGCCGCGGGGGAGGACCCGAGTGAAAGGCAGGTGGCGCCACCCACTTGGTGCCCCTGGGAGCTGTGATCTACAACCACTCTCGTTGCCATAAGCTGAACTCCTCTTGAAAAGAGCCCTCGGGCCACGGAGCGTCAGCATTCTTGCTTATAACAGCCCCTCCGCACTCCGCTTGCTGCCCCTTGATCATCTTCGGCTCCACTTTGAAGGTCTTAAGCCACAATCCGAAGTGAGGGTAATGCGGAGGAAGGCTTCGCACACGACAATGAACGATGAGATGTGGAGGATGGACTCCGGATCCAAGTCATGAAATTCCAACCCATAATAAAACATGAGCCCCCTCACGAAGGGGTCCGTCGGGAAGCCTAGCCCCCGAAGGAAGTGAGACGCGAACACCACGCTCTCACCAGGCTTGGGAGTGGGAATAACCTGCCCTTGAGCAGGCAGCCTATCTGAAATTTTGCGGTTAAATACAGCATCTCTTAGCTTTAGCACGTCTTCTTCCGTAGCGGAGGAAGGCATCCACCGACCTTGAAGGTCGGAGCGGACATCATCAAAGGTCCGGCGCTGAATCTGGAGCTTTGGGTGTTGGAACTCAAGGCAAAGGGCGGATTCGATTGAGATTGAAAGAAAGGAGTAGAGCCTTGGTCTCTTTATAAAGAGGTTGAATACCAAGATCCCTCCCGTGACCGTTTGGGACTCGCCCGATAGAGGAGGCGTGCTAACGGGCACGATTGGGTTACCCACGCCGTATTGATGAGAATCCCATAAGGGGACACGATCTGCTTTGACAAGATGTGCCAAGGAAACCGCCTCGCTAAACGCTACCGAGGTGGGACAAAGAAAATGATTCGAATAAAGGCTTGGCCGTGGTGTGATGTCACGCTGCGGAATACGTCAGCAGATTGGATTTGTGCAAATATTATTCTCTCTACAGTGGTATGTGGAACTTATTTTGCAGAGCCGGACACTATCCTTGTGTTCAAAATCTTCTATGAAGTATTCGGAGGAGGAACCCGCCTTGCAATGCCGAAGACAATCTGCGTGCCGGACTAAATGCGTCATTGAAGCCTGGTTCAGGGCTCTTGAGGAGTCTGGATTAGGGGTGTCCGGATGGCGGACTCTGGACTATGAAGATACAAGATTGAAGACTTCGTCCCGTGTTCGGATGGGACTTTCCTTGGCGTGGAAGGCAAGCTTGGCGATGCGGATATGTAGATCTCCTCCCATTGTAACCAACTCTATGTAACCCTAACCCTCTCCGGTGTCTATATAAACCGGAGGGTTTTAGTCCGTAGGACGAACAACAATCTTACCATAGGCTAGCTTCTAGGGTTTAGCCTCTCTGATCTCGTGGTAGATCTACTCTTGTACTACCCATATCATCAATATTAATCAAGCAGGAGTAGGGTTTTACCTCCATCGAGAGGGCCCGAACCTGGGTAAAAACATCGTGTCCCTTGTCTCCTGTTACCATCCGCCTAGACGCACAGTTCGAGACCCCCTACCCGAGATCCGCCGGTTTTGACACTGACACCAGTGCCAGTTCCTGTTTTTCCCCTTGTTTTAGTGTTTCGAAGAAAAGGAATATCAAACGGAATGAAACCTTTGGGAGAGTTATTTTTGGAAAGAAAGCAATCCGGGAGACTTGGAGTGCACGTCAGGGAATCAACGAGGAAGCCACGAGGCAGGGGGGCGTGCCTACCCCCCCCCCCCCAGGCGCGCCCTCCACTCTCGTGGGCCCCTCATGGCTCCCCTGACCGACTTCTTTCGCCTATATATATATCCATATACCCTAAAACCATCGGGGAATAGAATAGATCGGGAGTTCTGCCGCCGCAAGCCTCTGTAGCCACCAAAAACCAACCGGGACCCTGTTCCGGCACCCTGCCAAAGGGGGGAACCCTCACCGGTGGCCATCTTCATCATCCCGGCGCTCTCCATGACAAGGAGGGAGTAGTTCACCCTCGGGGCTGAGGGTATGTACTAGTAGCTATGTGTTTGATCTCTCTCTCGTGTTCTTGAGGTGATTCGATCTTGATGTATTGCGAGCTTTGCTATTATAGTTGGATCTTATGTTGCTTCTCCCCCTCTACTCTCTTGTAATGGATTGAGTTTTTCCTTTGAAGTAATCTTATCGGATTGAGTGTTTAATGATTTGAGAACACTTGATGTATGTCTTGCCGTGCGTATCTGTGGTGACAATGGGATATCACGTGATTCACTTGATGTATGTTTTGGTGATCAACTTGCGGGTTCCGCCCATGAACCTATGCATAGGGGTTGGCACACGTTTTCGTCTTGACTCCCCGGTAGAAACTTTGGGGAACTCTTTGAAGTACTTTGTGTTGGTTTGAATAGATGAATCTCAGATTGTGTGATGCATATCGAATAATTATACCCACGGATACTTGAGGTGACATTGGAGTATCTAGGTGACATTAGGGTTTTGGTTGATTTGTGTCTTAAAGTGTTATTCTAGTATGAACTCTTGAATAGATCGATCCGAAAGAATAACTTTGAGGTGGTTTTGTACCCTACAATAATCTCTTCATTTGTTCTCCGCTATTAGTGAATTTGGAGTGACTCTTTGTTGCATGTTGAGGGATACTTATATGATCCAATTATGTTATTATTGTTGAGAGAACTTGCACTAGTGAAAGTATGAACCCTAGGCCTTGTTTCCTAGCATTGCAATACCATTTACGCTCACTTTTATCATTAGTTACCTTGCTGTTTTTATATTTTCAGATTACAAAAACCTATATCTACCATCCATATTGCACTTGTATCACCATCTCTTCGCCGAACTAGTGCACCTATACAATTTACCATTGTATTGGGTGTGTTGGGGACACAAGAGACTCTAAGTTATTTGGTAGCAGGATTGTTTGAGAGAGACCATCTTCATCCTACACCTCCTACGGATTGATAAACCTTAGGTCATCCACTTGAGGGAAATTTGCTACTGTCCTACAAACCTCTGCACTTGGAGGCCCAACAACATCTACAAGGAGAAGGTTGCATAGTAGACATCAACCATCACGGTGCATGGAAGCCAGAAGATAGCCTTGGAGTGTGAGGAAGGTGACGCTGCTTATGCTGAGTCTGTTTGTGCAACCGAGGAGTTGAAGTTTTATAAAGACAATGTTGACCCGGCAGACATGACATCTTTGAAAAAGCCAACTACGGAGCATGACCCAGCTTTGAAGTTTAAGTCGGCAGATGATACCAAGATGGTTAATTTTGTTCCTGGCGATTCATCCAAGCAGTTCAGCATCAGTGCTAATCTGGATCCAAAATAGGAAAGCGCGCTCATTGAGTTCATCCGTGAGAACCGTGACATTTTTGCATGGAAACCTTCTGAAATGCCAGGTGTACCGAGGGGACTCGCTGAGCACACTCTTAATATTGATCCCAAGTTTAAGCCGGTCAAGCAGTTTCTTCGCTGCTTCAATGAAGAGAGGCGTAAGGCCAGTGGTGAAGAGGTAGCCCGGCTCTTGGCGGCTGGGTTTATTGTTGAAGTTTTTCATCCGGAATGGTTGGCTAACCCTGTGCTGGTACTCAAGAAGAATGGCACCTGGCATATGTGTGTGGACTACACAGACTTAAACAAGGCTTGTCCGGCTGATCCTTTTGCTCTCCCTCGTATTGATTAGATTATTGATGCTACAACGGGTTGTGAGCGTTTGAGTTTTTTGGATGCTTATTATGGGTATCATCAAATCAAGATGGCAGTTAAGGACCAGGAGAAGACAACTTTTATAACTCCCTTTGGAGCCTTCTGCTATGTGTTTATGCCTTTTGGGCTCAGGAGTGCCCAGGCGACTTACCAGCGCTGTGTGCAGAACTGTCTTCATAATCAGATTGGGCGCAATGTTCATGCTTATGTGGATGATATTGTAGTGAAATCCAGAAAGAAGGAGACTTTAATAGATGATTTGAAGGAGACCTTTGATAACCTCCGAGTTTATAAGATGATGCTTAACTCGGCCAAATGCGTCTTTGGTGTGCCGGCTGGCAAGCTTGTGGGTTTTCTGGTTTCTAACAGAGGCATTGAAGCTAATCCGGAGGAGATCAAAGCCATTACTTCTTTGGCTAAGCCGACGTGTGTCAATGATGTTCAACGTCTGGCGGGTCGTATTGCGGCCTTGAGCCGGTTCATAAGCCGGTTGGGAGAGAAGGTTATCCCTCTGTATCAGATGATGAAAAAGACGGATAATTTTGTTTGGAGTGATGCCGCTAATGCAGCGTTCGAGGATTTGAAGAAACAACTGGCTGAGCCGCCCGTTCTTGCTGCCCCTGTTGATAAGGAGCCATTGATGTTATATGTGTCTGCTAATGCCCGGGCTGTGAGCGTAGCCATTGTGGTGGAATGGAAGGAGGCAGGCAAGGAATATCCGGTTCGAAGGCCGGTTTACTACATCAGTGAGGTGCTTATTGAGTCCAAGTAGAGATATCTGCACTGGCAGAAACTTGTATATGGGGTGTTCATGGCCAGTCGGAAGCTTAAGAAATATTTTTTGGGTCATCCTATTACTGTGGTTAGTTCTGCTCCTTTAGGGGATATTATTCAGAACAGAGAGGCCACAGGTCGGATAGCCAAGTGGGCCATTGAGCTTGGTCCTCATGGTTTGAAATATATGCCTCGCACGGCCATCAAGTCTCGAGCACTTTGGTGGATTTCATCAATGATCGGATGAGCTGCAGATGCCTGAAGAAAAGCCAGATAACACGTATTGGACTATTCACTTTGATGGGTCCAGGCAATTGGAGGGCTCGGGGGCTGGAGTTGTGCTAGCTTCCCCTCAAGGTGATAAATTTTGTTATGTTCTTTGATTGATGTTCCCTTGTACTAACAATGCAGCTAAATATGAGGCCTTGCTCCACGGTCTTCGGATGGCTAAGGAGATGAACTTAAGCCAGGTAAGGTGCTTTGGCGACTCAGATTTGGTAGCTCAACAAATCTCTGGTACTTGGGATTCTAAGGATCCACTCATGGCGGCTTATCGTCGAGAGGTTGATGCTATTGCGGGTCATTTCAAGGGTTATCAGGTTGAGCATATTGATCGAAGGAAGAACGAGGCGACAGATGCTTTAAGCCGGCTGGGTTCTCAGCGTAAGCCGGTGCCGCCCAATACTTTCTTGGATATTCTATATAACCCCTCAGTCAAGTTGCCTACAGAGGAGGATCTAGCTATTCCTGACCCAGAAGCACAATTGGTGGCGGCTATTCGTGCTATCCCTGATTGGACAGTCCCTTACTTGGCTTATATGACCCGGGGCGAGTTACCTGAGGATGAAACCTTAGCCGGGTAGATAACCCGGCGGTCTAAGTCAATGACAATTGTCAATGGAGAACTGCATCACTGCAGTGTTACATGGGCCTTTCAATGTTGTGTTTCTCCAGAAGAGGGCCGTGAGATCCTGCTAGAGATTCAGGGAGACTGTGCTCATCATGCCGGTTCAAAGTCTCTCATGGCTAAAGCTTTTCCTCATGGATTTTATTGGCTGACGGCTCATGCTGATGCTGAAGACCAGGTCAGTAGGTGTGACAGATGTCAGAAATTTTCACGACGAGCCCATGTGCCGGCTCAAGAATTGAGGATGATTCCAATTACTTGGCTGTTTGCAATTTGGGGGCTTGATATGGTTGGACCTTTTAAGAGGTCCAAGGATAAGAAGACCCACCTTTTGGTGGCGGTTGATAAGTTCACTAAGTGGGTAGAGGCAGAGCCGGTCAGTAAGTGTGATGCAGCAACGGCAGTTCAATTCATGAAGAAGATGATCTTCCGTTTTGGCTTTCCACACAACAATATAACAGACAATGTCACTAATCTCTCCAAGGGTGCAATGAAAGAATTTTGTCAACGTGAGCATATCCGGCTGGATTTATCGTCAGTGGCTCACCCCCAATCTAATGGTCAAGCTGAGAGAGCCAATCAAGAGATCCTGAGAGGCATCAAGCCCCGGCTTATGGTTCCCTTACAGAGGACGCCGGGTTGTTGGGTGGAGGAGTTACCTTCCGTGTTATGGAGCATTAATACCACCCCAACAGATCTACGGGTTACACGCCTTTCTTCATGGTTTATGGAGCAGAGGCGGTTCTCCCAAGTGACATCCGTCACAACTCACCTCGTGTGGCGGCTTATGTTGAAGCTGACAATGAAAAAGCATGTCAGGAAGCACTTGACTTGTTAGATGAGGAGCGTGACATCGCGGCGGCTCGTTCGGCGATTTACCAGCAGGATCTGCGCTGTTACCACAACCGCCGGGTTAAAACCAGCTTTCCAAGAAGGAGATCTGGTGCTCCGGCTTATCCAGGATCAAACGGATATGCACAAGTTATCCCCACCTTGGGAAGGACCTTTTGTGGTCAGTAAGAATCTCAACAATGGGTCCTATTACCTTATCGATGTTCAAGAGCATAAAGACTCACGTAAGTCGGAGGAGGAGACCCACCGGCCGTGGAATATCGCTTATCTTCGGCCTTACTACACCTGAGCCACTGGCTCTCCTGATGTACATATTTTGAAAATGTATATATTATGATCAATATAATAAAGCCGGCATCCCTGTTAAAATAGGGCCTCTCTCATTTTTTCTCTTTAAATAACGAGTGTTTGGTCACTTGGGGGCTTCTGCTTTATAAAGCAAAGTTATGATTATCCTTTGATCTGGCTTATAGGCCATATATGAAAAAAAACTTGGGGGCTTGCTACCCAGGTTAAAGGGACCAAAGAGAGTCTGTTGCAAAAGCGCAACTCAAACATAGGTGCGCATTGAGCACAGCTCAAAAGTATTGCTTGGGGGCTCTTTGTTCTAAAGAACAAGAGTTTTTACAACCCTTGTAATAGGATTAAAAGCCAGGCTTGGAAGCCAGGTGTATTCACCTAAAACCCCGGGTTATCCTGCCTTTTTAAGTCTGCCACTCCGCCCAGGTAATCCTGGAACGAACCATCGTACTTTTGACAATTCAATCTTATGCAGACCCTGAACTTGTCAAAGTTAAAACGACGATTGGTTGTGTGAGGCCCGGCTTATAAGGTTTGTATAAAGGTTTAACTCAGCGGCTATGCGGCCCGTGAAAGCACTTGAGTTTTAGGCCTGGCCGCCTATGAAAGCCTTGATTTTTTGTTGTTGCTTGACTTGAACATTTTTTGAGGTTTATCGAATGAGGCTTATAAGGTTTTATGATTACAATTCACCGGTGTTTATTAAGCAGGCTTGGCTTTCGACTATAAGTCGTCAGTATATGATAAGTTAATATCCGGTGTTTATTAACCCGGCCTGGTTTTCGACTATAAGTCGCTAGTATGCGATAAGATAACATCCATGTTTATTAACCCGGCCTGGCTTTGTTCAGAAGCCGGCAATAAAAGATAATCACCAGTGCTCAAGTTTTGGGTTATCACCCTTACTACACTGGCTTGATAAACCAACAGTTTGATCCAATATCACAGGTATGATATTTTTTTTGTATATGGTTATAATTAACCCCAGCCCTGGTTATAAACTATTTTAGTTTCCAGTGATTATATATTGGGCATTATGACCCGTCCTGTGGTAAACCGTCAGGACACTTGTGATTTGTTTGTATACAGGAACATATTCAAATTGTTGATATTATAAGCACAAGTGGCAGACCTTCAATTGGCAGATCAACAGTGTCATGCAAAGCAAAATATGTGCGATTGCATAGCAGGTCAAGAGTTTAAGCTAGCCTATTACAAGGCATCTGATGGCCCAACCAGATTAAGCAGTCATCAAAGTTATTAACGCAGCAAATTCTTCTGATAAGTACATCGGCTTATGATTCTTGGTGGGTTGAAGGCTCGGGATCTTCTGGCACCTCTTCATCATCTTCACCTCCTTGCTTATCCATCAGCTAGAAGTTAAGAGTAGCCCAGTAGATACCGGTCAACGCTCTAAACACAGCTTCATCATCAATAAGATTTGATGGGTCAATGTCAGGGGCAAAGGTGTGCTTACGAATCAGAGGAATAAGATCTGTTGGGTCATGAACCGGCGCAACAATTTTCTTGTTATCATCATCATAAGCCACCTGGTATATAGATAAGCTGGTTTCGTCAGCTAGTTTGCTTGCTAATGGACGCATAGCTCTGGCTATCTCTGCGAAGTCATCAGCACTGAAGTCTGATCCATCTTCTTTAACACTGGGGCAGCCATTGGCCAAATCCTCCAGGTCAAGATCGGCCTACCATGCCTTGGCCCGGCTTAGCGCAGTCAAAGCACCAGTTCTGGCAGCTCCCCGTTTCAAGTCGTCAATTCTCTTGGGCAGCACTGATAATTGCTTCAAAGTATCTTGGATGAGTGTTGAAGGAGTCTTTTTGTGCATCGTAGCAGCGATGGTTCGTTGGGCGCCAGTATATATCTGCTCTACAAGAGTGTAGACAGCTTTAAGCCGGACGCGCATATCTGAGCCCAACTTCGCGCTCCGAGAACCTGCATAAATGACATTATGGGTAAACCGACAACATCTTCTAATATGATTCTTACAAGTACAAGGGGAGTCTATTCTTACCAAAGATGGCTGCTGACATAAGGTTAATTTGCTGCTTTAAACCGGACAGCTCTTCAGTTACCAGCTTAAGTGCAGCCTCAGCGTCCTCAGCTCTTTTCAGCAGGGCTGACCTATCTGTATCCCAACCTGCTTCTTTAGCCTTAAAGCTTTCCTTTAACTTTTCCATTGCTGCTAGTGCATTGATCAGTTCATCCTTGGCTTTGGAGGTCTCTGCTTGTTGAGATTTGATATTTTCCCGAAGGTCGGCAACTTGGGATTCTTTACTGCTAAGATCAGCCTGCAAGAGGTAAACAATTTGTGAGAAGGCACTGAATTTATACGAAGTCCCAAGCATAATAACAAGTATTATACTTAGCACTTGGGGACTAATGTCTATTGCTTCTTCAAATACTACGAAGTCCCAAGCACAACACAAGTCTTATCCTTGGCACTTGGGGGCTAATGCATATTGCTCTTCTCAAGAAATGAATATATTTATTGGCCCCATGATAGTATTATTGGGGGACAAATGGTGATGATCCGGCTTATGAAGACTATGAATAGTATTATTCCTTCCAAGATGATAAGTGTCGACTTAACATACATTGTTAAGCCGATCCTTGGGGGCTACAGATGCAATGTTTACTTCTACAACTCAAAAGACCCGGCTTAAACATATCTATTAAGCCGGCCCTTGGGGGCCACATATGCAGAATTGCAGTACTATTATCATAAGTCCCGGTTCATCTTCAAGATATAAACCAGCCCTTGGGGGATACTGGTTTTCATCTATGCAGTTGTTGAAGTTTAAAGCACATTCTATTCTATCATGTCCGATAAACTTGGCGGCTAATGAAGATATGTTTGTATGAAGGGAAGTAACAGTGTTTACCTCATAGAGATCCTTCATCATATTCACCAAGCTGGCTTCAAAATCACGGCTGGTGTATAACCGGTTCAAGTAGCCAGAATGGAGGTCCTGGGCGTTGAGCTGGGTATAGCGTTCTAAGTCGACGTTCCACTTGCCTTTATCCTCAGCAGAAGTTTCTTCTTTGGTGTTGTGTCTGGATAAGGCGGTAGGACGACTCGGGATTGTGAAGCCATGACTAGTAATAGTAACATCATCATCCTTTTCTGCCGTCTTAGCAGGACTGGTGGCTCTGCTAGGGCTTGGCGGATTGATATCAGTTGGGTTAACAGTCATCGGATCAATGTCAACATGATGGTCTTCTGGTGGTAGATCATCAGCAGGGTTATCAGTAATTGGATGAGAAGGCTCTGATTGCTGCTTTTCTAGCTCAGATGGATTTGGGTTATTGGCCGGCTTATTCAGCTTCGCCTTTTGCCGGGTTTAGCTTGGCCCTGAAAACAAGGAAATAAGATTAAGATGATGACCAAGCACAGAATATGGAATAGTTAAAAATAGTCTTACCCAGGTACAGTCTTGAAAGCTGGAATTTGTGTTCCTGTTGACTCGCCAGAAGAGGAATGAGAAGTCCCCTGATAGTTTGAATCGGACGGGTTAAGAGGTTGTCGAAAATAACCCGCTTTGGGGTAAAGTACGTCAGAAATATGTAAAACCTCGAGACGGCGTTTGCGAAGTGGAGTGTTCGATAACCCGGAGGACGTGATCACATTGCCGTTATGCCGGGTCATTCGGCGAGCTTCATGTCGCTGTTTCTTCAAAATAATGTTTGGATCCAAGTAAGTTAGAGGGTGAGAAAATCTTACTTTCCGGCTTGCTTGACGAGTTTTCTGTTTTGGCAGAGGTTCTGAGCCGGAGGGAAGAGTAATTACCTCTGCGTCACCAGCACGGCTAGCCTCTGCGTCGTCCTGATAACAATCATTGTCAACGAGATGTATGAAAAAAGAGCCAAGTGAATCAAGTTCTACCTCTGACTCATGGTTATCATCATCGTCGTCAATATTTAACTCGGCAGACTCGGCGTTTTTCTTTTTTGAAGGCTTTTTGTTGGCCTTAGTTTTGACTCGAGGCGCTTTGGCCGGCTTATCCTGTGGTTTCCTCTTCCAAAATGGGTCGTCAGCCTGTTAAGATTGGAAAGATCATAAGAGAATATTGAGAAGGAGGATTAAGTAGGAGTTGAGCAATTCTTATGGCTGGTGGCTTGTTGATAGTACAGAAAGGACTGAGTCTGGTTTTGCTGCACTCTTTCACAAGCTCATTCAACAGTTTTTTGGTCGCTTCAGTAACTTCTGCTTCAGTTAGCTGAATATCACAATGGCGCTGAGGATCTTTAACATCACCAGTATATTCGCACATTAAGCCGGGGTGGCGGCTTAATGGCAGGATGCCCCAAGTCAGCTAACACTGGAAGAAATCGACGTCAGTTAGGCCGTTGGCCATAAAAGCTCGGAGTTTTGAGAAGGCAGGTGCATACTTGGCCCGTTCCTTTGCATCAAGACGTTGAGGAAGTGGATGGTTGGTGTTAAGCCGGTGCTCGCGGTAACCCGGCAGAGGATTTTCACCAGCCGGAGATGTGTCATGAGCATAGAACCAAGTTTGGTTCCAATCTTTGGGGTGTCTATGCAGCTTGGCGTGAGGAAAACTGACATCTTTCCTTTTCTGAATAATGACTCTGCCAAGTTCTTGGCGTGGCCCATCAACAAATTCAGTCTGGCGGTTTAAGTAGTAAAATTCCCTGAACAGATCAACCGTGGGCTCTTCTTAAAGGTAGGCTTCACAGAATACTTGAAAGTTGCAAATATTAGACATGAAGTTGGGTCCAATGTCTTGAGGATGAAGTTGGAGGAAATGAAGGACGTCACGAATTTTTTTGAGCCGGGAGGGCTGAACCCCCGACCCAAGTGATCAGTGAAAACGATTAATTCTCCCTCTTTGGGTTGAGGAGGGACTTCATCACCAGGGGCTCTCCAGTGGATGTCCTCCTTTTTGGCTAAACCGCCGGTGGTGACATGATTGTTCAAATCTGCCTCAGTAATCCGGGATTTGACCCAATTGCAGGAAGTATATGTCTTAGCCATTTCTGGAAAAAGATTATGCCGGTTTATGATCACATGGTTAAGCCGGCTTATGATTCAAGGACAAACGATAATGAAGTGCAATTAGGTATTAAGCCGGAGCATGATATTACAAGCTTACTGAAAAGGTTTTGGCGGCTTAAAAGGGGACTAATGATACCTGGCAGGTTATTATTTTTAAATTAAGCCGTCCATACCACTGTTGAAGGAACAAATCTACGGATGGAAACTGCTAAGTGATGAAAAACAGGTTTCACAGATCGATGTTACAATTTTGGATCTAATGCGCGTCAGGAAATAAAAATATATTCAGAGCTAAATATGGGAGCTTGAGCAGTTCACAAGATCCAGATTGAATCTTCTATGCGAAAGGAGATATTCTGATGATGAAAAAGGAACTATGGCTACTGCCGCACAAGAAAGGTATCAAGTTTGAGTTGAATATCCGTGTTATAGCAAAGAGCAGTGAAGAACGGCGATGAGCTTCCATGGACTCATGTAAACCCTAATGAGATCTACGGAGGGGAGGAGGAAGAACTTACCAAGGTTGTTGAGCGGCAGAGGCGCGCGAGTGGAATCTGGTCCGAACAGGTTGATGCAGCGGTCGTTGACGAAGCAGAGGCGAGGGTCGACGGCGGCGGCGGAGCACGAGTGCTAGGGCATCGCGAGGAAGAAGACAAGACGAAGAGGCCGAGGGGGGAAAGTGAAAGGGACCCCTGGCCCTATTTATAAGGCGAATGGATAAGTGGCAAGCGCGGGAATCGAGGAGGTCAAAAAATGGATCTGTAATTGTCAGACGCCTTGATTTTCGGAGATTTATTAAAAATAAGGAGATACATTAAAGATTTTGGCTCTGTAAAATTAATGGCAGGTGATGTCACGACGAGTTATCATGATTCCAGAGGATGATGTCATGGCGAGTTATAAGTTTCGCGAAGGTAATGAAGGAGGGATTTTTCTAAGTGTTGAAGATTGATGTGAACAGGTTCAAATCAACCTGGGGCCTAATGTTGGGGATATAGTTATTGAGTTAACACGCCCAAGAGGGGCCGGGTTATATTCATGGCGACTCATAAAGACAAAGCCCAGGAAGGAATTGAAGATGGCGGTTCATGAAGATAACTTACGAAGGGCCCAAGGCCCAAAGGCGGCTTAAGGCCCGTAGATGTAAACCGCCATATGTATATAACTTGTATGATAAGGCAATTGTAGTTAAGTCACCGGGCCTGACACGTTTATGAGCCGGCCGGGACTCTGTAAGCCACCGGGCGTCAACCTGAGTATATAAAGGGACGACCCGGTGGCGAGTTAAGGGCAAGAAAGAAGAGATGAGTTAGGTCAAGCGTATTCGCTCCCTGGTAATCAAGACATAAGTAATACCACCTCAACTGGATTAGGCATTTACCTTCACCGCAAGGGGCCGAACCAGTATAAACTCCCTGTGTCCTTTGTCACGTTTTAACCCCTTTAAGCTAATCTCGTTGTGATGGCTCCACGACTAAGTCCTCACAATAGGACATCTGCCATGACAATCCCACGACAACGCCCACGCAAACTCTGCACGTAACATCCACGCCGGTCAATCCCAGCATCCAGCCGCGCCGGTTGCAACATCCTGTTGACGAGAGAGCATGGCGTTGAGTGTTTTGCAGCTCCCTGACTCGAAGGTTGTAGCTCCCGGCCTCGCCAGTTCCAGCAAATTGTCGCGCTTGGCAGTCCTAGCAAAACCAGCTCCCGGTCACAGCTTCGCCAATGCCGGTTCCAGCATCGCCACATGAAGGTTGAAAACACGTGAAAGGATATGGAAGGAAGCGACGCGGGCGGTGTGGGTGGGCCCCAACTGAACACGTGGCTGCGTAGGGGGAACTGCGACCGGCGCAAGCCCTAGCCGGTTGCCCAATTAGAATCATTTACCATTTCATAAACCAAAAAATTAGGGAAAAGAATTTCTTCCAAAAGGTGACCCTAGGAAAGCAGTCACCTCTGGCCCTGGCTCACCGGCCACCACGTGACAGACAGAACGCTCCTCCCCTCCCCTCTTGAGCCTCCGAGTTTGGCTTCTCCCACACGCTCGTCTTCTCTCCTCTCCCCCCTCCCCTGCGTGAGAGCGTCGCGTCCAAACCCTCCTTCCCCGGCGCCCGCCATGGCGAGGCCGCAGCAGGAGGCGATCGACACCTTCATCAGCATCACCGGCGCCGACGAGGCCGTCGCCATCCGCAAGCTCCAGGTATCGCCCAAGCCCCCTCCCCTCCTCTTCCTGCCCAGTTTTTTGGTTCAGGCGCCCGCCCAATCTAGCGCAATCGGCTGGGCTCGCGCGGCGGATTTGGTCGCGCCGGGTATGGATCGCTCGGTGCTAGGTTTTAGTTCACTTGTTTGGGCCGGGGAAGGGGTCTGCGCGTGGTGGGTTGAGGTGGCCCGATTTGTTGGCGAATCCCTGCGTCGCTGTTCTGCTAGTGCAGTTATGGAATAGGATTACCTCAGCAGTCTCGTGGCTTGTCTTTGTCCCCTTGCCGCCTTCCTTTACTCAAAGCAGTATGGTTTTGGTAAGAGCCCAATTTGGTCACATAACCCCCGATTTGCAGTTACTACTCGAGACGAATTGTTTGGCGGTCTCTTAGTTGGAATATGGTGCGGGGTTCACTAATAATCTAAAAAAAACCCAGAATTGCTTGGCTCATCTGGATGGTAGGCTTGTAGATTTAGTGGATTTCCCCCTGTACTTGTTCGTCTAGGTTCAGGAATTTGAATTTGACAAGCAGGTAGCTTTACAAACTTGAGACACTTATTTTGGGACGGAGGGAGTACTACATTGTAATTTCCTAGTTGCCCTGTTGACTATGTTTGGTCTCATCCAGTTGTGCTAGACTTGATATTTCCAAAGTTTAACTTAGAGCACACATACCAGTTGGGGTACCATGTTATCTTCAAATGGTCATCTTATTTCTGAAATCACCCTGTGAATGCGTGTGGTTCGCAAATCTTCTAGGGCATCGCCTCCAAATTGATTGTTCAAGTGCAACATTCTGTTGCCGCGAAAAGAAAGTGCATTATTCTACCATCGATGTCATCTATATATTTAACCAGTGGTTTTTTGATAAATGGCACACAGGAACATGCTGGTGACCTCAATCAGGCAGTCAATGCACACTTCACTGAAGGAGATAGCACAGTGTACGTATTTCAATTTTTCCAGCACATTTTCTTCAGATAATTCCAAAGCACTTTTGGTTTGCAAATTTTGCTTGTTATTTTGGTTTTCTGAACTTTCCCTCCAATATCCCTATAAATTGCTTATTGGTTGTAAAGAGCTACACATGATTAATATGGATAGCCTCTATCAAAGTTTAAACCACCAATTACTTGCTCTATGTGCATTTAGCTAAAGTGACAAGTAAACTGGATCAGAGGCAGAACAATTACCTTCCAGATACCATGTTGCACTAGGGCAGATAATTGATGTGTTTCTGTTTTTCAGGAACGCAATCAATCAAAGTATTCCACCTGTTAATCATGATGATATGGAGCTGGACGGACCACTTGATAACACATTTCAAAGACCGTTGTTCCCTGAAGCTCTGCACGACCCTTTTGCACTAATGGATCCAAATTTCCAGCAAATGTTTTTTGATAGTGTTGGTTCTGCTGGTACTCCCAATCGTGATGCACAAGGTCCGCACCCTAGAGAGACATCTAATGAAGTTAATGAGAACAGCATTCAAATGGGTCCTTCTGGTCAAGCTTCTGTTGTTGAGAATGTCACTGGACACGGGTCTTCATATGGACCAGAAGTTCGTGAGACTATCATAATTGATGATGACGATGAGGAGTTGTCATCTGGGCTGTCTTCTCAGCGTGCTAGTATCCGTAGCAATGCACCGCAGCCAAATCCTCTGCCAACTGCTCCTCCACTAGTTCATGTCACAGACAATGACATAGAAGAGGAAATGATTCGGGCTGCAATTGAAGCTTCAAAAAGAGAGGCTGAAGAACTGGCAAACGTAAGCTGTTCTCTTTCTCTGTCTCTGTCTCTACCCACAGGGATAGGTTAGGATGAGCTTGATGAGTCTTGCTTTACCTTAATTTTAAATAAATATCAGGCAGCAGAGCAAGAACGGACTCGACATATTGGTGGAATAAACTTGGAAGATCATTTATCTGATGAAGACATGGAAATTGCAGCTGGAACAGTGAGAAGGTGAATATTAACTTGTACCCTCTTGCTCTTCATCCTTAGGTTACCTTACTGCGGTAGGCTAATAGAAATTTATCTATTTTACGTTTTCTTCCTATTTGGAGGCAAGAATTAGGTACAGGGAGGGGTGGAACAACTATGCAACCAGCAGATGAAGAGAGCTCAGATGAGGAGACCGATGATGTTGAAGAAGAGCCATTAGTTAGACGTCGTTCTAGGCGCATCCCTGCTGGAGACACAGAGTCGACGGAACCTGTTCTTCCAGGTGATAGTCCTCCCTCAAGTTCGCAGCCTCAAAACCATGATCGCCAGTATAACAGAACTGATTTCCCATCGGAGGTATTGCAGCCTTGATCTGTACCTTAATACTAAGCACTTAACGGTATTATTCATTGTCATTGCTCACAATTCTTCTTCTGGAAAAGTGGGGTGGCATTTCTTCTGAGGAACATGATGAAGCTGTTATGCTTGAGGCTGCAATGTTTGGTGGAATTCCTGAAGCACCAACATATCCATTATCTCATGCGAGCTCGAGTCATTATCCCCAAGTAGTGCACTCTCCACCACCAGAATTGACTGAACAACGGTTATTACGAGAGCAGCAGGTTTGGAGTTGAAGCCTTATGCATTGTTGCTAAATGCAAAAAATATTTGATGGTAACTTCCAGAATGTTTTATTACAGGATGATGAGTACCTTGCATCGCTCCAAGCTGATCAAGAAAAGGAGATGAAGACTCTACAAGAAGCTGAGCTCAGACTGCTGGAAGAAACTGCTGCAAGAGAAGCTGCTCTTGAGAAACAAAGGCAAGAGGAGGAGGAACAGCGTAAAATGCAACTTGAGAAAGAGGTACCTTTCTGTTACAGTTAATTCGAAATACAATTGGATGATAATTAACAGTCTTTCCAGTATGTGAATGGTAGATAACTACTCCCTTCATCCCAAAATAAGTGTCTCAACTTTAGTACAAAGTTGTACAAAGTTGAGACACCTATTTTGGGACGGAGGGAGTAGATCACTACAGTGATCAGATGAAACTTATTTTACTTGAAAAAACTCTAGTGTTTAAGTTTATGTTATGTTACAGACTCACAGTGGCCTTATTATAGGTTTGGTTGCCTGTAGATATGATGTGGCAATAGTATCTTTCAAGAAAGATTTGGCTATGTTTGGTCGATAGCTGGACTTTTCTAGACTTTTCGTGCTGAACTATGACAAGCCACAAAAGGCATGGCGAGAATTGGTCGCCGCAACCATGGCAAGATTTGGCAAAACGAGTCTATGATAGCTGGGGCTGGTTGCTAAGAAAGTGTAGCATGCCACAGCTGTGGCAGCGAAACAAACATTAACCACAAACAGCTGACACACCCTTGGCAAAGTTTGGCAAACTGTAGCTATATGAACTAAACATATCCAATAGGATAACTAAGCTCTTTGCTTCTGTTGTTCCATGCTTGATATTTGTAACTATTTATCATAAGTTCATTACCTGGCGTTGTTGGGGATCTGCCAGTTATGCTGTTTCTGATGTTTTATGTAAACAGGAGCTTGAGTCCAATCTTGCCGCCAAAGAAGCATCATTGCCATTGGAGCCACCTTCAGACAAGGAAGGTGTTATAACACTTGTAGTTCGCATGCCTGACGGTAGTCGACAGGGGCGTCGCTTTTTAAAATCTGATAAATTCAAGGTAAGCTGCTTTTGAACTGAAATAAAAAAACGGCTTTTGACCTGCCAGATTCCAGAAAAGAGGGGTTCATTTATACTTGCCTCTTGCCACTAATACATGCTTCTGACATGCTGGTTTGCTTGCAGTCCCTTTTTGATTTCTTAGACGTTGGCAGGACTTGCAAGCCAGAAACCTACAGACTGGTAATTCTCTAGTGTTATATTTTTCTTATTTTATAATATTTCATATGCATACTCCCATGTAGAGGAAATTGTCTTAATAAAAATGAGTGCAACCTAGTGTTTTTCCTTATTGATTGGTATGTCAGGCACTAGCAGTCACGTGCGTGATAATATATAGTTTCCTGAGCTACCCAAACCAATAGTGGGTTCGGCCCTGTCTTTTTGCTGGGCTTGTTGTGTTGTCGGCAAGAGTGGGCTTGGCCCTATGTTCTGGTTTTTGCCTGGTTGTCCGCAGTTAACGCGACAACCTTTTTCCTAATTAATGGAATAGGCAAAGCTTTTGCCTCGTTTCAAATAAAATGAGATAATGGGTTCATATGATCCCAAGAGCAGATTAGTTTTGCTTGCTGTGTACTTTGTTGAATTTTCTCAATCCAGCGTCTGCGTAGTTTAGCATCCTATTTTCTTGAGGTAACCTGCTAGTATTCCTTTACCTATGCGTGAAGGTAGTTTTATATAAGTTTTTGTAGCATTTGGATTACTATAATTATGCCTGAATCATGTGGCTCTCTAGGGAGGAGAAGCATTTACAGATTACCAAATTCATTCTTGAGCTTTGGGATGACTTTGGTGTCTTTGTGTTCATATAATTAACACATTCTATGGATCACTAGAAAATGGGATATTCTTAGGTCTCATAATGAACATTTCAAGTTACATGGTGCGGCAGACTAGCAGGACTATGCAAATTTTGCACTCATTGAGAAATTTTAGAAGCAAGAGAAAGGATTGACAGTGATTGTAGGAGGATGTATATGTGCCGTGCCAACAAGTTTTATGCTTCCGTAACTTCATGCTCACTGTTGAGTACATTGTACATCAAGCTCCGGTCATAGTAGCTAACACCAGATAGTGCTATTTGCTGCTCTGGCTGCTATGTGCTGTCAGGGGAGATCATTCTTTCTGCAGTGCAGACTGCAGATGGAGCATTGCTTCTCTGGCACTGTTCGTGTTGGTGCAGTGTCTCTAATTTCCTTTTTGAGGACATATGTTTGACCCAAGCAATGTTGAAAGTTATATTGTGCTTTTTCTGCCAGTTGATTGTAGTATCGGTAGTGCATATTTCATCCATTGAAATATTGTAGTTGACCGCACTGAGCAGCATTTGGGAAACCATTTGGACCCGGTGGTACTATGATTTTCCCCCTGTTCCTTGGCATTTTATCAGTTCATCTGTTCCATAGACCATATATGCCCGCCTTTTTACTCTCGATATATTCAAGTATATCTAGTGGGAATAACACAAAGAAAATAGGTACTCCCTCTGTCTCAAAATGCAAGACGTTTTTTAAACAGAGGGAGTAGCTTGCAAGTTACAACTAGTTATCATCAGCTTTTCATACACACAAACAAAGTTAAATTAGCTGTTCAAATGTAACTTCAACTGTGGAAATATTGCAACTTTTAATTTGTTTTCATTTAGTTTTTGTGGGTGTCGGTTTTACATTGCTCTCTGTATTTTAGCATTAAACTGCTCGACTCTTACTGCCATCCGGTCTCATATTTACCGTGTGTATCTTGCAGGTAAGGACATACCCCAGGCGTGCTTTTACCACTGCTGACGGCGACCAATCATTTACTGATCTCGGGTTAACAAGCAAGCAGGAAGCCTTATTTATAGAGCAGATTACTGATTAGGGGAAAAGACTCAGCGACACCTAGGGATACCATCTGAGACTGAGTTGGGGTTTTACATGTCTATACTTGCATATGGCTTTTACTAGGGAATCTAAAATTGGTCTGTGTTCTTTTGCGATGTGGAACGGTTCGCATCACTTTATTAGTCTTATATGTAGGGTATAAAACAGTGACCAGCAACGGATTCAGGATATTTGGTTATGAATGCGCGCTAGCGCAGTGATAGTCATTGTTCGTTTCAGAGGAGCGAAAGATGCCTTGGTTTTATTGTGGGTTCATTATGTGTTCGTGTCTGGAAGGGCCGTCGGTGCAAATTGGTTCCATTATTATTAAATCTGATCTTTAACAGAGGCCAACAGACATGAGAGCCTCTAATGGCCACAGGGGATCGATCTAGACGAACCGGACGGCTACTAGGCACTGCTACTACTACTACTCAAGATGGTTGCTCCGACCATCGAACTCTTATTCATCGTCGTCTTCTTCAGTTCTTCCTCTTCTTGCATGGAACCAGGTAGCGAGCGATCACTCTGCAGCGGCAGCAGTCAAAGGAGAAAACAACCGGGAGTCCGTCAGTTCAGCTAGATAGATATTCAGGCAAAAAGAACGAACGCAGCGCATGGATGAGTGAGCGTGGAGTGTTTTGGAGGGGGTCTTACGGCAGGAGACGTGCGGGAGGCCGCACTTGGCGGGGAGGCTGTTGATGATGTCGATGGCGCCGCAGGCGCAGTCGCGGGACACGGACCCCAGCGCGGAGCAGCACTCCGGCCCGGGCGCCGGGAGCGCCTGCCCCGGCAGCGGCGGCACGCTGTACCGCGCGCACGGGGCCAGCTGGCTCAGCTGCGCGCCGCAGGTGCCCAGCGGCGGCTGCGCCTCAGCCGCGCCGCCCAGCGTGATGAGCAGCACCAGCACGAGGAGGGCCGCCAGGGCGCGCGGCTGCGGCAGCTGGGCCGTGGTCACCGCCATCGTCGTCGTCGCCGACTCGGTGCGCGCGCTGCTAGCTTGAGCGTTCGTGTGTGTGCGTGTGGTTTGCGGCGCGGTGTGGTGGTGGTGGTGGTGGTGCTGCCGGAGGGCGTGATTTTATAGGCGCGGCGACGGAGGTGGGAGGGTGGGGAGTCTTGCGTTGCTCACCTACGCTACGCACGCAGCGGTGCTCCCATCGGCGCCGGGCGGGAGGAGGAGCGGGGCACGGCAAGCGTGTGAGGCCGACCCAACCCAACGAACGACCGTCGCATGCGAGGCGAGCGGCTAGGGAGATGAGCCGCCGCTAGCATGCACAGCAGCTATATCTTGCTTACAGCGAGTTATACGATACGCTCGCCAAAGGCTTTCTCCTCTGCGCTACGTGTATTTGGGGGCGGCCTATTTTCTCAGTTCGTTCACTCGTTCTGGTTTTCTTCGGGTCTTTCTTCATTTTCGTTTCTTTTTTCTGCTTCCTTCAGTTTTCTTGGTTTCGCTTTTTGCGAATAATCTTCACTTTTCTTTGTTTCGCCACTGTCTCTTTTTTGGGGGGTTTTCTGTTTGACTTTGTTTTTTATTGGTTCTCTTCATTTCTTTCTTGGTTTTAACTGATTTTTTTCTTCCTTTTTTTTCTTTCCTGCCTTTCTATGTTTCTTTTTTTCACTAGGGCTTTCTCCGTTTTCCCTATTTTCTTTTCTTTTTCTTTTCAGTTTCCATTGTTTTTTCCTATTTTACCTTTTTCTTTATTTTCCAATACATGCCTACATTTTCCATACGCATTGTAGATTTCTCGTATCCATCAAGCACATTTTTAACACACGTTTAGCATTTTTTTTCAGAAATATATTTTGATGTCCATTTATTTTCGTACACATTGTACATTTTTGCTATACGTCAAGATCTTTTCTTTAAAACACGTTTAATTGGGGCGGCCTATTTTCTCAGTTTGTTCGCTCGCTCTGGTTTTCTTCGGGTCTTTCTTCATTTTCGTTTCTTTTTTCTGTCTCCTTCAGTTTTCTTGGTTTCGTTTTTTGCAAATATTCTTCACTTTTCTTTGTTTCGCCACTATCTCTTTTTTGTTTTTTTTCTGTTTTTTTTTCTGTTTTCTTTGTTTTTTATTGGTTCTCTTCATTTCTTTCTCGGTTTTAGCAGATTTCTTCCTTTTTTCCCCGTTTTCTCCGTTTTTCCTATTTTCTTTTCCTTTTTCTCTTCAGTTTTCTTTGTTTTTCCTACTTTACTTTTTTCTTTATTTTTCAATGCATATCTACATTTTCCTTACACATTGTAGATTTCTCGTATACATCAATAACATTTTAAACACACGTTTAGCGTTTAAAAAAATTGTTTTCAGATATATATTTTGATATCCATTTATTTTCGTACACATTGTATATTTTTGCTATACGTCAAGAGTTTTTCTTTAAAACACGTTTAGTTTTTTAAAATACATGATCAATACTTTTTTTCAAGTATATGTTTTGATTCTAAGTTTTCGTACACAATGTACATTTTTGGTATACAACAAAAACATTTTTTATACATGTTGATCATTTTTCATATATATGTATATATGATTAACATTTTTCAAATATATGTTTTGATGTATAATTTTTTTCCTAAACATCGTACACTATATCCGAAACATTTTTATAAATGTTTAACATTTTTTAGTACACACAAAAATTTTCGTTCAATAAATCTTCTAGTTTTTCTTCTTTGTTGATCCGCCATGTAAGCTTGGAGAACAATAGAGTTGCTGGTCAATTTGCTAAGTTAGCTTACATATTGCATATTTGAGAAGTTTATCTTGATAAGAGCCCTGTCTTTCTAGTTGACAGCCATGTGGCTGATTGTAACTGGTCGCTGTTAAGTACTAAAGGGAGAATATCATACGAAAACCATCATTCAGTGGAAACCGGTGAAAACCACGAGAAATAGATGTTTTGAAGTTTGAAAAAAATTTGAAAAAAATACAGGATGTTAAGAGGATGATGTTTTATTGCCAAACAAAATTTCAAGTTGAAACACATTACGTGATGTGAGCTATGAAACAGACAAAATCAATGTTGAATAGTTCTGAATAGTAATGCCACTATTCAGGGCTAAATTTGTCTTTCTCACATCTCGCAATGTGTTTCAATTGAAATTTTACATGGCAATAAAACAACACCCTCTTAACATCTTGAAATTTTTTCAGATTTTTTTAAAACTTTAAAATGTGGTTTTCACGAAGTTTTCATTGAATATTGGTTTCTGTAAAATATTCTCCCAGTAATAAAATTCCCAGACTTCGATGGAAACCTTTTTTTAATATATGCTTTGATGTCTATTTTTTATACACATCATACAATTTTCTTATACACCCTAAAGTTTTACTTATACATGTTTAACATTTTTTAAATACAAGATTTTTTTTCAAATAAAGGTTTCCATGTCTATTGTTTTCGGACGCATTGTATATTTTTGGCATACATTTTTTTCCTTTTTAGGTTTAACATTTCATATACATGATTAGCAATTTTGAAATATAAGTTTTGATGTGTACTTTTCGTACACATAATATACTTTCTATATATCTGAAGCATTTTTCATACATGTTTACATTTTTAGTACGCACTTAATATTTTAAAACTACTTGATTAAAATTATTTAGACAAAATATTTTGATTTCTCTTGTTTTCATACACATTTTACATTTTTGGTATACATCTAAAACATTATTTATACAGGTTTCACACCTTTCACTTACAGGATTAATAGTTTTTCAAATACTATATTTTTATATCGGTTTAATAATTTTTGTTTTTTTCCAGCAAAAAAAGTACTATATTTTTTATACGTACTTTTTTTTCGTACAAATCATGCATTTTTCTGGTACCATTGGAAAAATAATTATACATGTTTAACATTTTTTTGAATTAGACGCACATTTTTGTATATTGTATAAAAGTTTATTTTCAAAATTCCATGTACGTGTTTTTGAAAGACGTGATCATTTTCTAAATGTCTTAAAACATTTTTTGCAAGCTATCAACATTTTTTTAAATTATACTAAAAAACGATTACACACGTTAACATTTTCAAAATCTTGATTTATTTTCTGAAGAAAATTATGTTTTAGAATATATGTGTTGAAAAAATGAAGAAACATGAAAAAAAAGGATTAACCTGAAAGTTGGGCCGGCGCATTACTTGCGGCTGGGAGGGCGCTCCTTCAGCGATACCGAGGCGAGCCCGACTTTGAATGTTGACAAGGAAAAACGTCAAACAAAATTCTACTTCTCATTGCATACTAATTCTTCA
This sequence comes from Aegilops bicornis, assembly GCA_021605145.1. Classification (NCBI taxonomy): domain Eukaryota; kingdom Viridiplantae; phylum Streptophyta; class Magnoliopsida; order Poales; family Poaceae; genus Aegilops; species Aegilops bicornis. Next base: position 585,628,508 of record CM038673.1, on the reverse strand, counting down.
GATGTTTTTTTAGAGAAAGGCTCGAGGCGAGCCTGACTTTGAATCAGAAAATCCATTAACTAGTCAAGAGATTACAAGCGACAACTTCCAAAGACTAAGAATGGAGGCAACAAAGGTTGATGAAGAAGCCTCCTGTGGTGGATTCCCCTCCGGCAGAGTGCCGGGACAACCTTCAGATTGGATCTCCTCGGAACAGAAACTTGCGACGACAGGAAAATCCGGAGAGAAATCTTGCGAAGGGTTTTTTGAAGATTGGATGTAAGGGGGTGCTTGTGGCCTGTGGGGCCCCACACCCATGGGGCACGGCCTAGGCCTTGTGGCCCCTCTTGTCTCCCTCTAGTGCTTTGTGGAACTTTGTGCCCCCCAAACAATTAAATCCTTAGAGTTTTTTTACCTCCGTAGATATTGATTTTTTGTAAATAAGAAACATGTAGAAAACAACAAGTGACACTAAATTAAAAAGGTTAGTCTAGGAAAAAAATATAAAATGCTATAAAATTTATGTAATAGTGATATTATAATATAAAATAATCAATAATTGTAGATACGTTTGAGATGTATGATGTATCATTCATTTCTTGTTTATAGGGCTTATCTCAATTTTTTTATAAGTCTAATTATTATTTTGTGTTGCTCATCATCGCATGTTTAGATTTCGAGGTGCATTAAATCGCTGCATGCGAGGATTAATCCTGGTTACAATGAAAGAATTATAGGTAGTACGATGTATGCCAACTAGAGATTTGCCCCGAGGTGGCACACAATTAAATGAGAAAAGAGAGAATTGAGTACCATGATATGATACCGTGTCATATTAAGCAATGTAGTAGTATGTGTCATGAATGACAATAAATGAGGTCATTGTGATACCAAGTTATGATGTTGTCCACCGTGGTAATATCATAGACTAGTATATGATATTTCCATTGTGGTCAAACCTAGAGCATGTCCTATAGACGATGTAGATGATAAAAAACAGTTTTTTTACATCACTACAAGGCAAAGACGATGCTTCAATAGATGATGTAGATGCAAATTATTTTACTCGAGGTAGGGTGTGATGTAAAATGGGGCAGCAAGTGACGCAAATTTGCATCACCTATGCCGCTCGAGAAAAACACGAGTAGTTGCATGCGTAGCCCCAACTGCCGCGCGGAACATTCCTGCCATGCTCCGGATCCTCCACCCGACCAGGGGCGGAGCTAGGATTGGGCCAAGGCCTGGGCCCCAGGTCTGCTACAGTATCGCCACAGTGTTCCTACAGTGCCCATATGCTACAGTCAACGAAGCAAATTTTCCCCACGCCCCGGGCCCAGGCCCCCCCCGGGCCTGGGTCCTGGATCCGCCACTGCACCCGACCACTGCCGTCGGCGATTTTGCCAGACAAGATTGCGACCGCAGCTCATCCGTACTCCCCCCGTGTCCATTGTGACCCGCCGCCAACGATTTCGCCCGACAAGATTGTGATCGCAGCTCATCTGTACTCCCTCGAGCCCACCACGACCCCGCCGCCCCAGCCCCGACACCTCGGATGTCTGCCGGAGGTCCCGCCGCTGCACCAATTTGGATCCGCTGTCACGTAGACTTTCAGCGGATTCGACTGTTGGTCGGAGAACTGGCGTCCGTGATAACTCCCGCAGCTCGTGGCCATCGTCCGGAGTAGAACTTTTGGCCGCCGGAGCTACCATGAGCAGGTGCACAACCGCCGCGACCGAGCCGAGCTGCCTTTGCTTTGGTCAGCGTCACCGGTGCCGCGTTGCTGAAATTATGGGTAGCCCCCAACCAGCACATGTCAAAAAGGCGAGGAGAGGCCTTTCTGTCCGGCGTGGCTACCATCTTCGCTCTGACAAGCGGCCGCCCATTCATCATCCTCGCGCACAAGGTGTTCGACAAAAATTACAGAAGGTAAAAGATATCGCTAACTTATTTTACATCACCTATTGGAGCACTAGTGCTCTGTTTCACACCATGTGTTGGTGTTGGAGGTTCTTGGTGATGTAATAAATTACTTTTTGGTGATGTTTTCACTAGTAGAAAACAGGGCATTGATTCGGCCCTCGTAATACCATTAATCCCGGTTCGCTCACGAACCGGGACCAAAGGAGGCAACTGTCCCGGTTCGTGAGCCCAGGGGGCCGGCCGGGCCACGTGGGCCATTGGTCCCGGTTCGTCTGGACCTTTTGGTCCCGGTTGGTGGGACGAACCGGGACCAATGGGCCTCGCTCCTGGCCCACCATTATTGGTCCCGGTTGGTGGCTTGAACCGGGACACAGGCTGCCATTTAGTCCCGGTTCATGCCATGAACCGGGACCAATGAGGTGCCTATATATACCCCTCGCTCGCGAGCAGAGCACTCCAGTGCTCTGTTTTTCTCTGGCCAGCGAGGGGAGGGCTTCGTGGTGCTCTAGCTCACCTCCTATGCACATGAGGTGTTCGATGAAATGCCCGAGCCACACTAGTTAAGCTTTCTCCTCTCGAAGCTCTACCTCAAAGCTCCATTTTCCTCGAGATTTGTCTAGGTTTAGCGGCCTGTCACGTCCCATTCCCGTCTTCACCGCCGTCGATCTCCCGCGCCGATCTCGTCGCCGGCACCACCGTGGTGAGCCTCTTGTTCTTATCTTCTTTCTGAAAGAATTTTTTTTTCTTACTTTAGATAGATACTTGTCTAATTTTCTTACTATTTTATTGCTTGTTATTATATAGTGCGATGGTTTTGGTATCCGCCCCCGTCGGCCCTCGTCCTGTCTATGATTCGGATGTGGTATATATTATCTTTATAACTATTGGTTCATTTATTGTTTATGAAAATTATGCCGACCAACGTGACATAGATTTTATTTATCTAGGAGGTATGTGAACCGGAAATTCCAACCGACCCTATTGTCGAGAGGTTAAATTTAGTTGAAGAAGAAAACAATTTCTTGAAGGAAAAAATAAAAAATGAGGAGGAGAAGATGATATTGGAGTTGCATGTTGCGGATGTAAATGCGATGATCACAAGATCGAGATGGATGCAATGCGCTTGAAGATTAGAAAGATTAGAAAATATGCCATTCATACCAAGGCTTGGTATCATTATGCCGTTGGATCAATTGTTACCTTGGTTGCGATTATGATCGCATTTGTTTTCGCATTGAAATGTTTTACATAGTTTCAATGCATGGTTTAATTAATTAGATTCTCTGGAGAGCTATATGTTGTTAGATGAGAACTATGTATGTACTTTGGTTTTAATGTGATGATGAACTTCTATTAATTTGGTCACTTAATTATCTACTCATGATGTTCGGTAATGGTTTTTGACACACTTAATTATATATAATGCACGCAGATGAACCGGCAATGGATGTACGGTGAAAGACACACCTCCTAGTACATTAAGGGCGTGCATGATTTTCTCGAAGTGGCTGAGGCAAACAAGCAGAATGATTTTATGTGTTGTCCATGCCCTAAATGTGGGAATACGAAGTCTTACTCTGACCGGAAAATCCTTCACACCCACCTGCTTTACAAGGGTTTCATGCCACACTATAATGTTTGGATGAGGCACGGAGAAATAGGGGTTATGATGGAAGACGGCGAAGAAGAAGAGGACGATGACAACTATGTGCCCCCTAATACGGTAATGCTGCAACGGGGAAGTCATGAAGATCAAGAGGAACCGAACGATGTGCCCAATGATGCTTTAGCACGGTGGAAGCTGCTGAAGATCAAGAGGAACCAGGCGATGTGCCCGATGATGATGATCTCCACCGGGTTATTGTTGATGCAAGGACGCAATGCGAAAGTCAAAAGGAGAAGCTGAAGTTCGATCGCATGTTAGAGGATCACAAAAAGGGTTGTACCCCAATTGTGAAGATGGCAACACAAAGCTCGATCACCGTCTTTGGAATTGCTGCGATGGAAGGCGAGAGAATGTCAGGCTCGACAAAGGATTTGAGAAGCTACGAAAATATTGAAGAAGAAGCTTCCAAAGGATAACGAATTGCCCGACAGTATATACGCAGCAAAGAAGGTCATATGCCCTCTAGGATTGGAGGTGCAGAAGATACATGCATGCCCTAATGACTGCATCCTCTACCGCGGTGCGTACAAGGATCTGAACGCATGCCCGGTATGTGATGCATCGCGGTATAAGATCAGACGAGATGACCCTGGTGATGTTGACAACGAGCCCCCCAGGAAGAGGGTTCCTGCGAAGGTGATGTGGTATGCTCCTATAATACCACAGTTAAAACGTCTGTTCAGAAACGAAGAGCATGCCAAGTTGATGCGATGGCACAGTGAGGACCGTAAGAAAGATGGAAAGTTGAGAGCACCCGCTGACGGGTCGCAGTGGAGAAAAATCATGAGAAAGTACTGGGCTGAGTTTGCAAGTGACCCAAGGAACGTACGGTTTGGTTTAAGCGCGGATGGCATTAATCCTTTCGGGGAGCAGAGCAGTAATCACAGCACCTGGCCCGTGACTCTATGTATGTATAACCTTCCTCCTTGGATGTGTATGAAGCGGAAGTTCATTATGATGCTAGTTCTCATCCAAGGCCCTAAGCAACCCGGCAACGACATTGATGTGTACCTAAGGCCACTAGTTGAAGAACTTTTACAGCTGTGTAATGGAAATGGTGTACGTACGTGGGATGAGCACAAACAGGAGGAATTTAACCTGCACGCGTTGCTGTCTGTACGCATGGCGGAATTTAACAGGAGGACAGACAAACAAGGGATACCACGCATGCACGCATTGTTTAGATGATACTGAAAGTATATACCTGGACAAATGCAGGAAGAATGTGTACCTGGGCCATCGTCGATTTCTTCCGACCAACCATCAATGTCGAAAGAAAGTCAAGCATTTCAAAGGCGAGGCAGATCACCGGAAGAAGCCCGCCATGCGTACCGGTGATCACGTATTTGCTATGGTCAATGATTTACATGTAATCTTTGGAAAGGGTCCTGGCGGACTAGCTGTTCCGAATGACGCTGAGGGACACGCACCCATGTGGAAGAAGAAATCTATATTTTGGGACCTACCCTACTGGAAAGACCTAGAGGTCCGCTCTTCAATCGACGTGATGCACGTGATGAAGAACCTTTGCGTGAACCTGCTAGGCTTCTTGGGCGTGTATGGGAAGACAAAAGATACACCTGAGGCACGGGAGGACCTGCAATGTTTGCACGAAAAGACGGCATGCCTCCGAAGCAGTATGAAGGTCCTACCAGCTATGCTCTTACGAAAGAAGAGAAAGAAATCTTCTTTGAATGCCTGCTCAGTATGAAGGTCCCAACTGGCTTCTCGTCGAATATAAAGGGAATAATAAATATGCTAGAGAAAAGTTCCGTAACCTAAAGTCTCATGACTGCCACGTGATTTTGACGCAACTGCTTCCGGTTGCATTGAGGGGGCTTCTATCGGAAAACGTCCGATTAGCCATTGTGAAGCTATGTGCATTCCTCAATGCAATCTCTCAGAAGGTGATCAATCCATAAATCACACCAAGGCTAAGGAGTGATGTGGCGCAATGTCTTGTCAGTTTCGAGCTGGTGTTCCCACCATCCTTCTTCAATATCATGACGCACGTCCTAGTTCATCTAGTCGACGAGATAGTCATTCTGGGGCCCGTATTTCTACACAATATGTTCCCCTTTGAGAGGTTCATGGGAGTCCTAAAGAAATATATCCGTAACCACGCTAGGCCAGAAGGAAGCATCTCCATGGGCCATCAAATAGAGGATGTCATTGGGTTTTGTGTTGACTTCATTCCTGGCCTTAAGAAGATAGGTCTCCCTAAATCACGGTATGCGGGGAGACTGACTGGAAAAGGCACGCTTGGAGGGGACTCAATAATATGCAGGGACGGATATTCTTGGTCTCAAGCACACTACACAGTTCCACAGAACTCTACCTTGGTGACCCCGTATGTCGATGAACACAAGAACGATCTGCGCTCCAAACACCCGGAGTAGTCTGACGATCGGATTACATGTGAACACATCAGGACTTTCAGCAGTTGGTTGGAAACACATCTCAGAGGTGACAACACTGTTTGTGATGAGATGTACTTGTTGTCCAGGGGACCATCTTTGACTGTATTGACTTACAAAGGATACGATATAAATGAGAATACATTTTACACGATCGCCCAAGATCAAAAGAGCACCAACCAAAACAGCGGTGTCCGCTTTGATGCAGCAACCGAGAGGGGAAATGACACATATTATGGTTACATAGTGGACATATGGGAACTTGACTACAAACATGATTTTAAGGTCCTTTTGTTTAAGTGCAAATGGGTCAATCATCGGGAGGCGAGTGCAGGTAGACCCACGATGCGGAATGACAACAGTGGATCTGAAAAATCTTGGGTACACTGACGAACCGTTCGTCCTAGCCAATGATGTGGCACAGGTTATCTATGTGAAGGACATGCCTACCAAACCGAGAAAAAGAAAAGATAAAGAAGCGAATACATCATACGATGAGCCAAAGCGCCACATAGTTCTTTCAGGAAAAAGGGACATCATGGCAGTGGAGGGCAAGACAGACATGTCTGAAGATTATGAAAAGTTTCATGAAATTCCTCCCTTCAAAGTCAAGGCTGACCCAAGCATCCTGATAAACGATGAAGATTATCCATGGTTACGGCGCAATAAGCAAATGACACAAGCGAAGAAAAAGTGAAGACTTTCTCCTGCAACTATTATGATGATACCATGCCAACTTTGTAACAGACGAGTATGATACCATTGTCCGTTTTGTACATGCACATGCTATGTGGGTGAAATTATGATACCATGCCAACTTTCAACTTTTTCAGAGTTCATTTGAAATGCTTTTCAATTTCAGGGTCTTATAGCTCAAAAAATCAGTAAATGCATGAAAAATAACAAATGAAGTCAGAAAGGGTTGAAAATTGATGATGTGGCTTTGAATGGTGCATTCTGAACACAGTAAAACTATGAAGTTTAAATAAGTTCAAAAAAATGAAATCCCTTTGTAACAAAATAACAAAATCTGTTTTTGAATAGAATCATAAAACACAATAATATTAAGTAGCAGGAAAAAAAATCACTCCAAAGTCTATTCTAAAACTAATGGCACTAACAGAAAGTTTATAAATTTTCTGACCTAAAAGCAAAAAGAATTAAAAAATAAAGCAAAAAACAAAAGAAAATAAAAATGCAAAAAACTAAACAAAAAATGGAAAAAAAACTATTTTTATAGTAAAGTTAATCACAAACTTGTGATTCGCACAAATTTCAAAGAATTCAAATTTTAACTATTCAAATTTGAAAACTAATGGCACTAACAAAAAGTTTATAATTTTTCTGGCCAAAAAGCAAAAAGAATTAGAAAATAAATCAAAAAACAAAAGAAATTAAATAATGCAAAAAACAAAACAAAAAACTGGAAAAAAATAAAAAAAATTGCCATCTATTGGGCCACCACGGCCTGAATACGACTAGAAACCCAACCATGGGCCAGGATTCAGGCCCGCAGGAGGCCCAGTAGGCCCACAGACAACATAGTGTGAGATTAGGCCCATAAAGCTGCATTTGAGAGGAGCTCGGGAGGGCAGCCGCAGTGGGGCTTATAAACCACTTCGAGCCCCTCTCAACTAGCGAGGTGGGACTACACTTTTGGCCGCGGGCAGCACAAGGCCTTTGGTCCCGGTTGGTGGCACCAACCGGTACTAAAGGTGGCCTTTAGTCCCAGTTGGTGGCACCAACCGGTACCAATGCCCCCCTTTAGTCCCGGTTGGTGCCACCAACTAGGACCAAAGGTCTCTGTTTCCTGCCCTTTGGGCTGCTGAAAAGAGACCTTTGGTCCCGGTTGGTGGCACCAACCGGGACTAAAGGGGGGCATTGGTCCCGGTTGGTGCCACGAACCGGAACCAATGCTCTCGGTATATAAGAAAAGACTTGGCATTTTTAAGATTCATCTCTGCATCAGTTGCCCCGCCCCGACGCTGCCGCCAGGCAGCCGCGCCCGTCGGCGCCCGCCCTCTGCTGCCTCGTCGGCCGCAGCCGCCCTGCCCGAAACGCCGCCGGTGGCCGCCCGACCAGCGCCGCGCGCCCTGCCCGACCACGTCGTCGTCGCCCAGCTGCCCGACCACGCCCGGCCGCGCTGAGCTCGCCTCTGCCTCGACCACGCCGGCCGCGCACCTGAGCTCGCCTCTGCCCCGACCACGCCGGCCGTGCGCCTGAGCTCGCCCTGCCCCGACCACGCCGCCGTCGCCTCTGCCCCTGCCCCGATCCTGCCGCCGTCGCCTCTACCCCGACGCGCGCCATGCCTCTGCCCCTACCCCGACCATGCCGCACCTCTCCTTTGGTTAGGCCGGCCGGCACCGCCCCCTTTCTCCCTGTTTTTTTCACATATGTATGATGTTTTTTTCCTGACTATATGTATATGTGTGAGTATATGTATGTGTGTATATCTGTTTATATGTCCTTTTTTAGATTTTTTGTTTTTTGCATTTTTATAAAAATGTATATATGTATTTATATGTTCTCTGTGTATATATATGTTCATGTATGCAAAAGATAGATTTTTAGAAAAGTTAGGATTTTTTCTGTTCATAGATTTTTTTGGTGATATTAATTATTGTAGAATATGCAAATGTTTGTATATTCATATGAACAAAGCATTAGGCAAAACCTTTACTTTTTTTCTAAATTTTCTATTTGAACATTTAAAAAAAATCAAGCAATACTACTTCATGTATTTTGTCAGAATTTTCTATTGTGCATAGACCGATTTTAGACCACGGGAGCACCCCCCACCCCCCTATCGTTGCAAAAGTTGCTAAGTGATATTAAGAAGGAAGAAGAAGAAAAAGAATGAGAGGAAAAAGGAAAATAAGAAGAGGAAGAAAGGAGAAGAAGAGGAGAGGAAGAAGAGGAGAAATAAATAAGAATAAAAAAAGAAGAAAAAGAAGAGGAGAAGAAGAAAGGAATAGAGGAGAAGAAGATAAAATAGAATATTCTATTTTCTCTTCTTCTCTATTCCTTTCTTCTTCTCCTCTTCTTTTTCTTCTTTTTTTCTTCAATCTTCTCCTCTATTCCTTTCTTTTCTCCTCTTTTTATTTCTTCTTCGTCTTCTTATTTTTTATCGGATATGTCGTTGTCGATATACCCCGTGTCCCGATAACTTCAACACGAGGGGGGGGGGGGGGTTGACCTACCCCCCACCCCGATAACATTATTTTCCCATGTATGTATTTCGTCGTTGTCAATATAACCCCCTCCCGGATAAATTCGACCGTGATAACTTAAACCACGGAGCACCCCGGCCCTCTCGCTCGACCAAAATTCTCGAGGACACCCAAACCCTAGAAAAAAATGATGTCGGTCTCCTACCCCTCCCGCCGCGCCCCTACCCTTGAAGCGTTGCCGAGGCCACCCCAAACCCGGTATAATCTCGGTCTATGTTTGCCACTAATATATCCACCTGCTGTCATGTTTGTGTAGTAATTGCCATGTTGTAATATTTGCAGAAACAATGGAGCACGGACGAGACGAGGAAGCAGAAGAGATGTCGAGGGACATAATCTTAGCCGGAGGTGATATCTTGTCGTATCTTAACGACAATGATGGTCTGGAAGAACAGGGTGAAGAATCAGGCTACGGTGATCGAATAATGGAGGAGGAAAGACAGGATTATGATGGCTCCGGTGACCCAATGCTGGTGCAAGAAGGAGCCCGTGGTGACGGCTCCGGTGACCGAACAGAGTCCGGCCAGGTAAATATATTAGTTAAGCCTATGTTGACTAGCTAATTGATGCATTCATTGTTTTGGTATGTACACATATTAATTAACTCTCGTCTTTCTTCTTTTTTCTAGCCCTCCAGATCGAGCACAACGGGGGTAAAGAGACGAGGCCCGAAGAAAAAGTTGCGCTCAGATGAAAGGTTTGAGATCACAGCAATCGCATGCGACGGCCAACCGATTGAACCCATCCGGACAAAGGAAGCATTTGCTGCTCAGTGCGGGGTTCTTGTTAGGGACAAGATCCCGATCAGCATCCATCAATGGTATAAGCCTAAGAAGGAAGACCCTGAGGTGTCTTATGTCAATGATATGCAGAAAGATGATCTTTGGACTGAGCTGAAGGCAAATTTCACCCTACCGCCAGAGGAGGATTGATACGTCTCCAACGTATCTATAATTTTTGATTGCTCCATGCTATATTATCTACTGTTTTGGGCAATATTGGGCTTTATTATCCACTTTTATATTATTATTGGGACTAACCTATTAACCGGAGGCCCAACCCAGATTTGTTGTTTTATGCCTATTTCAGTGTTTCGAGGAGAAGGAATATCAGACGGAGTCGAAACGGAACGAAATTAATTGGAGAAGTTATTTTTAGAAGGAAAGCCACTGGATAGACTTGGACTCTACGTCTTATGATACAGGAGCTGGCCACGTGGGTGGGGGCGCGCCCCCTGCCTCATGGGGCCCCCGAAGCTCCACCGACGTACCCCCTGCACCCATATATACCTACGTATCGTAAAACTTCCAGAACAGAATATAGATCGGGAGTTCCGCCGCCAAAAGCCTCTGTAGCCACCAAAAACCAATCGGGACCCAGTTCCGGCACCCTGACGGAGGGGGGAACCCTCACCGGTGGCCATCTTCATCATCCCGGCGATCTCCATGACAAAGAGGGAGTAGTTCACCCTCGGGGCTGAGGGTATGTACCGAGCTATGTGTTTGATCTCTCTCTCTCGTGTTCTTGATTTGGCACGATCTTGACGTATCGCAAGCTTTGCTATTATAGTTGGATCTTATGTTTCTTCTCCCCCTCTACTCTCTTGTAATGAATTGAGTTTTCCCCTTGAAGTAATCTTATCGGATTGGTTCTTTAAAGATTTGAAAACACTTGATGTATGTCTTGCGTGGGATAACCGTGGTGACAATGGATTATTCTATTGATCCACTTGATGTATGTTTTGGTGACCAACTTGCGGGTTTCGTGACATTGGGAACCTATGCATAGGGGTTGGCACACGTTTTCGTCGTGATTCTCCTGTAGAAACTTCGGGGCACTCTTTGAGGTTCTATGTGTTGGTTTGAATACATGAATTGAGATTGCGTGATGCATATCGTATAATCATACCCACGGATACTTGAGGTGACAATGGAGTATCTAGGTGACATTAGGGTTTTGGTTGATTTGTGTCTTAAGGTGTTATTCTAGTACGAACTCTAGGGCTGTTTGTGACACTTATAGGAATAGCCCAACGGATTGATTGGAAAGAATAACTTTGAGGTGGTTTCGTACCCTACCATAAGCTCTTCGTTTGTTCTCCGCTATTAGTGACTTTGGAGTGACTCTTTGTTGCATGTTGAGGGATAGTTATGTGATCCAATTATGTGATTCTTGTTGAGAGAACTTGCACTAGTGAAAGTATGAACCCTAGGCCTTGTTTCAACGCATTGCAATACCGTTTACGCTCATTTTTACCACTTGTTACCTTGCTGTTTTTATATTTTCAGATTACAAAAATCCATATCTTCCATCCATATTGCACTTGTATCGCCATCTCTTCGCCGAACTAGTGCACCTATACAATTTACCATTGTATTGGGTGTGTTGGGGACACAAGAGACTCTTTGTTATTTGGTTGCAGGGTTGCTTGAGAGAGACCATCTTCATCCTACGCCTCCTACAGATTGATAAACCTTAGGTCATCCACTTGAGGGAAATTTGCTACTGTCCTACAAACCTGTGCACTTGCAGGCCCAACAACGTCTGCAAGAAGAAGGTTATATAGTAGACATCAAGCTCTTTTCTGGCTCCGTTGCCGGGGAGGCTAGGTAAGCGACACTCACTCACACCCCGTCAACTAAGCTCTTTTCTGGCGCCGTTGCCAGGGAGGTGAGTGCTTGAAGGTATATCTTTAGATCTTGCAATCGAATCTTTTTGTTTCTTGTTTTAGCACTAGTTTAGTTTATAGAATAAAACTACAAAAAAAATGGAATTGAGTTTGCCTCATACACTTCATCTTTTTAATATCTTTCGTGAGTATGATGGAAAGGAAAATTATGCCAAAGTGTTAGAAGAAGAATGCATTAAATTGTTTGGCACTAAATCTTTGAATGATGAGCATGATTGCAATGTTGTTAGTATGAATTCCTTGAATATCCATGATGCTAATGATATGCAAAGCCACAAGCTTGGGGAAGCTATGTTTGATGAAGATGATATTTTTTGTCCCCCAAGCTTTGATGAGCAAATTTACTATGATGAAATCATGCCTCCTATCTATGATGATTATTGTGATGACACGTATGCTTTAAATAATAATTATAACCATGAAATTTGTCATCTTGATCTTAATTTTCAATCACATGATAGTTATTTTGCTGAGTTTGCTCCCACTACTATTGATGAGAATAGATTTGCTTATGTGGAGAGTAGTAACTTTTCTATGCTAGTAGATCATGAAAAGAATGCTTTAGGTGCTGGTTATATTGTTGAATTCATTCATGATGCTACTGAAAATTATTATGTGGGAGGAATATATGCTTGTAGGAATTGCAATAATATCAAGTTTACTCTCTATATGCTTAAAGTTTTGAAGTTATGCTTGTTTTGCCTCCCTATGCTAGTTGATTGTTGTTCCCATAACTTGTTTGCTCACAAAACCCCTATGCATAGGAAGTGGGTTAGAATTAAATGTGCTAGTCATATTCTTCATGATGCTCTCTTTATGTTTCAATTCCTATCTTTTATGTGAGCATAATTGAAATCACCATGCCTAGCTAGGGGCATTAAACGATGGCGCTTGTTGGGAGGCAACCCAATTTTATTTTAGTTTCTTGCTTTTTGCTTCTGTTTAGGAATAAATAATCCATCTAGCTTCTGTTTAGATGTGGTTTTATGTTTTAATTAGTGTTTGTGCCAAGTAGAACCTTTGGGAAGACTTGGGTGAAGTCTTTATGATCATGCTGTAAAAAACACAAACTTTAGCGCTCACGAGATTAGCTTCAACTTTTTACTGGAGAGTGCTATTTAGTTGATTCTTTTTGCAGATGGTTACTAGACAAATTCCTCCGGTCCACCAATTTATTTTAGAATTTTTGGAGTTCCAGAAGTTTGCGTTAGTTACAGATTACTACAGACTGTTCTGTTTTTGACAGATTCTGTTTTCCGTGTGTTGTTTGCTTATTTTGATGAATCTATGGCTAGTAAAATAGTTTATAAACCATAGAGAAGTTGGAATACAGTAAGTTTAACACCAATATACATAAATAATGAGTTCATTACAGTACCTTGAAGTGGTGTTTTGTTTTCTTTCGCTAACGGAGCTTACGATTTTTATGTTAAGTTTTGTGTTGTGAAGTTTTCAAGTTTTGGGTAAAGATTCGATGGACTACGGAATAAGGAGTGGCAAGATCCTAAGCTTGGGGATGCCCAAGGCACCCCAAGGTAATATTCAAGGATAACCAAGCGTCTAAGCTTGGGGATGCCCCGGAAGGCATCCCCTCTTTCGTCTTCGTTCATCGGTAACTTTACTTGGAGTTATATTTTCATTCACCACATGATATGTGTTTTGCTTGGAGTGTAATTTATTTTGTTAGTATTTTCTTGCTGTTAATTATAATAATGTTTTGCATCTCTAGTTCAATAAAAATGTCAAGGATAGCCTTTACCATGCTTATTTTGCAAGTATACATGTTGCTGTTTGAAAACAGAAAGTTTACCGCTGTTGAAAAAATTCCCTAGAAAATTCAGAGAGTGTTATAATGTTGAATATTTTTGCATATTGAGATCTGATAAATTTATTACACTGGGAATTTTAGTTCATAATTTTTGGAGTTAGGGTAGTATGATGAATCTTGCATTCTTTACAGACTGTACTGTTTTGGCAGATGCTGTTATGTTTGCATTGTTTGCATATGTTTGCTTGTTTAATGATTCTATTTGATGATAGGAGTATTAAATATGAAGAGACATTTAGTATTCAATGTTGAATAATAATTTTAGTGATTTGTTACAGTAGAAGATGATAAGGTTTTGCATTGGTTTATACTAACTTATCTCACGAGTTCTTGTTGAGTTTGGTGTGGATGAAGCTTTCGAGATTTAGGAAACCGTGATATGAGAGGAATTAAGGAGACACAAAATCTCAAGCTTGGGGATGCCCAAGGCACCCCAAGATAATATTTTAAGAAGTCTCAAGCATCTAAGCTTGGGGATGCCCCGGTAGGCATCCCACCTTTCTTCTTCAACAACTATCGGTTAGTATCGGTTGAGCCTAAGTTTTTGTTTCTTCACATGAGTTGTGCTATCCTTGTATTGTCATTTTATTTTGTTTTGCTTGCTGTTTGAATACAATACCAAGATCTGAAATTCAGTCTTCACATAGTTGCACAATTATTCGTCTACTCATTGATCTTCACTTATATCTTTTGGAGTAGTTTGTTGTTTGCTCTAGTGCTTCACTTATATCTTTTAGAGCATGGTGGTAGTTGTATTTTGAAGAAATAGATGAACTCTAATGCTTCACTTATATTATTTTTAAGAGTCTTAAATAACATGGTAATTTGCTTAAAATCCTAATATGCTAAGCATACAAGATTTGTAAGCATTCTTATGAGTGTGTTGAATACTAAGAAAAGTTTGATGCTTGATAATTGTTTTAAGATATGAAGATGGTGATATTAGAGTCATGCTAGTTGAGTAGTTGTCGGTGTACTAGAGTAGGGGTACCCTAGTATCCCGAACTTGTGCACGGGCAGTTGCAGCCCTCCGCGGCAAGGCTTACCGGGTGACCGCCAAGGTCCTCCGTGGTTCCTTTGGAGCCATTCAAGAACAAAGTATTTAAGCCAAGGAGACAAGGCCCCGGCAAGAGGAGCTTGCCGGGAAGGCCACCCAAGGCACCTAGGAGACAAGGCCCCGGCAAGAGGAGCTTGCCGGGAAGGCCACCCAAGGCACCTAGGAGACAAGGCCCCGGCAAGAGGAGCTGGCCGGGAAGGCCCGGTGAGCGACAAGCTTCCGGACGCGACCAGACAACAATCATGCAAGGCGCTTGTCATGGCAGACCACCACTCAGCTGCGCTCCAAAGACATCCACTAACGTGTCGCCTGGACCTTTCCAGCGCTACAGTGGCAAGAGGCCGTCTTGCGCCAGCGGAGCGCTGTGGCAAGCGGCGCCGACAAGATTGCCATCGTGGCAAGCGGTGGCGCCCGACGGTCCCTTTCACGCCTTTATTAGGCGGCGTGAGCGGGCATTTAATGCCTTTGTCCCCTGCCGTCGGGGTTAGGTATGGTACACTTTGTACAAGTAGTTCTACCAACCACAACTCCTTTTCCATTTTTACCCTTGTCTACGTTGCCACTGTCGGAGACCCTTGAGCATATAAAAGGAGGCCCATGCATAGCGTAGAGGGGGGTGGAGGGTTCGAAAGGTTCGAAGCCGAGAGAACACTCACGCCGGGTCTCGTTAGCAGCTTGTGTGTCTTTGTAGCACTCAGCGCTCCTGAGCAAGAACTCAATACACTCAGACATGCAGCAGTAGGAGTGTTATCTCTCCGGAGAGCTCCGAAGCTGGGTAAACTGCTCGTGTGCTTCGCCTCGATCTGCTCTTCGTGCGACCTCTGCCCCCCGCCGAACCGAAAGGGGCTCGGTCCGCCGGTCCCATAGGTGTTCGTGGGCCAGATCAGCCTCCCTGACATCTTTTGGCGCGCCAGGTAGGGGGCATCGAGATTGTGTGAACCTGATCCGGAGTCCACACAAGCTAGATCTTCATCCTCTTCATCGACATGCCTCCGAAGAAGATGGCTTCGGCGGCAGATGTTCCGTCCGCGTCGATCGCACCACCACCGTAGCAATCGGTTGGTGTGGTTGACGCTGGCGGAAGAATGGACGCCGACGGGAGCCCACGGTGTTGCCAAGTCCAAGGACAAGGCTGCGCAGACCTCGGCGTCCGTACATGCACCGCTTTGTCTCAGAGGCGCGGGACCGACAACGTCATGGTATCCCTAACGCCATACGCTCGTTGGACCAAGATCGAGCTGGTGGATCTCGGGATGCTCAAGACTAGTATGCATGCCAACATCTTTGGCGCGAAAGCGAGGCGATCGCTGGGCGGGATATCGCTCCTTCTAACATAGTTAGAAGTCCGAGCATATCCGCTCCTCGCGCCGCTCGCCATCGCCACCCACCACTCCAGCAGAAGCTTTGGCGAGAGCTCAACTGCTCTGGATTACCCTCCAACAGCCAACAAGGTCGATGAATGGAGGGCCACCATTCGTAGTCTCATCGGCTTTGCCAGCGGCGACGCCCGCGGCAGCCGAATGCATCGCTGCCGCGCAGGATCGCTTAACACGAGCCGGTGGCGACGAGACCGGTGGGGGTGCAACCACCATGCACTCTCCGCCCCGAAGGCCAAGATCGCCGACTCGCCGGATCCACCTCGACAGCGACTCCACTGCATCATCGGATCCACGAGCTCGTCGCGATCAGCGCCAAGTTCTTTATGAACGACAGCAAGAAGACGCTCGAACTCACATCAAGCGCCGAAGAGAAGCGCGGCGTCAATCCGACCAGCGCGCTGGGCCCTCTGTCGACATGCATGTGCCAGGGGAACCAGGCGACTTGCCGTACGCGGTGGGTTGCCCTGCATTCACTCGTGAGCTGCGGCAAGTCCAGTGGCCCAGCTAGAAGAATATCAAGCCGACGTACGTAGAAATGCAGCGGCAAGACGCATCCGTCGGAGTTCCTCAGCATTTACACCATCGCGGTGCAAGCTACCGGGGGGCGAGACGACAAGATCCTGGACAACTACTTCCCGCTGGTGCTCAAGCCCAATGTCAGATCCTGGCTCATACACTTGTCGGACAACTCCATATCCTCTTGGGCAGATCTATGCCATCAGTTTGTCGGCGCCTTCACAGGCGGCCACAAGCCCCATGGCCAAGAAAGCGACCTTCATCTGCTCGCCCAGAAGGAAGGAGAGCCCCAGCGCAAAGTACATTCAGAGATTCAGCCACAGACAAAGACAACATCCCAGATGTCCACCCCTGCTGTAATCAGCGCGTTCCATCGAGCGTGCGAAACCGCAGGATGCGGGAGGAGATGGCGATGTGCAAGATCGTAGAGGCGTCGATGAGCTATATGCCCTGCCAACAAGTGTGCACGCGTCTTTGAGGAAGGAGGAGACTCCCCGGAGAGAATGTAGAAGCAGGAGGATCTGATAGTGAGGAGACCGCCCCGGCAAAGAAAAACCGGCGGCGGAACAACAGGAAGAAGAAAGGCAAAGATGTGCTAGTTGTTGAGCAGTCCGCAACGGAGGTGGCGCCAAGAAAGCCAAAGCTGGTAGCTCCGGCAAGGAGGTTGCCATCGCACCAACTGCCAGGTCGTGGCGGTCGCCGACAAGCGGGGCGGCTCCAACAAACAAGATCTTGCAAGATCCACCGCACCAAGGGTCATGACATCCAGAGCTGCTAAAAGGTCGAGCAACTTGTCGAGCAGCAGAAGGCTGAATACGAACGACGCGACAAGGAGAAGGCCCAGGAAGGTGCTGGAGGAGCTAGCAAGAAATGTCCCGGCCGAGGAGGACGCCGCGGCAAGGCCAAGCAGCGGCAAGGAGACAGACCTCACCGCGTCCGCGACAAGGATGAAGACGACGACGATGATGAAGACATGGATGATGACGAGACCGATGAGCAGGAGTTCCGAAAGCCACAGAGGTCTGTGCGTTGTGGCGGTGCTTCTCGCATACTTCACACCGCCAGCTCAAGCGGTGGATGCGGGAAGTCAATGCGGCGTAACCATCCGTCGAGTCACGCAAGCCTCGAAATGGTCCGGACGCCTATCATCTTTGATGTTGAGGACCACCCGATCGCGTAATCGCGATCGGGTGCTTGCCGATGTTGGTTTCACCAACTATCCGCAACCTCAAGGTCACTAAGATGCTAGTTGACGGCAGGGCCGGCTTGAACCTGATCTCCTCCGCGGTGCTCCGAAACTCCAGATCCACGATGGCGAGCTCAAGAGACGGCACATTCCAAGGAATCAATCCGGAAGGAGCAAGCGAAGGAAAGATCACGCTGTTGCGGTGACATTTGGCGTGAAGTTGAACTTCAGGATCGAGAGGGTCACTTTTGACGCGTTCGACTTTCCATTGCCTTATAATGGGATACTTGGCCGTCCAAAGACTCGCCAAATTCATGGCAGCCTCTCACTATGCATACAACATGCTCAAGATGCCAGGCCCGATAAGTGTCATCTCCGTCCTCGGCGACAAGAAGGATGCTCTTATCTGCGCCGACAAGATCTACGGAAGCAGCAGTGCGGCAGATTGCAAGCCACTTGCGGCTGAAGCTCCCGGGCGAAGAAGAAGACCAAGTCCGGCAAGAGCTCGATGCCCACTCCGGCAAGCGCACCTCTTGAGTGCTGCGCTACCGTCGAGGACGCACCATCGAGCTCCACCGGCAAGTGTAAGAAGACGATGGCAGCTCCACCAGAGACCAAGAAAGTGTCCGCCAAGGAGGACGGCACTGGTGGTACCTTTACCATCAGTGCCACTCTCGACCCTAAATAGGAAGGCACGCTCGTTGCTTTCACGTGGCGGCGTCGGCGTGTTTGCGTGGCAACCGTCGACATCCCGGTGTTCCTGTGAAAGTAATTGAGCACCATCTTGCCGTTTGTCCTCATCGTGGCCCGTCAAGCGTAAAGTCGTGAAGCGAGCGTTGGGCGCCAAGAATTCATCGCAGAAGAAATCAAGAAATTGGAAGCAGCAGGCCTGGGTAGAGGAGTGCTCAATCATACGTGGTTGTCCAAACCGGTGCGCAAGGCAAACGGGAAATGGAGACTTTGTATCGACTATACCGATGTTAACAAAGCTTGTCCCAAAGACCCATTTACCTTTCCGCTCATCGACCAGTTTGTTGACTACACGGCAGGATGTGACTTGCTTTCATTTCTTGATGCATACTCAGGATATCATCAGATCTTCATGGCAGAAGACGATGAGGAGAAGACCGCATTCATCACCCCATGTGGCACATACTGTTTTGTACGGATGCCCTTCGGGTTAAAAATGCTAGTTCAACATTTGCAAGGGTGGTCCATGACGCTTTTGAGCCGCAAATGCACAGAAATGTGGAAGCCTACATGGATGACATAGTGGTCAAGAGCAAGGACAAGGCGACTCTGATTCAAGATTTAGACGAAACCTTTGCAAATCTGCGCCAAGATCAACCTCAAGCTCAACCCCGAGAAGTGCGTGTTTGGAGTCCCTTCCGCAAGCTTCTCGGGTTCTTTGTGTCTCAAGGGAATTGAAGCCAATCCCGACAAGATCAAGGCCATTGAGCAGATTGAAGCACCAAAGCGCGTCAAGGATGTCTGAAGGCTTGCGGTTGCGTAGCTGCTCTCCGCAGGTTTATCTCTAGGTCTGCTGGTAGCGCCCTGCCATTTTTCAAAATTTTGAAAAAGGCAGGTCCGATGAAATGGACTCGAGCGGAGGCTGCGCTGCAGGACTTAAAGAGATACCTGTCCTCCACTCCAACGCTTGTCGCACCTAAGCCACAAGAGAAGTTGCTGCTATATATAGCGGCAACCAATCAAGTGGTTAGTGCTGCGTTAGTAGCGGAGAGGGAGGCGGATGATGAGCTAGCAACCATGGCGTATGCATCCAAATGACGAGCGGGGGCTTCACCGCAAGCTATGGTCCCGACAAGGATGGATCTGCGCAGACGCATGAGAAGATCTGAGAAAAGAATGGTGCAGCGCCCAGTTTACTTTGTCAGTTCCCTTCTGCAAGGGGCTAGGTCAAGGTACTTTGGTGTGCAGAAATTGCTTTTCGGCCTCCTCATGGCCTCGAGAAAGCTGCGCCATTACTTCCAGGCACATGAGATCACAGTCGTCACTCGTTTTCCGCTGAAGAGGATACTGCAAAATCCAGAGGCAACAGGCAGGATTGTCGAGTGGGCACTGGAACTGTCAAGCTTTGGCCTCAAGTTTGAAAGCACTTCAACTATCCAAAGCAGAGCATTGGCAGAGTTCATAGCAGAATGGACGCCAACACAAGATGAAGAAATTCCAGAAACGAGCATCCCCGTCAAGGAAGCAAGCAAAGAGTGGCTGATGTACTTTGATGGTGCCTTCTCGCTGCAAGGCGCCCGGTCTTTGGCGTGCTACTTGTTGCACCCACCGGAGAGCACCTCAAGTACGTAGTCCGGATGCACTTTCCCAAGGAGCAAGCAACAAACAATCTTGCAGTATGAAGGTTTGCTTGCGGTCTCGAGATCGCAGATGAACCTTGGGATCAAGAAGCTCATTGTCGGGGTGACTCACAACTTGTCATCCGCCAAGTGAACAAGAGTTATCGAGTCCGTTGATGGAAGCTTATGTTGATGAAGTGAGAAAGCTAGAAGAGCACTTTGACGGCCTCTGAGATGGAACATATTCCAAGAGCTCAAAAGCGACATTGCTGATGGCCTGTCGAAGTGCGCCGCACTTAAGTTACCTATGGAACCAGGGATCTTTGTGCTCAAGCTGACTCAACCGTCTGTAACGCCATCAACTGGACAGAGCAAGAAGAGGAAGTTGATTTCTGGTGACTATTTTCCGGCAGAGCTCCCCGAAGCCGCCGCCAAGAAGGTCCCCAAGATCAACACCAACAGTGCTGAGGAGCAGTCTGCTCCGACAAGCCCTAGGGTTTGTTTCATTGAAGCAGACGCTCCCGACAAGTTTTGCTCCGGCAAGCTTGCCGGGGAACGTCAAGCTCCGGCTGAGCCGCAGGTTCTCGCCGTAGAAGCGGATGTTCCCGCAGCAGCAGATGTGCCTTTAGTCCTTGTTGTCGAGCCGCAAGCTCCAGCATGGGCACAGCAGATTGTCCGTTTCCTTCAGACATGAGAACTTCCCGAAGAGCAAGAAGAAGCGGAAAGAGTAGCCCGGCAGTCAAGTATGTACCAGTTTGTCGACAACACACGCATGTAAGAAGACTCAATGGTGTGAAATTGAAGTGTATTCACCGGGAAGACGGACAAAAGCTGTTGGCGGAGATACATGGAGGCATATGTGGTCACCACATTGGCGCTAGAGCACTTGCCGACAAAGCGTTCCGGCAAGGTTTCTTTTGGCCGACAGCCCTCCAGGATGCAACTGCACAAGTAACCAAGTGTGAAGCGTGCCAGTTCCATTCCAAGCAGATACACCAGCCAGCTCAAGCTCTCGGGCGATCCCTTTATCCTGGCCATTTTCGGTCCGGGGCTCGACATCCTCGGCCCCTTTCCCGAAGCTGTCGGGGCTTTGAGTACTTATGCGTTGCAATCGACAAGTTCACAAAGTGGCGGAAGTGGAAGCGATGAGGAAGGTGACAGCACGATCGGCAGTCAAGTTCTTGGTCGATTGTTTGCCGTTTCGGAATCCCTAACAGGATCATCACCGACAACGGCACGCAATTCACGAGCCGCACCTTCATGCAGTACGTCCAAGATCTTAGCGCCAAGGTCTGCTTCGCTTCTGTTGCTCATCCGAGAAGTAACGGTCAAGCGGAGAGGGCAAATGCTGAAGTGCTACGCGGGCTCAAGACCAGAACTTTCGACAGGCTGCACAAGTGCGGAAGAAACTGGATTGAGGAGCTGCCGGTGGTTCTTTGGTCGATCAGGACGACGCTTCATCGAGCCTTGGCCGCACACCTTTCGCTCTAGTATATGGAGCAGAGGCAGTACTCCCCACGGAACTTCGTATACGGGTCACCTCGAGTGCACGCTTATGATGAGCTTGAGCAAGAGCAGCTATGACAAGATGACGCGCTGCTCCTTGAGGAGGACCGTCTTCGTGCTGTCAGACGAGCTGCTCGATACCAGCAAGCTTTGCGCCGCTACCATAGCCGCAAAGTTAATGCCAGAAGTCTCGAGGAAGGCGACCTTGTTCTTCGGCGCGTTCAGTCCGTCAAGAATTCCAACAAGTTGACGCCAAAGTGGGAAGACCCTTACCGGGTGAAACGAGTCACTAGGCCTGGCGCTGTCCGCCTTGAGACCGAAGATGGCATTCCGGTGAGCAACTCCTCGACATTGAGCATCTTCGTAAGTTTTACCCGTAGGGCGCGGTTGCCGAAACCTGTTCTGGCAACCACCTTTTGTACAAGTCTTGCCGATGTTGCATGTAATCCTTTGTACAAAGCCGGGCGCAGACCCCGTGCATAAGTAAAGCTAATGTGTTTCGCACATCTTGTCAATTTCATGATTTCTACTTCTATTTTGCATGCGTTATCTAACACTTTGTGCAGCACCTACCCCCGGTAAGCAATAACGAGCCATAAGGCTCCATATCTTTATTTTCTCTTCTTTCTCTTTCTCAAAGAAAAGAACGTTCCCTCGCCCACAAGTTTGCCGGGGGGAAAGGAGAAGATAATGGTGTGGACCAAGCGTCGCTCAAGGAAGTCTAGCCTTACCGGAAGCAAACGACAAAAAGCTAAGTTGCTAAAGTTTGAGCAATCAGTTTTAAAATTTTTAAGTTATCTTCCTCGAGCGACCGTACTTTGTATGGAAAACCTGTCTTGCGGAGGAACCAACTCGTAGCTAGTTGCGCCTTACTTTGTTTCGAGTCCGCTCAATAACTTAAGTGAGCTGCGACTAGTTGCGACAAGGTTTCTTGTCGGTAGCAACACCGCCAAAGAAGTTGCCGACGTCTCAAGACTTCAACATGCCTGTGCTGCCGACAAGTTCCCTAAAAGCGTAGGGCAAAAACATACAAAGGAAGGAACCAAGTAAAGGAAATAACATAGCAATTACTACCCGAAATAGAGTTATATTACAAGATAGCTTGTCGCAGCTCTAATAGATTGTTCTCATAACATGACCAGCGGCGGCAAGAAAAAGAGAAAGCGGGCGGCCTAATCTACGCGATCGCCCTCAACCCTCTTGATTCCGCTCACCCTGTCCACGATGGGTGCGACAAAGGGTCTTGAGCGCTTCCACATCAAGATCCGTGACAAGGACTTGAGGACATTGGTGAGGTTGAGGCCTGGGTTGCGGAAGGCCACCTTCATCAGCACCTTTTGAAGAGCTCCCGCGCAGATCTGGCGCGACTCCTCGGCCAGTTGCTTTGGGATTTCTTCCCGGAGTCGCTGGAGGGCCGTCACCACGCCCTTGAAGAACAAGCTGAGCTTGGCGCTGGGTCGGAGGTGCTCATCGGAGGAATATCCAAGATCCTCCATCCCAGTGCGCCCACTCCACAGCCGATGGCTGCAGCAACATCCACGAGACCCTCAGTCCAGTGCTCCACATTCTCCCTAAAAGTGTTACAGGCGGCAAGATACTTGCCAAAGAACGCCTCGTCGGCCTTGATCTTCTCCTTCAAGGCCACCTCCTGCTCCCTGGCGCCGTCCAGCGTCTGAGTCAAGGTGGTCAGCTTCAACTCAAGATCTGCATTGGAGTGCTTGGCGGCGCTGAGCTCCTTGCTCCTCTCGGCGAGACGGCCCTACAGCTCGCCAAGAGTGTAGGCGTCCTTCTCGCGCTCATGCTTGAGTGCAGCAAGTTCCTCGCCGTTCTCCTTGAGATTGGCCTCCAACTGCGCTACCTTCGTCTCCAGCTCCTTCTTGGCGGCCTCGGCAGCTGCGGCAGCATCCTTTGCTTCCTTGAGAGCCCCGCCAAATTTTTGCTCGCGCGTGGCAAGATCCTCCTCGTGGCTGTCAAGATTAACCTTCCGCTGCGCCAACTCACCTTCCTGCGCAGACAGCTTCTCGGCAGCAAGCCGCTGTTGCTCTTCAGCTTCAGCCTTCTCGAGGAGGAAGGCTTTGCGCTCTTCGGCGAGTTGCTCCCGCTCCGCTGCCAAGGACCGGAGAGCTTCCTGGTTAAGGCCCCGGAGCTCCTCCGCGCGCTTCCCGATGTCGCTCCGCCTTCGACAAAGCGCTTCCGGGATTCCAAATTTTGGCTTGTCGGGCGCGGTAGAGCGGCAGCTTCCGCGAGCTGCTCCTCCTCGACTTCGCCGCTTCTGCTTCTTGGCGCGTCGACCAGCGTCGATCCAGCGAGGCGAAGCTCTTCATCAAAAGTTTCTCCTTCGGACGGCGCCACAGAGCTCGACGCCCATGGAGCTTGATGAAGACGCCATCGCCGCCTTCAAATAGGCGCTGGCTGGGGCTCTTCGGAGCTCGACAACTGCAGCGGGGGAGGGACCGTCGGTCGGCGTAGCGCCTGGCGCTCCTGCGGCCTCATGGCCATCAGTGCGATCGCCGGACCCCTCACCAGCTTCTGTGGCGGCAGCTTTGGCGGCCTCTTCACCGGCGGGCTCGTCAGCGCCAGCTTCTTCTTCAATGGCAGCGGCGTCGTCAGTATTGTCGCGCGCGTCCTCCTCGCTGGCGACCTCGGTCTCCATTGGCTCTGTGGCGGATGGCGTCTCCGTCGACCAGAAGAGGTAGAAGTACTCCCTCAGCTCCCTCGTGGCGAGCTGGGGGGAAAGATTGCCCGCTCTTTCCGCAGCGCTGCAAGCCGCTGCGCCTCGGCCGACTTCACGGCCTTCCCCTTGTCGGCTTTCGGAGCCATGGCGGAGGTGGTGAGGGAGATTGATGGCGGTGGTGATACTGGTGGCGATGGGGGGCGGAGCGCTGCTCTCTATTCAGCCTTGGCAAGAAGGGGGGAGCAGCGGAGGTTTTTTCGAGATTGGACAGCAACTGGCGAGATGGGCGAACTGCCCCTATTTCCCCTGCTTATAAAGAGGGAGGGAGCGGACGTTCCGCCTTTCCGAATAAAGAAACCACCCACGATCTCTCCAACGACGCCACATTCGACGCATGCCGTTCGTGGAGGGCGTGGTGGGTCTGGGGTAAGTTACGGCGTAACCCAGGCCGCGCGTGCCTGTGCCTTGTTTTGGGCCTGGCCCAGCAGCGCTCGGCACCGTGTGGCCCAGCCCGGGGCTCTGTCGATGTACTAGAGTAGGGGTACCCTAGTATCCCGAACTTGTGCACGGGCAGTTGCAGCCCTCCGCTGCAAGGCTTACGGGTGACCGCCAAGGTCCTCCGTGGTTCCTTTGGAGCCATTCAAGAACAAAGTATTTAAGCCAAGGAGACAAGGCCCGGCAAGAGGAGCTTGCCAGAAGGCCACCATGGCACCTAGGAGACAAGGCCCGGCAAGAGGAGCTTGCCGGAAGGCCACCCAAGGCACCTAGGAGACAAGGCCCCGACAAGAGGAGCTTGCCGGAAGGCCGGTGAGCGACAAGCTTCCGGACGCGACAAGACAACAACCGCGGCAAAGGCGCTTGCGGCAGACCACCACTCTGTACTGCGCTCCAGCACATCCACTAACGTGTCGCCTGGGACCTTTCTGTGCATCGCGTGGCAAGAGGTCAGGCCGAGCGCTGGTGGCAAGCGGCGCCGACAAGATTGCCATCGTGGCAAGCGGTGGCGCCCCACGGTCCTTTACGCCTTTGTTAGGGCGACGTAGACGGGCATTTAATGCCTTTGTCCCCTGCCGTCAGGGTTAGGTATGGTACACTGTACAAGTAGTTGTACCAACCACAACTCCTTTTCCATTTTTACCCTTGTCTACGTTGCCACCTGTCGGAGACCCCTTGAGCATATAAAAGGAGGCCCATGCGCAACGTAGAGGGGGGTGGAGGGGTTCGAAAGGTTCGAAGCCAGAGAACACTCACGCTCGGTCTCGTTAGCAGCTTGTGTGTACTGTAGCACTCAGCGCTCCTGAGCAAGAACTCAATACACTCAGACATGCAGCAGTAGGAGTGTTATCTCCGGAGAGCTCCGAAGCTGGGTAAACTGCTCATGTGCTTCGCCTCGATCTGCTCTTCGTGCGACCTCCGCCCCCCGCCGAACCGAAAGGGGCTCGGTCCGCCGGTCCCATAGGTGTTCGTGGGCCAGATCAGCCTCCCCGATAGTAGTTGTGAATTTAAAGAATACTTGTGTTGAAGTTTGTGATTCCCGTAGCATGCACGTATGGTGAACCGTTATGTGATGAAGTCGGAGCATGATTTATTTATTGATTGTCTTCCTTATGAGTGGCGGTCGGGGACGACGATGGTCTTTTCCTACCAATCTATCCCCCTAGGAGCATGCGCGTAATACTTTGCTTTGATAACTTGTAGATTTTTGCAATAAGTATATGAGTTCTTTATGACTAATGTTGAGTCCATGGATTATACGCACTTTTCTCATCCTTCCACCATTGCTAGCCTCTCTAATACCGCGCACTTTTCGCCGATATCATACACCCACCATATACCTTCCTCAAAACAGCCACCATACCTACCTATCATGGCATTTCCATAGCCATTCCGAGATATATTGCCATGCAACTTTCCACTGTTCCGTTTATTATGACACACTCCATCATTGTCATATTGCTAGCATGATCATGTAGTTGACATTGTATTTGTGGAAAAACCACCGTTCATAATTCTTTCATACATGTCACTCATGAGTCATTGCATATCCCGGTACACCGCCGGAGGCATTCATATAGAGTCATCTCTTGTTCTAAGTATCGAGTTGTAATTGTTGAGTTGTAAGAAAATAAAAGTGTGATGATCATCATTTTTATAGCATTGTCCCAGTGAGGAAAGGATGATGGAGACTATGATTCCCCCACAAGTCGGGATGAGACTCCGGACGAAAAAAGAAAAAAAAAGAAAAAAAGAGGCCATAAAAAAAGAGAGAAAAGGCCCAAATATAAAAAAAATAAAAATGAGAGAAAAAGAGAGAAGGGACAATGCTACTATCCTTTTACCACACTTATGCTTCAAAGTAGCACCGTGATCTTCATGATAGAGAGTCTCCTATAATATCACTTTCATATACTAGTGGGAATATTTCATTATAGAACTTGGCTTGTATATTCCAATGATGGGCTTCCTCAAATGCCCTAGGTCTTCATGAGCAAGCGAGTTGGATGCACACCCACTTAGTTTTTTTGTTGAGCTTTCATATATTTATAGCTCTAGTGCATCCGTTGCAGGGCAATCCCTATTCACTCACATTGATATCTATTGATGGGCATCTCCATAGCCCGTTGATACGCCTAGTTGATGTGAGACTATCTTCCCTCTTTTTGTCTTCTCCACAACCACCATTCTATTCCACATATAGTGCTATATCCATGGCTCACGCTCATATATTGCATGAAGATTGAAAAAGTTTTGAAAATGTTAAAGTATGAAACAATTGCTTGGCTTGTCATCGGGGTTGTGCATGATTTAAATACTTTGTGTGGTGAAGATAGAGCATAGCCAGACTATATGATTTTGTAGGGATAACTTCCTTTGGCCATGTTATTTTGAGAAGACATAATTGCTTCGTTAGTATGCTTGAAGTATTATTATTTTTATGTCAATATGAACTTTTGTCTTGAATCTTTCGGATCTGAATATTCATATCACAAGTAAGAAGAATTACATTGAAATTATGCCAACTAGCATTCCACATCAAAAATTATCTTTTTATCATTTACCTACTCGAGGACGAGCAGGAATTAAGCTTGGGGATGCTTGATACATCTCCAACGTATCTATAATTTTTGTTTGCTCCATGCTATATTATCTACTGTTTTGGGCAATATTGGGCTTTATTATCCACTTTTATATTATTTTTGGGACTAACCTATTAACCGGAGGCCCAGCCCAGATTTGCTGTTTTATGCCTATTTCAGTGTTTCGAGGAAAAGGAATATCAGACGGAGTCGAAACGGAACGAAATCAACTGGAGAAGTTATTTTTGGAAGGAAAGCCACCGAATAGACTTGGGCTCTATGTCAGAAGATACGGGAGCTGGCCACGAGGGTGGGGGGCGCGCCCACCCCTAGGCGCGCCCGCCTCGTGGGGCCCCGGCTCCATCGACGCACTTCCCTAGCCCATATATACCTACGTATCGTAAAACTTCCAGAACAGAAGATAGATCGGCAGTTCCGCCGCCAAAAGCCTCTGTAGCCACCAAAAACCAATCGGGACCCTGTTCCGGCACCCTCACCGGTGGCCATCTTCATCATCCCGGCAATCTCCATGACGAAGAGGGAGTAGTTCACCCTCGGGGCTGAGGGTATATACCATTAGCTATGTGTTTGATCTCTCTCTCTCTCTCTCTCTCTCTCTCTCTCTCTCTCTCGTGTTCTTGATTTGCACGATCTTGATGTATCGCGAGCTTTGCTATTATAGTTGGATCTTATGTTTCTTCTCCCCCTCTACTCTCTTGTAATGAATTGAGTTTTCCCCTTGAAGTAATCTTATCGAATTGAGTCTTTAAAGATTTGAGAACACTTGATGTATGTCTTGCGTGGGATAACCGTTGTGACAATGGGTTGGGTTATTCTATGGATCCACTTGATGTATATTTTGGTGATCAACTTGCGGGTTTCGTGACATTGGGAACCTATGCATAGTGGTTGGCACACATTTTCGTCGTGATTCTCCGGTAGAAACTTCGGGGCACTCTTTGAGGTTCTTTGTGTTGGTTTGAATAGATGAATTGAGATTGTGTGATGCATATCGTATAATCATACCCACGGGTACTTGAGGTGACAATGGAGTATCTAGGTGACATTAGGGTTTTGGTTGATTTGTGTCTTAAGGTGTTATTCTAGTACGAACTCTAGGGCTGTTTGTGACACTTATAGGAATAGCCCAACGGATTGATTGGAAAGAATAACTTTGAGGTGGTTTCGTACCCTACCATAATCTCTTCATTTGTTCTCCGCTATTAGTGACTTTGGAGTGACTCTTTGTTGAATGTTGAGGGATAGTTATGTGATCCAATTATGTTATTATTGTTGAGAGAACTTGCACTAGTGAAAGTATGAACCCTAGGCCTTGTTTCAACGCATTGCAATACCGTTTTCGCTCATTTTTACCACTTGTTACCTTGCTGTTTTTATATTTTCAGGTTACAAAAATCCATATCTACCATCCATATTGCACTTGTATCACCATCTCTTCGCCGAACTAGTGCACCTATACAATTTACCATTGTATTGGGTGTGTTGGGGACACAAGAGACTCTTTGTTATTTGGTTGCAGGGTTGCTTGAGAGAGACCATCTTCATCCTACGCCTCCTACGGATTGATAAACCTTAGGTCATCCACTTGAGGGAAATTTGCTACTGTCCTACAAACCTGTGCACTTGCAGGCCCAACAACGTCTACAAGAAGAAGGTTGTATAGTAGAAATCAAGGATCCAGAGAAGCCAGTTAAAGAGCAATTAATCAAGTCTCATGCTCTTAAGAAGATGGCAGACCTATTCAGGAGGTGGAAGAATGAGCTGAAAACGTTTGTCGACAAAGAAGAGACACCAGAATTCATCTACAAATATGAGAAGATCAGAGATCATTGGCCCGCATTTGTGGCCCACAAGACATCGGAAAAGAGTAAGAAGATGTCGGCGACAAACAAGAAAAATGCTACGAAGAAGAAGCTTCACCATCGCGCGGGGTCAGGTGGCTACCTCAAAGCCCGGCCTAAGTGGGCCAAGGCTGAGAATGATCTGCTTGATAAAGGGATCGAACCAGAGACAATGAACCGGCGGACCGTTCTTTGGACTTGGTTCTTCGGGGCTGGCGGAACCTTGGACCCTGTATCAGGGAGGTGCGTTTGGACGAACGAGCAAATGAGAATACCAGTCAAGAGGCTTCAGCACTATATCGATGCAGCGCAGCAAGGGATGTTCGTTCTAGACAGAGAGAACGACGAGCTCATAATGGCCCTCGGGAATCCACGAGCACCACAGACGGACCTGAGGCACGCCAGGCTCCGTTCCGTGGAAGGCTGGTTTTCCGGACGCAGGCGGTTACAAATGCCAGGAGAGGAGGAAAAAAGTGGAGCAGACCCAAATTCAGACGCTGCACGAAAGGGTTCAAGCGCTAGAGGAACGAGAAGTAGCTCGCAGCAAGCGACCTGCCGAAACTACCCCCGAAGCTACCCCGCCATCTCAGCAGAGAAGCAGTGTGGCTTCCACCGAGCTGCTTCAGCCGGAGCATGTCTTGAAGGCTCCTGCTAGCTACCCTGTGGATGCTATCACGGAGTCTCAACATTGCCACCTTATGACGCAATGGCAGAACTTCAAAGTCAAGGCGGCTGTCGGCTCTGTTCGACCTCCTGAACCCGGTGCAACTTTTCACTGTCGTCCGATTCCAGAAGGATATGCTAGGGTGACGGTGGACGAAATAACGGAGGGATTTGAGGACCTCCAGCTTGACCACCCTACCGGTGAAGGGGAGACTCGGCTGGGTTCTTCTCTAAAGACTCCATGCCTATGGTGGAAGGAGCTCATCAACCTTCCGAACTGGACGCCTCCTCCTCCTCCTCCTCCTCCTCCGGCGAGTAAGGGCACTCCACCTCCTCCTCCGCTTCCTTCTCCGGCGAGTGATCAGGGCACTCAGCCTCCTTCTCCGGCGCGTGGCGGCACTCCGCCTCCTTCTCCGCATGCGCCGGCGCGCCCGAGCAGCCAGCCTCCTCCTTCTCCACCTTGTCAGCAAGGGCGGAAGAGACCCGCCGCCGCTCCGGCTGCTCTGGCGCGTCGTAGTCCTTCTCCTCCGCCTCGTAAGCAAGGAAAGAAGACAGCCGCAGCCGCTCAAATGCTCTGCCGGCGTCTAGCAGTACAGCCAGAGGCGGGAGGCAATACAGATTCGGTCCTTCTCTGAAGACTCCAGAGAAGTTACCATACGAGAGGACCCCGGAGGAGAACGCGAAGATCGCGCGAGCCGAAGTGACGAACTTCTTTCAAGGGGTGAAAGCAAAGAAACATCCACCTCCGGAGGAGAAGGTAGATCCGGTGAAAGCGAAGCGCACTCTGGCTGCCCTGACAAAACCACCAAAGTCTCCGCCGAAAGGCAACTATGAGTGCATTATTGCAAAGACATTTGTCAAAGCGGAGCGGTCGAGAAGTACTGATCAAAGGTTAAAAGAACGACGAGCTGGGGAAAAAATTGCCAGCTCGGCGAACAAGCGAACCAATCGTGCCCCCCGCTCAAGGTGTCTAGCTTCATCGTCGCTAATGATCTGAGGATGGTGCCCGGTTATAGCAATCTTGGAGATTACCTGCCCGACGATGTACATTATGATTTCTTGGAGGTGGAGGAACACAAATACGAGTACGGGAAGCCTCTCGTCAAAGATGAAAGATCTCTAACAACGATGATGCGAAGATTCCATGATTGGTACATGAAAACCTGCAGAGAGTCTGGGGGAAGGAATACTTTGACGCTGAGAGTTACAGAGGAGCATGACCTCGTTGGAATTGAACTGTTGAATGTTCCATTTGAGGAGTTCTTCCAGTTTTTCAATCAAAAGGCCCTCGATAAAGCAACGGTCACTTGCTACTGTCTGTAAGTAGTACTACTTACATGCATTAAGTCTCTCTATATAGGTCAGCTCTTTCATTGCATGTATTTATAATTATCCTCACTATATTATGCAGATTGAAGATCGCTGAATTGAAGAAAAGACAAATCGGTGATATTGGGTTCATTAACACAAATCTCATAGATGCAACTGAGGTTAAATATCATGCCAAAGATACCGAGGCCAACTTGCTACGATCGTTGGTAATAAATGAAAACAAAGATATAATACTCTTTCCTTACAACTTCAAGTGAGTGTTCTTGTCTTGTGCATATTCGGTTCCCTTATTAGTCCAGGTTATAGTAATGTAATTGATGAGTTATGCATGCGTGCGCAGGTTCCACTATATTCTCCTAGAGATTAAGCTTGAGCAGGGACTAGTAACCGTCTTAGACTCGAGACGAAAAGATCCCCAGGACTATGCGGACATGACTCAAATGCTCGAGAAGTAACTTAAATCGATCATTATTCACCATATCAGCAACTTTGTTCATTTCCTGATATCAAGTAATTGTTTTCTTTGTCTGGCAGGGTTTGGAGAAAATTCACCAAAAAGCTCCGGACTGTGAAGAAGCTGCAATTTAGACACCAAAGTAAGTACTATAGTAGCATGTTCCGCGCATCTCCTAGTGATTCAAGCGCTAGTTTCATCAATATCATTTGGCATGCTTGCTTATCAGTTTGATTGACCTCTATTTCTTGTAAAGTGGTTGTGGCAGGAACAAGGGAATGATTTCTGGATACTACGTTTGCGAGTCCATCCGCCACATGACCTGTGTGAACGGGGGTACTCTGACAAACAATATGAAGTGCGTAAGCAATAATATTCACAATTTTATTTTATTACCATCATTTGTGTTGAGTTTCATTTATTCATATATATATGTATTGACCCCCTTGTTCAAATTAGATCTTTCGGATGCGGAATGAACTCCTACCACCAGATCGTATGCGAGCAATTCAAGAGGAATTGGCGGCATTCTTCCTTGACCACATGATCGCTGAGGACGGAGACTACTATATGGACCCTGTGTTCATATATAATTAGGAGATTATATTGTAAGAGATAATTATTGTATATATGTAGCCGGTAGTGTCAGATAGATATACGAGAACTTGTTGTTCGACCAATCTCTCGGAGAAGGAGAGGTGGTCGATATCACTTCTCTCTGTATGCATATGTTCATGACGATCTTCTGTTTCCTTCATTTGCTTACTAGCTAACGTGTCTAGTCCTCTCTAAACGTATATAGTACGTAGCGTCGACCAAGCACGGACATAAGAGAGGACACTTCTCTCTATTAATTAATTAGCTAGCTAACACAATATATGAAACACCTAAATTAACCGCTCCAAAACCCCCACCCCCCCCCCCCCCTCCTCCCCCTTTAAGAAAAGCAAAAACCCCAGCCCACAGAAATCTTGTGGCGTGGATGCCTATTGGTCCCGGTTGGTGCCACCAACCGGGACCAAAGGCCTCCTACTGGGCTCGGCACACCACGTGGATGCCCATCTGTCCCGGTTCGTGTAAGAACCGGGACTAAAGGGCTAGGGCATTAGTAACGACCCTTTAGTCCCGGTTCAAAAACCGGGACAAAAGGCCCTTACCAACCGGGATAGATGACCCTTTTTTTACTAGTGTTTACTCGAAGCATAATTTGATGATGTATTTTACATCATCTATTAGAGCATGGTTAATAGTATAGTCAGCCGCTGTCTATAAGCCAGTGACATGTCATCTACAACACATTTTATAACCAACATGTATAATAGTAGATCAAAAGAGTGTACTACTTTTTTATTATGTGACACATTTTTCATTCTCACAAAGTGCCTACGAGCACGTGCTAGAGCTGGATCTTCACGAAGAGCCCGCTTACCTTCTCTCTCCTCTTCTCTTTACTCCAACTAAAGAGAAATATACTAGTTTATTTCTTATAGCCCGCTGACTCGATTCTATTGTACTTGCTCTTAGAGATGCTCTAATGCACTAGTATCATATGCATGGGAAAACTTACAATGCACGATAAAAGTTGTTGGTTATTTATTGGTCACGTATGCATGCATTGCAATTAATATATTGGTAACATAATCTTTTGAAGAAAAAACAAGCACATTAGTTGAGTATTTTTGTAAACTACAAAAAATATTTTATCACTCACCACGATATAATTTCTGAATTGATCCATTTGAACGGGTTAAACGGGAAGGGAGGGAGTAGTGACTAGTGAGGTTTGGAGCCTCTGTTTTGAGATCTCGAGGGGAGGTTTCACAGTTGTGGCTTCTTCATTTCGGGCAGCCATGATCTCAGCTCTCTCTTCCAGTTGACGGGGCGACCTTGGATCCGCTGCCATCCTTTGTGATGTTCGAAGCGGCCCTTCCGGGCATTGGATTTCACAGTCCGATGAGTGGCTGTCATGCTGCTTTCGTCCCTCGCCGGAATCGACCGCGACGAAAGTCTTGGACGAACGGAAGCCGGCTACCGAAGATGACTGCTCTGTATTCTCCAAGGATCAATGTTTGTTTCCTGTATATCGAACTGACTGGAATGGATCCGGCGTCTCTTCTAGAAACAAGAGATACATCGGACGTACGTCACACGCACGTTCTTGAGCTGGTTAAACAAGTTCTTGGAGCTCGTTCCGTACGCCGTTGGCAATCAAAACTCAGCTCCTGTGTCAAGGTACAGTTCCTGGGCACTGTGCCGTGGAAATGAAATGAAAAGCAAGGCGGGGCGGGCGGCTGTCTACGAAATGGCAGGCAGTTCACTGCCCTAGCAAAAGGGCAGCGTACCAAGCAATCAAAATCAGGTGAAGGCCACCCTCCCTTACTGCTGCCAGTGTCAGCGTCAGCTAGCCACATCGAAACTGCAGAACACACATGGACAAGTACTTCCTTTCAATCAAAGAAAGGTACATGGAGAAGTACTTGAACTAATAATGTTGAAGCCGATGGACGTCCTTTCAGTGGTAAGAAGAACAATGCACTGTAGTATTACAATACAGTATCTACCTATATTACTCTAACCTTCTCGTTTTTCTGTAATTGTCTGTCATATCATCATGTTTGCTAGTCTTGAATGCATGATACCGGCTAAGATACCACCACTATGGCCTGCATTCCAAAAATATGCAAGTATCTAGTGCTTATATTCATCAGTGGTATTGTTGCTTCAATCAAACAAATAAATCCCACATTATCCGCACTCCACGTGCATCGAGATCTCTCAAATTATGAGCCACACAATAGGAAGGCGAAATATCTTGCCAAAGTACATACTAATAGAAATATTGCAGATAATTACAACATATAGTTTGCATGATACAGGTTCCACCACTCTTGATCAACAAATAGCAACCATGGAGCTAGAACCACCGCTAACAACTGCACCCGCGGATGGAAGGAAATCACACTGAATTTCTCCGGACTGAACGCTCGTTTCTCGATCTGACGCCATTAACTACCTCCAATGGTGTATGGCATGACCGTCCTTCAGGCTTCAGCATGCGTGTGTGTCCTGATCAAGGTAGGTGTGCAGTCCTCCTATAATGGAGGACGATAAAATGGGTAACTGATAATAATCAGTTCTGAGGGCAGAAGGGTGTGCCGGGCTTCTCCCGGTGGCTGGGGATGACGAAGTGCCGGATCCTGCCGACCTGCTCCGCGAGGTAGGCGTCGCACAGGAACGCCTTGGAGAACCTGTCCTCCACCGCCCGGTCCACGTCGTGCACGAACACGTCCGTGGCGCCGTCGCCGGGCCGCCGCGCGCGCGCCGCCATGCCGGCCGTGTAGATGGCGCCCATCCTCCCGGGCGCCTCGGGCGTCCACCCTGTGGGCGCGTCCACCATGATGAGGTCCCACTCCACCTCGTGGAACACGGCGGGGAGGCCGCGCAGCGCCAGCCGGCACGAGGCCTCGGCGGCGGCGGCGAGGTCCGGCTGCGCGGTGCACCCAGGTGGTCCCGCAGGGCGATGAGCTCGTCGGCCTCGGTCAGGCGGGTGTCGTAGGTGACGTGGTACGACTCCAGGCCCGGGTGCGCGGAGCGGACGGAGGCGATCCAGGACGCGTCCTCCTCGAGGAACACCGTGCGGCCGCCGTGGTTGAGCGCCGCCCACATGGGGCTGTCGTGGCCGAGGCCGAACACCAGGAAGTTGCAGGGCGAGCGGCGCTGCAGCACGCGCAGCGACACCCCGATCTCCGCCGCCGTCTGCTGCGGCGTCACGTTGGACGTCGCGTAGTGCACCAGGGCCTCGGCCACGGGCGCCGGCAGCTTCGAGCACGACCCGTCGCCGCTCAGCCGCGAGGCGGCGCCAGAGCCACGGGAGGAGGAGGAGGAGGAGGAGGAGAGGAGCGTGCGGGCGGAGAATAAGAGGAGGAAGGCGGCGAGGGCGGCGACGAGGAGGAGTCGGTGGCCGGCGACGCCCTGCAGCTTGGCCTTCATGGCGGCGAGGTGGAGGGCCTTGCGGACGTGCGTGGGGCTCGACATGAAGAAAGCTCGTCGGTTCTTCTGCTTGTTGCGCGCCCGGCCTGCGTCGGTTCTTGGGTCGTGAGAGGGTTTATAGGCGAAGACGATGCTTGAAGGAAGGAGAGGCGATGGAAGATTGGTAATGGAGGGCGAGGGCGGATGAGATTGTGATGATGGGGTTTGGTGATGAGGACACGAGACCTGCAAAGTTTGGTGTAGGGTTGGCTTTCGGATGGACGGATGGATGCATCCTTCCTTTGCGGTGTGGGGCGCCCTTTCGGTTGAGAGGACGGGACGCGTTCATGCTAAGGAATGGGCCGAATGTGCCGTGTATTTCCTGGGTTTTTTTCCCTTCAGATATATAGTGCTAATTATTGTGTTTTATTAAATACGAAGTAGACGGTTCGGGGACATCCGATAAATACGAAGTAGACGTCCTGAGGGATGGATGTCGGCGACAGTATTATCATCAGTTCATATTGATTTTTTTTAGAAACGTTTAAATTGACGGATAAATTGATGTTACTACCACAAGCAATGGCTTATCGTTGTCTCAGACGCATTTGCGAGAGGGCCCATAAAAAAGGCACAAAAAACGAGAATTTCTTTCTGCAACATTCCTCCATAATCTGCAGGAAAATAGCAATGACCAAGTTTGGCGCTCGGTGGCCTTTCATGTCCAATGTTGTTGTTATTGACAGCTTGCCTTTTTCTGCCCATCATAGTTATTTTCCGAGGACTTGCCGTGATAAGAGAAAAAAAAAAGGTGAAAGAAGCGCCTGAAAAGCCAGTACAACATGGAGTTCTTTTTTGAGAATCTTTTATTTTTTTGAGGATCAGTACAACACGGAGTTGTATGCTGTGTTTAAGAAGGATGAATCGCTCCCGCGAGAGCTCATTATATATGGCCATCAGTTTACCTGGCCAGTAAGGGTCTCTAGTGAGTTGCTCCGCGGAGGGCCGGCCGCTAGATCCTAACCGTTCGACACAGTGATGGCAGAGGCGCTAGGCCAAGGGCGGCCCTTGGATGGAGCGAACAGCGGCGGCGGGCGAGGAGGATGTCAACCCATCTTGCATCCAAAGACTTATAAACTCCTATTCAAAACGTCGACTTTTGTAACAACAACAAAACTACAGTTTGAGCGGAAAACAAAAATTAGGGGGAAGCAAGTAAAATTTGAGTCATTATCAGTGAGGATGTTATGCAGAACACCATATTTGCAGATGCTGTTTCTGATGAACATACCAGAGTTCTTCGCACCAGCCTTCATGATAGGCTTGGCCTCAATCCACTATGACAAGAAGATGGGCGAAGCCCCCGGCGAGTGTTGTCCGGTCGCATTTGATCCGACAGTTGACACCAACTATGGGTATTTTGAACCATATCACTAATGAGACACATGCATGCACCTTATGAAAGAAATTGGAGAAGTTGTTTGGATACCTTTGACAAGATAAACAAGTTGTGAAGGTATGACTACTTCTGCTACATTTGTTTTGATGTGAATTTCATGTACTCCTAATATTCTTGGTTGGACAATGGTTATCCTAAATTCAGTCGATTTCAACCCGCGCCATTTTGTGTACCTTCTGTGTGTAAGGGCCGCGCCTTATGGTGGGGAGGAGAGAGGTGGGCGTAGCATTCAAGCGCATAAGGATGTGTTGGAGGGTTGCCCCTCTACACACACGCGCGCGCGCGCACACACACACATGCAAAATTGTGGCTATCATAGCTTACTAGGGAAATAGCTATCATAGCCACACAACGCATGCGCCGTGATACGTGCTGACCATGTGGTGGTTAAACTAAACAGGTGTTTGTTGGGTGTTTGCAGTCCATGTGACAAGGAAAGACTATGCTAGGAGGTAGCATGTTGGAATTATGTGTCCTACAACTATATTAGAATTACTTGGAATTGTTAAATATCCAGAATACCTCATTGTGTAATTATACATGTATTTATCAATAGAATTATTTTACATGTTTAGCACGGTATTATTACTTGTTGGAACATACTTAAGTATTACTAGCAAACATGTCCGTGCGTTGCACCGAGAGAAGAAAATCATTCCTCATACACACACCTGACGTCGTCTGCAAATCCCTTGAAATATTTCACGATGCTGCACAACAAACAACATTTTTTGCGTCGAATATGGGAGCTTTATTAACTGATAATCATGGTGTTACAATCCATCTGTAGGCAGGAACGGAGGAAATCAGGGCTCACATCGAGCCAACTCTCCGTCCACTCTATTGTGCTGGCTAATCTTGCACATAGGTGAGCCGGAGTATTAATCTCCCTGCTGACATGGGTAACAGAGAAAGAAGCAAAACTAGCACTAATCTCCTCTAACTCGGTCAAGATAGGCGCTGCAACAGACCTAGAAGTGCACATGACTTCCGTGAGGTTAACCAAGTCCTGACAGTCAACCTCCATAATCACATGTGAGAATCCACGAAGCTGAGCAAAAATCATCCCTTCCCGTAGAGCGAGAAGCTCTGCGATGAACGGATCAGTCACGCCGTGGAGTGGTTTACTCCATGCTCCCAGGAAAGCGATGTGTGATCGGGCTACACCACGGCTCCCCCCTTCATGTCCTCGAAATTAACCGCTCCATCGGTATTGATCGTGATCCATCCTGCTTCCGGTGGTCGCCACCGGCTTGCTGACTGAATCTTCTGTTTGGAGGGAAACTCCATAATTGCCAGAGTCTCGTGAACCCACTTCAGCGCTTGTGCCGGATCATAACCCTCGCGGTCATGTGTCCAGCAATTGCGAGACGACCAAATGCTATGCATTATTGTAATAATCTTGCTTCTGTCCTCCTCCCGGAACATCTGGTCTAGTAAGATATCACGAGCCCATGTGTGTGGATGCAGTTGTGGAAGACGGAGATCAAATCTCTCTCGAGCTGCTATCCAAAATTTCTTTGCATGCGTGCATTGTATTAATGCATGCTGCATATCCTCGTTCATCGCCTTGCATATGTCGCACAAACCAGTAGTTTTAATGTGGCGATATTGCAAATTGACAGAATCTGGGAGTATCCCACGGAGTACTCGCCACCAGAAGACTCGGACCTTGGGGATGACATTGAGCTTCCATAAGGCTGTCCACAACTGTTTGTTTGATGATGATGCTTCGGTGATCGTCCCTTCCTCTAAAGAGCTATGCTCGTTGCGAGTCACAAGAGTACGATACGCTGATTTCATAGAGTAGATTCCTGATTTCTCCCAGGCCCAAGCCAAAGTGTCCTCACCGCCAGCCGGGTTTAGCGGGATATTCAGAATGGCTTCCACATCCGGCTGCAGAAAATTTTGGCGTACCAGCTGTTCATTCCAGTTTCCAGTATACTCGTCGATGAGCTCAGAAACTGTGAGTAGGGGCGCCGATCCCAAGCGTCCCCTGGGCTTCAGAGTGGGCGTGTTGGGTATCCAGCTGTTCGTCCAAGTGGCGATGGTTGTACCATCACCCACCCGACGAATGAGTCCAACATTCAGGGCATCCCTCCCCGAAATGATGGCTTTCCAGGTCGCCGACGATCTTGCCGGAGCTGTGGCGTTGAGGAAGTCCGTGTGAGGAAAATATTTCCCTTTCAGCACCCTAGCACAAAGAGAGTCCGGCCTAGTAAGAAGGTGCCAGCCATGTTTCCCGAGCATTGCCAGATTGAAGAGGTGTAAGTCTCGGAATCCCATGTCGCCCTTCACTTTAGGTTTCGCAAGATTTGTCCAAGAGAGCCAATGGAGAGATCGTTTATCGATGGAGCTTCCCCACCAGTACTTTGCCATAGGGGAGGTGATACTCTTGCAAACCTTCTTCGTCAGAAGAAAACAACTCATACTAAACGTGGGAATGGCCTGAATAACCGTCTTCAACAAGACTTCTCGCGCAACACAAGCCATGTTTCTTTCTGAATAACCTTGCATTTTGCCTCGGCATCTGTCCACAAGGTACTCAAAGCTTCCACTCGTTATTCTACCGATTGGCGTTGGGTAGCCCCAAGTAGCGTTCTGAAGACGCTTCAATATTAATCCCGAGAGACAACTTAAGTATCTGCCTTAGGGGTTGCGCCGTATTGCCACTGAAGTAAATGGTGCTTTTATCCCGGTTCACTGCCTGGCCCGAAGCATCGACGTAGATCCGGAGAATCTCGTACTTTGGGTGTTGGCACTGAGGAAGATCGGTATCGTCGACAAATAGCGTGATTAACCCAAGGTGCATGAGAATTAACTCTAATTCCTCTGTCAACGTATGCACCGCCAAAGTTGTTTAGCAAAGATGTTAGGCCTTGTGCACATAACAGAAACAGGTATGGTGACATGGGACACCCCTGCCGCAACCCCCTCGATGGACTGAAAAAAGGAAGGAGTTCGCCATTTACCCGGATCGTGAATCTCACCGAAGACACACACTTCATAATCAGACGGACAAAATTATCATCAAAGCCCAGTCTTATGAGCATAGCCTCGAGGTAGTGCCACTCCACTCTATCGTAGGCTTTTAGCATATCCAACTTGACTGCACAGCAAGCATTCTTGCCCTTTTTCCGCTGTTTGATAGCGTGGATACTTTCATAAGCAACTAGCACATTGTCAGTTAATAAAATGCACTTTGCTCCTCTCCAATTACTTCATCCAGAATCCCCCAAACTCTATTAGTGATTGCTTTAACAGCAATCTTATAAAGGACGGGGCACAATGCAATAGGGCGAAATTGAGAAATCTTGTGTGGGTGTCGTACCTTTGGAATGAGGGTGTTAGACGTGTCGTCGAGACCCAAAGGTAGCTCGCCATCGTTCAAAAATTCCAGAACAGCCACTGTGGTATCTTCTCCAAACACATCCCAGTGCCGTTGGTAAAAGCCCGCCGTGAAACCATCCACGCCCGGAGCCTTTGACGGAGCCATGTCAAACTGCGCCTTCTTCACCTCGATCGCCTCATACGGTCTGCTGATAAATTCATTCATGGCAACGGTGACAGTCGGTTGGACGCAGTTTAACAGCTCATCCATCGGTTTATACCCTTGTGTTTGATACAGTTCATGATAGAAATCAGCGATCTCTTTTTTCACCTCCTCTGGATCCTGTAAAATCTGACCTTGAGCATTTTCCAGAGACGTGATATGGTTGGTTCTTTTCCGTTGAGCAGCACGGGCACGAAGTAACCCGGTGTTGCGATCTCCCTCGCGTAGCCACAGCCCCCGCGATCTCTGCTTGAGCCAGATCTCCTCCTGTCTCAAAGCTTCACGCAATTGAGATGCTACTGCTAATTCCTCCTGTGATGGACCTCTGCCCATCGAGGTACTCCTCAGCCGCTCCAAGCGCTTCTGGAGTTTGCATACCTTCTTTGACAGATTGCCAAATTCGCGCTCACCCCATGCACCCAAGTCCTTCTGAACAATTGTCAGAGCATCGACAATGCCTTGTAGACCATCCCGGCCGGCGCCCGCCACAGATCACGCACTAGTTGATCATACTGACCATGAGATTGCCACACATTTTCGTACCTGAAGGTTCGACGAGATCATGACCATTTGTTGTCTGCGCTGGTTCTAAATTCCGCTTTGACAAAACAATGGTCCGACTCAATGCTGCTTATATGCTTTACAGTCGTGAACTGAAAGATGTTTAGGAATCGGTCATTAGCGAGAGCTCGGTCGTCTGGCGCCTTCACGTTCGCCAAGCCCACTTGCCTGTTATCCCATGTGTATGGGACTCCTCTCCACCCCAGATCCTGGAGGGAGTAGTCTGACACCACCTCCCGAAACGCCCTCATCTGGTATTTCGGTCGTGGATTAACACTATAATGCTCGTCCGCTTGCAAAGTTTTGTTAAAGTCTCCCATGCAGATCCATGCATCGTGCGGGACAGCATACAAAGTACGTAGGAGGCGCCAGCTGTGGTGATGATTCTCCACCCTGGGCTCTCCATAGAAACCAGTAAAACGCCAGGTTTTATTTTCCTGTTTGACAGAAACATCAATGTGTGAACGGCTGAAATTTTTCAATTTGACATCCACATCCTTTGACCAAAAAAGGCCAGTGCCGCCACTAACGCCGTCGCTGTCGACAGCAAAACACCCCGAAAAACCTAAGGAGAATTTCAAATCCTCCACTCTCTTGCCCTTGATTTTTGTTTCCATAACGAACAGAAGGGCGGGACCTTCCTGCTTCACTATCTTGCAAAGCTCTCGACCTGTCTGAGGGTTCCTAAGCCCTCGACAGTTCCAGCTTAAGGTGCTCATTGCGACTGGCAGCGATGACTAGCAAGCGCTGCCGCAGGATTCAAAAGATGGGGGGTCGGCTTCTTCTTTTTTGGTTCCTTTTCGACAATACCATCCCCAAGGTTGTCGATGTCATTTGCGAGGATAGGATCAAGCCCCAGCCTCCCAGTCGTCGCCGCCTTCCCCCATCTCTCAAATGGCGAGTGGAGCTGCACCACTTGATGATAGACCTGTATGTGGCCCTCCTTTCCTTTTGTTCAGAGCGGGATTCTTCTTGACAGGAGAAGTCACCTCCACGCCCTTATGCCGCTTGGACCCCGACGATCGTGATTCCCTCGTCATTACGTGTTTCTTGCTTCTCCTTCGACGAGTTGTCACCAGAAAAATTCTTCTTCCGTTCCTCTGGCGCCCGAAGACTCGCCTTGAAGGGAAGATCGCTGTTTGCATCCCGTGTCCCCGGCGTGGGACAAAATAGATCAGACTGACCTAACCGACCACAAGAGAAGCAAAAGTGTGGGATCTGTTCATATTCAATGTCATAGCAGTCCACTTTGTCCCTCTTGGTCGACTCAATAGCTATCCACCTGCGCAGAGGCTTGAGCACGTTGATGGTGACCCGTGCCCTCAAGAAGCCTCCCACCGGGTCGATTTGGACGATGGATGCATGCTTGTCAATTTGCTGTGCTATCGCCAAACCCCTCTTGTCGTTCCTCAGATTGTAGGGTAGATTTACTACCCTAATCCACACTGATAGCTTGTTGAATTGCAGTTCAGAAGGTTGCATATGGTCCTCGAACACCTCCAGTATTACCGCGTTCTTGCTGATGTGCCACGGTGCTCCTGAAGGAAATGTGCCCTAGAGGCAATAATAAAGTTATTATTTATTTCCTTATATCATGATAAATGTTTATTGTTCATGCTAGAAATGTATTAACCGGAAACATAATACATGTGTGAATACATAGACAAACGGAGTGTCACTAGTATGCCTCTACTAGACTAGCTTGTTAATCAAAGATGGTTAAGTTTCCTGACCATAGAAAAAGGAGTTGTCATTTGATTAACAAGGTCACATCATTGGTTGAATGATCTGATTGACATGACCCATTCCATTAGCTTAGCACCCGATCGTTTAGTATGTTGCTATTGCTTTTATCCATGACTTATACATGTTCCTATAACTATGAGATTATGCAACTCCCGTTTGCGGAGGAACACTTTGGGTACTACCAAACGTCACAACGTAATCGGGTGATTATAAAGGAGTATTACAAGTGTCTCCAAAGGCGGATGTTGGGTTGGCGTATTTCGAGATTAGGATTTGTCACTCCGATTGTCGGAGAGGTATCTCTGGGCCATCTCGGTAATGCACATCACTATAAGCCTTGCAAGCAATGTAGCTAATGAGTTAGTTCTGAGAATGATGCATTACGGAACGAGTAAAGAGACTTGCCGATGCTTGAGATTGAACTAGGTATTGGATACCGACGATCGAGTCTCGGGCAAGTAACATACCGATGACAAAGGGAACTACGATGTTGTTATGCGGTCTGACCGATAAAGATCTTCGTGAAAATGTAGGAACCAATATGGGCATCCAGGTCCCGCTTATTGGTTATTGACCGGAGATGTATCTCGGTCATGTCTACATTGTTCTCGAACCGTAGGGTCCGCACGCTTAAGGTTTCGATGACGGTTATATTATGAGTTTGTGTATTTTGATGTACCGAAGGAGTTCGGAGTCCCGGATGTGATCATGGACATGACGAGGAGTCTCGAAATGATCGAGAAATAAAGATTGATATATTGGACGACTATATTCGGACTCCGGAAAGGTTCCGGAAGGTTCCGGATAAAACCGGAGTGCCGGAGGGTTACGGAACCCCCGGGAAGTAATGGGCCTTATTGGGCCAAGAGGGAGAGAGAGGGCTGCGCCCAGAGGTGGCGCCCCCCATGGGGAGTCCGAATTGGACAAGGAGGAGGCGGCCCCTTCCCTCTTCCTCTCCCTCTCCTTCCTTCCCCTTCCTCCTTCCTAGTTGGACTAGGAAAGGGAGTCCTACTCCCACTAGGAGGAGGACTCCCCCCTCCTGGCGCAGCGCCTCCTAGGGCCGGCCGGCCCTCCCCTTGCTCCTTTATATCTGAGGCGGGGGCACCCCATGACACACAAGTTGATCCTTGAGATCGTTCCTTAGCCGTGTGCGGTGCCCCTCCACCATATTCCACCTCGGTCAAATCGTAGCA
This sequence comes from Aegilops bicornis, assembly GCA_021605145.1. Classification (NCBI taxonomy): domain Eukaryota; kingdom Viridiplantae; phylum Streptophyta; class Magnoliopsida; order Poales; family Poaceae; genus Aegilops; species Aegilops bicornis. The sequence goes on along the minus strand of CM038673.1, from coordinate 585,584,283 downwards.
GTGCTTAGGCGAAGCCTGCGTTGGTAGAACATCAAGATCGTCACTGCGCCGTCGTCTTGTGGAACTCTCTCTCCCGAGCTTTGCTGGATCGAAGCCGAGGACCGTCACCGAGTTGTACGTGTGCCAAGAACTTCGGAGGTGCCGGAGTAACGGTGCTTGGATCGGTTGGATCGCGAGGAGAACGTCGACTACTTCCTCTACGTTGTGATTGCTTCCGCTTCGGTCTCACGAGGGCGTAGACAACACTCTCCCCTATCGTTGCTATGCATCACCATGATCTTGCGTGTGCGTAGGGAAATTTTTGAAATTACTACGTTACCCAACAAAGTGGCATCCGAGCCTAGGTTTTTATGGTTTGATGTTTTGCACGAGTAGAACACAAGTGAGTTGTGGGCGATACAAGTCATACCGCCTACCAAAGCATGTCATACTTTGGTTCAGCGGTATTGTGAGATGAAGCGGCCCGGACCGACATTACGCGTGCGCTTACGCGAGACTGGTTTCACTGCTACGAGCACTCGTGCTTAAAGGTGGCTGGCGGGTGTCTGTCTCTCTCACTTTAGTTGAACTGAGTGTGGCTACGCCCGGTCCTTGAGAAGGTTAAAGCGGAGTCTATTTGACGAAGTATCGTTGTGGTCTTGATGCGTGGGTGAGATTGGTTCTTGCTTAAGCCCGTAGCAGCCACGTAAAATTTGCAACAACAAAGTAGAGGACGTCTAACTTGTTTTTGCAGGGCATGTTGTGATGTGATATGGTCAAGACGTGATGCTATATTTTATTGTATGAGATGATCATGTTTTGTAACCGAAGTTATCGGCAATCGGGTCGGAGCCATATGGTTGTCGCTTATTGTATGAAATGCAACGCATACTGTAATTGCTTTACTTTATCACTAAGCGGTAGCGATAGTCGTAGAAGCAATAGATGGCGTAACGACAACGATGCTATGATGGAGATCAAGGTGTCGCGCCGGTGACGATGGTGATCACGACGGTGCTTCGGAGATGGAGATCACAAGCACAAGATGATGATGGCCATATCATATCACTTATATTGATTGCATGTGATGTTTATCCTTTATGCATCTTATTTTGCTTGGTTGACGGTAGCATTTTAAGATGATCTCTCACCTAAATTATCAAGTAGTGTTCTCACGAGTATGCACCGTTGCCAAAGTTAAATCGTGCCGAGACACCATGTGATGATCGGGTGTGATAAGCTCTACGTCCATCTACAACGGGTGCAAGCCAGTTTTGCACACGCAGAATACTCGAGTTATACTTGACGAGCCTAGCATATGCAGATATGGCCTCGGAACACGGAGACCGAAAGGTCGAGCGTGAATCATATAGTAGATATGATCAACATAAGATGTTCACCATTGAAAACTACTCCATCTCACGTGATGATCGGTTATGGTGTAGTTGATTTGGATCACGTGATCACTTAGATGACTAGAGAGATGTCTGTCTAAGTGGGAGTTCTTAAGTAATATGATTAATTGAACTTAAATTTATCATGAACTTAGTACCGATAGTATCTTGCTTGTCTATGTCTGCTATAGATAGATGGCTCATGCTTTGTTGTTCCGTTGAATTTTAATGCGTTCCTTGAGAAAGCAAAGTTGAAAGATGATGGTAGCAATTACACGGATCGGGTCCGTAACACGAGGATTATCCTCATTGCTGCACGTAAGAGTTACGCCCCGATGCACCGCTAGGTGCCAGTGCTCGCTGGCCGATGTAACCGACGGCGTTAAGAACGTCTGGCGAGCAAAGCTGATGACTACTCTATAGTTCAAGTGCCATGCTTTACGGCTTAGAACCGGGTCTTCAACGACGTTTTGAAAGTCATGGAGCATATGAGATGTTCCAGGAGTTGAAGTTGATATTTCAACGAGTAATGCCCGATTGAGAGATATGAAGTCTCCAATAAGTTCTATAGCTGCAAGATGGAGGAGAATGGAGTCTGCTCGCTGAGCACATACTCGTAATGTCTGGGTATTACAATCACTTGACTCAACTGGGAGTTGATCTTCCGGATGATTGTGTCATTGACAGAATTCTTCAATCACTGCCACCAAGCTACAAAGGCTTCGCGATGAACTATAATATGCAAGGGTTAGTAAAGACTATGCCTAAGCTCTTCGCAATGCTGAAGGCTGCGGAGGTAGAAATCAAGAAGGAGCATCAAGTGTTGATGGTCAATAAGACCACTAGTTTCAAGAAGAAAGGCAAAGGGAAGAAGAAGGGAACTTCAAGAAGAACAGCAAACAAGTTGCTGCTCGGGAGAAGAAACCCAAGTCTGGACCTAAACCTGAAACCGAGTGCTTCTCATAAGCGGTAGTCCTTTGGAAGCGGAACTGCCCCAAGTATTTGGCGGATAAGAAGGATGGCAAGGTGAACAAAGGTATATGTGATATACATGTTATTGATGTGTACCTTACTAGAGCTCGCAGTAGCACCTGGTATTTGATACTGGTTACATTGCTAATATTTGCAACTCGAAGCAGGGACTACGGATTGGCGAACACCGCAAAGGACGAGGTGACGATGCGCGTGGGAAATAGTTCCAAAGTCGATGTGATCGCGGTCGGCACGCTACCTCTACATCTACCTTCGGGATTAGTTTTAGACCTAAATAATTGTTATTTGGTGCCAGCGTTGAGCATGAACATTATATCTGGATCTTGTTTGATGCGAGACGGTTACTCATTTAAATCAGAGAATAATGGTTGTTCTATTTATATGAATAATATCTTTTATGGTCATGCACCCTTGACGAATGGTCTATTTTTAATGAATCTCGATAGTAGTGATACACATATTCATAATGTTGAAACCAAAAGATGCAGAGTTGATAATGATGGTGCAACTTATTTGTGGCACTGCCGTTTAGGTCATATCGGTATAAAGCGCATGAAGAAACTCCATACTGATGGACTTTTGGAGTCACTTGATTATGAATCACTTGGCACTTGCGAACCATGCCTCATGGGCAAGATGACTAAAACCCCGTTCTCGGTACTATGGAGCGAGCAACTGATTTGTTGGAGATCATACATACTGATGTATGTGGTCCAATGAATGTTGAGGCTCGCGGCGGGTATCGTAATTTTCTCACATTCACAGATGATTTAAGCAGACATGGGTATATCTACTTAATGAAACATAAGTCTGAAACATTTGAAAAGTTCAAAGAATTTCAGAGTGAAGTTGAAAATCATCGTAATAAGAAAATAAAGTTTCTACGATCTGATCGTGGAGGCGAATATTTGAGTTACGAGTTTGGTCTACATTTGAAACAATGCGGAATAGTTTCTCAACTCACGCCACCCGGAACACCACAGCGCAATGGTGTGTCCGAACGTCGTAATCGCACTTTACTAGATATGGTGCGATCTATGATGTCTCTTACAGATTTACCGCTATCGTTTTGGGGTTATGCTCTTGAGACGGCCGCATTCACGCTGAATAGAACACCATCAAAATCCGTTGAGACGACACCTTATGAACTATGGTTTAGCAAGAAACCAAAGTTGTCGCTTTCTTAAAGTTTGGGGATGCGATGCTTATGTGAAAAAGCTTCAACCTGATAAGCTCGAACCTAAATCGGAGAAATGTGTCTTCATAGGATACCCAAAGGAGGCGATTGGGTACACCTTCTATCACAGATCCGAAGGCAAGACATTTGTTGCTAAGAATGGATCCTTTCTAGAGAAGGAGTTTCTCTCGAAAGAAGTGAGTGGGAGGAAAGTAGAACTTGATGAGGTAACTATACCTTCTTCCTTATTTGAAAGTAGTTTGTCACAGAAACCGGTTTCTGCGACATCTACACCAAATAGTAAGGAAGTTGATGATGTTGATCATGAAACTTCTGATCAAGTTACTACAGAACTTCGTAGATCAACCAGAGTAAGATCCGCACCAGAGTGGTACGGTAATCCTGTTCTAGAAGTCATGCTACTAGATCATGATGAACCTACGAACTATGAAGAAGCGATGGTGAGCCCAGATTCCGCAAAATGGCTTGAAGCCATGAAATCTGAGATGGGATCCATGTATGAGAACAAAGTGTGGACTTTGATTGACTTGCCCGACGGTCGGCAAGAAAAAGAAAACAAGTGGAAATTCAAGAAGAAGACCGGCGCCGACGGTAATATTATCGTCTACAAAGCTCGACTTGTCGCAAAGGGGTTTCGACAAGTTCAAGGGATTGACTACGATGAGACCTTCTCACCCGTGGCGATGCTTAAGTCTGTCCGAATCATGTTAGCAATTGCCGCATTTTATGATTATGAAATTTGGCAAATGGATGTAAAGACTGCATTCCTGAATGGGTTTTACGGAAGAAGAGTTGTATATGATGCAACCAGAAGGTTTTATCGATCCAAAGGGAGCTAACAAAGTGTGCAAGCTCCAATGATCCATTTATGGACTGGTGCAAGCATCTCGAGTTGGAATAAACGCTTTGATAGTGTGATCAAAGCATTTGGGTTTATCTGAGACTTTTGGAGAAGCTTTGTATTTACAAGAAAGTGAGTGGGAGCTACGTAGCATTTACGATATTATATGTTGATGACATATTACCGATCGGAAATGATATAGAATTTCTGGATAGCATAAAGGGATACTTGAACAAGAGTTTTTCGATGAAAGACCTCGGTGAAGCTGCTTACATATTAGGCATAAAATCTATAGAGATAGATCAAGGCGCTTAATTGGACTTTCACAAAGCACATACCTTGACAAGATTTTGAAGAAGTTCAAAATGGATCAAGCAAAGAAAGGGTTCTTGCACTGTATTGCAAGGTATGAAGTTGAGTAAGACTCAATGCCCGACCACCGCAGAAGATAGAGAGAAAATGAAAGATGTTCCCTATGCCTCGACCATAGGCTCTATCATGTATGCAATGTCATGTACCGGACCTGATGTGTGCCTTGCTATAAGCTTAGCAGGAGGTACCAGAGTGATCCAGAGTGGATCACCGGACAGCGATCAAGAACATCCTAAAGTACGAAAAGGACTAAGGATATGTTTCTCGTATATGGAGGTGACAAAGAGCTCATAAATGGCAGTTACGTTGATGCAAGCTTTGACACTGATCCGGACGATTCTAAATCGCAAACCGGATACGTATTTACACTAAGCGGAGGAGGCTGTCGGTTGGTGCAGCTCTAAACAAAGCATCGTAGCGGGATCTACATGTGAAGCGGAATACATAGCAGCTTCTAAGCAGCTAATGAAGGAGTGCGGATGAAGGAGTTCATATCCGATCTAGGTGTCATACCTAGTGCATCGGGACCAATGAAAATCTTTTGTGACAATCTGGAGCAATTGCCTTGGCGAAGGAATCCAGATTTCACAAGAGAACAAAACACATCAAGAGACGCTTCAATTCCATCCGGGACTTAGTCCGGTGGGAGACATAGAGATTTGCAAGATACATACGGATCTGAATGTAGCGGACCCGTTGACTAAGCCTCTTCCACGAGCAAAACATGATCAACACCAAGACTCCATGGGTGTTAGAATCATTCTTGTGTAATCTAGATTATTGACTCTAGTGCAAGTGGGAGGCTGAAGGAAATGTGCCCTAGAGGCAATAATAAAGTTATTATTTATTTCCTTATATCATGATAAATGTTTATTGTTCATGCTAGAAATGTATTAACCGGAAACATAATACATGTGTGAATACATAGACAAAGCGGTGTCACTAGTATGCCTCTACTAGACTAGCTTGTTAATCAAAGATGGTTAAGTTTCACGACCATAGACAAAGGAGTTGTCATTTGATTAACAAGGTCACATCATTGGTTGAATGATCTGATTGACATGACCCATTCCATTAGCTTAGCACCCGATCGTTTAGTATGTTGCTATTGCTTTTATCCATGACTTATACATGTTCCTATAACTATGAGATTATGCAACTCCCATTTGCGGAGGAACACTTTGGGTACTACCAAAGCGTCCTGGCGTAATCGGGTGATTATAAAGGAGTATTACAAGTGTCTCCAAAGGCGGATGTTGGGTTGGCGTATTTGAGATTAGGATTTGTCACTCCGATTGTCGGAGAGGTATCTCTGGGCCATCTCGGTAATGCACATCACTATAAGCCTTGCAAGCAATGTAGCTAATGAGTTAGTTCTGAGAATGATGCATTACGGAGCAGTAAAGAGACTTGCCAAGATGTGAGATTGAACTAGGTATTGGATACCGACGATCGAGTCTCGGGCAAGTAACATACCGATGACAAAGGGAACTACGTATGTTGTTATGCGGTCGACCGATAAAGATCTTCGTAGAAAATGTAGGAACCAATATGGGCATCCGAGGTCCGCTATTGGTTATTGACCGAAGATGTATCTCGGTCATGTCTACGTGTTCTCGAACCGTAGGGTCCGCACGCTTAAGGTTTCGATGGCGGTTATATTATGAGTTTGTGTATTTTGATGTACCGAAGGAGTTCGAGTCCGGATGTGATCACGGACATGACGAGGAGTCTCGAAATGATCGAGAAATAAAGATTGATATATTGGACGACTATATTCGGACTCCGGAAAGGTTCCGGAAGTTTTCGGATATAACCGGAGTGCCGGAGGGGTTACCGGAACCCCCCGGGGAAGTAATGGGCCTTATTGGGCCAAGAGGGGAGAGAGAGGGCTGCGCCCGGGGGGGGCGCGCCCCCATGGGAGTCCGAATTGGACAAGGAGGCGCGGCCCCTTCCCTCTTCCTCTCCTCTCCTTCCTTCCCCTTCCTCCTTCCTAGTTGGACTAGGAAAGGGGAGTCCCTACTCCCACTAGGAGGAGGACTCCCCCTCCTTGGCGCGCCTCCTAGGGCCGGCCGGCCCTCCCCTTGCTCCTTTATATATCACAGGCGGGGGCACCCCATGTTTACACAAGTTGATCCTTGAGATCGTTCCTTAGCCGTGTGCGGTGCCCCTCCACCATATTCCACCTCGGTCAAATCGTGGCAGTGCTTAGGCGAAGCCCTGCGTTGGTAGAACATCAAGATCGTCAACGCCGTCGTCGTCTTGACGGAACTCTCTCTCCCCGGAGCTTTGCTTGGATCGGAGCCCGAGGAGCGTCACCGAGCTGTCGTGTGCCAAGAACTCGGAGGTGCGAATGCTTGGTGCTTGGATCGGTTGGATCGCGAGGAGAACGTACGACTACTTCCTCTACGTTGTGATTGCTTCCGCTTCGGTCTACGAGGGTATGTAGACAACACTCTTCCCTATTGTTGCTATGCATCACCATGATCTTGCGTGTGCGTAGGAAATTTTTTGAAATTACTACGTTACCCAACAGCTCCTTCCCAGACGCTATCAAAATCACGCTTGGTCTCGAATTCCGCTGCAAAAGTATTTTCTCCCAAGGGCCGGAAGGATAGGCCCTTAGGGTTTCCCCAGGCTGGGCGGAGAGCGTTGCTGATTGTATGGATATGGAGTAGATTGCGATGCAGAACTTTCCCCGCCAGCAGCCATCTCGTTGGACCACCATCGTTTGCGTCGTCAATCACCAATGGTGTCGCCTCCTCATCGGTGATGTCCAGTTTGCCGAGCGCTTCCTCCATCTGTGCCCGCGCGGAGCTGGGAGAGAGGTTTCCGCTGCGCTTCCAACCCTTGCCGGCAGACGGTGTAGCCATCATTCCCCGTGCTTCAACCGGAGCGCCCCGCCGATGGGATCCGCGGGCGCTTGCCTATCCACCTAACCCTAATCGCCGCCAGGGAGAGTTAGGGTTTCGGCCACAACAAACAACATGATAAATGGTGTTGCGCAAAAACATAAAGGTGGGATTATTTTTAAGTGTACTCAAGGTGTTTCCAAATTATTATACAACAGAAATATCTACCTAGTTGCCGCTATCTCTTTACGCCTTTATTGTCATTCCTCCTTAGTGATGCCCAACAAATAGAGAAGCACATTTTAGTACTCAATGATAACTTGTGCATAAGAGCATTATGTTTGTCTTGCCGATATATGTGTTTGCAACTATAATCCAAGTCAAGATTTAATTTAGTTACAAACATACATCTCCACTGAAAACAATCAATCTATAATGACATGCATACCAAATGTTCAAGATTGCAACAAAAAATCATATTGTTAAAAAAATTGGTGTAGGCACAATTTTAGACAATACGAAAATCAACGTTAAGCCACTGATTTACGTAAAGCTCGTATCAATAGTTTATTGTACATCATCGTATAGGGGTCGGTCATTGTGCACTATGCGAAATAGAGATGATGGTTATATAACTATTGTAACCTTTAGCATATGGTAACCGGTAGGAATCAACATCCCTTATGGTGCCAATAATAGCTTTTGTGAAAGCATCAAGCTATCATATGTACTCAATTTAAATGGTGTAGGACCATATATAATAGGCATTTCCGAAACACACAATATAAAAAAGGTACTATTAATTAAGGTTGCATCTTAAACCTAATTTCTACAAATGATTGTCATGCAAGATAATATCTTGAAATGTACACATTTTTTGAGGAATTTTCATATATAACATGTTAGATTTTGAGTTAGAATTTGAAAGATGTGAATATTTTGAAAAGTATTTGAATTTGTCTGATAAAAGCAAAAATAGAAAAAGAAGGAAAAATGGATTTTTTAAATAATTGACTTGTGAGATAATGGCACATTTGAAATCTACACATTTTTCTAAGGGATTTTCATATATAAAATATTAGATTTTGAGTTAGGATTTAAAAGATATGAATATTTTTAGAAAGTATTTGAATCTGCCTGATGAAAGAAAAATTAAACAAAAAATAAGGGAGAATGGGATAAGCTAGAATCGAACGGGTCTCCCAGGTGGAAGGATGAGGCTCCGACCAATGTGGAGCTCGTGTGCTTGATGCAATAGTGGGTCACTGGATAATAATAAACTAAAGTGCGGTGCAGTGAAGAAAACAACAAATCATTTTTCCATACTTGCGGGTGGGTAATTTTGTGGAAGCTTTTTTTGTTGCAAAAAGGATTAAATCTATTATAAATATTTACCGGAAGTACAAAACATCTTAAATATGATGAAAATTACATCGAGGTGCATGGACAACTTCAGTGGTAATTATAGGACGGACGGGCAAAAACACTAATCTTTTTATTAGTAGGTATAGATATGCTTAAGGAAGTGGTCGATTATCAGTGAAATACAATATATTATGTATATTGAAAAGACAACCCAGGTATAATGATAGTTGAAAGGAACTAGATCGATGGTTAGATTACAGCCGTAACTATGATCTACATGATTAATCCTTTAGATTAATTATGGCGCACAACTCACATGTGCGTGTCCTGGGACATATCAAATAGTGTTCAATTAAAAGTGGGTTATATTGTGGTTGTAATCGCATCTAGACACTATTTGAAAACAAGTTTGTTTAAATTTAAAAGCTTATCTGCATACAGACCACTCTGGAATTAGTATTATAAATAGGTCTCACTCTCTAACCTCGAATTACATCATGCGCGGCATCACCGATAATTCAGGGGGTAGGCCAAAATCCTAAATTATCTAACACAATTATCCAGTGTCCCCTACATCATCAATTCATCAGGAGGAAAAGGGGGACGAGACTACATGTCCAAGTCGATTGCAGCCATTTGGAAGCTGAAGCAGAAACGGGAAAGCATGGTGAGCCCTCCCGGCGCTGGTTCCACTTCCTTCGAAAAGCGTACTCGCCGGTCCCGCGAGGTACTGACCACGTTATGGGCACGTTGTTTCACGCTCACGTGACACCCGTCGGCTCGTGGATGCAGGTTCTGTCTGACCCCCCGCTCCGATGGAACCGAGAGCAGCCATGTGTGGATCCCATCCCAGCTCATTTTTTTGTTTTGAACGAGTGCTTGGCATCGTGGTGTGCTCGGCCTTCTGTGTGAAAAATCTCAGCGCGTACGTAGCCGACGTGCAGGCTCCTCAGTTTCATGAGAACAGGCCCAACGTTCAATGCGGCTTCGCCCGACACGCTAAAGTGTGTTCAGCTCAGCATTCTTTCCATCCAACCAGCCGTCTCCGTCCCGTGTCGCGGAGAGCCTAAATGCCAAATATTGCTTTGACATAGGACCACAGTAACTAGCAGCTCCAGCGCGTGCTGCATCACTGCATCTACAACCGAACACCCATACTCCAAACTCCTGGACGGGCTGCCCGGTCAATGCCCGAAAGATTTTTGGCCACCCAACCAGGTCCTTATACTGGCACTGCTCATACTCAGTCTATATATATGGCGCATGTAAGGGCGGCAAAACGCACTCGACACGTTAGACTGGCCGATAGGGACCACGCGGGGATGGGGAGAGACCGTTGGTTCGATGAACGCCTCCTCCGCTCTACGTCGCGTGGCGCCGCTCCGGCAATGCCATCCGAGGGAGGAGACCAACTATTTAAGATGGACGGCGGTAGCCGAACCCTATCTGTTCCGTTTCCCCTTTCTACTCTCCGCCGCCACCACTTCCAATCCGCCCGCCGCACCATGCCGAGGCGTCGGATTACAACCTATGCCATGCTCACTTCGGAGCGCCGTCTGAAGCTGCTGAAGGAGATCCGGGCGAGGCAAGCTACTTGTTTCGCTACGGGCCCTCATCTGGATTTGCTTAATCTGGAGGAGGAGGAGCCGGCTGCGGACACCTTTGATAAGATAAACAAGTTGTGAAGACATGAGTATTTTTACTATATTTGTTTTGATGTGCATTTCATATACCTTCTGATATTCTTGGTTGGACAATGGTTTCCTAAATTCTAGTCGATTTTCAAGCCACGCCATTTTGTGTATCCTCTCCGTGTAAGGTTTCCCATGAGGCGGAGTCAACAATCTAGAGCAACAGAAGGGTAGAGTCTGCAAAATAGGGATCGAGGCTCCCACAAAAAAGGGATCGCTCCCGCGATGCGCCCCGCGTGCGCGTCACGGGAGATTAACCACTCGCTGCCGGAGAAGAGTCCTCCGCCTCCATCCCCTCCCCTCGCCGCCGCCGATCTGCGTCGCCAGGCAAAGCCTCGTTGGTGTTGGTGGCGGCGGGGCCCTCTTTCCTCTCCGCGTGTGGGGGCTCGGCGCGGGCCGGTGATCCCGGGTGGGGGCGCGGCGCTGGCGGAGCTCGGAGACGGCCGATCTTCGTCTTCGTCCTGGTCGTGGAGGGCTGGCCGCAGCGGCGACTCTCGCCTTGGTTGGCGGCGGCCGGTGAGCGCACTGCCCAGATCCGGCCTGCTCGGACCCAGAGGAGTCCCGCGGTGGTTGACCCAGCTGTTCTTCATTCTCCAAAACTTCGATTTGCTTCATGCAGACCTCCTCGATCCGGACACCGACGGGTTCCGATCTTCCTCTCAGAGATCTTAGCTTTTGGTGCATGGCGCCACTGGATGTCTAGATCGAAATTGATTCGGTCGGGCGCGTCCTCAACTTCTGCCAAAGAGGCTTCATGAGGGTGTGGCACGAAGCTTCGTTGTCTTGCCGGTGCCATGGGACATGTCTAAGTATAGATTTCCCCGACGTTGACAGTGGCGAAGAAAGTCATGGTGCCTGCGATCGAAGACTTCTGGTGGATAGGAGTTTTGGTTGCGTTAAAGAATGGCGGCACGGGTTCCTGTGTGTCAGGTGTTGAGGACTTACAACGGCGGCCTTGGCAGGAGGGGACGGCAACACAGGTGGACAACAGTTTTGGGGGTGCTTCTCGAGTACCGAGCCGTGATCTCTAGGGTGAAAGCCCAAGGTCTGTCCTTCATTGGTTGTACCTGGCAATGATCTTGCGAAGGCATTGTTTTTGGGAACTCGGACTCTCTCCAAGGTGAAAACTCAAGATACTTGATCGGACGACGACAATGCTTGAGCATTGTTTTCTTCTTGGAGGCGTCATTTTTGGAGAACCTCTTTTGTTGTCCGGGTGTTGTCTTCGGTGGTGGTTAGAGTGTCACTGTTGTGAGTTTTTCATCTCAACGAGTTTTTGTTTTTATATTTCTTTTTTTTTATTTTTGTTTTTGGCTGTGTGTGTCCTTGATGTCTTTCGATATCTTGTTAATGCAGAGGCCGGATGTAATTAGTACGTTCGTGATATTAATATATTTCCTTTTTCGAAAAAGAAGGGTAGAGTCAAAGAAACACTACAGGAAAAACTTCCTACACTGATTATGAGGTAGTTTAGCGAGTGCATTTTATCGAGCACTCGGCAAACAAGCCTTTGTCGAGTGCCTAGGAAAACGCTCGACAAAAAAATCACGCTAGGCGAAGCATCACCATTGTCGAGTACCGTCTAGAAGAGAGTTGGCAAAAAGGTTTGCATTAGGCTCAAATTGAAGCCGACACTTGACAAAGATCAAGCACACAGAAAACACAGTGACACGTGTGCGTAGACACCGTTGTTGATGCCGGAGTGACAGTGTTATCCCCTTGCCAAGTGCTCGACATAGAGCACTTGAGAAAGGCTTTTTCGGGGTTCGTTTGTTATATTTGAGTAATTAAGTGCATTCCTAGGCATCTAATGGATAAATTCAAATTTGTATTACAGGTAAATGAAATAGTCGTCATAAATGATTTGAAAAATCCTACTTGTGTCCTTGAGTCTATTTTTAGGACTTGTGCAAAGTAACTACTAGGACTCCCATACACAAAGGGGGCAAGACTCGATCGCTGACATAGAGGGCTATTGTCATTTTAATTCTAGAAAATGCGAACAAAGCCAGACATCATAAGACTTGGCATGGGGTTATGATATGGCCCCTAGAGGTTGTGGTACAAATTTGTAAATCTTTTGTAAAAGTTGTCACACATACTACTTATAAACCGGATCGTCTCCAAGGAAGGAAATATGTTTTGACAAGTATGCGAAGTGTCTGTTGATTCATCCATTGGCCTTCAAATTTATAAACTTAAGATACACCATTACACGTGCCATGTTAAAATTGAAATTTTCCTACTGAGAAACGTAGTAGAAAACAAAAACAAAATCCGGCCTACGTATAAAATAAAAGATCATTGTGGAGATGCAAAGAGGTTCAGGTTTGATCTTTACCAATAAAAATCAGCGGAGAAGAGATGTTGGTGTAGACTTGATGTAGATTCCCGCAGCTATGATTAAACCTCACAACTACGAGATTTTTCTCCCATTCGAGTGTCAAAGGAACGATCCCTCCGACGGTATGCATGCATACGAAATCACCAATCCGGACTATATGGTGAGTAGCCTTATCGCAGAGAGAGAGAGAGAGAGAGAGAGAGAGGGAGGGAGGGAGGGAGGGAGGGAGGGAGAGGGAGAGGGGGAGAGGGGGAGAGAGGGAGAGAGAGAGAGAGCGGGGGAGCGAGGGGGCGCGCGAGGGGGAGGGGAAGGGGGAGGGGGAGGGGAGGGAGAGGGAGAGGGAGAGGGAGAGGGAGAGGGAGAGAAGCATCCAAGCACAAAAGGATGTGTTGGAGGTTGCCCTAGCTGGCAGAACTTTGGCCAGCTGAGTCAAATCTTGCCCATTATATGGGCCCCTTTGGGCCATGTAGCTGGCCCGAGGTGTCCCCACTTGGGCCAGCCAAGGGGATCGGCCCATAGGGTCTTCTATTACTTTTCGGAAGGTCTTGGAGTATTTCAGAATCTTCCTAAACCTTGTGGTGCCTTTTAGGTTTCTCCAGGACCTTCCTGGTTCTCCGATATTTTCGGTTTTCTCTTTCCCATATTTTTGATCTTTCCAGAACTTTCTTGGTGTATTTTCTCTCATGCTCCTAATATTATTAGCACTCACATATCGATGACCCCTAAGCATGTGACCTCACAGACTTAGTATTCTGCATACATGACCCCGAACTCCTTTCAGACAATAATCAATAGCGGACCTGAACATCCATATTGGCACCTACACATACACGAATATAGATACATTGAATGTTTCTCAAGGCGTGTCCCTAAAAAAAGAAATCATTCTTCAATGTCCAGAAACTCCAGCAGGATGTAGTTGAAACAAGGTTAAGAACATGTTTGCTTTTGAGCAAGAGCGCACCTTGTTGCTCACATAGATATGTTTTCAGGGTTACACGCATATGCGACCTTCTAATCCACAAACGAGTAGAAGGATACCCTCCAAACACTTATCCCCTACGTGATCTTGGTCAGCTCATTACGGGATGGTGACGCCAGTTTTTTACGTTTCTTTTATCATTTTTATTATCCTTTTTGTTTTTTGTTTCAACTATTTAAGTTTATACAAAATTGAAAAATGTTCGCGAAACAAAAAATGTTTGTACAATAAAAATATCAGATTTCAAAAAGTATTCATGAATTTCAGCAAATGTTCACAGAATTCGAAAATGTTTATGAGTTTAAAAAATGTTCGTGAATTCCAAAAAATGTTCCAAATTATATAAAAATGTTCATAAAATTAAAAAAATGTTCCGAATTTCAGACATGCTCGCCAATATATAAAATGTTAAAAAATTTCTAATAATGTTCACAAATTTTAAAAATTACTCTCAAATTTTAAAAAAAGTTCAAGAATTATAAAAATCTTGGATTTTTAAAAAGTGCATGAATTCGAAAATTATTTCCATATTTCACAAAAAGTTCACAAATTTTAAAATTGTTTGCGATTTTTGAAAAATTGTGCATGAATTTTAATAAACATTCATAGATTTGGCAAAACTTCATGGATTTGAAAAAAAAAGAGACAAAAACCCCAGAAACGGTGCTTTTGGGCGGGCACATACAGAGGACAAGTCATGCGGCGCAGGGGTAAGTGGTAGGTCTTTATTCGGGCACCTACGTGTGAAATAGGAATCGGCCGCACATACATGTATCCATCGTGAATGCATGAAAAGCCCTTTGGGCCGGCGAGGCCTAGTGCTCAATCTGCCTTGCCAACCAGATCAAAGGAGGCCTTTATTTTTGAAAGCAAAGCAAAAGCTTTATAACTTAACTGTGCTGGCCCAAATCAGCCAAAACACAAGCAGCCACATTGGCTGGTACATCCAACTCCCACTGCAAACAGTGGTTTAGGGCACACATACGACCCACACTCACAAGTTCATGGGCTACAGAGTTTGCCGTTCGGCGACACACCGTTATTACATGACGAGAAAACCATAGTTTCAGCTGATACTTTGTATCTTCTATTATCGCTGCGTAGGCCGAAGAGTCCGCGATGCGCATGTCCATGGCCTCCTGAAGCAATTGTGAGTCAGTTTCTAGAGCCACTCTCACAATCCCCAGGTCCGCAGCGAAGGAGACATCATGTGATAACGCCCATGCTTCGGCTGTGAAAGCGTCTTGAACATTCTCCTGGCGCCCCGCCCTTGCTGCAACCACGCTGCCATCCACAGTACGTGCAACAACACCCCATCCTGCAAAACTTTCACCAGGCACAAACGAGCCATCAAGGTTTATTTTGATCGTGTCCCCATCTGGTGGTTTCCACCGGTCCAGCTGGATCTTCTTGGGCTGTGGTGCGAAGATCTGTTGATACTCAAGGGCATAGCTTCTCGCTCTTCTTGCGATCTCTGTGACTTCAACAGGCAGCTCACCATTCCTCAGCTTATTTCTGTTACTCCACCATAACCACCAAAAGGTCAGCACAAGAATCCTCTTACATTCGTCCAGCCCCCACAGGTAGTCCAGCATATCATGCACTGATGTAATGCCCTCCAAAGCCAGCCTTTCTCCTTCTAGAGCCAATTCTCTCCAGCCTTCTTTGATGCTTTTGCACTTAATGAACAGGTGAGCGCCATCTTCGTCTGCCCGCCCACAAAACATGCATTTTGTGTCCGCAATAGGAATCCCTCTGCGCTCAATGTTGGTCCGAAGGGCAAGAGACTCGTGTTTGATCCTCCAAACAAACATCTGAATGTTTTTCGGGCACGGCATCTTCCACAGCATCTTCCACATGTCATCTGCAGTGTTGTCCAGATTGCCTGGCACCATTGAGCTCTGCCCGGCTCCTCCATTCTGCTGCTGTTTCACAAGCTGCACATGTATCTTATATGCGCTCCTAACTGTATGTAACCCTTTCGGGTCATATTGCCAGGCTATGAAGTCCCGGATTCCTTTTCTTAGCGGGATCTGCAGTATATGATGCGCATCGTCCGCCTAGAATGTTTCTCCGACGAGTCGCTCATTCCATGTACCCGACACCGGGTCAATCAGCTCATGCACTCGCTCCAGGAGGTGAGCACCTCTCGGCGTAATAACCCGTCGGGACCAAGGTCTGGGGATCCACGGATCCGACCATATATTGACTTCTGTACCATCCCCAATGCGCCAGACATAACCCTCCTTAAACAGTTCCAACCTGTGTAGTAGACTGCGCCAAGCATATGAGATGCCCTCCTTCGGTACTGCTTCCAAAATTTGTGTATCTGGGTAGTATTTTGCTTTCAGCAGTTTGGCGCATAAAGTATCTTGGTTCTGGACCAGCCTCCAGATTTGGCGTGATAGCATCGCTACGTTGAAGCTGTACATGTCCCGGAATCCGAGGGCGCCTCTCGCTTTAGACTCTGTGAGCTTTTGCCAGCTAATCCAGTGCATTGTGTGCTCCCTTTCCTGTTGGCTCCACCAATAATTACCGATTAGTGAGCTAAGCTCCTTGCAAAAGGATTTTGTCAAGTAAAAACAGGACATTGCGAAGGTTGGTATAGCTTGTGCCACTGATGTGATAAGGGTATCCTTCCCTGACTTTGCAATCAACTTCTCCTTCCATCCGTAAACCCTGCCCGCCATAGCTCCCTTCACAAAGGAGAATGCCTTCTTCCTGGAACGACCAACATGCACAAGCAGGCCGAGGTACTTCTCATTCCATGTCTCACTCCGGATTTGTAGAGCTTCCTTCACATCTTCTTTCACAGCCGGGGGGGTGTTCGGACTGAACATGAGTGCCGATTTCTCTTTATTAATGCACTGGCCCGAGCAATCTTCATATAGATCCAAAATCCCTCTCAAAGCCGCCCCTTGTGCTTGGTTTGCCTTCAGTAACAACACCGAGTCGTTGGCAAAGAGAAGATGGGAGACCACCAGGGCTGTGCTGCACACTTTAACGCTGCTGATCCTTCCTGTCCTCTCTGCATCATGGAGTAGAGCTGAGAGCCCTTCCGCACATATAACAAACAGATATGGCGACGCCGGATCACCCTGACGAAGGCCTCTCGTGGGGGAAAATTGTTTCATGAGCTCTCCATTAATCTTGATCTGGTAGCAAACCGTGGTGATGCATTTCATGATCAACTTCACCCAAGCATTGCTGAACCCCAACTTGACAAGCATAGCCCTTACAAAACTCCATTCCACACGATCATAAGCTTTGCTCATGTCAGCTTTCACCGCTACCATCCCTTCCTTCCCCCTCTTCTTGTTGAGCAGAAAATGTGACAGTTCATAGGCTACCAGAACTTTATCCGTGATCAACCTTCCAGGTACAAACGCGCTCTGGTTCTCCGAAATAATAGCTGGCAGCACCATTTTGATCCGGTTAGCAATCACCTTGGACACAAGCTTGTAGATCACGTAACACAAGCTGATAGGTCGGAGATCTTTTATCCTGTTTGGATTCTTGACCTTTGGGATCAGTACTACCACCGTATCATTCCACCCCTCCGGTATATCACCACCGTTGAGAACCGCAAGCACTTCTTCGACCACCCTGTCTCCCATAAAATGCCAGTGGCGTTTATATATGATGGAGGGCATCCCATCAGGCCCAGGAGCCTTTAGATCACCAATATGGTCCAGCGCGGCCTTGATCTTCTCCCGAGTAAATTCAGCCTCAAGTACCAACCTCATATCAGCTGTGATCCGTGGTTCGACCTTCTCAATGAGCTCGTTAATCCTGTTGCCCGCGGTAGAGGTGAAAAGATCCTAGAAAAAATAGCAAATATAATTAGATAACCCCTCTCCCTCCTTCACCACCGAACCATCCTCCCTCCTCAACTCCTTCACTCGATTCGCCTTTCTTCTAGCATTTGCCACCGCCATAAAGTATTTAGTGCTTCGGTTGCCATTACGCAGCCATGAGACATGTGATCTTTGCTTGGCCTTGATGCTTTTCTTCTCATCTAGTTCTTCCACCACACACCGCAACCTTGCTTCCTCCCTTATTTTTTCCTCCGACACCGGAGCACACATACATCTTTCCAAGTCTCTTTTTTCTTTCTTCAGACGGCCCTCCAGCTCCCCCGCCACCTCCTTGTGCCATCTCTTCATTCTCCCTGCAACACAGTGGAGAGCTTCAGACACATTTGCTGATCCTTCCAACAAACCCTCCTCCCATGCACCTTGGATCTCCTCACTACAGCCATCCTCCTTAAGCCACCAGGCTTCGAATTTGAAACCCCTATCCCCATGGGCCGGCCTTCTACGGTCTCCTTGAGTACAAACAATCACCGGCCGATGATCCGAGTGACGTGGCTGACCGTTTATCACTACGTATTCAGGGAACAACTCACACCATGCAGTATTCGCCCTGGCCCGATCCAGGCTTTCACAGATATAGTTGTTCGGATCCTTACTGTGATTCCTCCATGTATACTTGTCCCCCATATAGCCAATGTCACTTAGATCACATGCTTCCAGCGCTTCCCGAAAATTATTCATCAACACTTGAGGCCTCATCGCCCCTCCAACTTTCTCCTCGTCTGACAAGATCTCATTAAAGTTGCCTAAGCACAACCAAGGTCTTCCATCCTGGTGTTGCTGCCCCAAAATTTTCATAGTTCGCCAAGTATCTTTCTTCCTATCTGTTATTGACTCGCCATACACACCCGACATCGTCCACTCACTTCCATCCTCCTCCTTTATGTTCACATCTATGTGTCTTCTCCCATACGAACGCAGTTGAACATCAATCCCCCTCCTCCAGAATAAAGCCACCCCTCTACTCCTCCCCTCTGGGTTCCAGGCCGTCATATGAACGAGCCCGAACATCCACCTGAATCTCTCTAGCTCATTTACTGACAATTTTGTCTCTGCCAAAAACAAAATATCGGGCTCCTCCATCCTCCCCAGGTCGAGGAGGCTACGAACCGCCGGGCCGTTCCCGACTCCCCGGCAGTTCCAGCCAATTATTTTCATTGCTCCCGGCGGGGCTGCCCTTGTAGCCCGGCCGATATGCTAGCGCTGTTAACAAGCTCCTCCGAGCCTTCTCTTCAATCTACCTTCTCCTCCTCTTCAGCTCTACACTTTTTGTTGTCTTTCTTCACCTCCTCCTCCAACAAGCTCCTCTTCTGACCTAATAGTTGTTCCCTCTCCCTCCCCTTGTCTTGTTGAAGTTCTCTGCCCTCTCTGCCTAACTTCTTATACCTTTTGCCATCCACATTCTTCCCTTGCCCTCCCCGAGAGCCCTTACTGTCTGCATCCTTCACCTCCCCTCCACCCCGATTACCCCCATGGCCAACCTTCTGACCCTTCGCATCCACCAACATATCAACCACTTGCTCACCCTCCTTACTCTCCTGACTTCCTCTAGCGGCTGGCGCCACATAAACCTCCTTCCTCTCCCCCACCTTCCCCCCATCTCCTCCTTCATGCAGCAGCAACTTTTTGGGAATGCCCGATCTCTCCTGAGTATAGTCAGCTTTGGATGGGCTAGTCACCTCCTCCCCTTCATCCTCCTTCCCACCACCGCGCCCACTAGAATCACTCTTTCGCCATGAGAGACTGTCACTACCACTTCCTGATCTCTGAGTAGCTCTATTGTAATTAAGGTATCGCCACCCCCACCCCCACACCCTGCAGTGCGCCAAAACCCCTCCTCTGGACCCGTTCTCCTCTGCCCCATCGTTGCCTTCAGCCAGCGTCCAAATTGCGATGCCTCCCCTTTCTTCAGTTTAATAGTACAATCATTCTGCACATGTCCAATCAGTCCGCATGTGTAACAGAAATCGGGAAGATACTCGTATTCAAAACGACACCAGCCTCCCTCCTCTTCCTCCTCTCCATCGCCACTCCTTTTCTCAGTCCTCCCTTCCTCCCCATGCCCCTTGCCAGCTCCCTCATCATCCAACATGAAACCCCTCATTAATGGCTTTTTGATGGACATTCTAATTTTGATCCTTAGAAACCTCCCATTGCGTCCCCATCGTTCCTGTGTCCGCTTCCACAAACTGGCCTATGAAGTTCCCAATCTCCTCCGCGGATTCAGCATTCATCATGCCTAGAGGTAGGTTGAAAACCTGGACCCAGATCGGTATGTTGTTGAAGTCATAGTCTTCCATCCTCTTGCGCGGTACGAAGTCCTCCACCACGACCAACTCCTTGTCAAACATCCATGGACCGTTCTCTAGCGCCTTCCTCTTCCCAGATTCTTGAAAGAATGTGAACAGGAACATGTTCTCCCCTACCTCCTTGCAATCGATCCCCTTGATCGGGCACCATGCTTTCCCTAGGGATAGTTTCACCGCATCTGGGTGTGCAAGCTTCTCCGAGATTACCTTCCCTACCGCCTGCACTTCCATGGTTTTACCCTTCTCCTTGTCCGCGATCTTGATTCTGACCCCCTTCCTCTCCTCCTCTGACAGCTTCAGGCCCTTCATCAGTCCTGCAACCCCCTCCATCGCACCTACTCTACTCTTCCCTCTCCCTCCTCTCCTAGCTAGGGTTTGGGTGTTTTATGACCGCGCACCCCTAGGAACCGCGCAGAAGGCTTATGGTGGATTGGACGGGATGGAGAAGACTCGGCGGCTACGTGGAGAGAACCCCAGAGCGGCCGACGGCAACCAGATCGGAGCTCCAGGACGACGGGGGTAGGGAACCCTAGACCCTGGACGCGATCGCCTCCGCAATCGCCGGGCAGAAGGACGCGAACAGTCACCTATTGGGACGGACTTAGATCAAAGGAGGCCTTATTGCCATAAAAAAAGGTAACTTGAGAAAAGGAGCCTTATTTTCATTAAGGAGATTAAGCATAGATCTTTAGATATTAATTGTACTTTTATTTCAGAAGGTAGAGCTGCTAATAGAGACGCTGACAGGTTAGCCAAGTTTGCTCATCCTCTTGATCAGGGACGTCACGTCTGGTATGTCGAACCCCATGACCCAATTTGTATTTCACACCACATGGATTTTAATCAATAAAGCTTGGTTTTAACCCCTAAAATAAATTGGCGGTGATACAGTGTGTCGTGGCTATCGTCGTCGTCAACTGATTTTGCCGTGCTGCTTTTGAATATCCAAGCGGTGGAAGCGATGAATCATGTCTTACAACTTTCGACTGATACTTCCCTTAAAAAAACATTCGACTGATACTTTATCCCATGGTAAACAAGAACGACGGCCACCTTTTGGGCCTCGCTCGATCTCCGGCATCTGCACTCCACTGACAAACGCAACGCCACTCCATCCGGCGATCTAGCGCACGCCGACGCAGCAGGGCGGCCGGAGGCGGTGAGCAACGGGGGTTCGAAAGAACGGACGGCTGCGGCTGCGATCCTGTGGGACAAATCCATCTGGAAGCTACCGCACCCAGGGACCGCGCCACACGCGCGCCAGTGTCCCCAGGCAAGGCCACCTGGTTTTTGTTTGTGATGGAGACGTGCCACCGGTGACCGGTGTCGGTATGGTAGGCCATCCCCGGTCGTGATGGTTGTGGTGGAACCTGTCTCTAGCTAGGCTGAGGTGTATCCATGGATCAGAGATGTAAATAAAGAGTGCGTTCACTCGCACCACATCGCATTGATCATTTGCGTTTTGCTCGTACGTGAACTCTACGATGACGGTAAGCTTCGCCGCAGGTGGAGGGGGTTCAAGCGATAGCGATGCACGGCGGACAGAGATAGTATAGAAGCGATCGGCCGGAGACCGTGGTGAATGGTGATCCATAGGGTGTATATGGCCCTGTTTGGTTCAGCTTTTATCAATCTGGATTCACGCCACAGCAGAATCCTGACCAAGCAAACCCAAAGAAAATCCGATTCCGTAAATTCACAAAATCAACTAAAGCGGAAGCAGGATGTCTTTCCAAAATCTGATTCCGCCATTTAAAATCTAAAAAGTTGTATCAATTTGGTTTGTTAAATGACTTATATCTTTTCCCATCGATTTTTTCACATTTATTTTTCCATAATGATTTTCACAAATGCTTAGAAATCCACAAATTAACTAAATGGCCATACACCCATAGACAAAAAGTTTCCCTCCATTTCCTTTCGGAAATCATAACCGGAGACCATCAGCTATGAGAGATTTGTTAGCGACTCCGTTTTTTATCATTGCACGAATCTCGGTGCAAGGCCGCTGCTACGTCAGATTTGGAACTAGGTCGATGTACGACAAAAGGCAGCGAACGTTTCACTTTTTCAAGACAATCCACACCACCGCACTGGCTAGCGGCGCGGCCCCCCACATGGAGACCTGGGTTTGAATCACAGGGGCCTCCTATTTTTGCTTTCTTTTAGGTACATGGCATTTTTTCTATAAAAGTTTCCTTTTTGCAGGAGATTTTTTTCTATAAAAGTTAACATGGCAGTTTATATTTCAGTTTTGCTAAAGCACATCTAGATGTGCCATAAGTATTGCACGTCTAAGTCCTATGTCATTGATCTTACGTTACTTTATATTTTTTCGAAGTATGCCACATGGCATTTTAATATTAAGAGATGATATTTTTATTTTTAACAGATGTCATTTTTATGTTAAGATATGACTTTTTAATATTAAAGAGATAATGTTTTGTATTAAGCGATGACAGTTTTTATTAAAGAGAGGACATTTTTATATTATGATTTGACATTTTTATTTCTTAAGAGATGACATTTTTTAATTAAGATATGGCATTTCAAATTATTAAGGGATGACATTTTTATATTAAGAGAGAATTTTTTTATTTATTAAGAGGTGGCATTTTTTAATTAAGAGATGACATTTTAAATTATTAAGATATGACATTTTTATATTAAGTGATGACATGTTTAATTTAAAGAGATGGCATTTTTTATTCTAAAGAGATCCCTTCTTTAAGGTACATGACATTTATTTCTAATATCATGACATTTTTTCTATGATTTTACAAGAAAAATGTGTTTTTTGTCCATGACATTTGAAATAAAAATGAACTAGGCCACGGGTCAATGGGGGTTTGCCCTGTCCCCTCCCGTGACGAATGGTCCGATTCGTTCGCTGGGAATAGCTCGTCCCAGCAATAAATTCGGTCGCTAGAGCCTCCCTCCTTGTTATCGATCGCCAGATATTGGCATCCTTTTTCTAGACGACAATCTGGTTGCACGCGTCCACAAGTTCTATTGTTTATGTGTTGCCTCTTTGTTGGCTGAGGTTTTGTCTTAAAAGAATAATAAAATGAAAGATTTATTCCTTTTTGATTTAAGGTTGTACATACAAGGATTCGGAGGATCAAAACCTCTACAAAAAATTTTGCGGATCGCTGGATGAAGGTGGCGAGTCTGGGCACATTGGTGAGAGCGTAATTCTGTATTAGTACTGGTGAGTTGTAGTGGGGTGTTGATCTGTTTTTTCGAAACAGCTAGGCGGACGACGAGTGTCAGCCAAACTATAAACGATGCAGGATTAAACGGCCATGTCAACTTTTACCTGACGCATGGACGACTTGGTGTGTACCGTCGTCTGCAAATCGTCCAACATATGTCGTGTGTAGCAACACTTTCTTTTTTTTGATGGGTAGTAGGGTGTTGATGGAGAGTATGAATGTTTGTTGTAGCCTTTGCATGTGATGGAGAGTTTGCGTTGTCTGTTCTGTGTGATTGATGCTACTTCGATATCCGCGTGGCTCATGTCTTTCTACCCCCCCCCCCCCCTATTTTGCATCTGTTTGATGAATTTATGTTTTCTATTTTTCGTGAGTTTTACTTTTGTCTTTCCACACTAACCAAGGCATCAAGAGAAGCTTTCTAAGATCAAGATTATTGGCCCAAAGATGCAATGAACACTTTGATGACTCCAACTCAAGGGAACTCATGTTGAGGGAATAACCAAATTACACCAGGGGTCTCATCAAAATCCTACATGGCACTACACATGGATGGTCAATGAAATAGTCAACACAAGTCATGTAAGGAGGTCAACAAAAGTTCAAATAAGTCTTTATGGTCAAGAAATCAAAGGAAAAAGATCGTATGAAAGAACAAGTCAAAGGTAAGTCAAATGAGTAAAGAAGCACAATCACAAGCAAAAAAACATCATATGATGAAGAGAATCTCCCTTGGTGGGCCACAATCCCCCTCCTAGACCAACTAGGGGCTCATGGACCCAAAGAACAAAGATTATGTAGTTTCACCCTGTCACCTCCTCTTCTTAAGGGCGGTCTTGGTCATTTATCAAGGAAATCTAGGTTGTATAAGCCCGGGCATGTAATTCTTTCAATCCCTGACTTAAATAAACTCAAGAGGAGGGTCACTCTCAGCTCAAGCTCAACCAGAGGCTAGGAATCAGAAACCAGGTGACCTAGTAAGGCTCAGACTAGTAGGAAGTCATGGGACTTAGGAAGTGGCAATACCATAAGTATTTCGTGCAGTGAATACCACTCTCGGCAACCATTACTCATACGACGTGGGTTACGCTCCCACGAAGCGACTAAACCTATTTAAAAGACATCATTATTGAAGGAAATATGCCCTAGAGGCAATAATAAAGTTATTATTTATTTCCTTATTTCATGATAAATGTTTATTATTCATGCTAGAATTGTATTAACCGGAAACTTAGTACATGTGTGGATACATAGACAAACAGAGTGTCACTAGTATGCCTCTACTTGACTAGCTCGTTGAATCAAAGATGGTTAAGTTTCCTAGCCATAGACATGAGTTGTCATTTGATTAACGGGATCGCTGTTGGGGAACGCAGTAATTTCAAAAATTTTCCTACGCACACACAGGACCATGGTGATGGCATAGCAACGAGAGGGGAGAGTGTTGTCTACCCCCTCGTGAGACCGTGGCGGAAGCGATCACAACGTAGAGGAAGTAGTCAGACGTTCTCCTCGCGATCCTGCCGATCCTAGTGCCGCATTCGGCACCTCCGAGTCGATGATGACGTAGAGGAAGTAGTCGACGTTCTCCTCGCGATCCACGATCCCGGTAGCCGTTACTCCGGCGCCTCAGTTCTTGGCACACGTTCAGCTCGATGACGCTCCTCGGGCTTCGATCCGGCAAAGCTCCGGGAGAGGGAGTTCCGTCAAGACGACGGCGTGGTGGACGATCTTGATGTTTCACCGACGCAGGCTTCGCCTAAGCACCGCCACGATATGACCGAGGTGGAATATGGTGGAGGGGGGCACCGCACACGGCTAAGGAACGATCTTAAGGATCAACTTGTGTGTTCTAGGGTGCCCCCCCTCCCCCATATATAAAGGAGGGAGGGAGGAGGTGGCCGGCCACAAGGGGCGCGCGCCATAGGGAGGGGGAAACCTACTCCAAGTAGGTTTCCCTCTCCTTTCCTTATCTTATTTGGAGGGAAGGAAGGAGTACTAGTATTAGGAAGTAGTACTAGTAGTAGGAATAGGAAGAGGGGAAGGAGAAAGGAAGGGGGCCGCCCCTCCCCAGTCGGATTGGGCTTGGGGGCGCGCCTCCCTTGTTCCTTCTCCTTCCTCCTACATGGGCCCAATAAGGCCCATATACCTCCCGGGGTTCCGTAACCTCCTGAGCTCCAAACTTCTCCTAACCTTTCCTGTCCAAATATATCCGTCCAATATATTAATCTTTATGTCTCGACCATTTCGAGACTCCTCGTCATGTCCGTGATCATATCCGGGACTCGAACAACCTTCGTACATCAAAATACACAAACTCATAATATAACCGTCCTCGAAACCTTAAGCGTTATGGACCCTACGGTTCGAGAACAATGTAGACATGACCGAGACACATCTCCGGTCAATAACCAATAAGCGGGACCTGGATGCCCATATTGGTTCCTACATTTTCTCTGAAGATCTTTATCGGTCGAACCGCATAACAACATACGTTGTTCCCTTTGTCATCTCAGTATGTTACTTACCCGAGATTCGATCGTCGGTATCCAATACCTAGTTCAATCTCGTTCGCAAGTCTCTTTACTCGTTCCGTAATACATCATCTCACAACTAACTCATTGGTTGTAATGCTTGCAAGGCTTATGTGATGTGTATTACCGAGAAGGCCCAGAGATACCTCTCCGACAATCGGAGTGACAAAACCTAATCTCGAAATACGCCAACCCAACAAGTACCTTTGGAGACACCGTAGTACTCCTTTATGATCACCCGATTCGTTGTGACGCTTTGGTAGTACCCAAAGTGTTCCTCCGTAAACGGAGTTGCATAATCTCATAGTTACACGAACATGTATAAGTCATGAAGAAAGCAATAGCAACATACTAAACGATCAAGTGCTAGGCTAACGGAATGGGTCATGTCAATCAGATCATTCTCCTAATGATGTGATCCCGTTAATCAAATGACAACTCATGTCTATGGTTAGGAAACATAACCATCTTTGATTAACGAGCTAGTCAAGTAGAGGCATACTAGTGACACTCTGTTTGTCTATGTATTCACACATGTATTATGTTTCCGGTTAATACAATTCTAGCATGAATAATAAACATTTATCATGATATAAGGAAATAAATAATAACTTTATTATTGCCTCTAGGGCATATTTCCTTCGATCTCCCACTTGCACTAGAGTCAATAATCTAGTTCACCAAGAATGATTCTAACACCCATGGAGTCTTGGTGCTGATCATGTTTTGCTCGTGGAAGAGGCTTAGTCACCGGGTCTGCAACGTTCAGATCCGTATGTATTTTGCAAATCTCTATGTCTCCCACTTGGACTTGGTCCCGCATGGAATTGAAGCGTCTCTTGATATGCTTGGTCCTCTTGTGAAATCTGGATTCCTTTGCCAAGGCAATTGCACCAAGATTGTCACGTAAGATCTTCATTGGTCCCGATGCACTAGGTACAACACCTAGATCGGAAATGAACTCTTTCATCCGAGACTCCTTCATTCGGCTGCTCAAGCAGCTATGTACTCCGCTTCACATGTAGATCCCGCCACGGCGCTTTGTTTAGAACTGCACCAACTGACAGCTCCACCGTTTAACAAAAACACGTATCCGGTTTGCGATTTAGAATCGTCCGGATCAGTGTCAAAGCTTGCATCGACGTAACCATTTACGACTAGTTCTTTGTCACCTCCATATATGAGAAACATATCCTTAGTCCTTTTCGTATTTCAGATGTTCTTGACCGCTGTCCGTTGATCCACTCTGGATTACTTTGGTACCTTCCCGCCAAGCTTACAGACTAAGCATACGTCAGTGTCGGTACACGACATTGCATACATGATAGAGCCTATATGGTCAAGCATAGGGAACATCTTTCATTTTCTCTCTATCTTCTGCTGTGGTCGGGCATTGAGTCGACTCAATCTCACACCTTGTAATACAGGTAAAAACCTTTCTTTGCTCGATCCATTTTGAACTTCTTCAAAACTTTATCAAGGTATGTGCTTTGTGAAAGTCCAATTAAGCGTCTTGATCTATCTCTATAGATCTTGATGCCCAATATGTAAGCAGCTTCACCAAGGTCTTTTATCGAAAACTCTTGTTCAAGTATCCCTTTATGCTATCCAGAATTCTATATCATTTCCGATCGGTAATATGTCATCTACATATAATATCGTAAATGCTACTGAGCTCCCACTCACTTTCTTGTAAATACAGGCTTCTTCAAAAGTCTCAGATAACCCAAATACTTTGATCACACTATCAAAGCGTTTATTCCAACTCCGAGATGCTTGCACCAGTCCATAAATGGATCACTGGAGCTTGCACGCTTTGTTAGCTCCCTTTGGATTGATAAAACCTTCCGTTGCATCATATACAACTCTTCTTCTAGAAACCCATTCAGGAATGCGGTCTTTACATCCATTTGCCAAATTTCATAATCATAAAATGCGGCAATTGCTAACATGATTCGGACAGACTTAAGCATCGCTACGGGTGAGAAGGTCTCATCGTAGTCAATCCCTTGAACTTGTCGAAAACCCTTTGCGACAAGTCGAGCTTTGTAGACAGCAATATTACCGTCGGCGTCAGTCTTCTTCTTGAAGATCCACTTGTTTTCTATTGCTTGCCGACCTTCGGGCAAGTCAACCAAAGTCCACACTTTGTTTTCATACATGGATCCCATCTCGATTTCATGGCCTCAAGCCATTTTATGCGAATCTGGGCTCACCATCGCTTCTTCATAGTACGTGGGTTCATCATGATCTAGTAGCATGACTTCCGTAACAGGATTGCCGTACCACTCTGGTGCGGATTTTATTCTGGTTGATCTACGAGGTTCTGTAGTAACTTGATCTGAAGTTTCATGATCAACATCATCAACTTCCTCATTATTTGGTGTAGATATCGCAGAAACTGGTTTCTGTGATAAACCACTTTCAAATATGGGAGAAGGTACAGTTACCTCATCAAGTTCTACTTTCCTCCCACTTACTTCTTTCGAGAGAAACTCCTTCTCTAGAAAGGATCCATTCTTAGCAACAAATGTCTTGCCTTCGGATCTGTGATAGAAGGTGTACCCAACTGTCTCCTTTGGGTATCCTATGAAGACACATTTCTCCGATTTAGGTTCGAGCTTATCGGGTTGAAGCTTTTTCACATAAGCATCGCATCCCCAAACTTTAAGAACGACAACTTTGGTTTCTTGCTAAACCCACAGTTCATAAGGTGTCGTCTCAACGGATTTTGACGGTGTTCTATTCAGCGTGAATGCGGCCGTCTCAAGAGCATAACCCCAAAACGATAGCGGTAAATCTGTAAGAGACATCATAGATCGCACCATATCTAGTAAAGTGCGATTCTGACGTTCGGACACACCATTGCGCTGTGGTGTTCCGGGTGGCGTGAGTTGGAAACTATTCCGCATTGTTTCAAATGTAGACCAAACTCGTAACTCAAATATTCGCCTCCACGATCAGATCGTAGAAACTTTATTTTCTTATTACGATGATTTTCAACTTCACTCTGAAATTCTTTGAACTTTTCAAATGTCTCGGACTTATGTTTCATTAAGAAGATATACCCATATCTGCTTAAATCATCTGTGAAGGTGAGAAAATAACGATATCCGCCACGAGCCTCAACATTCATTGGACCACATACATCTCGTATGTATGATTTCCAACAAATCTGTTGCTCTCTCCATAGTACCGAGAACGGGTTTTAGTCATCTTGCCCATGAGGCACGGTTACTTAAGTGCCAAGTGATTCATAATCAAGTGACTCCAAAAGTCCATCAAGATGGAGTTTCTTCATGCGCTTTATACCGATATGACCTAAACGGCAATGCCACAAATAAGTCGCACTATCATTATCAACTCTGCATCTTTTGGTTTCAACATTATGAATATGTGTATCACTACTATCGGGATTCATTAAAAATAGACCACTCTTCAAGGGTGCATGACCATAAAAGATATTATTCATATAAATAGAACAACCTTTATTCTCTCGATTTAAATGAATAACCGTCTCGCATCAAACAAGATCCAGATATAATGTTCATGCTTAACGCTGGCACCAAATAACAATTATTTAGGTCTAAAACTAATCCCGAAGGTAGATGTAGAGGTAGCGTGCCGACCGCCATCACATCGACTTTGGAACCATTTCCCACGCGCATCGTCACCTCGTCCTTTGCCGGTGTTCGCAATCATAGTCCCTGTTTGAGTTGCAAATATTAGCAATGTAACCAAGATCAAATACCAGTGCTACTGCGAGCTCTAGTAAGGTACACATCAATAACATGTATATCACATATACCTTTGTTCACCTTGCCATCCTTCTTATCCGCCAAATACTTGGGGCAGTTCCGCTTCAAAGGACCACCGCTTGCAGAGAAGCACTCGATTTCAGGTTTAGGTCCAGACTTGGGTTTCTTCCCTTGAGCAGCAACTTGTTTGCTGTTCTTCTTGAAGTTCCCCTTTTTCTTCCCTTTGCCTTTCTTCTTGAAACTAGTGGTCTCATTGACCATCAACACTTGATGCTCCTTCTTGATTTCTACTTCCGCAGCCTTCAAAGATTGCGAAGAGCTCGAGCATAGTCTTTACTAACCCTTGCATATTATAGTTCATCACGAAGCCTTTGTAGCTTGGTGGCGGTGATTGAAGAATTACATCAATGACACAATCATCCGGAAGATCAACTCCCGGTTGAGTCAAGTGATTGTAATACCGGACATTACGAGTATGTGTTCACCGATGCACCCATTCTCCTCCATTTTGCAGCTATAGAACTTATTGGAGACTTCATATCTCTCAATCCGGGCATTACTGTTGAAATATGAACTTCAACTCTTGGAACATCTCATATGCTCCACGGCTTTCAAAGCGTCGTTGAAGACCCGGTTCCAAGGCGTAAAGCATGGCACATCGAACTATAGAGTAGTCATCAGCTTTGCTCGCCAGACGTTCTTAACGTCGTCGGCCAGATCAAGAAGAGTCTGGCACCTAGCGGTGCATCCAGACGTAACTCTTCCGTGCAGCAATGAGGATAATCCTCGTGTTACGGACCCAGTCCGTGTAATTGCTACCATCATCTTTCAACTTTGCTTTCTCAAGGAACGCATTAAAATTCAACGGAACAACGGACGAGCCATCTATCTACAAGCGGAGACATAGACAAGCAAGATACTATCGGTACGAAGTTCATGATAAATTTAAGTTCAATTAATCATATTACTTAAGAACTCCCACTGAGACAGACATCTCTCTAGTCATCTAAGTGATCACGTGATCCAAATCAACTAAACCATAACCGATCATCACGTGAGATGGAGTAGTTTTCAATGGTGAACATCTTATGTTGATCATATCTACTATATGATTCACGCCGACCTTTCGGTCTCCGTGTTCCGAGGCCATATCTGCATATGCTAGGCTCGTCAAGTATAACCTGAGTATTCTGCGTGTGCAAAAACTGGCTTGCACCCGTTGTAGATGGACGTAGAAGCTTATCACACCCGATCATCACGTGGTGTCTCGACACGACGAACTTTGGCAACGGTGCATACTCGGGAGAACACTACTTGATAATTTTAGTGAGAGATCATCTTAAAATGCTACCGTCGATCAAAGCAAAATAAGATGCATAAAGGATAAACATCACATGCAATCAATATAAGTGATATGATATGGCCATCATCATCTTGTGCTTGTGATCTCCATCTCAAGCACCGTCGTGATCACCATCGTCACCGGTAGCGACACCTTGATCTCCATCGTAGCATCGTTGTCGTTCGCCATCTATTGCTTCTACGACTATCGCTACCGCTTAGTGATAAAGTAAAAGCAATTACAGGCGTTTGCATTTCATACAATAAGCGACAACCATATGGCTCTCGCGATTGCCGATAACTTCGGTTACAAAACATGATCATCTCATACAATAAAATATAGCATCACGTCTTGACCATATCACATCACAACATGCCCTGCAAAAACAAGTTAGACGTCCTCTACTTTGTTGTTGCAAGTTTTACGTGGCTGCTACGGGCTGAGCAAGAACCGTTCTTACCTACGCATTAAAACCACAACGATACTTCGTCAAATAGACTCCGTTTAACCTTCTCAAGGACCGGCGTAGCCATACTCGGTTCAACTAAAGTGAGAGAGACAGACACCCGCCAGCCACCTTTAAGCACGAGTGCTCGTAGCAGTGAAACCAGTCTCGGCGTAAGCGTATCGTAATGTCGGTCCGGGCCGCTTCATCTCACAATACCGCTGAACCAAAGTATGACATGCTTTGGTAGGCAAGATGACTTGTATCGCCCACAACTCGCTTGTGTTCTACTCGTGCATATGACATCAACGCATAAAACCAGGCTCGGATGCCACTCTTGGGGAACGTAGTAATTTCAAAATTTTCCTCGCACACGGGACCATGGTGATGGCATAGCAACGAGAAGGAGAGTGTTGTCTCGTACCCTCGTAGACCAAAGCGGAAGCGATCACAACGTAGAGGAAGTAGTCGACGTTCTCCTCGCGATCCTGCCCGATCCCAGTGCCGTTACTCGGCACCTCCGAGTCGATGATGACGTAGAGGAAGTAGTCGACGTTCTCCTCGCGATCCAGCCGATCCCAGCGCCGTTACTCCGGCGCCTCGAGTTCTTGGCACACGCGTTCAGCTCGATGGCGCTCCTCGGGCTTCGATCCGGCAAAGCTCCGGGAGAGGGAGTTCCGTCGACCGACGGGCGTGGTGGCGATCTTGATGTTTCACTAACGCAGGCTTCGCCTAAGCACCGCTAACGATATGACCGAGGTGGAATATGGTGGAGGGGGCACCGCTGCAGCTAAGGAGCGATCTTAAGGATCAACTTGTGTGTTCTAGGGTGCCCCCTCCCCGTGATATAAAGGAGGGAGGGAGGAGGTGGCCGGCCACAAGGGGCGCGCCATAGGGAGGGAAACCTACTCCAAGTAGGTTTCCTCTCCTTTCCTTATCTTATTTGGAGGGAAGGAAGGAGTACTAGTATTAGGAAGTAGTACTAGTAGTAGGAATAGGAAGAGGGGAAGGAGAAAGGAGGGGCCCCCCCAATTCGGATTGGGCTTGGGGCGCGCCTCCCTTGTTCCTTCTCCTTCCTCCTACATGGGCCCAATAAGGCCCATATACCTCCCGGGGTTCCAGTAACCTCCCGAGCTCCAAACTTCTCCGGAACCTTTCCGGTGTCCAAATATATCCGTCCAATATATTAATCCTTATGTCTCGACCATTTTGAGACTCCTCGTCATGTCCGTGATCATATCCGGGACTCGAACAACCTTGGTACATCAAAATACACAAACTCATAATATAACCGTCCTTGAAACCTTAAGCGTGCGGACCCTACGGTTCGAGAACAATGTAGACATGACCGAGACACATCTCCGGTCAATAACCAATAAGCGGGACACTGGATGCCCATATTGGTTCCTACATTTTCTCTGAAGATCTTTATCGGTCGGAACCGCATAACAACATCGTTGTTCCCTTTGTCATCGGTATGTTACTTACACGAGATTCGATCGTCGGTATCCAATACCTAGTTCAATCTCGTTCTTGGCAAGTCTCTTTACTCGTTCGTAATACATCATCTCACAACTAACTCATTAGTTGTAATGCTTACAAGGCTTATGTGATGTGTATTACCGAGAAGGCCAGAGATACCTCTCCGAGCAATCGGAGTGACAAAACCTAATCTCGAAATACGCCAACCCAACAAGTACCTTTGGAGACACACTGTAGTACTCCTTTATGATCACCCGATTCGTTGTGACGTTTGGTAGTACCCAAAGTGTTCCTCCGTAAACGGAGTTGCATAATCTCATAGTTACAGGAACATGTATAAGTCATGAAGAAAGCAATAGCAACATACTAAACGATCAAGTGCTAGGCTAACGGAATGGGTCATGTCAATCAGATCATTCTCCTAATGATGTGATCCCGTTAATCAAATGACAACTCATGTCTATGGTTAGGAAACATAACCATCTTTGATTAACGAGCTAGTCAAGTAGAGGCATACTAGTGACACTCTGTTTGTCTATGTATTCACACATGTATTATGTTTCCGGTTAATACAATTCTAGCATGAATAATAAACATTTATCATGATATAAGGAAATAAATAATAACTTTATTATTGCCTCTAGGGCATATTTCCTTCAATCGCATCATTAGAGAATGATGTGATTGGCTTGACCCATTCCGTTAGCTTAGCATTTGATCGTTTAGTATATTGCTATTGCTTTCTTCATGACTTATACATGTTACTATGACTATGAGATTATGCAACTCCCGAATACCAGAGGAACACTTTTGCGTGCTACCAAACGTCACAACGTAATTGGGTGATTATAAAGGTGCTCTACAGGTGTCTCCAATGGTACTTGTTGAGTTGGCATAGATCAAGATTAGGATTTGTCACTCCGATTGTCGGAGAGGTATCTTTGGGCCCACTCGGTAATGCACGTCACTATAAGCCTTGCAAGCAATGTAACTAATAAGTAGTTGCGGGATGATGCATTACGGAACAAGTAAAGAGACTTGCCGGTAACAAGATTGAACTAGGTATTGAGATACCGACGATCGAATCTCGGGCAAGTAACATACCGATGACAAAGGGAAAAACGTATGTTGTTATGCGGTTTGACCGATAAAGATCTTCGTAGAGTATGTGGGAGCCAATATGAGCATCCAGGTTCCGCTATTGGTTATTGACCGGAGATGAGTCTCGGTCATGTCTACATAGTTCTCAAACCCGTAGGGTCCACACGCTTAACGTTCGGTGACGATCGGTATTATGAGTTTATGAGTTTTGATGTACCGAAGATAGTTCGGAGTCCCGGATGTGATCACGGACATGACGAGGAGTCTCGAAATGGTCGAGAAATAAAGATTGATATATTGGACGGCTATATTCGGACACCGGAAGTGTTCCGGATGGTTTCGGAGAAAACCGGAGTGCCGGAGGGGTTATCGAAACCCCCCGGGGGACTAATGGGCCTAGATGGGCCTTAGTGGAGAGAGAGGGGCCGGCTAGGGCAGGCTGCGCGCCCCCTCCCCTTGAGTCCGAATAGGACAAGGAGGGGGGGCGCCCCCCTTGCCTTCCCCCTCTCCCACTCCTTCCTTCCCCCTCCTAGTGAGACTAGGAAAGGGGAGTCCTACTCCCACTAGGAGGAGGACTCCTCCTCCTGGCGTGCCCTCCTAGGGCCGGCCGGCGTCTCCCCTTGCTCCTTTATATAAGGGGGCTGCACTACTAGGGGAAAAGGCTAGCAGCAGCGCGTGTTTTAGATGTATCAGTAGCGCGGGTATAGGCGCTACTAATAAGGCGCTACAGCTATTGCTTAGCAGCAGCGCGTGCCTGCCCGCGCTACTGCTAGGACAAATAGCTGCATCGTTTGTTCGTTACCACGCTGCTGTTAAGGTAACTACTTGCAGCGTGTTTTCTGTCCATCGCTACTATTACTTTTTTTTATTTTTTTATTTTTAGTGTATTTATGCGCCATCATACAAATATTGGTACAATACTAGTTATGAGGTTTACATTATTATGTCCATAACAGTGTGTCAAATGAAGGTGGATTAGGTTCAAGTGGAGGCAATATGTGGTGCATGTCAAAAGTATACTACTAATCCAAACTTGATCTAGTTTGGACTAGTAGTACTTTCGATGTGCACCACATGTTGCCTCCACTTGAATCTAATTCGCCAGCACAAGATATTTAATCATCATCATGGTCATTACCACCAACAATATTTAATTAATCACCACTAACACTAGCTAATAATAATCATCATAGTCATTACCACCAACACTAGCTATTTTATCATCATAGTAATAGTGTAGCACATCATCATCCTGAAACTCATTTCTAGCTAGCTAATCACTCCTGCTGCTCTCTCTTAGGTAAAACAACATAAAACATGTGTAGCTCTCCTCCTTGATCAAGTTGGAGCATGCGAGATGAACCTGTCTCCTAATCGTGGAAAGCGCCTCTGTTTGCTGCCCCTAGTACTTCTCTGCGCTCCGCCAACACATATTTGGTCCAGTCTTGCACTATTAAGCATCCGTCGCTAATCTTGAATGCACTAAAGTAATCTGTAGGATATCTTGGCCGTGGTGATAATACTCATGGTACCTTTAGTCTCGATCCCATAAGGCACAACATTCATCGGGAGTCCACTGTTGAAGAACATCGTATGGTAACATACTTAGCAATGAAGTTTAGCTTCAAAAATAATGCATGGAAAAGATGCAATGAGGACAAATAGTAAAAATCTTACCATCCTTCCTAAATGGATGTGACCGTAGTTCATTACAAACACTATTGGTCGCACATTTTCAGTACTAACATTTCTAAATCCAGGAAGAAAATTTGTCTTGACAGTATCAAGATCCTCAAGCCATGAAACATAATGACTTAGCTCCTCAGTTTAGTTCAGCCTCGGGACGATAGTAGGTCCCTGTCTACCAAGCTGGACATGTTTGCTTGCACCGAAATAAGTCGACAATACAAATTAGTTGTCAACTATTTTGAATAAATAATATCAAAGACATAAATATGGTTGAGAAACTTACATAATGGTATAATCGGAGGCGTCGCACATCGACCCAGATGTCGGTATTACCTTCAATATCATCTTAGGACGAATATCAAAGGTGATAACCATATCAGGCTCAAATGCATAAGTCTTGCATAGTGCTCGCCATGTTTTGCATCCAAAATAGGTGTAGTCATCTGAATTGTATATTTTTGCATGGAAAATATAACCATGCCCGGTCTTCAAATAAACTTTCTTTACCTCCACAGTATGACTGAAACCTATCTTATCCAATACAAAAACTCTTGCATGGCAGGGGATACACTAGTAGAATAGTAAAAAAATATAAGTTCAAGCAAATGAAGCAGATGTCATGCTTAATTACGAAAAAAGACTTGTCGATGTGACTTACTGTATCCACTTCGAAGTTCTCGTCCAGCTTGATGCTGAAGCGCCTATCATCATCTAGAAAGATTCCGTCGCACATGCCGCGATCGTCTTCGCAGTATTTGCAAATACCGAAATCCTGTTTGTCGTCAGACATTTCCTATGTTCATAGTTAAAACATTAATTGAAAATCGATCGAAGACAACTACCAAGATACTCAACACGCAAATCCGGGGCACTCGATATTTCCTACATATTCTGGCACAAGTCATGCCAAAATTCATGGAAAAATCCGGCATGACCTTTGCTAAAATAGGACATATCGAGCGCCTGAAATTTGCCGGAACAGAAATGAATCAACACTCCGGCAAAACATAGGCCACTCGGAGGTGTAACCTGCAAACATGACGGGCCACTTGGATATTGAGCAATACAAGATATACATTTCAAAATATCTTATAGGACCCAAATTAGCATGCATTCAATAAGCAAAAGTAAATCATCTCATACGTCCGTACATCGTCGAATATTATCACTAATACATCACGAATAGTGTCATACATATAACTTCGATAATAGAACTAAAACCCTAGCACCACGATTTAGTATCGGCGCGGGCGATGGACACCCACAGAGAAGGAACCATCACGGGATCATAGCTCCAGTGAGATCCCCGGAGAACCTGCCAGGTATTGGAGAACGGCCTGTGCTCCAACGCAAACAAGTAGCGACAGACGTGCGCGTCCTCCTCACTGACACGGTGACGCACCACCTCCGCGGAGTCCTCGAGCCTCTCGATCGTCACTGGCCCACGCGATCGCCACCAAAGAAGGTTCGGGTCAACGACAGGCTGGTTCCTCACCAACCTGCGCTGTAACACCCCGAGGATCATGCTACACTAACCCACCATGATGATGCTAAGCTACTGTGAATTGCAATGATAATCATGTTGGGGTAATATCTCATTTCAAATTCCTCTCTGAAAACAATTCAAAGTCACAATGCAAAATGAGTTTGCTCAAAACTTGCTAGAAAAATGTCCGTCATTTGACAAATATTCCATAACATTTGTTTGTTAAGGAACACAACATCACTCTTGTGCAAAGATGAGCTTTAGCAATTATAACAACATCATTTCAGCATTTTTCTTAAATGCTATCCTCTTTATGAAAAATTCAAATGAACTCCAAAATTGCAAAAAAAATTGTGGCAGTGCACAATAATTCCTTGAAATTATCTTGACCAATGACATAATTTTGCAAAGTCCTAATGGCTAAAAGGAAAAGGCAAATTGCTGCTGGCATTTAAAAAAAAAACAAAGAAAAAGGAAACGCCCCCCCCCCCCTCAACTGGGCCGACTGGCCCAGCTGGCCACCGTGCCACCCCCATGGGCCTCGGCCCACCTCAACCAGCCGACCCAGCTCCCCGCACCACGCCACCTTCCTGTTCCCCTGGTGCGCGCCGCTACAGGGGCGTCGTCCCCGCCGGACCCGCCTCGCCGGCGACACCCGGGCGAGGGGATAAGGCTTGCGCCTCCCCGACGCCTCGGCCCCCTCGCCTCCCACTCGCCCACTTGCCACTCTCCCTCCCTCTCCCTCGCTCGCTCCGCCCTCCTCTCCTCCAGATCCATGGCCCGAGCGCCCTCGCCGGCGTCCTCCGTCGTTGTCGCTGACCACCCGGCTGACCGCCCGCTGACCTTGTCGGTGACCTCCGCCATCGCCCTCTCCATTGACCGGTGGCCTCAGCTGGGGATGGGGAGCACCGGCGTCGGATCCCCTTCTTCCTCCTCCGGCTGGTCGCTTGACGCCGTCGTCGTCGATTCGACCCCTCTGCGCTCCCGTTCACTCACGGGGCCTCCTTGCGCCCGCCGCGGTGAGCACTGCGTCCTCCCCCTGCCTTCCTCTCGTTCTGCTGCGCATAACATCGCCGCCATGGACGACCGAGCTCAGCTCCGCCGTGCCGCTCATCGTCGTCGCTTCCATCGATGCCATGGCCCCGAGCACACCATCGTGCGCGGGGCACTCCAGCGGTGCGGCCTAACGCTTTAGATTGCTTGTGAGCGCGCTAGTTCTTCGTTTTCGCCGAGCTACCGTAGACCACCGCCGCCGGCGACCTTGCAGCTCCCTGTTCCGGCCATCTCCGGTCGGTCCAGTGGCACCACTCGACGCGCGACAGCGTCAGCGTTCGAACGCAAGTGAAAACGCGTGATTTGGTGTTCATGGCGAATATCCGAGCCTCTCCGGCGGACTTCGCGCCGGAGAGCTTCGCGCAACTCCGCCCGGCCGCCCGACGTGGCCGACACAGGGCCACCCGAAGTCGGCCAGCCGGGCCCCACGGCCCCGGTCGACTGGCCAAATAATCGACTGGCAGCCCCAGCCACTAACGTGCGGGCCCCACCGCTTAATTAAGCTAATTAAAATGTTATTTAGTTAAAAGTAATTAGTAATCTAATCTGCCACTGCCATAAGGGGCCCAGCTGTTAATTTAACCTCTTTTTAGTTAGTTTAAAGTTCTGTTAGTCCACTGTCTATGACAGGTGGGACCCACTGGTCAGTTTGACCAGTCAGCCAGTCTGTTGACCTGCTGATGTCATGCTGACACTCTGCTGACGTCATAATTCATTTTTTGTTAATATAAATAAATCCAGAAAATGGTTTAATCTTTGTAATTTAATAGAAATTAAACCGTAACTCGGATGAAAATGTTTTCTACATGAAAGTTGCTCAGAACGATGAGACGAATCCGAATACGCGATCCGTTTACCTGTCAGATGCCTTTAACTATCTGAACATGGAACATTTCCCCTCCGTCATCCGACATTAGTCCTAACCGGAAAACATCCCGGTTGAATTCCCCCTTCGCCAGTATCGCCTAGCACTACGTTAGAACACCTCTAGCCCCGCTTATTGTCTTGTTATGCTATGTTTGCTTTGTATTTACTGTTTCTCCCCCCTCTTATCTTCGGTAGACCCCGAGACCGATGTCACTTCGTGATCGACTACGTCGACGACGACCCCTCCTTGCGGAGCAACCAGCAAGCCCCCCTTTGATCATCCCGATATCGCCCATTCCATTCTCTCATGCTTGCATTAGATTTTGCTACTATTATTGATTGCTCCTATTCTGATGCATATCCTATTTTTGTATCTGTTGTTGTACCTTACACCTTATCCTAAACTGCTTAGTATAGGTTGGTTAGAGATCCATCGGTGACCCCCACTTTGTCCCGATCGCCTACTGGATTATCGAAGGCCCGATCAACGGGATCAAAGACGGAACCCCGACACCTCACGTCACATCACGCCTTCGTTGCTCGACTCTGCAGAGTTACCATCGAAAGTGCCGAGGGTGGAACCTCATACATCACTCCCGATGAGATCTCTCAGAGTAGTTATTTGGTCGTGGTCATAGAGGGTGATGTCCTCCTTAACCACTTCCTATTCGACTCTGTCGTGCAACCCCTCAAGTGTGAACCTCGAGGGTGATTCCTCTTAGGTTCACCTTGATGATTACATCTAGTGGAATTCATCGGGGGTGATTCCTTGGGTTTTCCCCTTGATGTTTGGACACACGGATACTTGGACTTTACCACTGTTACTTGGAAAGACGGGTCGACCCTGAGGGGTACCCGCACGAGCTTAATTGCGAGTTATGTGGAGACGGGTTGACCTGGAGGGTGCCCGCGAGATAATTACGAGGCGTGGCCGGGCATTCCTAGCCCTTGCTGCAAGTCCTCGAGACGGGGCAACGGGGTCACATCTTTCGTGATTCTCTGCTTGTTACCGCGCGTTCCTAATCCACTACGATTTGGATATTTGATCCGAGGGGCCTCTGGCCTGATAGCACTAACCATCACGTGGGCATAGTATGGGCGTTGTGCGTCGTATACATCAGCTGAAGCTTAATAGACGTCAGCGACTGAGTGGCGCGCGCCGGGTTGGACTGCATAAGCGCCTGCCTTGTTGAAGGAGGTAGCTAGGTCTGCTCACCGGCAGCGTCACATAGCGTCTTGAGGAGTTCCGGGGGAGATGGCCCATGACCCCTGGGGGCATAGGTTTAGTCCGGCGTGCTGGCCTCTCTATTAAGCATAGGTCGGGTTGCGGCGTATTGTTTGGCCGAGGCCGGGCATGACCCAGGAAAGTGTGTCCGGCCGGAGTTAAGTGAGCGTGGTGGGTAAGTTGGTGCACCCGTGCAGGGAAGAAAACATCTATCGATAGCCTGTCCTACGGTAACGGACACTTGGAGTTGTATCCCGATCGATACAACTAGAACTGGATACTTGTTATGAGAACTGGATGGTGATGAGTAATGGATTGTGATGATAACTGGATAGTATGGCTCTGGGATTGCTTTCTCACAGGGAGTCGAGAAAGGATCTCCGGTCGAGGGAACACTTCTACTATTTTACTTTATGCTACTCTACTCCCTTCGGTTGCTGCAAGATGATGGTTTCCAGAAGATGCTAGTCTTCGATAGGACTAGGCCTTCTCTTTATTCTGGCATTTCTGCAGCCCAGTCCACATATACAGCCTTCCTTTGATAATGTTGTATATGTAGTGTAGATCCTTGCTTGCGAGTACTTTGTATGAGTACTCACGGTTGCTTTGCTCCCCTTTTCCCCTATTATTCTTCTTTCCGGTTGATGCAACCAGATGTCGGAGCCCAGGAGCCAGATGCCACCGCCGATGCCTACTACTACGTGGAGACCGGCGACGACCAGGAGTAGTTAGGAGGCTCCCAGGCAGGAGGCCTTGCCTTTTCGATCGTCGATGCTTTTGTGCTAGCCTTCTTAAGGCAAACTTGTCTAACTGATGTCTGTACTCAGATATTGTTGCTTCCGACTCGTTTGTATTCAAGCTGATGTATTCGAGCCCTCGAGGCCCCTGGCTTGTAATATAAAGCTTGTATTATTTTAATTTGTGTCTAGAGTTGTGTTGTGATATCTTCCCGTGAGTCCTTGATCTTGATCGTACACATTTGCGTGTATGATTAGTGTACGATTGAATCGAGGGCGTCACAAGTTGGTATCAGAGCCAACTGCCTGTAGGTAGCTCCCCTTCCAACTCCTATGGCCGAAGTTGAGTCTAGAAACCGAAAAATTGTTTTACTAACTTGGTTGTGTGGCTTACGGCCCACGCCGCCAATTGGGTGGTATTAGGATATTTTATTCCTCGTCTATACTCTTGGGACTCTAATCTCTCTTCCTTTCGTGTTAAACGATTTTGCTAACCCTAACAAAGAGGATCTCGTAACTACTTCCTCCCGGAGAGCCCCTTATTACAGATGATCGCCTGCTGCACCAGAGGATTCCGAAGATACTCTATGATGTTCTCTTGAGACTTTGTGCCCGTCACTTTTGCAATTCCCTAGCACTGATATATCCTTATGGATAACTATGTACACTTGCCATTCATACAGTCATTCCCTGTTGCTCTTGCTTTTACAAGATGCCCCGAAACACTCTCCGTTACCCCGAGAATCCTTTGAGCTTACTGCCTTGCAGTTCTTCACTACATGAATACCCCTACAGATAATTCCTCGCACTTATCGAGTATTCGCTCATCCCTGCTAGTTGTTCTTGTGCTTCACAAAATTCTTCAAAATACTATTCGATCTTCTGAAAATCCTTAGTAACTATTGCTCTGCAAATACTTGTCTGCTTGCATTATGGATGCTTTCCATATGTGTAGCAATATTCATTAGTATCCTTTGACACCATCATTTTGATCCTATTGATTCAACATGTGAGCGAATGCGCGCAATCATCAGTTGATCCTTTTAAATGATCTTTTCGGCTCAGACGTCAATCCGGACATGAGCTGGTTCTCGGCAAACCAAACCTTAATTGATTGTCGATCTATATCTATTCAACTTGTCTTTTGATCAGAGTGTCTGCTTCTGATCTTCTAATTTGGAAATCATAATTTCTTTGGATTAAGCATCGAATTATTCAGATGTTTCTATAATCCAATGCCTTTGCATTCCTTCCTTCTTCTGATTGAGTACTAATACTCACATCAGATCCATTAAGGACCGCTGAATCCTTTGTTGGATTTTTTTATCCGACAGTTTCCTTCATATTCTAAATTTTGTGCGCTCTTCCCCTGATACATATTGCCTTTCGTAAATTGTATTCTCTGCTTTGTCAACCATGCTCTGCTTCTGAGCTTGAGTTAATTACCTCTGAAGTTTTGCAAATGTCCCTAAGATGCCCCGATGGATTGGACCTATGCCTTCTCTAATCCGTGTGAACCCGAGAGTTTTCACGAATCATACTCTTCTGGTGTTTTGCCAGATATAGTTAAAACACTACAACTTCTCCGAAGGCAAGAAGTGAATGGAAGGTTATGCATTGAATAAGTGGGAGTCGACCTTGAACTTTGTGTTCATGCCCATGGACCCGATGTAGAACTTATCATGGAAGCTGCTCGTGAAAGTAATTATTTCTTTGGCACAAGCTCATTGATTCTTTGCAGTCATGGTTCCGACCATAGTTTCTCCTTAATTCCATTTCCTGGACAAGTTAAAATACTTGTCTTCTGCAGATCATTTCATCTGTCCAACCTCTATTTTTGATCTACGTCGAGTATTGTCCCTTGATATCTCAAGGATATTGTGTCATTGCACTACCTCTTGTGAATTCTCATTGGAATGATACTCCATCACATCATTCCTATCCTGATCGGCTATATCATTATAGAGCTAATTTTAACTGTGCTACCCGGTCCTTCTTCCCGGAGCAACTTCCGACGATGAGCTAAGCTTACGTCGATCTCCTTTATCTTATCATTTCACCTCGAACAACAAGCTTGATTTCGAGCTTGTGTCGTATCCGTGGTTCCAATAGCCTTTCACTTCATCCTTCTTGTTGCTTGATGGCATCTCTCCTCGATGGCATCTTCATAGAGCCTCTTGACAAATGCGTCATGATCAGCATCAACATTTTGACTTCTGTTGAGATGACAATTGAATTCATGGTGAGAAATACCATCCTTGACCTTCGATGATTTAAGCTATCATCGACAACCCCCTTGTCTTCTTTCCAACACATGTTTTATCATGTATTGGTTATACCTTGGACTCCTTGCTATTCCTGCAATTGTTCCCTTGTGTATTTATTGTGATCTTCAACCCCAACCCCTACTTGTAACACCATGTTAATACTACCTCGAAGCATGACTGAGGTATTCCGAATATCAACAGAACATTGGAAGCACATTTGTCGAATGTTTCTTGATCTATTATCCAAACACCGTTGTATGGGTAATATCATGATTCTTCCCTCGCCCCCTTTATCTAAATGCTTTTGAACTTGCTGTCATATAATGTATATCCTGCTCCGCTTCCCCTTAGGAAGGATATACTCCCAATTCTTGTGTGTAAACACATTTTCTTTCCAGTGTTCTGATTAATCTAATGATCGCCTTTTCCTTCCCATTGGTTTGTTTAAACCTACTTGTGATCTATAACTAAGCAGTATTAGTTCCCTGCTTATGAAAACACCTAGGTGTACAATTTGTCAGTAAGACCTTGTTATTATTGCTGTTGACATTCCGGTAACCACCGATGGACGAGAACTTTGCCTATTGGTCCACCTCGTTCAACGAGCAGGAAAATGGTTCTCTTCGTCCCTCGCCCTTGGTACCAACGTTGTTGGCAACATAACTGACAATCTATCATCTGGCATGCCTTGCTATCGGCCCCCTTCTACTTTTAACCCACATGGTGGGCCCATAACCCACAGTTCCACAGGATCGGAACCTGACTCTCATGTATATCTTTGATTCCGAAATATTCTTACATTTGGCTTCGTATCATGTCACGAGCCACCTTTCGAGAGATGATCTATTCCCGATGCTCTGAACCCCCTTCTCACACTCTGTTCAGGTATCGATCATTTGTCCATTCGCTTGAAACTTCCTATTGTACCTTCATGTATTGCTCTCGATGTTTCCTTAAGTTTCAACCCGAGAGGCACATCTGCCACTTTCCTTGAATTGTGCACCAGATAATTAACCCTATAAGGGCCAGTTCTCCCGAAGTTACTCTTTACTTCCCCACTTAAATCTTGGGACGAGATTTCTTGTAGTGGAGGAGATTTGTAACACCCCGAGGATCATGC
This sequence comes from Aegilops bicornis, assembly GCA_021605145.1. Classification (NCBI taxonomy): domain Eukaryota; kingdom Viridiplantae; phylum Streptophyta; class Magnoliopsida; order Poales; family Poaceae; genus Aegilops; species Aegilops bicornis. The sequence continues at coordinate 585,539,767 of CM038673.1, read as the reverse complement.
TACACTAACCCACCATGATGATGCTAAGCTACTGTGAATTGCAATGATAATCATGTTGGGATAATATCTCATTTCAAATTCCTCTCTGAAAACAATTCAAAGTCACAATGCAAAATGAGTTTGCTCAAAACTTGCTAGAAAAATGTCTGTCATTTGACAAATATTCCATAACATTTATTTGTTAAGGAACACAACATCACTCTTGTGCAAAGATGAGCTTTAGCAATTATAACAACATCATTTCAGCATTTTTCTTAAATGCTATCCTTTTTATGAAAAATTCAAATGAACTCCAAAATTGCAAAAACTTTTTGTGGCAATGCACAATAATTCCTTGAAATTATCTTGACCAATGACATAATTTTGCAAAGTCCTAATGGCTAAAAGGAAAAGGCAAATTGCTGCTGGAATTTAAAAAAAAACAAAGAAAAAGGAAAAGCCCCCCCCCCCGCAACGGGGGCGACGGGCCCCGCGGGCCCCCGGGCCCCGCCATGGGCCGCGGCCCACCTCAACCAGCCGGCCCAGCTCCCGCGCCCCTTCCTATTCCCACAGTGCGCGCCACTTCTGAGGCGCCCGTCCCGCCAGACCCGCCTCGCCGGCGACGCCCGGGCGAGGGGATAAGGCTTGCGCCTCCCCGACGCCTCGGCCCCCTCGCCTCCCACTCGCCCACTTGCCACTCTCCCTCCCTCTCCCTCGCTCGCTCCGCCCTCCTCTCCTCCAGATCCGTGGCCCGAGCGCCCTCGCCGCCGTCCTCCATTGTTGTCGCGGCCACCGGCGGCCCCGCGCCTGCTGACCTTGTCGGTGACCTCCGCCATCGCCCTCTCCATCGACCGGTGGCCTCAGCTGGGGATGGGGAGCACCGAAGCGTCGGATCCCCTTCTTCCTCCTCCGCGGGTCGTCGGACGCCGTCGTCGTCGATTCGACCTCCCTCTGCGCTCCCGTTCACTCATGGGGCCTCCTTGCGCCCGCACGGTGAGCACCGCACGTCCTCCCCCTGCCTTCCCCTCGTTCTGCTGCGCATAACGTCGCCGCCATGGACGACCGAGCTCAGCTCCGCCATGCCGCTCATCGTCGTCACTTCCATCGATGCCATGGCCGTCCGAGCACACCATCGTGCTCGGGGCACTCCAGCGGTGCGGCCTAACGCTTTAGATCGCTTGTGAGCGCGCTAGTTCTTCATTTTCGCCGAGCTACCGTAGACCACCGCCGCCGGCGACCTTGCAGCTCCCTGTTCCGGCCATCTCCGGTCGGTCGATGGCACCACTCGATGCGCGACAGCGTCAGCGTTCGAACGCAAGTGAAAACGCGTGATTTGGTGTTCTGTAGCGAAGATCCGATCCTCTCCGGCGGACTCGCCGCCGCGGAGAGCTCGCCGGCGCAACTCCGGCGTCGGCCGCTGACGTGGCCGACCTGGGGCCACCCCGAGGGTCGCTGCCAGCCCCACGGGCCCTGGGCCGACCGGGTTGACCCAGTCAATCACTGGGCAGCCCCAGCCACTAACGTGCGGGCCCCACCGCTTAATTAAGCTAATTAAAATGTTTTTTTAGTTAATAGTAATTAGTAATCTAATATGTCACTGCCATAAGGGGCCCAGCTGTTAATTTAACCTCTTTTTAGTTAGTTTAAAGTTCTGTTAGTCCACTGTCTATGACAGGTGGGACCCACTGGTAAGTTTGTCCGGTCGACCCGGTCTGTTGACTGCTGATGTCATCTTGACACTTCTTTGGCGTCATAATTCATTTTTGTTAATATAAATAAATCCGGAAAATGGTTTAATCTTTGTAATTTAATAGAAATTAAACCGTAACTCGGATGAAAATGTTTTCTACATGAAAGTTGCTCAGAACGACGAGACGAATCCGAATACGCGATCCGTTTACCTGTCAGATGCCTCTAACTATCTGAACATGGAACATTTCCCCTCCGGTCATCTGTCTGACACAGGTCCGGAACCGGGAAAACATCCCGGTTGAATTCCCCCTTCGCCAGTATCGCCTAGCACTGCGTTAGAATACCTCTAGCCCCACTTATTGTCTTGTTATGCTATGTTTGCTTTTGTATTTACTGTTTCTCCCCCCTCTTCTCTTCGGTAGACCCCGAGACCGATGCCGCCCCTGTGATCGACTACGTAGACAATGACCCCTCCTTGCCAGAGCAACCAGGCAAGCCCCCCCCTTTGATCATCCCGATATCGCCCATTCCATTCTCTCATGCTTGCATTAGATTTTGCTACTATTATTGATTGCTCCTATTCTGATGCATAGCCTATTTTTGTATCTGCTGTTGTACCTTACCGCTTATCCTAAAGCGCTTAGTATAGGTTGGTTAGAGATCCATCGATGACCCCCACTTTGTCCCGACCGCCTACCGGATTATCAGAAGACCCGATCAACGGGATCGAAGACCAGACCCCGACACCTCCGTCACATCACGCCCCTTCGTTGCTCGACACTACAGAGTTACCATCGAGTGCCTAGGGTGGAACCTCATACATCACTCCTGATGAGATCTCTGTAGAGTAGTTATTCGTTCGTGGTCATCGAGGGTGATTTCCTCCTTAACCACTTCCGATACGACTCTGTCGTGCAACCCCTCAAGTGTGAACCTCGAGGGTGATTCCTCTTACGTTCACCTTGATGATTACATCTAGTGGAATTCTCGGGGGTGATTCCTCGGGTTTTCCCCTTGATGTTTGGACACACGGATACTTGGACTTTACCACTGTTACTTGGAAAGGCGGGTGCGACCACGAGGGGTACCAGCGAGCTTAATTGCGAGTGATGTGGAGCAGGTTGACCTGGAGGGTGCCCGCGAGATAATTACGAGGCATGGCCGGGCATTCCTAGCCCTTGCCGCAAGTCCTCGAGACGGGGCAACGGGGTCACATCTTTCGTGAGTCTCTGCTTGTTACCGCGCGTTCCTAATCCACTACGATTTGGATATTTGATCCGAGGGGCCTCTGGCCTGATAGCACTAACCTTCACGTGGGCATAGTATGGGCGTTCTGCGTCGTATACATCAGCCGAAGCTTAATAGATGTCAGCGACTGAGTGGCGGGCACCGGGTTGGACTGCGTAAGCGCCTGCCTTGTTGAAGGAGGTAGCTAGGTCTGCTCACCGGCCGCGTCATAGCGTGCAGGAGTACCGGGAGATGACCCATGACCCTGGGGGCATAGGTTTAGTCCGGCGTGCTGGCCTCTCTATTAAGCCTAGGTCGGGTTGCGGCGTATTGTTTGGCCGAGGCCGGGCATGACCCAGGAAAGTGTGTCCGGCCGGAGTTAAGTGAGCGTGGTGGGTAAGTTGGTGCACCCCTGCAGGGAAGAAAACATCTATCGATAGTCTGTCCTACGGTAACGGACACTTGGAGTTGTATCCCGATCGATAGAACTAGAACTGGATACTTGAGATGAGAACTGGATGGTGATGAGTAATGGATTGTGATGATAACTGGATAGTATGGCTCTGGGATTGCTTTCTCGCAGGGAGTCGAGAAAGGATCTCCGGTCGAGGTTGATAACACTTCTACTATTTTACTTTATGCTACTCTACTCCCTTCGGTTGCTGCAAGATGATGGTTTCCAGAAGATGCTAGTCTTTGATAGGACTAGGCCTTATCTTTATTCTGGCATTTCTGCAGCCCAGTCCACATATACAGCCTTCCTTTGATAATGTTGCATATGTAGTATAGATCCTTGCTTGCGAGTACTTTGGATGAGTACTCACGGTTGCTTTGCTCCCCCTTTTCCCCTATTCTTCTTCTTTCCGGTTGATGCAACCAGATGTCGGAGCCCAGGAGCCAGATGCCACCGCCGATGCCTACTACTACGTGGAGACCGACGATGACCAGGAGTAGTTAGGAGGCTCCGTGCAGGAGGCCTTGCCTTTTCGATCGTAGATGCTTTTGTGCTAGCCTTCTTAAGGCAAACTAGTCTAACTTATGTCTGTACTCAGATATTGTTGCTTCCGCTGACTCGTTTGTATTCAAGCTGATGTACTCGAGCCCTCGAGGCCCCTGGCTTGTAATATAAAGCTTGTATTATTTTAATTTGTGTCTACAGTTGTGTTGTGATATCTTCCCGTGAGTCCTTGATCTTGATCGTACACATTTTTATGTATGATTAGTGTACGATTGAATCGAGGGCGTCACATGCGCCCCCCGGTAGGTAGCGCCTCCCAGTACCACCCCGGCGGAGCCCAGTCCCGGACATGGCCGATCTGGTCAAGCAGGTGTCGTCCTCCGCCGACTCGACGACGAGGATGCGGGATAGGCATCGTCCACGTCGAGGCGGGAAAAATTGCTTTAACTAAAAAATAGAAACAAGTTCTTACTAACTAGTTCTATTAATTCAACTAGTTCTTACTAAAATAAACTTACTATAAATAAAAATATTCTAGTACCTAATTAGTACCTAGTTCTTAATATGCAACTAAAATAAACTTACTATAAATAAAATAAACTTAATATGCAACTAAAATATAAAAGAAACCCTAGGCAGAGGTAGGGAGAGGGAGGAGCGGGCGTGCTCACCTCGGGTGCCTGACGAGGAGAGGGCAGGCGGCGTCGAGGTCGGGGGTCGGGGCCTGCCATGGCGGATGGCGGCCGCGTCGAGGTCGAGGTCGGGCGGCGTCCGGCGGCGTTGAGGTCGAGGCGGGCGGCGTTGAATCTGGGGTCAGGCGGCGTTGAGGTCGGGGCGGGCGGCGTTGTGGTCGAGGTCGGGCGTAGAGGGTGCGGAGAGGCCTTGGCCGGCCGACGGCGGCGAGAGTGGAGAGAGTTGGATTTGGGGGAAAGTGGCGTGGGGAAGGGCGAACCGGCCCGTGGTTAAGTCAGAAGTAGCAGCTGCGTTCAAGAAAAGCGCTGCTACCTTAGCTACTGGCCTTTCACGATACACGCCATCGCTACTCCTTTCTCTTTTTCCCTTTTTCATTTAATTTTCTTCACATTTTATTTGTTTCCTTTCACCTTATTATATTTCTTTCATTTTCAATTACCTTTCCATTTTCTTTCCATTTAATTTTATAACCTTTAGCAGCAACGAGTTTATATGAAAACGCGCAGCTACAAACAGCGTAGCGGTAGCGCGGTTCGTCATAGATCGCTACTACTATGTGTAGCTTATGGGCTAACCTTGGGAATTTTAGTAGTAACGCAGTGTACAGCAAGACGCAGCGCATCGCTAGATCTTTATCTGCAGTGCGGTTACCTCAGGCGCGCTACTGCTAATTAGCACCAGCGTGCTTTTTTTACCCACGCTACTGCTAAAGTTCTGTGTACAGGGTTTTCCCTAGTAGTGCTGGGGGGCACCCTAGGACACACAAGTTGATTGTTCCAAGCCATGTGCGGTGCCGCCCTCCACCATATTCCACCTCGGTCATATCGTAGCAGTGCTTAGGCGAAGCGCTGCGTTGGTAACTTCATCATCACGCCGTCGTGCTGACGGAACTCTCCCTCGAAGCTCTTGAAGGAAATATGCCCTAGAGGCAATAATAAAGTAATTATTTATTTCCTTATTTCATGATAAATGTTTATTATTCATGCTAGAATTGTATTAACGGGAAACTTGATACATGTGTGAATACATAGACAAAACAATGTGTCCCTAGTATGCCTCTACTTGACTAGCTTGTTCATTGAAGATGGTTATGTTTCCTAGCCATAGACATGTGTTGTCATTTGATGAACGGGATCACATCATTAGAAGAATGATGTGATGGACAAGACCCATTCATTAGCTTAGCATTGTAATCATTACAGTTTTATTGCTAATGCTTTCTTCATGACTTATACATGTCCCTCAGACTATGAGATTGTGCAACTCCCGAATATCCGGGGGAACACTTTGTGTGCAATCAAACGTCATAGCGTAAATGGGTGATTATAAAGGTGCTCTACAGGTGTTTCCGAAGGTGTTTGTTGGGTTGGCATGAATCAAGATTAGGATTTGTCACTCCGTGTATCAGAGAGGTATCTCTGGGCCCTCTCGGTAATGCACATCACTATAAGCCTTGCAAGCAATGTGACTAATGAGTTAGTTAAGTGATGATGCATCGTGGAACGAGTAAAGAGACTTGCCGGTAACGAGATTGAACTAGGTATTGAGATACCGACGATGAAATCTCGGGCAAGTAACATACCGATGACAAAGGGAACAACGTATGTTGTTATGCGGTTTGACCGATAAAGATCTTCGTAGAATATGTAGGAGCCAATATGAGCATCCAGTTTTTGCCATTGGTTATTGACCGGAGATGTGTCTCGGTCATGTCTACATAGTTCTCGAACCCGTAGGGTCCGCACGCTTAACGTTCGGTGACGATTTGTATTACGAGTTATGTGATTTGATGTACCGAAGGTAGTTCGGAGTCCCGGATGAGACCGGGGACATGACGAGGAGTCTCGAAATGGTCGAGACGTAAAGATCCATATATTGGACGACTATATTCGGACATCGGAAAGGTTCCGAGTGGTTCGGGTATTTTTGAATCTGGGAGAGTTACGGGAATTCGTATTGGGCCTTAATGGGCCATACGGAAAGGAGAGAAAGGCCTCAAAGGTGGCCGCACCTCCCCATGGTCTGGTCCGGGTGGACTAGGGAGGGGGGGCTCCCCCTTCCTTCCTTCTCCTTTTCCCTTCCCTTTTTCCTATTCCATGTGGGAGGAGGAATCCTACTAGGACTAGGGAGTCCTAATAGGACTCCACACTTCTGTCGCGCCCTAGGGGCTGGCCGGCCTCCCCTCCTCCATCCTTTATATACGGGCGCAGGGGGGCACCTCTAGACACACAAGTTGATCTGTTGATCTCTCCCAGCCGTGTGCGGTGCCCCCCTCCACCATATTCCACCTCGGTCATATCCTAGCGGTACTTAGGCGAAGCCCTGTGTCTATAGCAACATCATCACCGTCATCACGCCGTCGTGCTGACGGAACTCTCCCGCAAAGCTCTGCTGGATCGGAGTTTGTGGGACATCATCGAGCTGAACGTGTGCTGAACTCGGAGGTGCCGTGCGTTCGGTACTTGGATCGGTCGGATTGTGAAGACGTACGACTACATCAACCACGTTGTCATAACGCTTCCACTTTCGGTCTACGAGGGTACGTGGACAACACTCTCCCCTCTCGTTTCTATGCATTACCATGATCCTGTGTGTGCGTAGGAATTTTTTTTGAAATTATTACGTTCCCCAATAGTGGCATCCGAGCGAGGTTTTATGAATAGATGTTATATGCATGAGTAGAACACAAGTGAGTTGTGGACGATACAAGTCATACTGCTTACCAGCATGTCACACTTTGGTTCGGCGGTATTGTTGGATGAAGCGGCCCGGACAGACATTACGGATACGCTTACGCGAGACTGGTTCTACCGACGTGCTCTGCACACAGGTGGCTGGCGGGTGTCAGTTTCTCCAACTTTAGTTGAATCGAGTGTGGCTACGCCCGGTCCATGAGAAGGTTAAAACAACACTAACTTGACGAACTATCATTGTGGTTTTGATGCGTAGGTAAGAACGGTTCTTGCTCAGCCCGTAGCAGCCACGTAAAACTTGCAACAACAAAGTAGAGGATGTCTAACTTGTTTTTGCAGGGCATGTTGTGATGTGATATGGTCAAGGCATGATGCTATATATTGTATGAGATGATCATGTTTTGTAATCGAGTTATCGGCAACTGGCAGGAGCCATATGGTTGTCGCCCTGTAATTGCTTTACTTTATCACTAAGCGGTAGCGATAGTCATAAAATCAATAGTTGACGAGACGACAACGATGCTACGATGGAGATGAAGGTGTCGCGCCGGTGACCATGGTGATCATGACGGTGCTTCGGAGATGGAGATCACAAGCACAAGATGATGATGGCCATATCATATCACTTATATTGACTGCATGTGATGTTTTCTTTTATGCATCTTATTTTTCTTAGACCGACGGTAGCATTATACGATGATCTCTCACTAAATTTCAAGTTATAAGTGTTCTCCCTGATATGCACCGTTGCGAAAGTTCTTCGTGCTGAGACACCACGTGATGATCGGGTGTGATAAGCTCTACGTTCAAATACAACGGGTGCAAAACAGTTGCACACGCGGAATACTCAGGTTAAACTTGGCGAGCCTAGCATATGCAGATATGGCCTCGGAACACTGAGACCGAAAGGTCGAGCGTGAATCATATAGTAGATATGATCAACATAGTGATGTTCACCATTGAAACTACTCCATCTCACGTGATGATCGGACATGGTTTAGTTGATATGGATCACATGATTACTTAGAAGATTAGAGGGATGTCTATCTAAGTGGGAGTTCTTAAGTAATATGATTAATTGAACTTTAATTTATCATGAACTTAGTCCTGATAGTATTTTGCAAATAATGTTATAGATCAATAGCTCGCGTTGTTGCTTCACTATGTTTTATATGTGTTCCTAGAGAAAACTAAGTTGAAAGATGTTAGTAGCAATGATGCAGATTGGATCCATGATCTGAGGTTTATCCTCATTGTTGCACAAAAGAATTATGTCCTTGATGCACCGCTTGGTGACAGACCTATTGCGGGAGCAGATGCAGACATTATGAACGTTTGGCTAGCTTGATATGATGACTACTTGATATTTTAGTGCGCCATGCTAACGGCTTAGAATCGGGACTTCAAAGACGTTTGGAACATCATGGACCATATGAGATGTTCCAGGAGTTGAAGTTAATATTTCAAGCAAATACCCAAGTTGAGAGATATGAAGTCTCAACAAGTTCTATAGCTAAAAGATGGAGGAGAATAGCTCAAGCAGTGAGCATGTGCTCGCATTGTCCAGGTACTACAATCGCTTGAATCAAGTGGGAGTTAATCTTCCAGATAAGATAGTGATTGACAGAATTCTCTAGTCACCATCACCAAGTTAGTAGAACTTCGTGATGAACTATAATATGCAAGGGATAACGGAAACGATTCCCAAGATCTTCGTGATGCTGAAATCGACGAAGATAGAAATCAAGAAAAACATCAAGTGTTGATGGTTGACAAGACCACTAGTTTCAAGAAAAGGGCAAAGGGAAGAAGGGGAACTTCAAGAAGAATGGCAAGCAAGTTGCTGCTCAAGTGAAGAAGCCCAAGTCTGGTCCTAAGCCCGAGACTAAGTGTTTCTACTGCAAAGGGACTGGTCCTTTGAGCGGAACTGCCCCAAGTATTTGGCGGATAAGAAGGATGGCAAAGTGAACAAAGGTATATTGGATATACATGTTATTGATGTGTACTTTACTAGTGTTTATAGCAACCCCTCGGCATTTGATATTGGTTCGATTGCTAAGAGTAGTAACTCGAAATGGGAGTTGCAGAATAAACAGAAACTAGTAAAGGGCGAGGTGACGATGTGTGTTGGAAGTAGTTCCAAGATTGATATGATCATCATCGCACACTCCCTATACTTTCGGGATTAATGTTCAAACTAAATAAGTGTTATCTGGTGTTTGCGTTGAGCATGAATATGATTTGATCATGTTTGTTACAATACGGTTATTCATTTAAATTAGAGAATAATTGTTGTTCTGTTTACATGAATAAAACCTTCTATGGTCATACACCCAATAAAATGGTTTGTTGGATCTCGATCGTAGTGATACACATATTCATAATATTGAAGCCAAAAGATGCAAAGTTAATAATGATAGTGCAACTTATTTATGGCACTGCCGTTTAGGTCATATTGGTGTAAAGCGCATGAGGAAACTCCATGCTGATGGGCTTTTGGAATCACTTGATTATGAATCACTTGATGCTTGCGAACCATGCCTTATGGGCAAGATGACTAAGACTCCGTTCTCCGAAACAATGGAGCGAGCAACTGACTTATTGGAAATAATACATACTGATGTATACGATTCGATGAGTGTTGAGGCTCGCGGCGGGTATCGTTATTTTCTCACCTTCACAGATGATTTGAGCAGATATGGGTATATCTACTTGATGAAACATAAATCTGAAACATTTGAAAAGTTCAAATAATTTCAGAGTGATGTGGAAAATCATCATAACAAGAAAATAAAGTTTCTACGATCTGATCGTGGAAGAGAATATTTGAGTTATGAGTTTGATCTTCATTTGAAACAATGCGGAATAGTTTCGCAACTCACGCCACCTGGAACACCACAGCGTAATGGTGTGTCCGAACGTCGTAATCGCATTTACTAGATATAGCGCGATCTATGATGTCTCTTACTGATTTACCGCTATCGTTTTGGGGTTATGCATTAGAGATAGCTGCATTCACGTTAAAAAGGGCACCATATAAATCCCTTGAGACGACACCGTATGAACTGTGGTTTAGCAAGAAACCTAAGATGTCGTTTCTTAAAGTTTGGGGCGGCGATGCTTATGTGAAAAAGTTTCAAACTGATAAGCTCGAACCCAAATCGGAGAAGTGCATCTTCATAGGATACCCAAACGAAACTGTTGGGTACACCTTCGATCATAGATCCGAAGGCAAATTCGTTGCCGAGAATGGATCCTTTCTAGAGAAGGAGTTTCTCTCGAAAGAAGTGAGTGGGAGGAAAGTAGAACTTGGTGAGGTAATTGTATCTTCTCTCGAATTGAAAAGTAGCTCATCACTGAAATCAGTTCCAGTGATGCCTACACGAATTAGTGAGGAAGTTAATGATGATGATCATGAAACTTCAGATCAAGTTACTACCGAACCTCGCAGGTCAACCAAAGTAAGATCCGCACCAGAGTGGTACGGTAATCCTGTTCTGGAGGTCATGTTACTAGAACATGACGAACCTATGAACTATGAGGAAGCGATGATGAGCCCAGATTCCGGGAAATGGTTTGAGGCCATGAAATCTGAGATAGGATCCATGTATGAGAACAAAGTATGGACTTTGGTTGACTTGCCCGATGATCGGCAAGCCATAGAAAATAAATGGATCTTCAAGAGGAAGACAGACGCTGATTGTAGTGTTACTATCTACAAAGCTAGACTTGTCGAAAAAGGTTTTTTTTGACAAAGTTCAAGGTGTTGACTACGATGAGATTTTCTCACTCGTATCAATGCTTAAAGTCTGTCCGAATCATGTTAGCGATTGCTGCATTTTATGAAATCTGGCAAATGGATAACAAAACTGCAATCCTTAATGGACTTATTAAAGAAGAGTTGTATATGATACAACCAGAAGGTTTTGTCAATCCTAAAGGTGCTAACAAAATGTGCAAGCTCCAGCGATCCATCTGTGGACTGGTGCAAGCATCTCGGAGTTGGAATATGCGCTTTGATAAGATGATCAAAGTATATAGTTCTATACAGACTTGCGATGAAGTCTGTATTTACAAGAAAGTGAGTGGGAGCACTACAACATTTCTGATAAGTATATGTGGATGGCATATTGTTGATCGGAAATAAGGTAGAATTCTCTGTAAAGCATAAAGGAGTATTTGAAAGGAGTTTTTCAAAGAAAGACCTCGGTGAAGCTGCTTACATGTTGAGCATCAAGATCTATAGAGATAGATCAAGACGCTTGATAAGATTTTCAATGAGTATGTACCTTGACAAGATTTTGAATTAGTTCAAAATGGAACAGTCAAAGAAAGAGTTCTTGCCTATGTTGCAAGGTGTGAAGTTGAGTAAGACTCAAAGCCCGACCACGGCAGAAGATAGAAAGAGAATGAAAGTCATTCCCTATGTCTCAGCCATAGGTTCTATAAAGTATGCCATGCTGTATACCAGATCTATTGTATACCCTACACTGAGTTTGGCAAGGGAGTACAATAGTGATCCAGGAGTAGATCACTGGACAACGGTCAAAATTATCCTTAGTGTAATAAGGATATGTTTCTCGATTATGGAGGTGACAAAAGGTTCGTCGTAAAGAGTTACGTCGATGCAAGCTTTGACACTGATCCAGATGACTCTAAGTCTCAATCTGGATACATATTGAAAGTGGGAGCAATTAGCTAAAGTAGCTCCGTGCAGAGCATTGTAGACATAGAAATTTGCAAAATACATACGGATCTGAATTTTGGCAGACCCGATGACTAAACTTCTCTCACAAGCAAAACATGATCACACCTTAGTACTCTTTGGGTGTTATTCACATAGAGACGTGAACTAGATTACTGACTCTAGTAAACCCTTTTAGTGTTGGTCACATGACGATGTGAACTATGGGTGTCAACCACATAGTGATGTGAACTATTGGTGTTAAATCACATGGCGATGTGAACTAGATTATTGACTCTAGTGCAAGTGGGAGACTGAAGGAAATATGCCCTAGAGGCAATAATAAACTTATTATTTATTTCCTTATTTCATGATAAATTTTTATTATTCATGCTAGAATTGTATTAACCGGAAACTTGATACATCTGTGAATACATAGACAAACAATGTGTCCCTAGTATGCCTCTACTTGACTAGCTTGTTCATCAAAGATGGTTATGTTTCCTAGCCATAGATATGTGTTGTCATTTGGTGAACGGGATCACATCATTAGGAGAATTATGTGATGGACAAGACCCATTCATTAGCTTAGCATTGTGATCATTACAGTTTTATTGCTACTGCTTTCTTCATGACTTATACATGTCCCTCAGACTATGAGATTGTGCAACTCCCGAATATCCGGAGGAACACTTTGTGTGCAATCAAACGTCACAACATAAATGGGTGATTATAAAGATGCTCTACAGGTGTTTCCGAAGGTGTTTGTTGGGTTGGCATGAATCAAGATTAGGATTTGTCACTCCGTGTATAGAAGAGGTATCTCTGGGCCCTCTCGGTAATGCACATCACTATAAGCCTTGCAAGCAATGTGATTAATGAGTTAGTTGCGGGATGATGCATTACGGAACGAGTAAATAGACTTGCTGGTAATGATATTGAACTAGGTATTGAGATACCGACGATCAAATCTCGGGCAAATAACATACCGGGAACAACGTATGCTGTTATGCGGTTTGACCGATAAAGATGTTCGTAGAATATGTAGGAGCCAATATGAGCATCCAGGTTTCGATATTGGTTATTTACCGGATGTGTCTCGGTCATGTCTACATAGTTCTGGAACCCGTAGGGTCCGCAAGCTTAACGTTCGGTGACGATTTGTATTATGAGTTATGTGATTTGATGTACCGAAGGTAGTTCAGAGTCCGAGATGAGACCGGGGACATGACGAGGAGTCTTGAAATGGTCGAGACGTAAAGATCGATATATTGAACGACTATATTCGGACATCGGAAAGGTTCCGAGTGATTCGGGTATTTTTCGGAGTACTGGAGAGTTACGGGAATTCGTATTGGGCCTTAATGGGCCATACGGGAAAGAAGAGAAAGGCCTTAAAAGGTGGCCGCACCCCTTCCCATGGTCTGGTCCGAATTGGACTAGGGAGGGGTGCCCCTTCCTTCCTTCTCCTTTTCCTTCCCTTTTCCTATTCCATGTGGGAGGAGGAATCCTCTTTGGGACTAGGGAGTCCTAGTAGGACTCCACACTCCAGCACGCCCTAGGGGCTGGCTGGCCTCCCCTCCTCCATCCTTTATATCTGAGGCAGGGGGCACCTCTAGACACACAAGTTGATCTGTTGATCTCTCCCAGCCGTGTGCGGTGCCCCCTCCACCATTTTCCACCTCGGTCATATCGTAGCGGTACTTAGGCGAAGCCCTGCGTCGGTAGCAACATCATCACCGTCATCACGCCGTCGTGCTGACGGAGCTCTCCCGCAAAGCTCTGCTGGATCAGAGTTCGTGGGACGTCATCGAGCTGAACGTGTGCTGAACTCGGAGGTGCCGTGCGTTCGGTACTTGGATCGGTCGGATCGTGAAGACGTACGACTACATCAACCGCATTGTCATAACGCTTCCGCTTTCGGTCTACGAGGGTATGTGGACAACACTCTCCCTCTCGTTGCTATGCATCACCATGATCCTGTGTGTGCGTACGATTTTTTTTTGGAATTACTACGTTCCCCAACAACTCTACTGGATCGTGAGTTCGTGGGACGTCACTGAGCTAAACGTGTGCAGATCGCGGAGATGCCGTATGTTCGGTAATAGGATCGGTTGATCGTGAAGACGTACGACTACATCAACCGCGTTGTCGTAACGCTTACGCTTACGGTCTACGAGGGTACGTGGACGACACTCTCCCCTCTCGTTGCTATGCATCACCATGATCTTGCTTGTGCGTAGGATTTTTTTTAAAATTGCTATGTTCCGCAACAAATGTCACTTGTGGGTGTATAACGACCTTCACTATAAGGTTGCCGTGTGTGCCATCACCTACTCACTACTAACCACATTGCTAAAGGCACCTCTTGTCTTGGACAACAACATTTGTATTTTTCAAACAAGATCGATCGAGCTGCTCAAGATGGAAGGTTTTCACCATTGAGTGTTTTGGTGCGTACGTATGGTTTGGTCGAATTATCCAATAGGAACAAAAGTAAAAGAATGAATGGATACATGTGTTCGTCGTTTTAAAGATGTCTGATATAGTTGGGGTATAAAGATCAAGTCTTATGGATGATATTTTAGGTAACAATCTGGGTTTATAATATGGCATGTATTAGTATTATTGGTCATGTAGCCTTTTAGTGAAATTAATAGTGATGGTGACACTATTTGTTCATTTTTTGGTGACTACATGTAATAGTTTTGACATGAAAAGCTATACCTGGTGTTAAAGATATTTACTAGAACTAATAAATGCATACGTGCAATGCATGTTGATATTAGGCCGTATATTAGTTGCATGAAGATATTAGGTAAGATAGTATTTGCGTGTTAATTATGTAATTGGTATTGATGGTGATATTTGGTATGATATTTATTGCACATTATACATGTTGAATGCTCACTATTGGAGCAATCCAGGTCGTTGGATTGATCTGATTTAATGGCCAAGACTAGTTGGATCTTCCCCTTAGTGTCTTTTTATAGTGTATATAGATATATGGATATAGATATAGATGTGATACATAATTATCTATCGAATTATCACCATAAACGCATCAGACTAGAATTATGCCCGTAAAGTTAGATGTACTTTTGTGTAATTCAATATGCGACACATGTGATTACCGCTAGCATCTCAACAACCACATATACACAATAACCATGTTTTACTACTTTGTTCATTTTCTTAATACTCAGTGTTGAATCCATAAATTTCAAAGTGTGTTGGCGACTATTACAAGGGGTGTCATTGTGATTGCAAGTTAGATTGCACACATTTTCAACTCATTATTGAACCACTATGCCATGCAAAAACATTTGAACCCAAAAAGATGAAGCAGAATGCCAGCCTTCTGGTTATAAGCTCCTCATAAATGGCTTGTATAATCTTTCTATTTGCTTATACCCAATCATACACCATATACCACTATCCAAATATTTCTTGCACCGTTTGGTTTTATTTTGTAGAACTCTAATAAGATATCTAAGGGCAATAGAGTATACACATATAAACATAAGGATATATACACACTATATAGTTCATGCAAGTGCAAAATATTAATCCATGGAGCATGCGAGTTTTTTTTGCCTTTTTCTGATATTTGGTTTAAATACCTTTTTTATTTTAAATGACTAAGAGACGAAAACTAATGTATCTTTTGTTACAAAATACAACTTTAAGTTTAATAAACAACAATTTATTATGATAGACAAACATTTTAACTATATAACAATCACATTGTAATTAATATTTAGCAATTTTTCATGTATTTAATATGGCAACCAAATATCACAAAGATGTAGTATTTTGAGTAATTGAGTTATAAATAAGTAAAAAACTTTTAATATCAATAATACATTTGTATCATCGATGTTGTTAAAAAACAGGAACCTTGGGAACGAGATGCATACACGTTATCTCACTTGGCTAAGGTGATGAATAGGATAATAGTTGCATTTACCAGTGAGCCACCTGATTTAAAGATATCAAACCTTTAGGTGGTGGAATCCACAAGTTGCTTCATATGCTCATAATGCTCACAATGGGGCTAGGAGTCCAAATGAAATATATGGTTGGTGAAGAAAAATGGGCCCGTCATTATTTCCGTTAGAGTGATATCCAGGCAATGCATTGTGACGATTTTGAAGAGGTGTGTTGGCAAATTGCCAATGGAAATGACATCATTCCTCCACTCACCATTGGTCCCACATACATGCAACTAAAATATTTTTAGTTTTATGTGGTTGTTCCTGTTGTCAATATTCATGGACGTAGAGTCAAAATATGGGTACAACTGGTCATGTGGTCTTGCTCATTGGAGCCGTATTCGAAGATGGACGAAGGGCATATGTTGGTCTTGATGCACTTGATAAAGTACATCGCAAATAGGTAGGAAGTGATGCAGGATGGTTTTCTTTTTTCAAAGAGAACAAGAAGTGTTAAGTCAGAGATTTTGGAAAAAATGATGTCGGGTCTGATTTCATCACAAATTTCTACAAGTTTTCCAGAATGGATGATTATGGACTCAAACATAAACCATGTGATACTCATGACAGTGAGGATCCACATCACATGGAAAAGCACAAGGAAACGATGGATTTGAAGTTGTTTCCCGAAACTTACGGTTACTAAGACATTGATTATTATAACAAGATGATGATCTATCATGGGAAGTACTCCAAGCCACGTCTGCGACTGTTTGGTTGGTATTGAGCATGGCTTTATTTTGAGGTGCTAGCGGTGGTTAGATGTTTGGTGGGATGTGGCCAACTTGTGACCCCTGTATTTTATGCTATGTAAAATGTTTTATGCTGAACTATGAAATGCAACCAAATGCATGATGATAAAAAATAAAAGCTAAAACAATTTAGTATCACAAATATAGTTGAAGTGCATTGGTGGCGTGCCTACTTACTGCTCCTCTAGGTTGTGGATTTGATGCTGGGGTTTGGACTATTATTTCGCTAAAGGAAATTAAACATCAAAATTAAGATTTCCTATTTTTCATAATTTCTTAAATCTCCTAAAAATAAAGATACAAAATCTTAAACCCTGCTTACAACACCTGAGGTAGACAAGAGATTGTCTCCCTTGGGTCTATTAAAAAATTCAATATCTGTTCGATCAAAAATGGCAGAACGAAGGAGATCAACAACACAACATCGAACAACCAGAAATAGAGCTCCCTCGGTCCTCATCCTCGATTATCTTGTCGGTGTCTTTGCAGAATCAAGAGAACATTTGTTGAGGAGTGAACCTTGTAAGAAACTTCTTCACACCAAAAGCTGGCGATTGCCATTGTTGATTTGATGTGAGTATTTAAATATGACTTTCACCATCCCATTATTTTCAAGTTGGGTCTAGATAGACTCATATATATGAACTATTGAAGGAGAATACAAGCCAAAATATGGCCATTTTGATGCTAGAAAGTAACTAAATAATTTATATGTTATTAGTCTGCATCATTATATATTTTAATTTAATTACATTGTATTTTAATTAATGATGTGAAATTGATATGTATTTATGGATAAATGACATTTTCATTCAATCGATATATCAAGATGATACAACTGGGTTGAGCGAATGCATGACCTATGCATAACATGATGCACACAGCCAACGCATCCAACAAAATCAAAAGGAACTGAACATTTCACAGATAATTAAATAAGCGAGCCGCACCCTATCTGATTATTATATTGCCATCCATATGAGAAAACCTCCCTAGTAGTATGCTCCAGTCGGATAGACGCCATCATAAAAAGGTCCCTGCCCTCCGACCACTGCATGATAACCAAGTACGGAGTCATCTAAGTGGTAGTTTGAGATTTTGTATTTTTTATTACTGACATGGACATCATTGTGGGCAATCCCCTCATATAAGGACTTGACACCAAACATGCAGTTTCTGTGGCAATTTCATCTAAACTCGTGTGGTTCGTTTGACGACTAAGCTTCGAACGTGTGAGAAATTGATTCCATGCTACAAGACAATGCCCTTGTTGGTCCATATAGAAAGAAGTATCAAGATTTGCTTGCGCCAAGAGAATCTAAACTATGAACCATCCTTAACCGAGAAAGTTCCAAACTGGAAAAATATTTTCTTGACCTTCATCACACAAGGACAAACATGTGAAAACCCGGGCTTCTAACGGAGTTGAGAAATGGCTTTGGAACCCTCGTACTTGATACGAATGATTTTATGCCACGCTTCCCAGCAGGGATTTTATATTTCCATTTACTAAGAAGAGCAATGTTTTTAGCTCCAAATCATGGATTCGAAGAACCCTTGGATTTCAGTCGGCATAACGCATTCCACCTAGCTAGCCATTATTTCTTTGATTCATTATCATGCTGCTAGAAAAAAACTGTATTTAAAATAGTCTGGTTTCTATAGAACATCTTTCACTAAGTCAAAGAAGGATAACATGCATAAACCATATTGTTAAGAGCGGAATTGATACAACCAAACACCCCCATAAGACAACAGTTTGGTCTTCTAACTGTAAATGTGTTTCTCTAGCGAAAAGTGCAAGCATCACTCGAGCTTCATAGAGCTCTTTATTTTTCTTTCAATGAAAATACTTTTTCAGATCTCAAAAAAATCAGAAAAAAGTATACACATAGACATATGTTTGTAGTATACTTGTATAAAATTTTATGAACATATATGTTCATATGTGATGTACACAAAAAAGACAAATACATGAAGTAAAATAGGTCTTTTCTTTTTTGTTTTTGGGACTGGTATTTGTCTTTTTTGTGTAGGATGCAAATAGTCAAATTAGTTGATGAAACTTTATACATACTTGAAGAATATGCATATGTACTTGCATAATTTTTTTGACATTTTTTGAAACTTTTAAGTATATTTTGATTATTGTTTTGAAAAATGGACTCCATGGAGCCCATCCTTTGCAACGCTGCTCTCTTTCTCTAGTCTCTATTCAACATATTCCCACTCAATGATAGTTAGACGCCGACAGTGAATCAGAATGCCCAGGTATCTTGTTTGAAACAAAATACTCCCATGCAAAAATAAAAGTTTGTAACAAAATACTGAAGGAGTACGTTGATGCCCTACTTTCCGGAAAGGAACAAAGTGGATTCTTAGACAATGACTTTGTGTTGTTTCATTTTCGGCATCATGAAAATAGATGTTCGAATAGCGGTGATCTTTTTACAGATTTACTATTTCACATCTATCTCACATCTGACTTTCTAATTGTATGCTTTAGACATCAAGATTCGTGTTTTATAGTTTTTTTGTCTTCTGGCGTTGCCTCTGCACGTGTCGTTCGCGTGAGGGTCCCCTGGTGCATTATTTCTTTTTTAGAGCCCTCCTGCGTTGGCTGCGGCCACTAGTGAATTTTTTTTATTTCTTTCCTTTTTTCCAAATCCGTAAACTTTTGTAACCAAGAAATCTTTTATTTTTTTATTCTCTCTTCTTCTTTTAAATGAATAAATTTTTTCCATCACTCTCAATTGACTTGTCAACAATCAAAGAGACCGTCTTTTTTCTTGTCCTAGTTACAAGTCCGATCTCAACTTGAAATCCGAGTCTGACCTTTTTTGGTCCTAATTGCAATCCTATTCTTGACTCACAACTAGGCCTTAATATTTTGTCTCGGTTGCAAGTCCATCCTCGACTCGTAATTAGGACCCGGACTTTTTTGTCCTAGTTGTAAGTCCATCCTCGACTCAGTGACTCATGCGCAATGTTTTTTCTCCCAGTTGTAAATTCACCCTCGACTCGCAACTGAAGTCCGATCCTTTTTAGTCCCAATTGCAAGTTCATCCTTGACTCGCAACTGAGGGCCCGACCTTTTTAGCCCCAATTGCAAGTCCATCGTCGACTCACAACTAGGGTTAACCTTTTTTCCTCAGTTGCAAGTCTATCGTGGACTAGGAACTGGACCCAACCATTTTTGTCCTAGTGGCAAGTCCACTCTTTGATTCGCAACTGGGGTCCGACCATTTTTTTCTCAGTTGCAGGTCCACCCTTGGCTCGCAAATGGGGCCTAACCTTTTTTGTCCAAGTTGCAAGTAGACCCTCGACTCGCACCTGGGGCGCAACCTTTTTTTGTCCCAGTTGCAAGTCCAGCCTTGACTCGTAACTAGAGTCCCACCTTTTTTGTGCTAGTTGCCTCAACTCACTACTGGGGTCCGACCTTTGTTTTCTAGTTGCAAATCCACACTCGATTCACAACTAGGGGGCATACCATTTTTTGGTCTCAGTTCACTACAAGAAATATGTCAACTTGTGACCTTGACTATTGGTCACCGAAAGGTCATTGTTTTTCATTTGCGACCTTTTTGTGACCAAAAACAGAAGGTCAAAAGCTGGCAGTCGTAAACTAACTATAGCGACCTTTCTTCTAGAATGGTCGTAGACGTTTAGGACCAAAATACGTCTACTGTGGCATTTTGGTCACTAGCAACCTCCCTAGACCACGTGGGCATCCAGCGTGGCAAGCTGATGTGGCACAAGATTCAGCCCGGTCCAGTTCAGTTTTCTACATGGGCCTAGCCCATTTGGTATATTTATTTCTGTTAATTTTTGTTTGCTACATGGGCCAAGCCCAACTGGTCAGCCCATCAATTTTTATGCATGTTTGGCCTTTCAAGAATATATGTACAATTTTGTTCAGCCCATTTCTGGTTTATATTCGGCCTTTCTATTCATTCAAATATTAATTCAATCCTGGAGTTGGTCCAGTACTCTTTTCAGCCCATTCACATATTCATACGTATGATCCACCTTTTTGACAAATTTTGCATATAATTTCATATTTCAGCACTAAATATGTTTACATCACATGCCATAAAGCCCTACAAAATAGTATCACTTGTTCCTATACAAAACTATCAAATGATACGTACAACAAAACAGAATACAGAAAATTTAGTTCAACAAAAATAGGTTTTCTTCCTCTTCCATCTTCCAGAACACACAACACATGTGAAAATAAAGATGCCACAACAAAAATGGAAGGATCAGACACTAGAAGCATATTGAATACAAGGGAAACAATCAAACTAAAGAAATGAAAGGCACGCACTATGAAAATTTTGACAGCATGAATATTTTTTATATTACCATAACAAATAGAAATGTAATCTGATTGCACAAGACACATGGCATTCTCACACACGCGGACGAGCGAAGCATTAACTTGTGAGGATCAGACAAACAAAGCAGTACAACGGAATGAATGAATGATGACCAACTCCTAGAACAATCAGGGAACGAATGAATGAATGTGAAAGGCATAGCAGCATCATTAGTACAACAAGCTGCATTATCCTACTATTACTAGTACAACAAGATGCAGGTTGGCATAGTTAATGAAGAAATATGATTCATTATCCTGCTACAACTAGTTCAACAATGTATGTAGTAACACCAGACACATTACACCTAAAGAATTATTATTCATTCAAGAGACTAAAAATTATACATACATGCCCAAATTCTGGTGCCCACATGCCTCAATGCAGTAAACAATAAGCATGATACATAGTTCAACTGTACAAAGAGAATGTAAGTGAACATAATGGGGAGCAGTGAGCAGAATGAGAGAATGTAGTGGACATAATGCAAAGTACAACCATGGTATTTATATTTTCTTACATTTTCAGTTATAAACCAATTATGGGATCAGATGATGTTGCATCATGGATAGGCTCTTCAGAGACAAGGAAATAGAGCAAAGGAATGATAATCACCTTAAGCTCCTCAAGGGTAAAGCCCACCAGCCCCGGCCTTCATGTTGTACTTATGGTCTGGCATTGCACGATGGGGCGAAGAGGTCCAGAGGTAGGGCGGGGGAAGATCTTCACAGCCTTCTTCTGGCGAGCTGCATACAGAAAGAACAAATTGTAAGATGACAGTGAGTCAAACCAGCACCACAATAACACAAACATGTTGTCAGCGGATTGGATGGTAACTTATCAGTAAATCAACAAAGAAACTAATGATATACATCTAATCTGCCCTGCAATAGCGTATATGTAGTTTAAGTCCTTATGTGTAAATACATAAGGCAAAGTGCAAGTGTTGTTCACATGTTAGTGTGGATTCAACTTATAAATATAGAGAGACATGGCAATACGCATGGGTACCAGAGACGTCTAGCCTAGCATCAAACTTGGATTCATGGTATATGTACTAAAAGAAACTAACTGACCAAGTGGCTTAACAGATATCCTAGATGGCATTCTATAGCACTGTATACCTCAACCCCCAGCCACATCCATCAGTCATGAACATCGCCATATTCACAAGCGGTAACAAATCTGATTACAAATTCTGGTGCCCACATGCCTCAATGCGATAAGCGATAAGCATGATACATAGTAGGTACTGCGGGAGGGAGAGAGGGAGATAATAAGTTACCGGGTCCGAAGCTCCTGGTGCTCCTCGGTGCCATCGTTGTCGAGGACGAGTGGATCCAGAGGCGTTGCGATCAGAGAGGAGGGGATCCGGTGGCGGCCTTGTCGGAGAGGCGAGGATCCATCGGCAAAGAGGAGCTGATCCGGCGGCGGCCTTGTCATGGAGGAGGATCTCACACGCGCCGCCACCACCGCCGAGGACGTTCATCTCAGCCGTGCGCAACGAAGAGGTCCACCCCCACCACCGAAACCCTAGCAGGAGGAAGTAGTACAAAATGTCAAAGATTATTAATACTATCTGTATCAAGGACAGTAGTATGAAACCAATAATTTCTGTGTCAAGGTTTAGTGTGAATATGTGCCTTATGTAATGATTTTCTACCAACAAGCTTCAGACCACGTTTTCTACCAACAAGCTTCAAAACACGTTTTGTACACACCTAATAGATTAAATTGAAGAACTAGATTCAACCAAATCATGGACAGTTCAAAACCAATAATTTTAAAATCAACTAATTAGCTTCAGACCACTGTATAGCATTCAACTACTTCTACTTATATCAAACACAATAGTTCAGACAAACTCCCAAGTCTTAACTGAACCAGAGTAGCAGAAGTTTCAGTAAACTGTTTTTGGTATTAATTAACAATTTCATTACACAAGCTGAATAGCACTCCATTAAAACAAAACCGAAGATGCATCGACCAGTAGTAAACTGCTTAACTTTGTTTCTCACCAGTTCAGAAACTCCATAAATGGGATCTTATATTCAGTTAACAAGCATATGATGTATGGAATTGGAAACAGGTATGTTCAGTATGCGCACCATCAAATGCGGCTGATTGCAGAACAGGCATACACAGGCAAAATCCCTTACACATTAACAAGGAAAAAATCCACCTAGGCAATCTGTCACATACTTATCTCAAATTCAGGTAACACATGACTACATGAGTGGTATATAAGATCAGACCAAATCCCTTCACCCTTTGCACCTACCCCGAAACTATCAGGGGATTAAACTGAGCAAGAATAAGAAAGGAGACAACGTACCCATCTTGGTCTGCAGCAAGCTCCTCCTCCCGGTGATCCGGTGCTGGCCTGGGACACGCTGTCTGGTCAAGCACCAAGAGAACAGAACGAACCCATCACAATCAAATTCGCGCAAATTCGGGAAGAATCAAGAAGTAGGCTCACCTTAGGCATGCCCTCCCTGGCCGGGATGCGCTCCACGACCCAGTGAGTCATCGTGCTGACGGTGTCGAAGTCGTCAACGCCGGGCGCCCGTTGTTCGAGGAGGTACTTCCCGTTGGCGTGGAGGAAGCGGCTGGCGTGGCGGAGCGAGATGTAGTCCCGGGCACGAGCTCGACGGGCTGCCACTGACATCCTCCTCCTCCCGTTTCTCGTAGTCGCGCTGCCGGCCTTGGCGCCGCGGTAACCTAGCGGCGTCGGTGCATCCATGGTTGCGTCGGTAGCCGCCGTAAGCGGCGCTATGGAAAAGCGGCGGCGGCGAGGGTGCAGGTGGGACGCGGGAGAGGGGAGGAGGAGACGCGGCGATCTCGTCTGCAGTGAGGGTTGTCGATGTTGGGGGTGGGGGCGGCGGCGGATCGAGATCTGAGGAGGAAGAGGCGGGTTGTGTTAGGATCTGGATCGGGGAGGAGGCGGCGGCGCGTTGGATCAAGGTGGAGGCGTTTCGCGTGCTGCGGGACGGAAGCGAATGGGAGAGGAGAGGCCGTCGGCGGCGAGCTGTGGTAGGGCTGAGGCGGGGAGAGGAGTGGATCGGGAGGAGGGCGGCGGCGAGGAGATGGGGGGGAGAAGGGTCTGACAGGGGGGATGGATCTGAGCTAGGGTTTGGGCTGCGGGTGGGGGGTATCTTTTCTTTTTTTTTCTTTTTTTCTGTAGAAAGATGGATGGATGGATGTGGGATGGAGAGATGGATGGATGGATGGATGGATGGACGCCATGTCATCAATCCATGAGAATAGTTCTGATTGGTTCAGAAAATCAGTGACTCAAAATAGTTTTCAAGTACTAAAAACAAAGGGATTTTGTGAAGTAGCTATCAATTTTTTTTGCAAAAGAGCACCACACAGATTTTCACTAGAGTTAGACCACATTTTATGGATAAGGACCAATTTGTATGCATTTCTGATCTTTCTAGCTATTTTTAATCATTTTTCGAGTGGAAAAAATGATTTTTTTTGTGAAGAACCTACCAAATATTTGTTGCAAAATTGGACCAAATCAATTCTATCAAATACTAGTCCATATTTAATATACAATTGACCAAATGGTTGGGTGTCAAAATCTTTGATCCACCTCTCGTGAAAAAGACAAATTTCCGCCGGTTGAGCTAAAAGCAGGTCAAATTTGAACTGCAACTACCTCATAGTTTGCTCTTTATTTTTTCCAAAAATCATTTCTAGGTACATACGTATCTATTTAATCAGAGAAACATCAAAAGTTTTCCAAGATCCAACCACTTGTTAGGAACGGTCAAGCCCGCCGTTTTGACCGCATTTTGAAACGGGCATAAAAATTTAAAAAAAATCAAAAAATTGGAAAACCTTCGCGTTGTGTCATTATATGTGACCAAGTTTCCAGGAAAAATAATAAACTTGTAATATGGCAATTATTTTTAATAAGCGTTCTCAGAAATGAGCTATCATGCATGAAGATTCATGGCTTTCAAGCCAAATGATCAATCTTATGGCCACATTCATGGCATTGTTTGTTCAAATGATCTCATATCGTGCACAAGGGTGCATATTGGAATGGCAAACAATGTTGCCTAAGGAAGTTTTCATTTTCTTTGCACGGAAAATTAATTTTCCATTTTCTGAGTGCCTGAAATGAGTTTTTTTTGTAAAGGACCTACCATATATTTGTTGCAAAATTGGACCTAATAAATTTTATAAAATACTAGGCCATATTTAATGCATAATTGACCAAATGGTTGGGTGTAAAAAGTTCTGATCCACCTCTGGTGAAAAAGACAAATTCCCGCCGATTCAGTCGGAAGCGGGTCAAATTTGAACTGAAGCTGCCTCATAGTTTATTATTTATTTTTTCCAAAAATTATTTCTAGGTACATAAGTATCTATTTAATCAGAGAAACACCAAAAAAATTCCAAGATTCAACCACTAGTTAGGAGCAGTCGAGCCCATACGTTTTGACCGCATTTTGAAGCAGACATAAAAATTCAAAAATCAAAAAATTGGAAAACCTTCGCATTGCGTCATTATATGTGACCAAGTTTTCAGGAAAAATAATAAACTTGTAATACAGTAATTATTTTAAAAAAGTGTTCTTATAAATGAGCTATCAAGTGTGTAGTTTCGTGGCTTTCAAGCCAAATGATCAATCTTACAACCACATTCATGGCATAGTTTGTTCAAATGATCTCATATTGTGCACAAGGGTGCATATTGGAATGGCAAACAATTTTGCCTAAGGAAGTTTTCATTTTCTTTGGACGGAAAAACCATTTTCCATTTTCCGAGTGCCTGAAATGAGTTTTTTTTTGTGAAGGACCTACCATATATTTGTTGCAAAATTGGACCTAATCAATTTTATAAAATACTAGGTCATATTTAATGCACAATTAACCAAATGGTTGGGTGTCAAAATTTTTGATCCACCTCTGGTGAAAAAGACAAATTCCATGGATTCTGTGGAAGCGGGTCAAATTTGAACCGCAAGCGCCTCATAGTTTGCTCTTTATTTTTACAAAAATCATTTCTAGGTAAATAAGTATATATTTAATCAGAAATACATGGTTTGATGGCGAGACATCGAGGTTTGGACGGTGGCGAGGCCCCAACACTAGAGCGTAAGCTCGGATGCCCGCGTGGTCACTGCGTGACCGTGGCGTTGCCATGTGTTCGGGCGGCCTAGGCATGTCTAGTGGGTTGGGCACTCCCTGTAGGTGCTAGGAAGAAAATCACAACATAAGATTCTCACGAGGAGACCGATCGATGATCAAACATGAATAAGCAGCCAAGTATTTGATTTGCGGTGCAGGAAATGCACATGGCTAATGGGCGTGAGTTTTGGTGAGGATGATCGATTACTAAGAAGACCGTCTTCACAAATTTTCACCTCAAAAGGAGGAGCCTAGGTGGTACTTGCTTTACAAAGTACCACACTGGACATAAATACACATGTTGAAGCTGGACTCAAAATAATGAATGGATTGAGCTGGCATTTGGTGGAGGATGTTTATTTGGGCATAGGAAATCACTTTAGAAAATGGATACCATTTGGACATGCCAAAGTGGTACTTCCTTCACAAAGTGCTGCTCCGAATAGAATAGGAAAATGAATATTCACGAATTATTTTTGAACTAGGCAATGAATGTTTCTGACATATTTGATGAAGATATGATCCAAAACATTTATGAGAATTTTTTGAGAATTTTTGGAATAATAGAAATATAGGTTGCTTCACAACCTAGGGCAAAAACTGCCACATGGACATGACACATAGGCAAAACTGATGAGATGGCGCCTAGTCATCACAACTCACCACAATCTACAAGGCTATGACCATCTATATTGGTCGTTAACAACTAGAAATAAGGCAGCGGACTAGCAATCGCTTGCTTTGTGACCATTTCGTGTAAGGAAATTACGACCTTTCTGACCAAAATGGTCGCAATGGTTTAGGATTTGGAGCCCCCCGAACAACTTTTGACCAATTGGTCTGAAATGGTCATAGATCTATGACCAATTCTTCCAGGGTCACTGAGAGAAGGTCACACTCTCGACTCGCAACTAGGCCCCCGACATTTTTTGTCCTAGTTGCAAGTCCAACTATACCCCTGACATACAATTGTGGGGCATTTATCCGTTCATCGAGATGTTTTAAGAATTATGATCTTTAAAGACATATTTTTTTAGGAATTTATGTTTCAAATTATTGTTTTAATAATAATGATCTTTTTCCAAATTTTAATCTTATAATTAATGTGATTGGGGTGCCCGCCTTTTCTAAATTTATATTTTTGGGCGATATTGCAGATTTTGGGCTTCACCAAAATTTCCGTAAACCGGATGGTTTTCAGGAACAAGTTACATCCAAATGTTGGAATAATATGTTGTGCTTGCCTACCTGGTTAAATAATCATTGTTTACTTGCATAAAAAGTCATTTTTACAAAATAACTATAAACATGTAGACTAGAAGTGAATTTTAGCTTAGTCATTTTTTTTCTTTTTGCATATTGATCTGACGTGAACAAGGTACTATATCCACATTTTATGCAAGCAAAATGCATGCTCGCTGTAACATAGTGTACTATAGCGATTACTGTAGCTAACATTAGTGAATGGATGGATGCATAGCTCTCTAATGTTGGCTCGCATCGCTCGCGCATGTAGCAGACTCACACATCTGCCGCACGGGATATGGAGCGTGCGCGCACTGCTCAGTAGATTTTTGCAGAAAAAAAGAAGCATGAGGTGGGCTTATTTTTTAATGAGTTTGACACTAATGTTATACTGAGATGTGAGGTATTATCTTACATTATAGACAAACCCTTTTAAGATCTTGTATGTATCTTAATAACGGAGTTTTTACCATCGGGCACGGAGAGAATTGAGGCCGTGCCTGCAGAGGACACGCCGGTTTTCTCGCATTATTGTGGTTGGTGATACAGTGTGTCGTCGTCGTGGTAAACTAATTTGCCGTACTGCTTTCGTATTGGAATATCCCAAGTTGGCAGAAGAGGGATGATGATGCCTCGCAATTTTTTTAGTTTTGGCCGATACTTATTCCACGGCACGATCGGTCTCCACGGTAAACAAAACAACAGCGTCCATCTTTTGACCTCGATCGATCTCCAGCGTTTCGCGCCACTGATAAAACAGGGCATTCCTGATGAAGACGCAGGCACCAGCACCAGTGCACCACTCCATGTGGCGGCCCAGCGCACGCCGCGGCCCGCGAGCCGAAAGGGACGGGGAGCCCTGTACAGCGACCTCTCCGTCGCGACGACATGAGCGAAATCGAAATCACGCGTGCCTGCGTCCCGAGGCAAGCCCCCCTGTTCCGTGACGGAGACATGACACCGGCCGGCCTCGGTGCACAATCCCAGCTCCCAAGTCGTGGTCGATGGTTGCGCGGCGCGTTGCGATGTGAACTTTGCAGCAGGCGGATGGATGGAACTTCCATCATGGAAGCAGCGCGGTCGGCCCGTTGTGAATGGCGGGTGATCGAGCTCCTCTTTATTCGGTGGTGGAGATCGATAGATGAAGTTAAACAGGAGGGAGGGAGGATGTGGACTGTGGTCTTGACGACGACTTGGCTCCATCGGTTCTTGAGTCGCCGCCTCGCCGGATGGTTGAGGTGGTTGTCTTCATCTTCGAGACTGCTTTGTAATGACCAACTGTGTGACTTCTCTCTCTCTCTCTCTCAAAAAAAAAACAAGGTAGGTCTCTTTCCATTTGATTTAAGGGGTTTTCTTAGGAAAAAAATTGGAGGACCAAAACCTTCATGGAATTTATCTACAGGAATTGCTTGATTTATAGGATTCGATCTATTGGGAAAAAATGTTGTAGGTATTTCTGTGCCACTTGTGTGTGGGGTGGTGTGCGCATGTGCATGTCATACTCGGTGTTTCTCAAAAGAGAAAACAAAATTCGTGTATTTTTGTTTTGAAGAGAAGACCTTGCTTGATGCAGTAAGCTCACAAGGTCGGCCGGGAAGCCAGTAGCAAGTACAAATCTCAAGCTTACTAGTATTGGAGCAAGAGCAACTCTAATAGAGTCACTATGTTCGCATCCTCAATCACACGTATTGGAGTGTGTTTCATAATACTAAGGCTGCCGACGTGATGCATAAATACAGAATCTACATAAATCAACTTAAAAAAACATGTGAGACATGCTTGTCATTGGCTATAAGACCTCTTGCTTCCTCGTCTCAACAATGGACACTGTTTCTACTGGATCAACATTGATTCCAACAACGATTACAAAGATTTGAACAACCATTTAAACTACTATTCTTTTCTGTAATTTGAACCGCGGGCTCTTCCTCCGCTTGGAAGTGACCTCACTGGCAGGGAGGCTTCAGCTATCACGACCTTCGTGGCCACGCGGTCGACAAACACATGCGGTCATATTTATTAAGCCAAGCGTGAGCACAACGTCCATTTCTACCAAGGTGGCTGCTAACATTCAGACAAAGTAACAGAGAGCGGCGGGGAGGCGCCCCAAACCAACGGCTGATTCAACCTTATGGATGTGTCGTCCTCGACCCACTGGGAGTAGTTACACGCCCATTCACAGAACTCTCTCTTGATGTGGTCCTCTTTGGTCTTGCTAGGGAAAAGTCCGCGAGGAGGGTGCAACTGCCATGCTATGGTAGATGGGGATGAGTGTGATGACGTTGGGAAGAGGAATATAGAGGGGCAGACTGGTGTTGGCAAAGAGGGAAGATGCTGAGTGGCGTCGCCGAGTGGAGTGATCTGTTTTATGTACCCTTGAATGGACGTGCTTTGGCGGGAAACAGAGCCATATTTGGCACACACGGGGTGGAAAACGAGTGCGAAACACTGTGATGGCCATTTATTGCGCTCTTTCTAATGGAAAAATGGTCGCGCCATTAGTAAGGGTGGAAGCGACAGTCATATGAAAACACCATTAACCGGGCTCCTGTCGGGAGGAAGAGGTTGGGCTGAAACTTTCCTCTGCGCTAGAGGTTACTTTTAGGCCGTTCCATCTCAACGAACCTAGCCACCAAATACGGAGGCTAGCGGGCTTGATTTGGAGTGGCCTCCATAGATTATGCAAACTAAGGGCATACGGGGCAATTGCCGGAGTGTATACTCAAGACGTCAGGGATTGAGGATACCATGTATTTGTGTGTTCGGCCAAGTGATAAAACACTCTGTGTTTCTTCGAGCAAAGACACAAAGACAGGTTCAGACTGCTAGCGATAGCGTAACACTCTACTCCCGTTCTTGGATGCAATACAAGTGCTTGGAGGACTAAGTACGGTGATCATTGGTGGCTAAATGGGGTGGTCGGGGTACAACCTCATGTTGCCCAAGCACCAGTTCTTCTTCCTATCTCCTCTAGCTAGTGCTCTTGGATCTCATGTTGCTTGTGATGTGTTGTTTTGTGGCTTTCTTGTTCGATACTCTAGGAATGGCCATGGCGCTCCCTTTATATAGGCCCGGGGATACCACAATGGCACACATGTACGTTTGGGTATTACAAAGAGTGGTGGGCGCCCGCCTTGCATAGTCTCCTTTGTCTTCGGTTTTGCAGGGGATAACCTGGTGATGTAGTCATTAGGTACCCAAGTGCGCCCGACAGTCTATCATGTCATGTGGGTCCCATATGTCATTGTCAGCCCTGATGTGACTCAAGGGCGTCGCTGTCTCTTATTCAAAAAGGAGCTTCGCACCATCGCTTTCACCTAACCGATAAGGTACTTTATCATCCCAAGACGCCAGCACCGCCTGTAAACGTAATGATGAAGGTCTACAATACACATACCAGTGGTAGGCTGTGCATCTTAGCCTGTACCCGCATTAAATGCACTATCGGGGATGTGGCACACTCGTGGCCATGAGATCCATCCGAATACACGACACGTGGTGCCGATGCTCGAGGCGCCGAGCACCTGCTCCATACGTCACTGTTGGCGTTTCCAGACTCGTTTTAACCGGAGTGGGTTTTACTTAGGGCAAGTCTTCACAAGGATTTGCATGCCGCCATGTGTAGGTACTGACATAATATCCTTCTGGATGTTGTAGTATTCTTGAGGGGAATGAAATTCCGATGTGCCTTTTTTGTATACGGGCGTGGCATTTGGGCTGGCCCATCTGTCGGTTCAGGGTATACCCCGGTTTTTATTATGCCGACAGTGACTCTGCTAGACCGCCCATTTTGACTTGCGATCGTCATACAACGGTTATTATGGCTATCAACGTGATATGACGGCTCTGCTATAATTGCTTTTACAACTTACAACCATGTGTCGAAATATATTGCCCGCCTCTCTTCATTAGTTGGGACTTTTGGAGCAACTGGCTGGAGCATGAATTCAATATGGTATCAGAACACAGTATTAAAAAAATGATTCTGCGGCCTATATCGATCCTACGTCTAAGGACTAAAATAGCCTAGATGTGAGGGGGAGTGTTGAAATATATTACCCGCCTCTCTTCATCAATTCAGACTTTTGGATCAATTGACTGGAGCATGAATTTAATAATCACAACAAAAAGATATTACTCAAAAGGAAAACATAAATGCTCACGCAAGCGCTGCATCTCGAACCATGGGGTTATTATGGCTATCGACGTGATATGATGATTATATTATATGATTTCTTTAGAACTACCAAAAGATATTACTCAAAAGAAAAACATAAATGCTCACCCAAGCATTGCTTCTATGGTAGGCTCCGCACCATAGAGTGTACCCACATTAAATGCGTGTTCAGGATGTGGCGCACACGTGGCCGTGGGACCTGTCCGCATGTGCGGCACGTTTGCCGGTGCGTGCCGCTGCTCGAGGCGTCGAGCGCCTGCTCTAGACGTCATTGTTGGCGTTTCCAGAGTCGATTCAACCGGAGTGGGTTTTACTTAGGGTAAGTCCTCACAAGGATCTGCATGCCGCTATGTGTAGGTATTGAAATAATCTCCTTCTGAATGTTGTAGTATTTCTAGGGGAATGAAATCACGATGTGCCTTTTTCGTATATTACTAACTTGGCTTTTGGGATGGCGCATCTGTCGGTGAGCTCGGTGTATACTTCGGGTTTCTTTCCTGCCGACAAGAACTCTGATAGATTGACCATTTTTACTGTGATCGTCATACGACAGTTATTATGGTTGTTGATGCGATATAACGACTTTACTATAACTGCTTTTACAACTTACAACCATGATCACAACCAAAAGATATTACTCGAAAGGATAACATAAGTGCTCACGCAAGCGTTGCATCTCGAACCATGGCTCGGGCATTCACGTTCACCAGAGATCATCCTATTCCCCGACGAAAACAAAAAAAAAAAGACCCGACATTTTGTTTTTGTTTTTGCAGAAATAACCATACATAATCCAGATGGATATGGCATTGTAATATTATTATGGAAATCAAGATTACCCTCAACAAAATCTGGCAACTGCAGTTTGATTGAATGGAAACAAGAATGAAAAGATTGCGTTGCCAAGACAGGAGCAAGGGACACAAAGGAAGGAGGGAATGCAAATCAAGACAAACCAAAAAAAGAAGGGAGAAGAGAAGAGAAGGGGCATAGCCAGTAGGTAGTCTCCATCACTTTGACTTTGGGAGCAACCGCGACCACGTCGGTAGCATAAAGCTTTCGCCCGTGGCACAATAGCGCACGGCTGGCTCGGCTGAGAGGGACAGGGAAGGCGGAAGGCGGAGGCGGGGGCTGGGCGGCAGAGGCGGCGCCGTCACTCTCTGTTCTTCCACTGATCTCCGGCGGAAGCGGCGGGCAAGGTATAGATATTCCTCGATCTCCATCAGTTTCCGCCCGAGAATCGTTGGGTGAACTGCGAGCTCTTGATCCGGGGCAATCGCCTCTCTTTCCATCCCTTTCCTCCCCTTCTCCGCCCAGCCCAAGATTGCCCGGATATTCTTTGGATTCTGCCTCCTTTTCCCCTTTTTGTTCTTGGAGCGGCATGGCTAGCATGCCATCAGTTCAGAATTGAGCCGGGAAATATATTCTATGGGATGCTAAAGGGGTCGAGATTGATAAAATAGTGCTTATTCGGCGCTAGTAAGAATATCAAGATTGGATTTTACTCTTCTTCTTTGGAAATTCAACCTCTTTTAGGTATTAGAAAAGTCCTGACTGCTATGTTTTAGGAGTACAACTTAGCTGTATTTATTTGGAGAGTGTGATTTTGTACTTCCTCCAGAGCACCAGTAATTGCTGAAATTTGGTTCTTAGTCAGTCTAGGAATGGAAAGAGGAATAATACACGGCAATCATCAGCTTCCAATGCAACTCCGAATCCTAATCATGAATGCTCCTTCAGTTAAGATGGTAGTCAGAACAGGGTTTTTATCTGCAGTTTTG
This sequence comes from Aegilops bicornis, assembly GCA_021605145.1. Lineage (NCBI taxonomy): Eukaryota > Viridiplantae > Streptophyta > Magnoliopsida > Poales > Poaceae > Aegilops > Aegilops bicornis. The sequence continues at coordinate 585,506,361 of CM038673.1, read as the reverse complement.
CATTGATTGATTGATTGATTGATTGATTGCAGTGTTCATTAGCTGCAAATTGCTGCAGGGGAGCGTCAAGGTTCAGCAATGGCAGCTCCGAATACCTACGCTGTCCATCTCTCCTCGGAGACCCACAAGATCGAGGCCTGGTGCGAATCGGACGAGGCTTTGGCTAAGCAATTGCAAGAGGAGGAGGATTCGCTCGCTACAAGGGAATTTGCCGGTAATAATATAGTGCCACTGCTCCCTATCTCCGAGCATCTTTTGCGTTGTTTGAGGTGGATTCATTAGCTGTAATCAACTAATGCTCACGCGTGCTACATGTCCATGGTGCATTGTTTTTAGGCAGCGTGTCCTTGGAACCATCATCACCAGCTGTTGAGTATAGGCCTGCCAATAATGCAGCTCAGGTTTGTTGCTTCTCTACTCTTTTGTTTCCTTTGGTTGCCTCATTGGGATCATCAGCGCATCCCTTGGAAAGGGATTCCAAATGTGTGCACTGAATTTTTTTGAAGGGGTTCCCAGAATGATGAGTTGATGACAATCTGTATATGCAGGTGGCAACGGAAGATAATGTTGACCCGGATAATATGTCATACGAGGTATGTTGTTTTGCTTTTGCGGAACAAACGTTCTTTGACGGTTTTGAGACAACAAACAATTTTCTGAACACATGTTGTCAATGTGGTTCACTTATACTACTTGCTCCCATACAAAAGATTTAAGTTTGTGTTGTACTATTTTGTTCCCATCCCCGCAAAAAAACAATACTATTTTGTTCCCATGATTTGACATTAAAAACAGTTGGACATAAAGAGACACACTTTGATTGACATCTTGTAGCACATGAAAGTCTCATTTCTGAGCAACTTTCACTATTATTTTGGTGTTTTGTAGCAACTACAAGCAATCGGTGAAGAAGTAGGAACTCAATCCAGAGGATTATCTGATGACCTGATAAGCTACCTGGAGCCTTTTAGGAACAAATGTAACTTCTTCTCCTGCAAAAAGAATACCGATGAGTATGTGACAGTTGTTTTACTCTGAATCAATCATCATTTTGTAACCCTAAGATGAACATATAATCATGTGGTACCCCCATGCAGATGTGTGATCTGCAAATTGAACTATAAAAGCCTACAGAAGTTGATAAGATTGCCCTGCAGCCATTGTTACCATGCAGGTTGCATAACTCGCTGGCTTAAGATTAACAAGGTAAAACTCAGTTTTTTTCTTCTCTAAATATTATTTGATTTTATTTTGATATACTACAATTCAAATGTAAGTTTTTCGTCCTGCTATGTCGCTCGACAAAAGCAGACATTATCTGGATTCCATATCAAAATTCTCTGTTGTCTGATATCTTGGTGTACAATCCTCTGTTGTTTGATATTCAGAGGATTATCTGATTCTTTTTCTGATATGCACCTTTATTTTTATTCAGGCATGCCCAGTCTGCAATGAGGAGGTATTCGGTTAACTTGCGATGGTTGTGGAGATGTTTTGGCCTCGTCGCCTCATCATGATAATGGACAATCTTGCTCTCCTATAGCCTATTATACTATAAAATACTCGATCGATTCCGTGCTTTAAGAAAATTGTATTTTGGATCATGCCATGTTTGATGTCCCCCAAGTTAGTTTTGTCATTAAGGTAATGATAAATATGTGCTGGCAGTGGGTTATATGGTTTGCAATTTTCCGAGAAAGCAACCAAGCAGGAGCAGTTAAGTAGATGATGTGGTTTGCTATGTATTGCACCCTCTTTACACCAGCCCACTGTGTAAAGTCTGAAGCAAGATTGTAAATGTTATATAGGATGTGTCTCTTTTTATACTTTCTTTTTATACTTTGGAGCGTACTCCCTCCGTAAAGAAATAAAGTAGTGATCTAAACGCTCTTATATTTCTTTACGGAGGGAGTACAAACAAGTGTGTTGCAAGGTTTCTGAAAATTCAGAAACAAATCCCATATGCAAAATTATAATCGAATGAACTATGTTTTTGCAAAGTTTTGTGAATACGACTTCGTTTGTGGTCTATGATACAATGACGACCATGAAGGGTTAAAAATAACTATATGCCCTCTACTTTTATTTTTACTCGGTCCACAAAATTCTAACCAATTCATTAAATCATGATGATTTCACATAATACCTCACAACCATCTCAATGCCTGTGTTTTTTTTATTTATAAAAAATTGAAATGTTTTGGAAGAACAAAAGGAACTTAGCAAGTTCATGTGAGCCCAAAATCGTCAACAATCCATCGACATTCACTATGATCACATCGTACTCTCTCTACACCAGATGGACCTTCCTCTACTGTGCCAGGATCTTTCAGTCAGAAGTTAGACAATGATCTGTTTTATTAGCAGGTGCCAGATGAAACTGAAACACACTTATACCAATCTAGAATAGGAGCTCATTCCTACTAATTAATTCCAGCTAGTTCTTTTGTCCAGCAAGATAAGTTTTAGTGCAATCTGGATCTCTGCATCTTCTCAGTGGAGAATTTGCTATCCTTCTCTTCTCTGAGTGATGTTGCAGCAGGGGCTCAGCAAAGGCTGCACACCAATACTAATATCCTTGGATCCTGGATTAGCATTGGATCTCAGTGTCATTGGTTGCCTAAACAATGCTGATCGATTGCAAATGCTGTTAACTAATAGTTAATTAAGGTCCATGATCCAATGCTGACACTGATCCACTCCATCCGGTGTAGATTCTCGGTGCTGATAGATGTTCCTGTTGGCATCTCAACTTTTAAAAAGTTTAACTTGTTCTTTCCCTGATTAATCATCATTCTCTGGTTGGTTGTATAATAAAGTTGTAAAGTGTGGGTGTGGTGTCATGCAACCAACATGACAAATCTTATCTGGGTTCGCTGTCACGCATGATCTCATCCGGTTGGCATCCTCAGTGTCAGCAACAGGTGTTTAGCACCAGAACAGGCCGTCCTTTGTGCAATGGCTATGTTGTCATGAGCACACCCCATCCCCATCCACACGCCCCAAAGGGATGATATGCCCCCAACAAACAAGTTTCCACCGGTCTTTTTGTTTTGCTATGAAAATTGGCGGTACAAAACTTTAGTATTTGGACTAGCAATACGAGGACTGAAGCAAAAGTACATATAGTTTATTATATTTGGTTATTTTTATTGTTGTACAAAAAAATCGAATATAAATAGCATGCTAAGGTGGTATTTTCCCTGCATAGTGTCATGGTGAGTTGACATAGTTACATAGTGTCATGGTGAATTGCATGTTAAGATAATTGAGTTAAGTGGACATAAGCTATTTAGGTATAGGATTTGTAGAGTTTCAAATCCTTGAAACGTTTCTTGTATTGTTGTTTGATTTGTTGGACCAGAAACCTCAAGATTTCTCTGTTTGCAGGCCACAAGGGAGTTGAGGGAGTAAGTTAAAAATAAAAAGCAAGTTGAGAGGAATTTGATTCAACCAAGGTTTGGAACACAAGGATCAGGTGCCACAGAACATAGCAAAGGCAAACATGTATATCTGTCACTGAACTCGCAATTTACAAGGTGTGACATGCTTGATGCTCCTATATAGGGACAAGAGGAAATAAAAGATCACTCACCCCTCCAATTACATTTACATTACAGGATTGAAGAAACACCGACAGCCGCAAGCACACGACGGAGGAAGTAAGCAAAACCATATTGTTTCTATAGATATCAGGTTTAATCTGCCCACTAAATCTACTCATAACTCCCAGGTCCCTTTTTCCGCGCAAGGCATTTGGGTTTTATAACCACTGAATCCATACACAGGCCTCCTTTTGTGTGTGTGCAATCTATCTGAACCATTGCAAATTGGATATTCAGTGGCTCGTTCGAGTCCTTCACGACGAAATCGCCGACATGATGATAGATCCAGACGCCTGGATCAGTTAGGTAACACTTGGACTGGGCCTGCTGCCCGTCCGAAGTCGATAGCTGGAAGCGCACCGGCTTTACGTCCCAGCCATGGATGTGCTCGGCACTGTAAACCCGGCGACCGAGCCGCTTGAAAGGCCTGCCGAGATGAATCCGGAAGAACAGGCTGTATGTACCTTCTGGGAAGCAGAACTCAACCTCCCCTCTGACTTCAAACCACCAGATCTGCGAGAGATAAGCAACCGAACGGAACCTGCAGAAAAAGCAGCATGCTTATCAGGACTTCTCTTATCTGCCAAATGTTTGGCTCTATAACCATATACAGTTGAGAAAGCACAACTGTACAAGCACACACGCTTGTACCGTATTTGAAATGGATATGCGTCGTCGTATGCTGGTAAAGCAAACATGCTCAATTATCTCACATGAAAGGCATGATTAACAAAGCAAACATGCTCAATTATCTCACATGGAAGGCACCAATGCATCATAAGAAACAACTACTGCTTATCATGTTCCAACTGGCATACATTTCAGGGGCCACTGCAGATTATCACACCCCTAGTAGTAGTTGGTGACATGTGCAAGTAGTGTGTTGTTCACAATCCCGCCTTCTTCTGCATTTATTATCAAGACAAGCTAACTAACTGTCAGTTGCAACTTGTAAATGAGTTGAACACAGGGAGTGTTGATGTAGTTTGCACCATCCATTTGGAGTTCATAAGTGGCTCCAACATACGACAAGTGGGCACTACGAACCGGAGTTCAGATACTCATCCACAAACAAAAAAGAAAGAAGTCATGGCATAAAGTTTCTACTAATGAGGCCCATTATAAGCTGTCATATTTGGTTTTGATGAAAGCACCTTGATTCATCATTTGGAATGAAGTTCCAGTATCTCCTGTCATCTATGCCTGTGATCGAAAGCGCCCTGGAATAGATTGTCATGCAGGTGCCTCCACCAGCCTTGTCGAGCCAGAACTCCTGCACAATGAACCAGATACTGAATTCCGTTTGCACTAGCAATAACAAATTAGCAAACAGTAATTCAAGGAAAACAGAACAAACTACTCAAACAATTTCATCTTCAAATCGGCGTTTGGAACTAATCAGACTTCTCCGTAAACCTTATTTTAGACTCAAATTCCTGCACTTCAGTAACACAAACTTCACCCCAAAACAAATTCATATTCCTGCACCTTTATTATTAACGCAAACAATACCCCAAAATAAAACTCAAATTCCCGCAGTTCTATTAATTTGCAGGCATACTAATTTGCACAAGGTTTTGTCATAAATTTTTAAAACAAATTGCGGGGAAATTTTCAATATTTTTAACAGATACAGTGGCGATGTTCACCGCAAAGATGGGACAAAGCACACACCTTGGTGCCGCCGTCGAGGGAGTTGCGGCGGCAGAGCCGCGCGTACACCTCCTTCTTCGGGATCGCCTCCGCGTCCAACGCGGCGCCCTCCTCGTCTCCGCCGCCGGCGGCGAGGAGGCGCGCGTAGTTGCGCGGCAGCTTGGCCTCCCAGACGGCGTCCCCGGACGCGGCGCCGCGGAAGGTGCGGCTGAGCCGCGCCATCCCGCAGATCTCCGTCGGGTTCAGCCTGAGCATCACCTCGGCGACGCAGTTCTCCGGCAGGTCCCCCAGCGCCGTGCCCCCGCCCCGCCTCGCGGACGACCCCACGGCACCCATGGATGGCTCGCTCGACCGAGAAGAAGGAAACAGCCGCCCGCCGGGAGCTCAACAGTAGAGGGTGAGCAGCTTGGAGAGCAGCAGCAGGGACGCCGGCGACTTGGAGAAGAGCGGCGTGTTACGCCTCACCGCCGAAAGGCCCATCCCTCCGGTGCCACTGCCACCTCTGCTGCCGTCGGAAAGCGGAGAACCCCCGGCGTCGTCGTCGTCGCCGTCGCGCTCGCCTGCCCCACCAAGTTCTTGCACCGGCCGGATCGAACTGATTCTTGTTCCGCCCGACTGTGGTTGATCGATCGAAGAAGGTTGGTTGCTTTATGCGCTTGGTTGCTTGATCTTGGCGTCTGCCGGGTTAGGCTGGTGCTGAGGCAGGGAGCGGAAACTGGGTAGCGGCTGCGCGAAGGGAGTGGAGGTTGTGGAAGACGACCGTGCGCAGCCGCAAGGGAAAGTTGGTTTTGTTCTTGCCCATGGGGGGAGAGGGGCGGTGCACAGGATTTTTCCCTTTTTCCCCCCCACTCGGTGCTCGGTGGTGGGAGCCGCGTGTCGCGAGGTGGTTTCGTGCTCGTCTGCCGCCCATCGCTCCTCGGTGCGAGTCGCTGTCGGGAAGACGACGATTCACCCAGTTCACCCTACTGGCCGTTGAAATCGACTGACTGCTATTGTGTGCCTGAATTGTTACTGTCGAGCAAAGCAAAAGGTCTACTTTCTCAGGGCATCTCTAACACCGTCCGCTAAAAGTCCGGGCCTCGCGATCTCAACATTTCGTGACGTCCAACGCCGTGCATCAAACTTCGGCAGGCTGCTCTGCATGTTTGAATTTTCGCGGTCCGGAAGCAAAATTGGGATGGTTTGCGGATGTCCTGGACCCAGCCAAAATCAAGGTAAAGCCCGCACATTTGGACAATTTGATACAAAATTTTTAGAAAAGGAGGATGTACTCCTGATTTTTGCATCTGGACGATGCATGCAGTCATATTATTAATTATTCACAAAAACCATACAAGCTGATACATCAATATGCCTGAAGCCATAATCTTGGTAACGCTGTTGCTACTCCTATCCCCTTGATGAAGGTGTGCTGAATGTTCGGGCCTAATACCAAACAGACATCGCACTAAAGCCTAACATGTAAAGCCGGGTGTCCCATCCAAGCCACTACTTGTATTGGGTCCCACACCGGTCCGGCACACTCCTAGTGAGCACTGCACGCTGCAAGGGCCGTCACCTTCATCTTCCATTGGTCCATCCTCAAAGCAGGACTGATGCACCGACCTTGCCAGGCCTCTTTGTCATCATCACCACCATGACGCCAGACAACTTCCTCCTCCTGCGCGAGTCCATCTCAGCGCATCAGACGCCGAGTCTCCACTGCGCCATGCCGCCGTGACCCACCGTCGATGATACGATTGATGCAACACCGCTCCATCTGCATGCCATCTCGCGTCGACTCCGAACTACCAACAACTCCACCACCCTGAGCAGTCCCCGGCCGACGCCTTCAGGAATGAACACGACACCAAAGTGCCACCGTCGCCCAAATAAAGGAACAGAGGCTTTCGCCTGCATGGCGGAGGTGGGGGCGTAGGATCAACACCGAAGCCTCCAGGAAGGGAATTGGCGCCGAGGACGTCGACTTTGGTGCAGCCGCCACGCCGGCCTGGAGTTTCCCCCAGATCCATGCCCACCCGCCAGATCCGTCCAGGCAGTATTGGCGTCGACCGTAGTCACTACCATAGCCCGCACGAATCAGAGTAGATTGAGACGGAGACGACGCCTCCCATGGAAGTCCGGTCGGCCATCGAGGAGCCGCCGTAGCGCCGCCGCCTCCACATCGCCCACGCAGCCATGGAAGGCCACCCATCTGCACCCGCGGGTGCCGCCCGCCAGGTAGGCCGCACCGCGGGCCATCGATCGAGGCCGCCGCCCCGAGATCTGATCTGCCAGCCGCCGCCACGCCATCAGAGCCAGATCCCCACGCTTGCGTCCGCGCACCGCACGCGCTCCCGCGCGCCGTACACACATGCCGCGCAGGCCCATCACAAGCTCGCCACGGCGACCACACGCTCCCACGGTGGACGCCCCGCAACGCCCGAGCACCGTGAGAGGGAGAACCGGAGTGCCCCGCAACGCGCGAGCACCATGAGAGGGAGAACCGGAGTGCCCCGCCGCCGCCGATGCTGCGGGCTTTGCCCGGCGGCGCCTGCCGACGGCGGCGAGGGAAGGGAGATCTGGTGAGGAGGGAGCTCGCCCGGCGGCTAGGGTTCCGCCCGGGTCGCCCGCGGGGTGGGCGACACTGGGGACGGATGAGGGACATACCTAGTTGGACCACAATCTTTAAATGGGAGAGATTTTCACTTTCCCGGCCTCTGCACCAACTAGGGATGCATATGGCTATTTTAGTATGAGTACCAATATAAACATGGTCCTCAAAATTTTGTGCATATGTATGCCACTTTGTGCTTCATCTTTGGTACACTCTAGCTCTCAAAGCTAGAGATTCTCACCTGCTGAGAAGTACCACTATTGATCTGTTTGTGTGCGCTCAAGACAAGAAGAAGGTGGATGTGCTTTACTTCATATTTCATGAGATTCTACAATGTGTGCTTATGTGGCAGTCATGCATCTATGCATCATTTATTCACGCACTGATCGAGATTATCTGTCCATGGGCTACTATTGCGTCTTACCGTAACTCGTTGCCCAAGCACAACGTTCCTCCAGTCCTCAGGTATCATGTAAACTCCAGGGTTCTCCTCCCAAGAAGGGGCACAACCCCATATGCCAAAGGATAGGGCCACCTACACATAGGTTGCTCCTTGGCTTCCCGTATTCCTAATGCTCCAGCTAGCTTCGCCAGGCATGAGAAGAAGTCTTTGTTCAAGATTGTCGACAGTTTGTTCAAGATGTGCTAACCTATCCAGAGGAGTCAAAATGAGGATATCAATAGGGTCAAGTTCAATAAACGCATTAAGAAGGCATATTTGGCACAGTGCATGAAGGTTCTCCATGATCAAAGGATGTGTTCCCACATAGTTTGATAATCCTTTGGCGTGTTGGCGCCTTGACAATGATTAGGATGATGTTGTGAGTGGCCCTTCGTGTGTCTAGGATTACTCTAGCGTCACTTTTTTTCCCTTTTTGGCGTTTTGATGATATGGGGTCGTTATATTTAGGAGTGTCTGCATTTGGGAGATCTCAAGCCTTGCTCTTCTTTGTTGGTGTTTATGTGACTTGTGCTACTTACTTTTATTTATTTATCTTTTGGTGTGAGAGATACTATTTATGTTCGTGTAAGACTATGTGGTATTGCTATTTGTTGTGACTTGGATATGAAATGCTTCGTTATTTATCCGTGTGCTCATATCATGTCATATCTCTATGCTCATTGTCTCACTTATTATGCTCTCTCGCTACACCCCTTGCATGTCATCCTTGCGCCGCCATTTGAGCCTTTATGCAATGAGTTTATTAGACCATGATCTTAACTCGTTTTCATTGCATTTGTATATTGATATAGGGGGGCATCTTGTTGTGTGTGTATTGCATTTCAAGCAATATATACATGCACACATCGAGGGGGAGCTCCTTATATAAATACAGTTGCACGGCCTTATTCATTGTTTTTATCTTTTGCCATGCTCTAGTCATATTGTCATCAGTTCGGCAAAAAAGAGGAGGTTGAAAGTGCATTCATCCTTAATTAGATGATGTTTTGGTGTGATAAAAATGTGGTTAGTGTGACGGTTGCTACAGTTTATCTCAGGTGATTGGTCCCTCAAAGGTTATTTTAAAGAGGATGGTTTCGCCCACCTCACTTCTAAAAAGAAATTGTGTGGTTCTCCGACAACTCGAAGTTTATTTTTGGTTTCTTTAAGTCATAGGACGACCACATTATAAAGAGGGTCAAGATACTTGGATGAGATGTGAGGAACTTACAAACCATGTACACTAGTGTACCTAAGTTTATCCACCGCCAAATTGCCAAGTCTAACCTAAGATGTGGCCCTTGGCTGGCTACCCCGTGCACATGAGGTCCAGGCAAAACTCTCTGGACACCCTATGCACATGGGCCTTCTGACCCTAGTGCACATGGGGTAGGTGGAAAACCTTCTGGACACCCCTTGCACATGGGCTTGTACCGTGCACACGAGGCCTTAAGCACGTGTGCATGTGGTCTCCAAGTAGCTAATGGCTAGATCTTTGGTAAGACTATATAAGTCTCCTTCTACCACCATCCCTAACCCTAATGTCTTGTGAGCCTATCACCATTGCTACACCTTAATTTTCTCAATACTCACTATTCCTCCACCCAAATTTGTCGATTACTTGGGGATAGAGAGAGTAAGATCTTATCTACACTTTCACCAAACCGATTTGTGTTCCCCTCTCGATTTCTTCATCAACACTTGTTACTCTTGGAGCTTGGGCTCCTATGTGGTAGAGGTCATCCCCGGAAGCTTCATTGCTTATGGTGTGCTCCAGGAAGTTTGTAAAGGTATGGTGGTCGCATTCAAGACTAACCCCAAGTGATTTGAGGCTCATCCTTTGGGGGATGACTCAAAGGGAGAATACAGTGAGCCACTTGGTAGCTCTCCGGATCTTTGGTTTTGGCATCGCTCCAACGGAGATTATCACTCCCTCAAAGAGTGTGAACTTCGTGAGAAAATCCGAGTCCTCAACTCATTTGTGTTAATCCTTTCTCATACCTTCACTTTCTTTATATGCTTGTTGGCTTGGTAATTAGATTGTTGCCTAGCATACGTTGCCCTGAGCTTGATTTCCATATAGGTTGTTCTCACTGTTGGGGAACGTAGTAACTTCAAAATATTTCCTACGCACACGCAAGATCATGGTGATGCATAGCAACGAGAGGGGATAGTGTTGTCTACGTACCCTAGTAGACCGTAAGCGGAAGCGTTATGACAATGCGGTTGATGTAGTCGTACGTCTTCACGATCGACCGATCCTAGCACCGAAGGTACGACACCTCTGCGATCTGCACATGTTCGGCTCGGTGACGTCCCACGAACTCACGATCCAGCAGAGTGTTGGGGAAGAGCTTCGTCAGCACGACGGCGTGATGACGGTGATGATGAAGTTACCGGCGCAGGGCTTCGCCTAAGCACTACGACGATATGACTGAGGTGGATTATGGTGGAGGGGGGCACCGCACACGGCTAAGAACAATGTCTTTTGTGCTTCTAGGGTGCCCCCTGCCCCCGTATATAAAGGAGCAAGGGGGAGGCCGGCCGGCCTTGGGGCGCGCCAAGGAGGGGGAGGAGTCCTCCTCCTAGTAGGAGTAGGACTCTCCCTTTCCTAGTCCAACTAGGAGGAGGAAGGGGGAAGGAAAGAGAGGGAGAGGGAGAGGGAAAGAGGGGCCGCGCCCCCTCCCCTAGTCCAATTCGGAATCCCCTTGGGAGGGGGCGCGCCACCTCCTGGGCTGCCGCCCTCTCTCTCTCCCCTAAGGCCCACTAAGGCAATACTTCCCGGGGGGGGGGGGGGGGGTTCCGGTAACCCCTCCGATACTCAGGTTTTCTCTGAAATCACCCGGAACACTTCCGGTGTCCGAATATAGCCGTCCAATATACCGATCTTTATGTATCGACCACTTAGAGACTCCTCGTCATGTCCGTGATCATATCTGGGACTCCGAACTACCTTCGGTACATGAAAACACATAAACTCATAATACCGATCGTTGGGGGAGTCCTGGACTAAGGGGTCCTCGGGCGTCCGACCTGTTATCCATGGGCCGGACTGATGGGCTGTGAAGATACGAAGGCCGAAGACAATACCCGTGTCCGGATTGGACTCTACTTGGCGTGGAAGGCAAGCTAGGCGACCTGTTATGAAGATTTCCTCCTATGTAACCGACCTCATGTAACCCTAGATCTCTCCGGTGTCTATATAAACCGGAGAGCATAGTCCGGATGGGACAGATTCATTACCATATACTCATAGGCTAGACTTCTAGGGTTTAGCCATTCACGATCTCATGGTAGATCAACTCTTGTAACAATCATATTCATCAAGATCAATCAAGCAGGAAGTGGGGTATTACCTCCATAGAGAGGGCCCGGACCTGGGTAAACATCGTGTCCCCCGTCTCCTGTTACCATCGATCCTAGACGCACAGTTCGGGACCCCCTACCCGAGATCTGCCGGTTTTGACACCGACATTGGTGCTTTCACTGAGAGTTCCACTGTGCTGTTGACGAAAGGTTTGATGACCCCTTCAATTTTTAATACTGACGCTGTCTAGGGAGGGACCTTCCTCCCCGGACAGATTTTTGTGTTCGGCGGCTTCGCATTGCGGGCCAACTCGCTTGGCCATCTGGAGCAGATCGATAGTTACGCCCCCGGGCACTAGGTCAGGATTGGAAGCTTGAACTACGTCGCGGATATCCGTGGAGACTTGATCTTCGAGGGATTTGAAACCGCGGCGATCGCTCCCCCCTTCTTCGATGAACATGACTTAAATATGTCATCGGAGCACACCCAGGAGTTGGATCCTGTTGCTGCAACGGCCTCAGTACCCAAGCAGATCATCCCCTCCGAGGCCATAAAATCCGCGGCGTTGAAGCCGCACACGGACTCGACATCCTGCAATGCTGGGGTCAATCGAACTCCGGACTCGTCTCCGGCTACATGTTCCGGATCAAGTGCGCCTGCGGACACCGAGCTGGATCGGTTATCGATTTTCGAATTTAGCGCCGCAGACATCTTCCGGCATTCGCCTTTGGGTGACATACTAAATTCTTTGAAGAACTTGTCCTTGGAGGAAGACTCACAGCCAAACTATGTTCGATTCGAGCTAGAGGCGGATGGCGAGGAATTTTGCTTCCCACCCGCCACCCACTTCATAGCCACCGTCGATGATTTAACTGACGTGCTTGACTATGGCTCCGAAGACATCACCGGTTTGGACGACGATGCCGACAATGAGCAAGGCCAATACCCACCATTTACTGGACATTGGACGGCCACCTCTTCGTACGACGTATACATGGTTGATACACCCAAAGGATCTGGCGACGACAAAGAAGCGCCAGATAAGAATAAACCTTCCGAGACGCAGTCCAAGCGCCGGCGCCCCAAACGCCGTTCTAAGCCTCGCCGCTCAAAAGATAGCAACACTGGTACCGGAGAAAATAGCACTCCGGGCGACGCCGAAAACAATGAAGACCCTGTCGGTGCTGCATCCGAACAGGAGGAACATGAAGACATGCAAGACAACCATGATAAGCAGGCCATAGAAGATGACTCGAGGGACGATAGTTACCGTCCACCCTCCGAAGAGGAGACAAGCCTCGGCAATGAAGATTTCATCGTGCTTGAGGACCCTCTGGAGCAGGAGCGCTTTAAGGTTCAACTCATAGCCACTGCAAGGAGCCTGAAAAAGAAACAACAGCAACTTCAAGCTGAACAAGATCTGCTCGTCGACAGATGGAGTGACGTCCTGACAGCAGAAGAATACGGCCTCAAACGCCCAGCCAAGAGCTACCCGAAACGAAGGCTGCTACCTCAATTCGATGAGGAGGCACCAAAGCACACATCTCCCTCACGTAATGCGGAACGACCACCACGTGGTCGCGACAGGGCGGCCGATTGATGTCTACTACGCAACCTTCTTCTTGTAGACGTTGTTGGGCCTCCAAGTGCAGAGGTTTGTAGGACAGTAGCAAATTTCCCTCAAGTGGATGACCTAAGTTTTATCAATCCGTGGGAGGCGTAGGATGAAGATGGTCTCTCTCAAACAACCCTGCAACCAAATAACAAAGAGTCTCTTGTGTCCACAACACACCCAATACAATGGTAAATTGTATAGGTGCACTAGTTCGGAGAAGAGATGGTGATACAAGTGCAATATGGATGGTAGATATAGGTTTTTGTAATCTGAAAACATAAAAACAGCAAGGTAACTAATGATAAAAGTGAGCGTAAACGGTATTGCAATGCTAGGAAACAAGGCCTAGGGTTCATACTTTCGCTAGTGCAAGTTCTCTCAACAATAATAACATAATTGAATCATATAACTATCCCTCAACATGCAACAAAGAGTCACTCCAAAGTCACTAATAGTGGAGAACAAACGAAGAGATTATGGTAGGGTATGAAACCACCTCAAAGTTATTCTTTCCAATCAATCCGTTGGGCTCTTCCTATAAGTGTCACAAACAGCCCTAGAGTTCGTACTAGAATAACACCTTAAGATATTAATCATCCAAAACCCTAATGTAACCTAGATACTCCAATGTCACCTCAAGTATCCGTGGGTATGATTATACGATATGCATCGCACAATCTCAGATTCATCTATTCAACCAACACATAGAACCTCAAAGAGTGCCCCAAAGTTTATACCGGAGAATCACGACAAAAACATGTGCTAACCCCTATGCATAAGTTCATGGGAGGAACCCGCAAGTTGATCACCAAAACATACATCAAGTGGATCACGTGGTATCCCATTGTCACCACAGATACGCACGACAAGACATACATCAAGTGTTCTCAAATCTTAAAAGACTCAATCCGATAATATAACTTCAAAGGGAAAACTCAATCCATTACAAGAGAGTAGAGGGGGGAGAAACATCATAAGATCCAACTATAATAGCAAAGCTCGCGATACATCAAGATCGTGCCAAATCAAGAACACGAGAGAGAGAGAGAGATCAAACACATAGCTACTGGTACATACCCTCAGCCCCGAGGGTGAACTACTCCCTCCTCGTCATGGAGAGTGCCGGGATGATGAAGATGGCCACCGGTGATGGATCCCCCCTCCGGCAGGGTGCCGGAACAGGGTCCCGATTGAGTTTTGGTGGCTATAGAGGCTTGCGGCGGCGGAACTCCCGATCTATTCTGTTCTCCGATCGCTTTAGGCTATATTGGTATATATAGGCGGTAGAAATACGTCAGGGGAGCCACGAGGGGCCCACGAGGGTGGAGGGCGCGCCCTAGGGTGGTGGGCGCACCCCCCTACCTCGGGGCTCCCTCGTTTCTTCCCTGACGTGCACTCCAAGTCTATCTGGTAGCTTTCCTTCCAAAAATAACTTCTCCAGTTGGTTTCATTCCGTTTCGACTCCGTTTGATATTCCTTTTCTTCGAAACACTGAAACTAGGGGAAAAACAGAGGCGCACTTTGGGCTGCAGGTCAACAGGTTAGTCCCAAAAATAATATAAAAGTGTAAAATAAAGCCCATAAACATCCAAGATGGATAATATAATAGCATGGAACAATCAAAAATTATAGATACATTGGAGACGTATCACCGACTGGCCACCACGCGGTCGGGATAAAGCGGCAACTCAGGCCGAACAGCAGCCTGCCCAACCGCCCCGCAAAAATAAAGACGGAATAGTTCGTGGTCACACGTATGACCTCCGGCAGACCCTGGACAGTAGAGCAGGACATACAAGATCGATCTACGGATCGCAAGGACGTGCCTCGAGGCATGCAGACGGCTACCTATTCGGACGTGACAAACCTAACCACGCCCGGTCCGAATGCCGCAGATGGACTCCATCAGAGCTACGCCACGACACGGCCCGGTACAGAGGTGCCGCACACCCTCTCTGCTTCACAGACGAGGTACTGGATCACGAATTCCCAGAGGGATTCAAGCCCATCAATATCGAATCTTATGACGGCACAACCGATCCCGCAGTGTGGATCGAGGTTTTCATCCTCCACATCCACATGGCTCGAGGAGACGATCTCCACACCATTAAATACCTCCCACTCAAGCTCAAAGGGCCATCTCGGCACTGGCTTAACAGCCTGCCTGAAAATTCTATCGGCAGCTGGGAGAACTTGGAAGAAGCTTTCATAGACAACTTCCAAGGAACATATGTCCGGCCACCAGACGCCGATGATCTAAGCCACATAGTTCAACAACCTGGAGAATCAGCCAGAAAATTCTGGACTAGGTTCCTAACTAAAAAGAACCAGATCATTGACTGTCCGGATGCTGAGGCCTTGGCAGCCTTCAAACACAGCATCCGGGATGAATGGCTAGCACGCCACCTCGGCCAAGAAAAGCCGAAGTCCATGGCAGCCCTTACGGCACTCATGACCGCTTTTGCGCGGGAGAGGACAGTTGGCTGGCCCGTAGTAACAACACAACCAGCGAGACAGGCCCCTCCGAGGCCAAAAATAGCACCGGCAAGCTCCGGCGCAACAGAAACAAACGCCGAAGCAATGGCGATAACACCGATGACACAACAGTCCATGCCGGATTCAGTGGCTCCAAGTCCGGCCAGCGAAAGAAGCCCTATAAAAGGAGCAGTGGAAAACCATCCAGCTTGGACCGCATACTCGACCGTCCTTGCCAAATACATGGCACCCCAGACAAACTGGCCAACCATACTAACAGAGATTGCCGAGCAAGGTAAATAGCAGAAACAAAGAAGGGGAATCGCAGAGCGAGGACGATGACGAAGAGCCCCGGCAGCCGAACACCGGGGGGCAAAAGAAATTTTCCCCCGAAGTCAAAACGGTGAACATGATATATGCTACACATATCCCCAAAAAGGAGCGCAAACGCACACTCAGGGACGTCTATGCGGTAGAGCCCGTCGCCTCGAAATTTAATCCATGGTCATCATTCCCGATCACATTCGACCGCCGAGACCATCCAATTAGTATCCGGCAGGGCGGTTCAGCCGCACTAGTCCTCGACCCAATCATCGACGGATTCCACCTGACTCGAGTCCTAATGGACGGCGGTAGCAGCCTCAACCTGCTCTATCAGGATACAGTACGTAAAATGAGCATTGACCCCTCACGAGTCAAGCCCACGAAGACTACCTTTAAAGGAGTCATACCAGGCGTAGAGGCCCGTTGTACGGGTTCAATAACGCCGGAGGTAGTATTCGGTTCCTCGGATAACTTCCGAAGTGAAGAACTAATCTTCAATATCGTCCCATTCCGCAGCAGCTATCACGCGCTGCTCGGACGGACCGCATTCGCTAGATTCAACATGGTGCCACATTATGCTTATCTCAAGCTAAAAATGCCAGGTCCACGGGGAGTCATCAAAGTAAATGGAAACACGGAATGCTCCCTCCGTACAGAGGGACACACCACCGCCCTAGCAGCAGAAGTACATAGTGGCCTTCTCAAGCAACACTATAATACGGTTGCCGAGCCCCTGGACATCATTAAGAGGGTCCGGACTACACTGCAGAAGGATAGCTCGGCTCGTCACGAACCAGTCTAGCAAATTCAGCCTCCGTACCAGCCTCGACGAGGCAATGGTATTAGTACCGCGCGCATTTAAACTACGCACTCATGGGGTGCTGATGGAGGCACAACTCGCTCGCAATCTACAGTACGGCTTGATAGACCACAGGATTCGCGTTTACCTTTCTTTGTACAGGTCTTCCTCTCTTTTCAAGGGCTATACGGACGACCTGCTGGCAGAACACACCAAGGAGACAAGGAGCTCTGGCGTACAAGGGAACTCCCCAGGTGGTTTCTAATAAACGATTACTATACTTGTTTTACATACCCGCACGCAGCTCGCCCTTGGTTACGGCATTTTCAATAGCCTTACTTGCTTATCGCATCACTTGTACAAAGTACACCTTGACGTACTGATTACACCACAACGGTGAATAAATGGTGGCGTCAGTCCATTACTTCATTTTTTCCATTTCCTCACCTCGGTATTTATTACTCATTGCACACGTACACCATTGTACGTAGTAATACGCCAGGGGCTTAATAACACCCCGCATCACGACAATAAAAGTACGAACACTTTTACAGTATAGTTCGGCACCCCGAACTTATAGCATTATATGCATCGGCTTCGAATCATGTCTTTGGTCAATAGTTGGGTTGCCCGGCTCCTGTGCTTACTACCTTACGTTCCGCTATATCGGCTAGGGTAGTAAAGGGAGAACTACTGCGATTGTGTCCCGGTTCTTCCGGACGAGCACCTCAGTAGAGAAAGCCAAAAACTGACTGTCATGATGCAGCGAGAGCCGGTCAGCTGTTCGTGAGGTTCTACATTGTTGGAGATTTTTCCCGCTTCTTGCGAAGAATCGGTTCTTCCAATTAGGCGTGTGTTGCGCCCCTAATTCGGCCTTCCGAACACCAGGGGCTTCACCAACTTTATTAATTGTCAAACGCCTATGGCTAAGTGGGGGCGGTAAAGGCCGCATAGTCTGATTGCTTTGTTCGCTGCGCTAAACACCTCCTTTAAGGACCAGAATGTGGAGTAAAGAGTGTTTAGATTTATCCCGAACACCCCCGTACTATCTACGTGGGGGCAGAAGCCGACGACTGGTCATCCCTCAGATTAATAAACGGCCGCACAGGAGGTAAAATTTAAAATCATAAACATTACACTACATAACATCTCTGTTCCATATTACAGGGCAAGATAATACACATGTTCTTATGGGAATATAATATCCTTCGAACATTGCTCCGCCGCAAGGCGGGACCCCTCCAGGACACCATCAAAATGGTGCTTGGGTCGACGATGCTCCTTGCCCTCCGGCGGTCTGTCGGTGTCAAAATCGGCGGATCTCGGGTACGGGGTCCCGAACTGTGCGTCTAAGGCAGATGGTAACAGGAGGCAAGGGACACAATGTTTACCCAGGTTCGGGCCCTCTCTATGGAGGTAATACCCTACTTCCTGCTTGATTGATCTTGATGAATATGAGTAGTACAAGAGTTGATCTACCACGAGATCGTAGAGGCTAAACCCTAGAAGCTAGCCTATGGTATGATTGTTGTTGTCCTACGGACTAAACCCTCCGGTTTATATAGACACCGGAGGGGGCTAGGGTTACCAGAGTCGGTTACAATGTAAGGAGATCTACATATCCGTATCGCCAAGCTTGCCTTCCATGCCAAGAGAGTCCCATCCGGAGACCACGAGGCGAAGTCTTCAATCTTGTATCTTCATAGTCCAACGGTCCGCCAAAGGATATAGTCCGGCTGTCCGGATACCCCCTAATCCAAGACTCCCTCAGTAGCCCCTGAACCAGGCTTCAATGACGATGAGTCCGGCGCGCATATTGTTTTCGGCATTGCAAGGCGAGTTCCTCCTTCGAATACTCCATAGAAGATCTTGAACACAAGGATAGTGTCCGGCTCTGCAAAACAAGTTCCACATTTCAACGTAGGGAGAATAATATTCACAAATCCGACCTGCTGACGTATTTGATACCATGACAACATGCCATGGCCCGGTTATTATCGAACCGTGTTTTTCAACCAGCCTTGGCTTATATCGCGAGGCAGTTTCCTTGGCACGTCTTGTCGAAGCAGAGATCGTGTCCCCTTATCACGGGATTCTCACCAATACGGGCGTGGGTAACCCAATCGTGCCCGTTGGTACGACTCCTCGATTATAGGAAAGTCCCAAACGGTCACGAGGAGGACGCCTGGTATTCACCCTCTTTATAAAGAGACCAAGGCCTATCCTTTTTTTATTCCTCGAACTAAATCGAATCCCTCCCCCGCCTCGAGTACCAACACCCAAAGCTCAGGTCAGGCGCTTCGGACCTTTAGTCATGTCCGGATCCAACCTTCAAGGTCGGTGGATGCCCTCCTCCGTCACGGAGGAAGACGTCAGAAAGTTAAGAGAGGCTGTGTTCTTGGCCGGCGAGATTACGCACCGCTGCCTGCTCAAGGGCAGGTCATACCTACTCCTGAGACCGGCGAGAGCGTAGTATTCATATCTCACTTCCTTCGAGGGCTAGGCCTGGCTCTGGATCCCTTCGTGAGGGGGCTCATGTTTTATTACGGGCTGGACTTCCATGATTTAGCTCCGGATTCTATTCTCCACATCTCGTCCTTTATCGTTGTGTGCGAAGCATTTCTCCACATCGCCCCTCACTTTGGCCTGTGGCTCAAGACCTTCCAAGTGGAGCCGAAGACAATCGAGGGGAGATATGCAGAATGTGGAGGTGTTGTAATAAGCAAAAGCACCGATGCCCCATGGCCCGAGGGTTCTTTCCAGGAGGTGTCCAGCTTATGGCAACAAGAATGGTTTTATGTCACAGCTCCCAGGGGTACCGAATGGGTGGCCCCACCTGCCTTTCGCTCGGGTCACCCTCCACGACTAACGTCATGGATCGACAAGGGGCTGGACTGGGGGCCAGCGAAGGACGTGCCCATACTGATGGGCCGCATCCGAGATCTTCTCGAAAGAGATATTGATCTGGTCACAGTAATGCAAGTAATGTTACTTCGCCGAACCCTTCCCTGTAAACGTCGTCCCCTCCGTCTGTGGGAATTCAATACGGAGGGACCACGAGCTATTCAGCACTTCCTCGGCATGACGCCCGAGGCGATGTACAAATTGTACTTCGGACCGCAAGTAATGTGTCCGGATTCCACCGAGGACGCGGGTCTGAGTTGCAATCGTCCAGATACCCAAGTAAGTCGCCTTATGGCCGAACACGTTGTATTTCTATTCATCACGACATCTGAGGGAGTCCTGGATTAGGGGGTGTCCGGATAGCCAGACTATAGCCTTCGGCCGGACTCCTGGACTATGAAGATACAAGATTGAAGACTTCGTCCCGTGTCCGGATGGGACTTTCCTTGGCATGGAAGGCAAGCTTGGCGATACGGATATGTAGATCTCCTACCATTGTAACCGACTATGTGTAACCCTAACCCTATTCGGTGCCTATATAAACCGGAGGGTTTTAGTCCATAGGACGAACAACAATCATACCATAGGCTAGCTTCTAGGGTTTAGCCTCTCTGATCTCGTGGTAGATCTACTCTTGTACTACCCATATCATCAATATTAATCAAGCAGGAGTAGGGTTTTACCTCCATCAAGAGGGCCCAAACCTGGGTAAAAACATCGTGTCCCTTGTCTCCTGTTACCATCCGCCTAGACGCACAGTTCGGGACCCCCTACCCGAGATCCGCCGGTTTTGACACCGACATTGGTGCTTTCACCGAGAGTTCCTGCGTATGCGTCATCTTTAGGCCCGATGGCTCCTCCGATCATCAATAACGACGCTCCGGTGATACTTTTCTCCCGGACAGATCTTCAGTATTCGGTGGCTTTGCTGCTGCGGGCCAATTAAGCAGCCATCTGGAGCAGATTGAAAGCTACGCCCCTGGCCATAAGGTCAGATTCGGAAGTTTGAACTACACGCCTGACATCCGCGGAGACTTGATCTTCGACGGGTTCGAGCCACAGCCAAGCACGCCGCACTGTCACGAGGGGCATGATCTATCTCTGCCACCGGACAGTGTCCTGGAGGCCGCACCAGAGTCCACTCTGACCTTTAGATCAGAGCCGACCAAGCCGATCGAGGACGGGTGGCTGGACACCGCCTCGGGGGCTGCGATCTCTACAGCGATTGAGCCGTACTCCTACGCTGTCCTTTGCGAAGCTCGTGACTCCGAGATGCCGGACTCCTCTCCGGACACCGAGCCCTCTGCGCCCCCGCTAATCGAATCCGATTGGGCACCGATCATGGAATTCACTGCCGCGGACATCTTTCAGCATTCGCCCTTTGGAGACATCCTGAATTCAATAAAGTCTCTCTCCTTATCAGGAGAGCCCTGGCCGGATTATGGTCAGGAAGGTTGGGATGCGGATGACGAAGAATTTCAAAGCCCACCCACCACCCACTTCGTAGCCACTGTCAATGATTTAACCGACATGCTCGACTTGACCGAAGACATCGACGGTATGGACGACGATGTAGGGGAGGAGCATGAACCAGCGCCTATAGGGTACTGGAGAACCACCTCATCTCATGATGTATACATGGTGGACACACCTAAAGGAAGCGACGACGAGGAACAAAGGGACGCTACGAAGGATCGCTCCATCGAAAATCAGTCAAAACGACGACGAAGTGCCGCTCAAAGTCCCGCCTCGACAAAGACAACAGCCACACAGACCCAGCTATAGAGCAGGGTGAACCGGTGGACGATGAACATGCTATCGAGCAACAGTCCGAACAGGGCAATCTGGATAAACAACCCGTCCCGGCGAAGATAACAATCCGGACGATCTCACGCCCGGACAAGTTGCTTTGGAGCGGAAGAACCTCCACAAAAGGCTCGTCACCACAAAGACGTAGCCTGAAAAAGCGAAGCGGAAGCTCAAAACAGCGGAAGATGCACTCAGAATCAGATGGAGCAAAGTACTCAACACCGCAGACAAATACGGCGACAGTCGCCGAACAAGGAGCTACCCAAAGCAAAAACTACTGCCCGAATTTGATGAGGAGGCCGTAGAGCCCACACAATCAAAAAACAAGGAGGCCACCCGGTCGGATGGACGACCCCATGGCAAACAGAGAGCGGCAAACGACGCCGCACACAAGCCGGCACGCGATCCGCACAAGGATTCACATCAAAAAGATGGCCCAGTTAGATCTATCTACGGGCCAAGAAAGCAAGCTCTAGTAAGCAAGGAAACACATCAAGTATCCGAACATCATGGTACACCTAAATATAGGGGTGTCGCACACCCCCTATGTTTCACCGATGAGGTGCTAGATCATGAATTTCCAGCGGGATTCAAGACCGTAAAAATAGAGGCATACGACGGAACAATGCACCACAGAGTGCGGATTGAGGATTACATCCTCCATATACACATGGCTAGAGGAGATGATCTCCACGCCATAAAATACTTACCCCTCAAGCTCAAAGGGCCAGCCGGCATTGGCTTAAAAGCCTTCCGAAAACACCATCGGAAGTTGGGAAGAGCTCGAGGATGCCTTTTCGCAAATTTTCAAGGGACCTATGTCCGACCTCCGGATCTTGACGATTTAAGTCACATAGCTCAACAACCCGGAGAGTCAGCCGGAAATTTTGGAACAGATTCCTTACTAAAAGAACCAAATAGTCGATTGTCTCGGACGTCAAGCCTTAGCAGCCTTCAAACACAACGTCCGAGACGAATTGCTCGCCAGACACCTCGGCCAAGAAAAGCCAAGAACAATGGCCGCATTAACAAGCCTCATGCCCGCTTTTGCGTGGGAGAGGATAACTGGCTAGCAAGATGCAGCACCAGCGACCCAAGTACATCCGAAGTCAGGGATGGAAACGGGAAACCACAACGCAGCAAGGACCAGCATCGGACTAAGGGAAACAGCCCGAAGAGCATGACAGTCAATGCCGGATTCAAAAGCTCTCGGCAGAATCATAAAAAGCTGCCCCTTAAGGATAACAGGGACGAGCTATCTAACTTAAACAAAATCTTGGACAAGATATGCCAAATCCATAGTACTCCCGAGAAGCCTGCAAACCACACCCACAGAGATTGTTGGGTCTTCAAGCAGTCCGGCAAACTCAATGCCGAAGACAAGGGGCTCGACACACCAAGCGAGGACGACGACGAACCCCAAAAGCAGAGCACCGGAAAACAAAAGAATTTCCCACAAGAAATCAAAACAGTGAACTCACTTCACGTGACAAAAGGGAAAAATAGAGCGGCACCCATAGAGGTACACGCCATACAACCTATCCCGGAGGAGTCCGGCCACTGGTTGTTCAGACCAATCACCTTTAACCATCGGGATTACTCTAGAAGTATACGGAATGCAGGTTGGACTGCCTTGATATTAGATCCGATAATTGGCGGACTCCAATTTTCACAAGTCCTAATGGACGGCGGCAGAGATCTAAACCTGCTCTATCAGGACACAAGCCGCAATATGGGGATAGACCCAACCAAATTTCGCCACAGCAACACTTCCTTTCAAGGGGTAATGCCAGGCCCATATGCCCATTGTACGGGCTCTCATCGCTAGAAGTTGTGTTCGGCTAACCCGACAACTTCCGCCGCGAAAAGTTAAGCTTCCACCTCGCCCCATTTACAAGTAGCTATCTAGCACTATTGGGACGCGAAGCTTTCGCCCGCTTTAAATCAATACCGCATTATGCATCTCTTACACTTAAAATGCCCGGTCCACGTGGCATCATCTCATTAAAGGGAAACATCGAGGGTTCCTCAAGTCCGAAAAATTGTACGGATGCCTTGACAGCCCCACAATAAACCGGCTTCACCAATACAAGCACTTAGACAGGTCGTCCAGACCCCGGACACGGCTGGACGAGCCCGGCGTAAACATACAAGGGCTCGCAAGACGCATACCCCCGTACAAGGGGCTCTGCGCATCCACAACAAGAGACAATAAAGCTCAATTTTGTTCATTCTTTGAATTGTACTTTGTTTATTTAATATAACGTACATTTTTGCACGATCTTTTTCAACTAAGTTCCTCTCTTTTACAGATGAACACCGTGCTACACCCGGCCCAATTACGGCACTTGAGAGACACATGCGCAGAGCGTGCGGTAGGGACCCGTTGCAAGGATTCTTTTCAGATTAAGACCCTGCGTAAACCTTTTTCACTGTCTCTTGTTGATACACATCCCCCGGTCTCTTGCTATAACCGAGGAGGAGGCTGGCGTTTTGGCATAGGCCACGTCAGAATTTTGCGCGTACCTGGACACCAGGGGCTTTTTTACCAAGGGCGATTGTTCGGCCCGTTTTCACAAAGACCGAATACCTTAGGGAGTGTTCGGTGTCTCGAGTTAGGCCTTATATGCATCAGCTCCGAATCATGTCTTTGGTCAAATGTTGGGTTTGCCCGGCTCCTGTGTTTTGCTGCCTTACGTTCCGCTCTATCGGCTAATGCGGCACCAGGAGAACTACTGCGATTGTACCCCGGTTCAGCCAGGCGAGCACCTCAGTAGAGAAAGCCGAAAACTGACTGTCATGATATAGCGTGTGTCGGCTTTCTGGGAACGGGGGTCCCCAGAGTTGCCTGCCTGCGGCCTGCGGCGTGGCTCGAAGGAGGCCCAACATGGCCCATCTTCATCAACACAAGCTCAAGACCCTCGCGAGGGGCCAAGCCTCATGAGGCGGGCGACAAGGAGCTTCCTCAGCACGGCCTCGTCAGCTGGCTCATGAGGAGGCGGAGAGTTCAAGGCAGGGTACCTCGCGAGGTGCCCATGACGCATAACCATGACGACCAAGGGCGCCCGATCGGGCGCCCGGCCAGCTGGCGTCCTCCTTTCCTCTTTGGTGCAAAGGGAGCAAGCGCAGCGAGAGCATCAAGCAAAGGCATCCGTTTGATTGCAACAAGACCAAGACCAGCCCAACGGCCGGAAGGAGTCATCATGGAGCCCAAGCAGGCGTCATCACCAGAGCCTTTGGCGGCGAGGACCAACTTTAGTCGGGATAAGTGTACCCGCTGTTCCCTTCAAAATGGCCAATTGTTGGCGCCCTTCCCGCTCAATATTTGGGAAGAGGCCGGGGCCTTCGCCTATAAATAGGAGTAGCCACCCCAAGGCGAGGGATCCAGAATCCTCATCAAGAAACCAGTAGCTAGAGAGACCGAACATCACCTAGCAGTTCATCGCACTCCGCCAAGAATGAGACCCTCGCGAGGTCAGTTCTTCCTTGTATTGTTCCTCATCAGCCCAAGAGGCAATCCACCACACCACACCTTTGGAGTAGGGTATTACACCACAATGGTGGCCTGAACCAAGACAAATCTTGTGTCTCTTGTGCTGTTTTGTTTAGTAGTTTTAGGTCCCTGCGATTCGGCGAGGTACGAGACGGTGGAGGGTTGGATCTCCGCGCGCACCCCAGTGTTCGAACCTCAAGGGTCTGCCGGAACCGAAATCTGACATTTGGCGCGCCCGGGTAAGTGCGCCGGAATCTACTCTTCGCCGCCTCGTTCTTCCCGACCACCGCAGAATTCATGTTCGACGCTGGCTGCTGGCCATGAAAGCGCCGAAGCCGCCGCTTCGCCTCCCATGTCGCCTGACAGCTCCTGCCGGCGGGCGCTTGCTGCCGTTTCCTCGTCACTGCCGTTAACGCCGCCATCGTCCAAGTGGGAACGAAAGCGTGAGACATCGCCCCAAAGACTCCATGAGGCGGGACGGCCGTACCGCCACGCGCTTTCGCTCACCCCGCTGGTTCTTTCGTCACGCGCTTCGCCGCTGCCATGGAGGCCCGAGCTGCACTCATCCACGGCACACGAGCTCTGCGCTACCGCCCGTCGACGACGTCTCTGAAGAATGGCTCGACCGAGTCGCCGAGCTCGTCTGCTGCCGCAGGAGGCGCCTCAAGACCGTCTGCCTCACAGACCGCCTGCTTGCTGGGCGATGAAGCTCCCAGGGCGCCTCAGCCGCCTCCTCCTCAAGAAGGCGCCCTGGCCCCAAGCGCGCGGCCCCTGGGCGGAACCCGCTCCGCCAGGCGCCGGCGCGGCAAGAGCAGAGCTGTCAAGAAGTTCCTCGCCCACAAGAAGCTGCCCGAGCGCCTCGCCCGCACGTCAGACCTCGCGCTGCCCCCACATGGCAGCAGGGAGGCCCTGCAAGACCAAGCTCTCTGTCGTCCGAGGCCCCCCATGCCACGGGCGGGCTGCAGCGCCTTCACCTCCGAAGGCTGCGCTGCGTCGCGTGCCCGCCAAGTTCAAGCCAGACCTGCCTCCTCGCTACGACGGCACAGCTGACCCTCACGGAGTTCCTCCAGCTCTCTAGCTGGGCATCGAGGCTGCCAACGGGATGAAAAGGTCATGGCGAACTGGTTTACCATGGCGCTCAGGACGGAGCTCACAGCTCCTGAATCTGGCCCCGACACGATCTCTTCCTGGGCCGAGATGCGCACCCGCTTCATTGCCAACTTCCAGGGTACTCGCGACCGGCAGCCCGCCGTGAGCGACATGCGCCGAATCAAGCAGCAGCCAGGGGAAACCCTGCAAAAGTACATTCAGCGCTTCAACAACGCACGCCTCAAGATCCCAAGGGTAACGGAGGAGGCCATCATCTCTGCCTTCTCCGACGGCGTGCGACACGTCAAGATGAAGGAGGAGCTGGCGATGCATGAAGATCTGTGCACCTCCCTGGAGCTGTTCAACTTGGCGACCAAGTGCGCGCCAGGCTGAGGAGGGGCGCCTCCTCCTCGAGCTGCCTGCCGCAGATCCCGAAGAAAAGAAGTCCAAGGCCAAGGACGTGAAGCGCAAGGGGGCTTCCGTACTCGCGGCCGAACCAGACACCAAGCGAGGTAGAGATCAGCCCGAGTCCTCCAAGGGCAGCGGGTACTGCGTGTACCACGACCTCCACACCCACAACACAAATGAATGCCAAGAGCTCCGGCCGTCGCTGAAGGAAGGTCAGCGACGCCCAGCGCAGCGACAGGGCTACGGCCGAGGAGGAGGAAGGAATGCAGGACTGGGAAGACCATGCCCGTGCCAAGGGTGGCGCGACCAACCTCGCGAGGACCGTTATAAGACCCGCCTCGCGAGGGAGGCTGGAGGGATCAGCCTCGCGAGGATCGCCTGCAGGGAACGCAGGCCTCCCTCATTGCAGCCCGCCAAGAAGAATTGAAGACCGTCATCAGATTGAGGGCACAGGGGCTTCAGGAACTGCGTCACGATCGTCACATCCTGGCGGAGCTCAAGCCCCAGCCTCTCAACAGCATCTTCAAGCAGTTCGCCACGAAGTGAATGTAGTCCTCCCAAGCTCCGTGCCACGCGCCCTCTCAGTGGTCGGCGTGCGCCATCACATTCAGCTCGGCGGATCAGCTCAAGTCGCAGCCACACCGGAGTTCTCCCGATGCTTTGTTCCCCAATCATCAGCAACGTGTTGGTCACCAAGACCCTCATCGACGGGCGGCGGGACTCAACGTCCCGTCTGTGGAAACATTCAACAATCTTCAAGTGCCTTCTGATCAGCTTCAGCCAACCAAGCCTTTCTCCGGAGTCACCGACGGCTCCACAGTCCCGATCGGGCAGGTCCGCCTTCCTGTCACCTTCGGGCCTCACGACAACTACCGCACCGAGCTCATCGACTTCGACGTCGCCCACATTCGCCTGCCAGACAACGCCATCCCCTGTACCCGGCGCTGGCCAAATTCATGGTCAGAACCCACCACGGCTACAACGTCCTCAAGATGCCGAGAAGCGGCAGGTCATCACGGTGCCACAGTGAAGAGAGAGACGTAGTGTGCTCCCTGGAGCGAGCCTTTCAGGCCGTGTCGCTAGAAGACCCAGACCACCGCAGCAGGAGGCCTCACGAGGCCGCACCCAAGAAGAAGAAGACATCGACCGGCCCGGCTCCTCAAGAGGCAGGCCCCTCGGGGCCAGCATGGGCCGGGGGAGCCTCCTTCCATCGCATAGGAAAGCAGCCACGGCGCCCTCCTCGAGCGGGGCTCGGGGCTCTCCTCGAGGGCCGCCAACCTCGCCAAGGTCTCGAGGGAGGCGCTTGGGCACCACGCGTGGGCGTGCTTGAGCACGCTTCCGTGAAGCAGGAGCAAGGCAAGGAGGCCGAACCCTCGGGAGTTCGTCAAGAAGGCCATTCAGAGCTACAGGAGTCAAGGGTCATGAGGGCAGCCGCCGCTTACCAGCTGTGGGCCCCCCATCCAGCGAGGATGGTGGGCTGCGCGTCTGCATTGACATACCGAGGGCTCAACCGAGCCGCGTCTCAAGAGCGCCTCGGCCCCTCGTGGAGTGGGACGTTGCATGGGTCCGCATCACAGCCACGCTGCGCATGCCTTATGGCTGCTAAACGCGGCAGCAAGCGCACCAAAGATCTCATGAGGGCCATCCTGGAGGCTCGAGAGGTCAGGCACGCCACAGCCCTGGCGGAGATGGAGATGGCCCCCGAGGAGCCGCCAGCGCCTCCGGAGCCTCCCGAGGCCCCCGGGCCTGGGGGCTCGTGAGGATCGGCTCCCGCAGCCCACCGAGTCTGCTACACCAACACCCCTTCGTCCTCAACATCACCAGGTGACATCTTTAAGTTTTATTTCCGGCTGGGAGCGCCTTCTGTGGTCGCATTATTCCTGTGACGCGTGGGTCCGTCCCTGCGGCATGTATCCCTTTTATTTCATGTCATTAGCCTATCCTGTTGGGGGCGCCCCTCGGGCTGCATCATCCTCAAGCCGCTCGGGCCTGTCCCAGCGGCATGTATCATTCCTACTTTTTCCTTAGGATTATGCTCTCGCTCCACCATGCTTGTTATTTGGTGCCTTTTCCTGGATGGCGGAATCTTGCACGTTAAATGGGGGGTGCCTGAGCATCGCGACTCAGGGCTCCTACCGGCTCTCCGGCCCTCACCCTCTGGTCTTGTCCATGGCATCGCGACCTGGCTTGCCACGACGGCCGAGACCAGCCCGAGCCGGGACCCGAGGACGAGAGTTCGTCATCTAACCCAGACTTGCAGCGTTAAAGGGGGGTGCACGAGCAACGCGACTCAGGGCTCCTACCGGATCTCCGGCCCTCACCCTCTGGTCTTGTCCATGGCATCGCGACCTGGCTTGCTAGCGACGGCTGAGACCAGCCCGAGAGCCGGGACCCGAGGACGTAGAGTTGCTGCATCTGACCCGGCTTGCGCGTTAAAGGGGGGGTGCCTGAGCATCGCGACTCAGGGCTCCTACCGGCTCTTCGGCCCTCACCATCTGGTCTTGTCCATGGCGTCGCGACTGGCTTGCCAATGACGGTGAGACCAGCCCGAGAGCCGGACCCGAGGGCGTGGAGTTTCGTCATCTAACCCAGCTTAGCAGCGTTAAAGGGGTGCACGAGCATCGCGACTCGAGGCTCCTACCGCTCTCCGCCCTCACCCTCTGGTCTTGTCCATGGCATCGTGACCTGGCTTGCCCGGCCGACGGGCCGAGACCAGCCCGAGAGGCTGGACCCAAGACGTGAAGCACCGCATCCGCCAAATTTGCAGGAACACACTCGAAGATAAGGCCCAGAGCCAGGCGCAACCCGCCTTGAGGTAGGGCCTCCTGAGTCACGCGCTGGCTCACGGGTGCCCAAATACACCTCGCGAGGCCTCTCGCGTCTCCCCCAAGCAACTAATGGCAGAACTAACGATCGCCATGGCGAGCTCTTGTTCCTTTTGTGGTGAACCTGCAGGGTCCCTCCAAGGAACACGAAACGACCTCGCCACGCAATCTCTCGCCGGCCAAGGCACGGACCTATCGCCGCACCAGGAAGCATTGTCCTGACCCTCAAGATAAGTCACCCCCGGACACACTGGTTATCACAACACCATCCCCACACTCAATGCAACCCCCTTGTTAGCAACGTCGCTCTCTTTTCTCACCAAATGATGGCTGCTTGAGGGCCAAGGGGGACCCCCTGAGCATCGCGACTCAGAGGCTCTTACCAGACCTCGGGCCGCTCACCTCCTGGCCTTGACCACGGCATCGCGACCTGGCATACCAGCGGCGATCAAGCCGCCTTGGGATCAGGACACTGTCGTCAAAAGCATCAAGCCCTCACGAGGCCCGAAAGGAAGAAACTAAGCTAAGACGGAATAAGCATCTCGCCGCTTCACAATAAGGATCATATTGACAATCGAGGCTACAAACATCTTACAAGCCCCCTCACAAGTACATTCTTGGCTCCTCGCAGGAACAAAAGACGCGAATCCTAAGGAGTCCTACCTACAGGGACCACCACGGCAGATGCCATCATCAACAGTGGGCCGTATGGCACCGACGCCAACCCCATCCAGATCAGGGGCGGCGACGGCCTGACGAGCCCGCCCTGCTCCGGGAATGGCGTAGGCTCGGGGGCTCGTAGCTGTCGTCGCTCGTCTCCGGAGTCGCGAGGAGCTCGGCGGAGTCGTTGGATCCTCCGGCGCTCCCGTCGCCTGTGGAGCTGCCAAGGGAGTGGTCGGCCGGCCTATGCCTCGCCGCAGCAGGACCCCGACCACCTCTCCTGGGGCAGCACTCCAGCCGACGACCCTCCGCGTTGAAGACCTTGAAGGACACCGCCGAAGCACCATAGTACTCCAGGTGGATCGTGAGGGCGCCCCTCATCCTGCAGACCCGGGCGACCTCGCCCCAGCCTCGAGTCATGAAGACCTCGCCTGGGCAACTATCGCGACCTCTGCGCCTGGTCATGTAGGGTGCCGCAATCGGCGTCAGAGCTGTGAGTCCCTGTGGGTTCCCCCTGCCGGACGACGGAGGCGAAGAAAGAGGGAAGACGAATCCAGGACTTAGGAGGCGTGGCGACGTGAAGCACGAACTCCCGGCAGGAGCCCTCGGCGTGGACTCCAGGGGGGAAGATGCACACCTTCGTGACCCGCCGGCGTCGCCGGCGGCGCCGCTCGTGGCGCCCGGCGTCGCCTCCTTCAGAGCCACCAACGTGCGCGTACAAGGGAAGAGGAAACCCTGGTGGCGGCCGCACGCACCAGGGTACGGGCGCCTCCTGGCGAGCGCTCTTGCCCTGACACCAGAGGGCAAGACACTTCTTTGGGGCGAGCAGGTCAGGATCCTCTTGAGGAGCCTTTCCCTTCTCTTCCGCGGAGAACCGGTGGATCGGAGCCATGGCAACCAGACGAAACGAGGAGGAGGAGAAGCACAAGGATGTACTGGAAGGGCGCGCGCCGTTCGGAACTTATAGCCGGCAAAGGCCAACCGTCGGCCTCCACGATCACCGGTAATCATGACCGACTCCGCATGCAGGGACTTGTCGAATCCGGGTGGTTACCGAGGCATCGTGGGGAAGCAGAGGCGCACGCGTCCAATCAACCGCCACGCGGCGCCCAAGGCCGCAGGCTGTTAGAACCCATGACGCCGCACTTGCCCTTTCGCCTCCCTGCTCGGCCAAGTTTGACGCCGCCATGGGCCCGGGCTATCTTGTCGGCGCTCGGGCGGGGTCCCAGACTTGCTGCCTGCGGCTGCGGCGTGGCTCGAAGGAGGCCCAAAGACGGCCCATCTTCATCAACGCAAGCTCAAGACCCTCGCGAGGGCCAAGCCTCATGAGGCGGGCGACAAGGAGCTTCCTTAGGCACGGCCTCGTCGAGCTAGCTCATGAGGAGGCGGAGAGTTCAAGGCAGGGTACCTCGCGAGGTGCCCATGACGCATAACCATGGCGACAAAGGGCGCCATCGAGGCGCCCGACCAGCAGCGTCCTCCTTTCCTCTTTGGTGCAAAGGGAGCAAGCGCAGGCGAGAGCATCAAGCAAAGGCATCCGTTTTGGTGCAACAAGACCAAGACCAGCCCAACGGCTGGAAGGGAGTCATCGTGGAGCCCAAGCAGGTGTCATCACCAGAGCCTTTGGCAGGCGAGGACCAACTTTAGTCAGGATAAGTGTACCCATTGTTCCCCTTCAAAATGGCCAATTGTTGGCGCCCTTCCCGCTCAATATTTGGGAAGAGGCCCAGGGCCTTCGCCTATAAATAGGAGTAGCCACCCCCAAGGCGAGGGATCCGGAATCCTCATCAAGAAACCAGTAGCTAGAGAGACTAAACATCACCTAGCAGTTCATCGCACCCGCCAAGAACAGACCCTCGCGAGGCTGTTCTTCCTTGTATTGTTCCTCATCAGCCCAAGAGGCAATCCACCACACCACACACTGGAGTAGGGTATTACACCATAATGGTGGCCTGAATCAGTATAAATCTTGTGTCTCTTGTGCTGTTCTGTTTAGTAGTTTAGGTCCCAGCGATTCGGTGAGGTACGAGACGGTGGGAGGTTGGATCTCCGCGCGCACCCCAGTGTTCGAACCTCAAGGGTCTGGCGGAACCCGAAATCCGACAGCGTGAGACTGGTCAACCACTCGATGACCCGCTGGAATCTTTAGAATTCCTCCGCATTGACGAAGGGCCGTTTCCCGGCCAGGCACATACGCGCCCCGAATTCGGGTGAGCGCGGTGCCCCTAGGGGCTATATAGTAGCCCCACTGTCGAACTCATATGGCTAAGTGAAAGTGATAAAGTATTATAGTCCGATTGCCTAGTTTGCTGCGCTATCACCTCCTTTGTAGGACCAAGACGTTGGATCAAGTGTGAAAATGCGTTTTCTGCAAACACCCCCGCATTATATGCGTGGGGGCTGAAGCCAAAGACTGCCATCTTTCAGGTTATATACACATATACATAAACGGACGCACAAGAGGTATTTTTAATTCTTGAAAGCACAAGTATAAAAAGCTTTTATATTCCATCGAAACATTGTTTCACAATAATACAGGTTATTTGAACATAATATCCTTCGAGCACTGCGTCTCTATTAAACGAGCGCCCTGAAGAACTTCCTGAAAATAGTGCTCGACAGGTACTCGTCTTCCGTCCGAATCTTGGGATGCAACATCGGTGGCCTTCATATCCGCCCAATATGTCTTCACACGGGCAAGAGCCATCCGCGCACCCTCTATGCATGCTGACCGCCTCATTGCTTTGATACGCGACACTGCACCAAGGAACTGCTGCACCAAGCCAAAATAACTCTTCGGCTCGGGCCTTTTCGGCCACAAATGAGTCACGACATTCTTCGTGGCAAGTCCAGACAACCTATTCAGCTCCGCCCATTCGGCCAAGCGATCGATTAATGGAAGTGGACGCTCTGGACTACGGAATTGCGACCAAAAAAGCTCTTCGATCTCGTGATCCTTTTGATCTCCGAAGTGTACGGCCGCGTCCGCGGCACTCGCTGCCAAGTCCAGATAAGCATCCGCACTACTCCACAGCCGGTCCAACTGAGCATATTTAGGATCCGTGAACTTCCTACGCAGCAGAAAGGGCTTTCCAACCGCGATATCTCCGGCCTGACATAGCTCCTCCTTCATAGCTCACATCGTAGAGCGAGCATCCTTGGCCTCGGTGGTGGCCTTCTTCAGGTCCTCTTGCTCCGCTCAACCTTCTTTTTCGAGAAGTTCGCAACGATCGGTAGCATTCTTCAACTTCATGGCCATCTCGGCCATTTCCTTCTTGCTTCGGCAGTGAGCAGCCTGTTCGGCTTTTAGCTCTTCGGCCGCCTTTAAGGCAGCTGCATCACTTTTCCTGGCATGTTCCTTGGCTCGGGCAAGCTCCGCCCAAGATTCTCCATGGCAGCGGCACCATCTGCATCAAGCATACATGTTGTAAGGCACGGGCATCAAGCTCCCTTACTAGGTGTCCGCAGAGAAACTGCATACCTTGTGATTCGTCCAGCCGCTTGTTGACAAGCGCGATGTCGGCATCCGCCATGTCAAGTTGTCGCTTTAGTTCGGCAAATTCATCAGTACGGCTCGGCACCGGACGCCCCGCCACCTACATAAGAAGGGCGACATATTATATCTGGGATTATGATCCTCGGCATGCTGTCATTTCTGACAATGCACCGAGTCTCAGGGGCTACTATCTACACGGGGCGCATCTTATATATGCGGAACCGTCAAAAGGTACATCATTGCACGTATCTCAAAACCCGTCAGTAAACTCCTGGCGGCCTTGTACAACCCACTTTCCGCGGACGAAATCTTTTCAATCACCATACCCATCAATGCACGGTGATCTTCTGGGATAGACACTCGCCAGAGCAGATCCTTCAACTCCTCCGATCGTGCACCAGGAGGTGCCGGACTCGTCCGATGGCCTTTTTCGAAAGCCAGACACGGAGGGCTCCGGGGGGCCCTACGACCGCACTCCGCCCCTGTCGGATTCGAGGAAACCCTCCGCAACGACACCTCAGGATCGTCCGCCTCGCTAGGCGGTACGGCAGGGGGAGGCGTTCCACTCTCCATTATCTCCGGATGAAGATCCCCCGAAGACGAGCTCTGCTGAGAAGGGCTGAGATCCGAACTACAAGGTAAAATTTCAGTCATCTTCAGAAATAAAACAGGGATGTCTTTCATTTTATAAACTCCCCTCTCTACTTACGGCTCATTGGAGGGCTGATCTCCTTGGGGAAACAATGCGGCGGGGCATCTTCCGGCCAGGGACCCTCTGGCAAAGATTTCTTCCAGCTTTGAGGCCTTGGTCTCCGGATCTCCAGAGGCGGTCCTCTTCTCCCCTTGGATGGAGGGATTATCGATCCCTCCTTTCTTGATAACCTCCTTCGCGGAGGCAGTAGCTTCCTTGTTCCCCCCTTTGCCTTCTCCTAAAGGCGCAGCCTCCAGCATCCTGATTAACACTGGATCCAGCGTGGTCTCAGGGAGGGGGGCCGAACACCTGATCAGTTTTGCTTTCGCTATCCACTCCTGCTTAAGGGACATCTCTTTTAAGAGCAAGTTTATGATAAATATACGGATAGCGTGTCCGGGTACGGGACTACTTATTTGAGCATCCGGGCGATTGTAGCTCAGACCTGCGTCCTCGGTCAAGTCCGGACACATTGCTTGTGATCCGAAGAACAGTTTGTACATATCCACGGGCGTTGCGCCCATGAAGTGTTGAAGAGCTCGTGGTCCCTACGGATTGAACTCCCACAGGCGGAGGGGGCAACGTTTGCAAGGCAGGATGCGACGAATCAACATGACCTGCGTTACTACGACCAGATTGATCTCTCTCTCAAGGAGGTCTCGAATACGGCCCTGCAACAGGGGCACGTCCTTGGACGGCCCCCAGTCAAGCCCTTTATTGACCCATGATGCCAGCCGCGGTGGAGGACCCGAGCGAAAGGCAGGTGGCGCCACCCATTTGGTGCTCCTAGGAGCTGTGATATAAAACCACTCTTGTTGCCATAGGCTGAGCTCCTCTTGAAAAGAGCCCTCAGGCCATGGAGCGCCAGCATTCTTGCTTATAACAGCCCCTCCGCACTCTACCTATTGCCCCTTGATCATCTTCGGCTCCACCTTGAAGGTCTTGAGCCACAATCCGAAGTGTGGGGTAATGCGGAGGAAGGCTTCACATACGACGATGAACGACGAGATGTGGAGGATGGACTCCGGATCCAAGTCGTGAAATTCCATCCCGTAATAAAACATGAGCCCCCTCACGAAGGGGTCCATCGGGAAGCTTAGTCCCTGAAGGAAGTGAGACGTGAACACCACGCTTTCACCGGGCTTGGGAGTGGGAATGACCTGCCCTTGAGCAGGCAGCCTATGCGAGATTTCGCCAGTTAGATACCTGACATCTCTTAGCTTTAGGACGTCTTCTTCCGTGACGGAGGAAGGCATCCACCGGCCTTGGAGGTCGGATCCGGACATCATCGAAGGTCCGAAGCGCCTGAATCTGGAGATTTGGGTGTTGGAACTCGAAGCGAGGGGCGGATTCGATGGAGATTGAGAAAAAGGAGCGGGACCTTGGTCTCTTTATAAAGAGGTTGAATACCAGGAGCCCTCCCCGTGACCGTTCGGGACTCGCCTTCGATAGAGGAGGCGTGCCAACGGGCACGATTGGGTTACCCACGCCCGTATTGATGAGAATCCCGGAATAAGGGGACACAATATCTGCTTTGACAAGACGTGCCAAGCAAACCGCCTCGCTAAACGCGCTGAGGTTGGACAGTAAAAACGATTCGAATAAAGGCTTGGCCGTGGCGTGATGTCGCGCTGCCGAATACGTCAGGAGATTGAACTTGTGTAAATATTATTCTCTCTACGGTGTTATGTGGAACTTATTTTGCAGAGCCGGACACTATCCTTGTGTTCAAAATCTTCTATGAAGTATTCGGAGGAGGAACCCGCCTTGCAATGCCGAAGACAATATGCGCGCGGACTAAATGCGTCATTGAAGCCTGGTTAGGGAGCTCTTGAGGAGTCCTGGATTAGGGGTGTCGGATAGCGGACTATAGCCTTCGGCCGTACTCTCGAGTATGAAGATACAAGATTGAAGACTTACGTCCCGTGTCCTGGATGGGACTTTCCTTGGCGTGGAAGGCAAGCTTGGCGATACGGATATGTAGACCTCCTACCATTGTAACCGACTCTGTGTAACCCTAACCCTATTCGGTGCCTATATAAACCAGAGGGTTTTAGTCCATAGGACAAACAACAATCATACCATAGGCTAGCTTCTAGGGTTTAGCCTCTCTGATCTCGTGGTAGATCTACTCTTGTACTACCCATATCATCAATATTAATCAAGCAGGAGTAGGGTTTTACCTCCATCGAGAGGGCCCGAACCTGGGTCAAAACATCATGTCCCTTGTGTCCTGTTACCATCCGCCTAGACGCACAGTTCGGGACCCCCTACCCGAGATCCGCCGGTTTTGACACCGACAACATCATTCTCAAAAGTCGCTCTTTGACCAGGAGTGGATAGCAAATGCGAGGATGATCAGGTGTCCGACCCCCTCCCCGAGGTCTCACCGGATCCGGTATTAGTCCGGATGTTGGAGCTTGCGCCCTCAGGGGAGGATAAAGGTGGGAAGAAAGAGGCTGACGCCTCTATGAAGGCGGACAACTGGGGAGAAGAAGCCAAAGCTCCCTCTCCCCAAGGAAGGAAAAGGACTGCCTCAAGGCTTGAGACAATAGTCTCTAAACAGGGAAGAAATCTTCGCCAGAGGGTCCTCGGGCCTGTGGGATACCCCGGCCGTCATAAAGGTTGCCAGAAGGGGATCAGCCCTCCATCGAGCTGTAAGTAAAAGAAAAGGGTTTAATAGTAAAAAACATCCTACTTTACTTCTGAGGAAAATAACCGAAACATCCGTCTTGCAGTCCGGATCGTGGCCCTTCTCGGCAGAGTTCGTCTTGGGGGATCTTCCTCCAGAGATGATGGAGAGCGAAACGCCTCCCCACGCCATCCCGCCTTACGAGACGGGCGACCCCGAGGTGTCATCTCGGAGGGCTTCTCCCAATCCGGCAAGGCCAAAGGGTGATTCTTTGGCCACCCGAAGTACTCAGTATCCAGCTCCTGAAGAGAGCAACTGGAAGGGTCCGGCTCCGCCTGTCATGCGGTCGGATGCACCGAAGGATCTACTAGAGCAGGCGGCTATCTCAGAAGTGCACACCATGCGCTGATGGGCGCGGTGGTTGAGAGGGTTTCATCCGCAGAAAGCGGGTTGCATGAAGCCTTTATGAGTCTGCTGAAAGGTTTTTACGCGAAGTGACGTGTATTTTTGACAGTACCGCACATGTTTAAAACGTGCACTGTGCAGATAGTAGCCCCTGAGACTCCGGTTTCCATCGGAAACAGCGGTAAACAGAGGATCATAGTCACACGTAATAATCCAGCCGTCTTCATATGCAGGTGGCAGGAGGTCCGGTGGCTAGCCGGACTTGTGAGGTTGCCGAGCTAATGCGGCGACTTGATGCGGCAGATGCCGACATTGTGCTTGTCAACAAGCGGCTTGACGAGGCGCGGGGTATGTAATATCTTCGGATTTCAAACATATGGTAAGAGGAGCGTGATGCCAGTATCTTGAACATGTTGTGAAATGGAGATGGAGCTGCGGCAGTGGAGACCCTTCGGGCGGAACTTGCCCGAGCCAAAAGGCAAGCCAGGAATAGTGATGCGGCTGCTCTAAAGGCGGCTGAAGAGCTAAGGGCCGAACAAGCTGCCCATTGCCAAAGTAAGGAGATGATGGCCAAGATGGCTATTGAGTTAAGTGATGCCGCCGACTGATACCGGCTTCTTGAGAAGGAAAGCCAAGAGAGGGCTACGGAGCTGGAGAAGGCCATGGTAGAAGCCAAGGAATCCCGCTCTACAATTAGAGCGATGAAGGAGGAGCTGCGTCACGCCGGGATATCGCGGGCCGGGAAGCCCTTTATGCTGTGGATGAAGTTCGTAGATCCTAAGTATGCTCCCTCTCGACCATTGTGGAGTTCTGCAGACGCCTATCTGGATTTGGCAGCGAGTCTTTGCTGATGCGGCCGAGTTCTTCAAAGATCAAAGAGATCGCGAAGTGGAGAAGCTGTTCTGGTCGCAATTTAATGGTCCAGTGTGTCCGCTTCCTCTGAATGAGCGGATGGCCGAATGGGCCGAGCTGCATAGGTTGTCCGGACTCGCCATGAGGTCTGTTGTGGATCACCTGTGGCCGGCAGGGCCAAGGCCGAATAGTTACTTAAGTTTGGTGCAGCGGTTCCTTGGTGCTGTGTCGTGCATCGACGCTATGAAGAGGTCGGCGTGCATCGAGGGTGCGGGGATGACGTTTGCCCGTGTCAAAGCGCACTGGACGGAGATGGACGCCACCGCAATTGCAGCCCCTAGTTCGCCAATTAGCCGAGTAGCTGCCGAGCACTATTTTGATGAGGTCCTTAACGACGCTCGTTCAATAGAAGCGCAGTGCTCGAAGAATATTATGATCGAATGACATGTATTCCCATTGAAAAACAATGTTGTACTAAATTATTTAAAGGCTATTTTTATAGTTTTGCCTAAAAGTGTTATGATGCCTCCTGTGCGGCCGTTTATGTATATGTTTATATAACCTGAAAGTTTGCAGTCGTCGGCTTCAGCCCCCATGCATATAATGCGGGGGTGTTCGCAGAAGACGTGTGTTCACACTTGATCCAACGTCTTGGTCCATGAAGGAGGTGATAGCGCAGCGAACTAGGCAATCAGACTATATTGCTTTAACACTTTCACTTAGCCATAGGAGTTTGACGGTGGGGCTACTATATAGCCCCTGGTGGCTCGACGCTCATCCGAATACGGGGCACGGTCATGCCTGGCCGGGAAACGGCCCTTCGTTAATGCGGAGGAATCCTGAAGATTCCAATAAGTCATCGAGTGGTTGACCAGTCTCTCGCTTTATCATGACAGTCAGTTTTCGGCTTTCTCTACTGAGGTGCTCGTCCGGGCTAGCCAGGGCACAATCGCAGTAGTTCTCCTGGTGCCACCTTAGCCGATAGAGCGGAACGTAAGGTAGCAAAACACAGGAGCTGGGCAAACCCAACATTTGACCAAAGACATGATTCGGAGCTGATGCATATAAGGCCTAACTTTCATGACGCCGAACACTCCCTAAGGTGTTCGGTCTTTGAAACATATACTGGGCTTAGGTGATGCCCTTGGATAATGAACCCATAGTGTCCAGGTACGAGCAATGACATGGCCACATGCCAAGACGTCAGCGTCCTTCTCGGTTGTATTGAGAATCCGGAGGATGTGAACAACAAAAGACAGTAAAAAAGGTTTACGCAGGGTCTTAATCTAAAGAGAAACCTTCGTACGGGTCCCTGCTGCACGTCTGCGCCTGTGTCTCTGTTGTGCCGTATCCTGGACGGGTGTAGCACGATCGTCATCTGTAAAAGAGAGGTGCTTAGTGAAAAGTTGTTGTGCAAAAATTTGGTTATTATAAATAAACCATGAAAAAGTTGAGATGGGTAAAGATGAGCCGAATTATTGCGGTGAAGCCCCTGGTACCGTCTATACGGGTGTAACCATCGAACTGATATCTATCCAATGATTGGTCGGACTCGTCTAACCGTGTCCGCGGTCCTAACGACCGGTCATCATCTTCGGTGGTGAGGCCGTCTAGTGTTCGGCTGTTAAGCGTTAAATGCGTTCTTCTGCTTTCGGGAACGAACGCTCAACATTTCCATGTATCTTGTGATGGTGCCGCGGACCGGGCATTTTAAGTTGGAGTAAAGCGTAATGCGGTATTGCATTGAAACGGGCGAAAGCCTCTCGTCCGAGTAGTGCTTGATAGCCACTTCGGAATGGAGCAATGTCGAAGGTTAAACTTTCGCTCCGGAGGTTGTCGGGCGAGCCGAACACAACTCTAGTACTAGAGAGCCCGTGCAACGAGCCTCTGTGCCTGGTATTACTCCCTTGAAGGTAGTATTACTGTGGCTGATGTTTGTTGGGTTTATCCCCATTTTGCGGACAGTGTCCTGGTATATCAGATTTAGACTCATCGCCGCCGTCCATAAGGACTCGCGTAAGGTGGTATCCGTTTACTATTGGGTCCAGCACCAAGGCGGCTGATCCTTCCTGCCGGATACCTATTAGGTGATCCCTACAATCGAAAGTAACCGGGCAGGCCGACCAGTGGCAGGACTCATGGGTGACGGGCTCTATGGCTCGTGCATTTTGGAGTGTGTATTTGCCTCTCCTCTTTGTCACGTGGATAACATTTACTGTTTTGACTGCTGGCGGGATTTTTTTCTGTCCCCCAGTGGCTTGCTGGCGACGCGTATCCTCGTCCTCGCTCGGAGTGTCCTCCCCCTTGCGTTCGGCGTTCAGCTTGCCAGCCTACTTGAAGACCCATCAATCTCTGTGGGTATGACTTGCAGGCTTGCCGGGGGTGCCGTGGATCTGACATAGTTTGTCTAGAATTTTGTTTAGGCTGGTTGGTTCATCTCTGTTGCCTTTAGAGGGCTTTTTCCACTGACCCTGTCGAGAGCCGCTAAATCCGGCGTTTGCCACCGTGTTGTATGGGCTGTCTTCTTTATTCCGACGCTTGTTTTTACTGCAATACGGTTTTCCATTGCCGTCCCGGACCTTGGAAGTGCTTGGGTCGCTGGTGCTACCGTGAGCTAACCAGCTGTCCTCGCCTGCGCAAAAGCAGGTCCCGAGGCTTGTTAGGGCTGCCATTGTTCTCGGCTTTTCCTGGCCAAGGTGTCTGGCAAGCCATTCGTCTCGAACGCTGTGCTTGAAAGCTGCTAGGGCTTCAGCGTCCGGACAATCGACAATTTGGTTCTTCTTAGTGAGAAACCTATTCCAAAGCTTTCGGGCTGACTCTCCGAGCTGTTGAATTATATGACTCAAATCATCAGCATCCGGGGGTCGGACATAAGTCCCTTGAAAGTTAGTCCGGAAAGCGTCCTCGAGCTCCTCCCAACTTCCAATGGAATTTCCAGGGAGGCTTTTCAGCCAGTGTCGAGCTAGTCCTTTGAGCTTGAGGGGTAAGTATTTGATGGCGTGGAGATCGTCTCCACTAGCCATGTGAATATGGAGGATGAAGTCCTCGATCCAGACCCCAGGGTCTGTGGTTCCATCATATGCCTCGATGTTAACTGGTTTGAACCCTTCTGGAAATTCGTGGGCTAATACCTCGTCTGAGAAACATAGGGGGTGTGCGGCACCCCTGTATTTGGCTGTGCCATGGCGTTCAGACGGTTGTGGTATTTTGTGTTGGCTGAGTGCTGGAGTGCATTTCCTTGATCCGTAGATGGATGTGGTTGCGCCGGCCCGTTGATCTGGGTCCTCGTGTCGGTCATGTACTGACTTATGTGCGGCCTCGTTGGCCACCCTATCACGGCCACGAGGTTGTCAATCCGACCGATCGGCGATTTTCTTTTTTTGGCTGTGAGGGTTCGAAGGCCTCGTCGTCGAACTCCGGCAGCAGCTTCCGTTTTGGGTAGCTCTTCGTGGGGCGACTGCAACCGTACTTTTCTGCCGTGTCGAGCACTTTATTCCATCTACTATTGAGTGTGTTTTGTGCGGCCTTGAGCCTTTGTTTCTGCTTCTTCAATCTTCTTGCAGTGGCCATAAGCCTTTCTTGCTCTAGCTGCCTTTCCAGGATGATGCACTCGTCGTCGTCCGGACTGTTCTCCTGACCGGAGACGGGTTGGTTGTCTTGATGCTCGGCCTAGCCATGCTCGGACAGCGGCTCCACACTTTGTTCGTTATCCGCTGGCTTACCCTGCTCTATCGCTGGGTCAATTTGGCTTCTTGTTGCGCTGTTGTCACTGTTTTTGCCAAGGCGGGATTTAGAGCGGCGCCTATGGTGCCATTTTGATTGCTTGTCGTGGGAGCTATCATTCGCTGCATCCTCGTTATTATTTTCTTTGGGTGTATCCACCATATATACGTCATATGATGAGGTGGCGGTCCAGTGCCCTGTGGGCAGTGGTTCCTGTTTGTCTCCGGCATCAGTGTCCATACCATTGATGTCTTCAGAATCGAAGTCGAGCATGTCGGTTAAATCGTCGACAGTGGCTACTAAGTGGGTGGTGGGTGGGGATTGAATTTCTTCGTCGTCCGCGTCCCACTCTAGCCGGACATAGTTCGGCCGAGGTTCTCTAGACAGGGAGAGAGATTTTAATGAGTTCAGTATGTCACCGAAGGGCGAGTTCTGAAAGATATCTGCGGAGGTGAACTCCATGATCGACGCCCAATCGGATTCGATAGGTATGGGCGCGAGTGGTACGGGGTCCGTGGCCGAGGACGAGTCCAGCAGTTCGGCGACACGGCTCTCGTGAAGGGTAAGGTCGGTATTCGGCTCTATCGCCACTGAGGGAGCGGCCTCCATGGCGGAGTCCATCCTCCCGTCCTCAGATGGCGCGATCTGCTCCGGACTAGAGGCCGGAGTAGCTGCTGGCGTGATCTCCCGAACACCGTCCGACGGTAGAGCTATATCGTGCTCGTCGTGATTGTGCGGCACACTGATACGTCTCCGTCATATCTACTTTTCCAAACACTTTTGCCCTTGTTTTGGACTCTAACTTGTATGATTTGAATGGAACTAACCTGCACTGACGCTGTTTTCAGCAGAATTGCCATGATGTTGTTTTATGTGCGTAAAACAAATGTTCTCGGAATGACCTGAAACTCCAGGGGATTTATTAAAAAAAATAATAAAAAATGCTCGCCAAAGATGAAGACCAGGGGGCCCACACCCTGTCCACGAGGGTGGGGGCGCGCCCCTACCTCGTGGGCCCCCTGGACACCTTCCGACGCCAACTCCAACTCTATATATTTGCTTTCGGGGAGAAAAAATCAGAGAGAAGAAATCATCGCGTTTTACGATATGGAGCCGCCGCCAAGCCCTAATCTCTCTCGGGAGGGCTGATCTGGAGTCCGTTCGGGCTCGGAGAGGAGTGATTCGTCGGCGTCGTCATCATCAACCATCCTCCATCACCAATTTCATGATGCTCACCGCCGCGTGAGTAATTCCATCGTGAGGCTTGCTGGACGGTGATGGGTTGGATGAGATTTATCATGTAATCGAGTTAGCTTTGTTAGGGTTTGATCCCTAGTATCCACTATGTTCTCGAGATTGATGTTGCTATGACTTTGCTATGCTTAATGCTTGTCACTAGGGCCCGAGTGCCATGAATTCAGATCTGAACCTATTATGTTTTCATGAATATATGTGTGTTCTTGATCCTATCTTGCAAGTCTATAGTCACCTATTATGTGTTATGATCCGACAACCCCGAAGTGACAATAATTGGGATACTTCTCGGTGATGACCATAGTTTGAGGAGTTGATGTATTCACTATGTGCTGATGCTTTGTTCCGGTTCTCTATTAAAAGGAGGCCTTAATATCCGTTAGTTTCCAATAGGACCCCGCTTACACGGGAGGGTAGGACAAAAGATGTCATGCAAGTTCTTTTCCATAAGCACGTATGACTATATTCGGAATACATGCCTACATTACATTGATGAATTGGAGCTAGTTCTGTGTCACCCTATGTTATGACTGTTACATGACGAACAGCATCCAAAGATAATTATCCATCACTAATCCGGTGCCTCACGAAGTTTTCCATATACGGGTTTTCGCTTATTTACCTTTCCGTTACTCTTGTTACAATCACTACAAAATACCAAAAACATTTCTTTTGCTGTCTTTACTTTTGTTACCAAGTTACCACCACTATCATATTACTTTTGCTACTAAACACTTTGCTGCAAATACTAAGTTTCGGTGTGGTTGAATTGACAACTCAGCTGCTAATACTTGAGAATATTCTTTGGCTCCCCTTGTGTCGAATCAACAAATTTGGGTTGAATACTCTACCCTCGAAAGCTGTTGCGATCCCCTATACTTGTGGGTTATCAAGACTAATTTCTCAAGGCGCCCGTTGCGGGAGCATAGCTCTATTCTTTGAGTCACTTGGGATTTATATCTGCTGGACACTATGAAGAACTTGAAAGACGCTAAGACTAAAATTTATCCCTCAACTACGAGGGGAGGTAAGGAACTGCCATCTAGCTCTGCACTTGATTCACCTTCTGTTATGAGTAAGCTTGCGACACCTAAACCTGCTTCGCTATTCGTTCCGATATGTCGCATGTTATTGATGATGCCACTTCGCTATGCATGATACTTATGATGAAACTACTTCTATGCTTGATACTATCGTGCCCCTTGGTGAATTTCTAGATGAACAAATTGCTAGGGCTGGAGAGAAAGAAATTATTGAATCTGAATACGATGATGAAAGTGATGATGAAAATATGCATGTTATTCCTGAGGGTTATGTTTTTGATATGGGATCTTGCTTGCAAAGATAGATATGAGCTCAAAAGGTTATTAGTTAAATGGAACAAAGAATCTCTTCGAGACAGAATGAAACATGGCC
Source organism: Aegilops bicornis (assembly GCA_021605145.1). Lineage (NCBI taxonomy): Eukaryota > Viridiplantae > Streptophyta > Magnoliopsida > Poales > Poaceae > Aegilops > Aegilops bicornis. The sequence goes on along the minus strand of CM038673.1, from coordinate 585,461,888 downwards.
CTGCTTTTGCTACTTCACCTATTTGTGTTCCCGATAAGGATTATGAATTTTCTATTGATCCAGATATAATTACTTTGGTTGAATCTGATCCTTTTTATGGCTATGAATCTGAAACTGTTGTGGCACATCTTACTAAGTTAAATGATATAGCTGCCCTGTTTACTAATGATGAGAGATCATGCTACTTTTATATACTCAAAATATTTCCGTTCTCACTAAAGGGTGATGCTAAGATATGGTTTAATTCTCTTGATCCTGGTTGTGTGCGTAGTCCCCATGATATGATTTATTACTTCTCTACTAAATATTTCCCTGCTAATAAGAAACAAGCTGCTTTGAGGGAAATATACAACTTCGTGCAAATTAAAGAAGGGAGTCTCCCACAAGCTTGGGGGAGGCTTCTCAAGTTACTTAATGCTTTGCCTGATCATCTGCTTAAGAAACCTGAAATACTTGATATCTTTTATAATGGACTAACCGATGCTTCCAGAGATTACCTGGATAGTTGTGCTGGTTCTCTTTTTTCAGGGAAAGAACGCCGGATGAAGCTGAAATTCTATTGAATAATATGTTGACAAATGAAAATAATTGGGCACCTCCTGAGCCAATTACTGAGCCTATCCCTAAACCAACTCCGAAGAAGAGAGGTGTTCTATTTCTCAGTCCTGAAGATATGCAAGAGGCAAAGAAATCTATGAAGGAAAAAGGTATTAAAGTTGAAGATGTTAAGAATTTACCTCCTATTGAAGAAATACATGGTCTTATTCTACCGCCAGTTGAAGAAACTTATGATATTGATCCATTACTTATTGAAGAATCCTCCTGATCCCGATAACCCGACACATGTAGTAAAGGTAAATTCTCTCTATAGATTTGAAGAAGGTGATATTCCTCATTATAAGTCTGCCAGGCAATGCTTCGATGAGTTTGATAATTTTATTGTCAAACAAGAAAACTTTAATGCTTATTTTGGTAAACAACTGAAATATGATTCCAATATGATTAAACACTTGGGTGATTTTATGGCTAATATTAGAGGTGAACTTAAACTTGTTAGCAAACATGCTTCTATGGTTACCACTCAAGTAGAACAAGTACTTAAAGCTCAGAAAGAAGTGGTTGATGAAATGAATAGTAAGAAAAATGATTATGCTGTTAGAGTGGCTACTAGAACTGGTAGAATGACTCAGGAACCTTTGTATCCTGAAGGCCACCCTAAGAGAATCGAGCAAGATTCTCAGAGAAATAATATTCATGTACCTATTTCTTCTAAAAGGAAGAAAAAGAAAAATGATAGGAGTTTGCAAACTTCTAGTGAACCTATTGCTGAATCACCTGAGAATCCAAATGATATATCTATGTCTGATGCTGAAACACAATTCGGTAATGAACATGAACCTAGTGAAAATGTTAATGAGGATGTTCATGATGATGCTCAACCTAGTAATGATAATGATGTAGAAGTTGAACCTGCTGTTGATCTTGATAACCCACAATCAAAGAATTAACGTTATGATAAAAGAGACTTTGTTCCTAGGAAACATGGTAATGAAAGGGAACCATGGGTTTAGAAACCCATGCATTTTCCTCCGAAACCATCCAAGAAAAAGGATGATGAGTGTCGGCGTTCTGGGAACGGGGGTCCCCAGACTTGCCTGCCTGCGGCCTGCGGCGTGGCTCCAAGGGGGGCCCATCACGACCCATCTTCATCAACACAAGCTCAAGACCCTCGCGAGGGGCCAAGCCTCGCGGGGCGGACGGCGAGAGCTTCCTCAGGCGCGGCCTCATCAGGCTGGCTCACGAGGAGGCGGAGAGATCAAGGCGGGGTACCTCACGAGGTGCCCATGGCGCAAGCCATGACGACCAAGGGCGCCAGGCGGGCGCCAGCCCACGCAGTGTCCTCCTTTCCTCTTTGGTGCAAAGGGAGCAAGCACAAAGTAGAGCATCAAGCAAAGGCGTCCATTTGATTGCAACAAGACCAAGACCAGCCTAGCGGCAGGAAGGAAGTCATTGTGGAGCCCAAGCCAAGGCGTCACCACGAGCCCTTGACAAAGCGAGGACCAACTTTAGTCAGGATAAGTGTACCAGATGTTCCCCTTCAAAATGGCCAATTGTTGGCGCCCTTCCCGCTCAATATTTGAGAAGAGGCCCAGGGCCTTCGCCTATAAATAGGAATAGCCACGCACAGAGCTGGGGGGCATCTTGAAAAGAGAAAGAGAGAGAAAGAGAGGGAGCGACTGAACTCCTCCAAGCAGTTCATCGCCCGGCCAAGAACAGACCCTCGCGAGGCTGTTCTTCCTTGTATTGTTCATCACCATCAGCCCAAGAGGCAATCCACCACACCACAAACTAGAGTAGGGTATTACACCACAATGGTGGCCCGAACTAATATAAACCTTGCGTCTCTTGTGATGTTCCTTTCGTAGTTTAGGTCCAAGCGAGGCGGCGGGGTGCAGGTAGGTAGAGGGCGAGATCTCCGCTGCGCGCAGTGTTCGAACCTCAAGGGTCTACCTGGAACCGAAATCCAACATTTGGCGCGCCCGAGTAGGGGTCTTGCCGGAGTTTTCCTTCCGCCACGCGACCCGCCTCGCGATGAGTAGCCAGCGCAGCCCGCTCGGCCATGCCAGCCTTGAGGGGCCAAGGGGCCTCCGGGCCCAGCCCGGCCTTTGTGAGTGCGGTGGCGGACAAGTTCAACCGCCGCCCGCCATGCTACAACGGGCGCGACCGATCCAGCCTTCCTGTTTGGCGTCACGAGGAGGCCGTCCTCGAAGCTGGGGGTGACGACAGGGTCATGGCCAACTGGCTTCCCATGGCCCTCACCGGCGCTCCGCGCGCATGGCTGCTCCACCTGCCGGCAGCCTCTGTGGCCTCTTGGGAAGAGCTGCGCAGCCTCTTCATCACCCACCACGCTGCGCCAGCGCCCCCGGTCATCGCGGCCCTCCTGGGCGGCTCGCGGGCGCCGCCTTCAAGTCACCACGTCAAGCCATTCGTCCGCCATTCTTGGCGCTACCTACTTGCTTTTCCTCAGGTAGATCCACCCCCTACCTGGCGCGCCAAATGTCGGATTTCGGGTTCCAGCAGACCCTTGAGGTTCGAACACTGGGGTGCGCACGGAGATCTCGCCCTCTACCTACCTGCACCCCGCCGCCTCGCTTGGATCTAAACTACGAAAGGAACAACACAAGAGACGCAAGGTTTATACTAGTTCGGGCCACCATTGTGTTGTAATACCCTACTCTAGTTTGTGGTGTGGTGGATTGCCTCTTGGGCTGATGGTGATGAACAATACAAGGAAGAACAGCCTCGCGAGGGTCTGTTCTTGGCCGGGCGATGAACTACTTGGAGGAGTTCAGTCGCTCTCTCCCTCTCTCTCTCTAGATTGCTCGACCTCTAGCTCTGTTCTGGATCAGGCTCTCTATCTTCAAGATGCCTCTAGCTCTGTGCGTGGCTAGTCCTATTTATATGCGAAGGCCCTGGGCCTCTTCCCAAATATTGAGCGGGAAGGGCGCCAACAATTGGCCATTTTGAAGGGGAACATCTGGTACACTTATCCTGACTAAAGTTGGTCCTCGCCTGTCAAAGGCTCTGACGGTGACCCTGCTTGGGCTCCACAATGACTTCCATCCTGCCGTTGGGCTGGTCTTGGTCTTGTTGAACCAAAATGGACGCCTTTGCTTGATGTTCTCGCCTGCGCTTTCTCCCTTTGCACCAAAGAGGAAAGGAGGACACTGCGCGGGCTGGCACGCGCCTGGCGCCCTTGGTCGTCATGGCTTGTGTCATGGGCACCTCGTGAGGTACCCCGCCTTGATCTCTCCGCCTCCTCGCGAGCCAGCCTGATGAGGCTGTGCCTGAGGAGGCTCCCTGTCGTCCGCCCCGCGAGGCTTGGCCCCTCGTGAGGGTCTTGAGCTTGTGTTGATGAAGATGGGCCATGTTGGGGCCCCCTTTGAGCCACGCCGCAGGCCGCAGGCACGCAAGTCTGGGGACCCCCGTTCCCAGAACACCGACAGTAGCCCCCGGGCCCAAGGCGCACCCGGGCTTGACCGAGCAGAGAGGTGAAGGGGCAAGTGCGAAGCACCGTTGGCCCTAACAGCCTGCGGCCTTGGGCGCCGCGTGGCGGTTGATTGGACGTGGGTGGCACTGTTCCCCCACGCCTCCCTATTTTGTGCCATGCTAGGCGGACTAGTAGCCGCACACAGCCGCTCCCCTTTTCGCTGCTCGACCGTCCCCCACTCTTCCTCCTCTCGAACTCCAGCTTCTGCTCCCAATCCAAGCTCAAACCTGTCTGCCAGCCTGCGCTTGATGCTCCAGCTTTGCTTGATGCTCTCGCCTGCGCTTGCTCCCTTTGCACCAAAGAGGAAAGGAGGACACTACGCGGGCTGGCGCCCGCCTGGCGCCCTTGGTCATCATGGCTTGCGTCATGGGCACCTCGTGAGGTACCCCGCCTTGATCTCTCCGCCTCCTCGCAAGCCAGCCTGATGAGGCCGCGCCTAAGGAAGCTCCACATCGTCCGCCCATGAGGCTTGGCCCCTCGCGAGGGTCTTGAGCTTGTGTTGATGAAGATGGGCCGTGATGGGCCCCCCTTGGAGCCACGCTGCAGGCCGCAGGCAGCCAAGTCTAGGGACCCCCATTCCCAGAATGACGACAGTAGCCCCCGGGCCCAAGGCGCGCCCGGGCTTGGCCGAGCAAAGAGGCGAATGGGCAAGTGCGAAGCGCCGCGGGCCCTAACAGCCTGCGGCCTTGGGCGCCGTGTGGCGGTTGATTGGACGTGGGCGTCTCCACTTCCCCACGATGCCTCGGCAACTGCACGAGTTGACAAGTCCCTGCACGCAAAGCGGGTCATGATTACCTGCGATTGTGGAGGCCGGCGGTTGGCCTCCTCTGACTTTAAGTACGGAACGAAGCGTGCCCTTCCAGTCTGTCCCCTCTCGCTTCTCCTCCTTCTTCGTGGCTCCGCCGAGGAAGTTCTCGGCCGCAGAGAAGGGGAAGGCCCGCCAGGTTGAGCCTACCTCTCCCCCGCCCAAGCGTGGTCGAGGCCGCCCTCGCAAACATCCCGTGGCTCCCACGGCGACTTCCTGTGGCCGCGGAGGTGACCTTCCGCGCGGCGATGGACGGCTGGCCGCGGTCGGGGGGCGCTCTGACGCTGGCCCCCTAGGGTCGTGCTTCAGCTGGAGGTGTTGCCGGAGTTCGTTGTGTGGCGGCGGAGCCGATTTGCACCAGCTTCAGCTTCCTCGCTTCCTCCTAGGTGAGCTCCCGGCTGGCGCGCAGGCGGCCTCCAGCTCAGTGCGGGCAGCTGCTGCAGTCGGGCCTCTGGGCCGTTGGAGGTCTCCGCGGCCGAGCAGCCCACTGACTTCGCGGTGGCAGATGTTTGCCGCAGCGTGCTTTGAGCCGTCGGTGCACCCTGCACTTCAAGTTTGACGGCGATGCCACCCTTTACGTAAGGGTGTTCGGGAGGATGGTCGCTGCTACTGGTGCTGCCCGAGGACGACGACCGCGGCCGGGGGCCCAGCCCCGGCGATGACGGAGAGGGCAGCGCACGCGTGGTCGGCGGCGCTCAGGTCTCCTCGAGCTTCATCGATTCTTCCTCGGGCAGCGGCTCTTCCAGCAGCGGCCGCAATCAGCCCCCATGACGTCGTGCCTGCTTGGAGGGTGGTAGCGGGTCCGCCCGCCGTCGCGCCTCGGTGAAGCGCAAGAGGGAGTCCGCCTGAGCCCCAGAGGCGACTCGAGTCTTCCCTGCGGGCTGGTGGCGGGCAAGCCACGCCTGATTTGTTCTTCCTTTTTCGTTTTCCTGCGTAGAAAGACAGTAGTGTGGGGCCCCGCGGGGCGTGTTTGGACTTTTGCCGTTAATCATTGTAGTGTTTCTGCTATTTCGGTATCGTGCCTTCGGACCGCACGCCTGCGCGTAGGTAGTTTCCAGCATCAGCCGTGGGGGCCGACCGACCCAGGTCCTGTGTTCGTGTCGTGGTGCCCGTGAGGCACGGACTGGAGGGGTGCTCCTGTGGTGGACCCAGGTCGGGAAACCTTGAATGATAGGGGCAGAAAACACTCGCGAGGGCGATCAGGCTGCCCCCTCGCGAGATCTTGCGTGAGAGAAATCGAGGCAGGAGAGAAAAAAGCCAAAGATCCATAAATCAAAAACGGCAACAGCTTCAGTAAAACTTCAACTGAGAATGGACAAGCCAACTGCATAAAGCAAATGAAAAAGCCGCGTCTGGCACCTAATCTAGTCTTCGACGTCTTCTCACCAGCACAGAGCTAAGTGCTGCCACTGGGCGTGGGAGGGAGCCCCAGGGCCTGAGGCCGGCGCTCCTGAGACTCCGGGGCGTGTACAGCCCCAACTCATTATTACGTGAGAGTGTCACGGGCGGCGAGCTTCACAGGCGTTGGCCTTCTTCACAGGCTCCGGGCCTTGCTTGGGGGAGGCAAGCTTCACGGGCACTGGCCCTCTTCACAGTCTCCGGGCCTTTTCCAGAAAGATAAGCTTCACAGGCATTCGCCTTCTTCACAGGCTCTGGGCCTTTTCCAAAAAGATAAGCTTCACAGGCATTCGCCTTCTTCACAGGCTCTGGGCCTTTTCCGAAAAGATAAGCTTCAAAGGCATTCGCCTTCTTCACGAGCTCAGGCCTTTTCCAAAAAGATAAGCTTCACAGGCATTCACCTTCTTCACAGGCTCTGGGCCTTTTTAGGGGTAGAACCTCCGGAGGTGCTGGATGTTCCACGCATTCTGGACTGGCACCCCCTCCTGAGTCTCCAAGTGCGCGAAGCCGGGCCTGGAAACATGAACAACCTTGAACGGGCCCTGCCACATGGGAGAGAGCTTATGCAGCCCCTCCCCGAGAGAACCCGCTGAGCACGAGGTCCCCTACCTCAAGAGTTCCGGGGCGGATGTTGCGGCGATGGTATCGTCAGGTGCTTGTTGGTACCTCGCCGCTTGCAACGCAGCTTCTCGATGACGCTCCTCCCCCAGCACGAGGTCCGTCCCCCGCATGGCGTCCTGCTGCGCCTCGTCGAACGCTAGGACCCATGCGGAACGACGTCTGACCTTGTGAGGGAGGACCGCTTCGGCTCCATAGACCAGGAAGAACGGGGTCTCTCCAGTTGGCTTGGTCGTGGTCGTGCGGATGGACCACAACACGGACTGAAGATCGTCGTACCAACCCCTGTCGCAGGCCTCCAGTTTCTTCTTGAATGTTCTGGGTTTGAGGCCCCACAGGACCTCTGCGTTGGCCCGCTCGGCCTGGCCGTTGCTTCGGGTGTGCGCCACCAAAGCGTAGCATATCTGTGTTCCCAGGTTAGCACAGTATGTTTTGAAGAGGTTACAGGTGAACTGCGAACCATTGTCGGTGATGATGCGGTTTGGCACCCCGAACCGGCTCACGATGCCCTTGACGAACTTGACCGCAGAACCGGCGGGGATGGTGCGGACGGCTTCCACTTCGGCCCACTTGGTGAACTTGTCCACGGCGACGTAGAGGTAGCGATAGCCCCCTGGCGCTCGAGGAAACGGAAACGGGCCCAGGATATCCAGCCCCCAGACTGCGAATGGCCACGAGAGGGGTATAGTTTGCAGACCTCCTGCCGGCTGATGGATCTGCTTGGCATGGAATTGGCAGGCTTCGCAAGCCTTCACTAGTTCGACGGCATCGTTGAGCGCAGTAGGCTAATAGAAACCGCTCCAGATTGCCTTTCCCACGAGGGTTCGTGATGACGAGTGATGCCCACAGTCTCCACCGTGTATATCCGCCAGCAGTTCTTTCCCTTGCTGCCTGGAGATGCCGCGTAGGGACACATCATTTGGTCGCTTCCGATAGAGCTCTCCGTCCCTGATGCAGTACGCTGTGGCTTGCCGCACCACACGCTCCGCTTCCTCCTCCTTCTCCGGCAGGGTCCCTTGCGTTAAGTAGTTCCGAAGCTCTATGATCCAGCACCCCTCCTGAGGCTCCATCGTCAGGAGCAGGCGCACTCCTGAGGCCGGGCCACAAACTGGGGCTCCTGAGGCAGGTGGCTGGGGGAGCTCCTCCCGAGTCTGCGCCGTGTTTGATAGTGATGGCCTGGCCGAGGGCTTGAAAAGCCGCTCCTCGAAGACGCCATGCTCCTGAGGTAACCGCCTGGATGCACGTTTGGCGATGTCGTCGGCCTCCTGATTGGTGCCGCGGGGCACATGCTGCTACTCCAACCCCCAGAACTGCTTCTCCATCCTGCGGACCTCCGCAAGGTAGGCTTCCATGTGCTCATCTTTTGGCTCGTACACCTTGTTGGAGAAATTGACGAGGAGCTGCGAATCGCCCTTGATGGTAAGGCGCTTCACCCCTAGGGCAGCTGCGGCCTTCAAGCCCGCTATTAGACCTTCATACTCTACTATGTTGTTGGAGACCTTTTCATCTTGCTAGAAACAGAGCTGCACAAACAGATTAGAGCTTGTCCCGAGTGGGAGATATGAGCACTTTGCCCCAGCCCGGCGCCATGCCTGGAGAACGCCCCATCAAGTACATGACCCAGCCTTTCTCGGGCGCTTCGCTTCCAGGGAGAGGGACCGATCCTCGTCGGCCTTGAGGCCCGTGCCTCCGGCCCATTCTGCCATGAAATCCGCTAATGCGGCCCCCTTGATGACTCTGGTCGTGCTGAATTCGAGCTGAAACGCTTGCAGTTCAATGTTCCACACAGCGACCCATCCGGCTGAGTTAGGGCTCCTGAGCACCCTTTCCAAGGGGTACGCTGAGACGACCTTGATGGGGTGACCCTGAAAATAGTGCCGCAGCTTGCGCGAGGCCACCAATAGTGCGAGGAGGAGTTTCTGAGGCATGGGGTACCGTGCCCTCGCGTCCCGCAACACCGTGCTGACAAAGTACACTGGGTGCTCAACGAGGTTTGGAGCGCCAGTGCCGATGGCGCCCTCTGGGGACCGTGGCGCCTCCTGAGGCGATGGAGCCTCCAGAGGCTGGTAGTCTGGGGGAGGGACCTCTTCCGTTCCCAGTGCGCTCCCCTGCGGCGGCTGATCCTTCTCAGCCGTGGTAGTGGTTTCTGTGGGTCTTCCTTGTTCCTGCTTTGCCTTGACCTGGGCTGCTGCTGTGGTTTTGGTTTGACGCTCTTCCCTAACCGCCACCAGAGCTGCGCTGGCGGAGTAGGGAGTGGCGGCGAGGTAGAGCACCAGGGGTTCCTCAAGGATGGGGGCCACCATGACCGGAGGGCTGGTTAGGTACCTCTTGAGATCTTGAAACGCCTTGTCGGCCTCTTCAGTCCATTGAAAGGGTCCCTTTTTCTTCATTAGTAGGAAGAAAGGCAGCACTCGTTCCCCCAACTTGGAGATGAAGCGCCCTAGTGCAGTCACGCGCCCAGTGAGCTTCTGCATTTCCCTGAGGGTCTTTGGCGGGCTCATGTCCTCGACCGCCTTGACCTTTTCTGGGTTAGCCTCGATGCCTCGGAGATCGGGTTCCGGCAGACCCTTGAGGTTCGAACACTGGGGTGCGCGCGGACATCTCGCCATCTACCTACCTGCATAATGCCGCGTCGCTTATATCTAAACTATGAAAGGAACAACACAAGAGACGCAAGGTTTATACTAGTTCGGGCCACCATTGTGGTGTAATACCCTACTCTAGTTTGTGGTGTGGTTGATTGCCTCTTGGGCTTATGGTGATGAACAATACAAGGAACAACAGCCTCGTGAGGGTCTGTTCTTGACCGGGGCGATGAACTGCTAGGGGGAGTTCGATCGCTCTCTCTCTTTTTCTCTCTCTTGATTGCTTCTCCGACCAGATCAAGCCCTTCCTACCCTGTGGGAGGCTAGTCCTATTTATAGACGGAGGCCCTGGGCCTCTTCCCAAATATTGAGCGGGAAGGGCGCCAACAATTGGCCATTTTGAAGGGGAACATCTGGTACACTAATCCTGACTAAAGTTGGTCCTCGCCTGTCAAAGGCTCTGGTGGTGACGCCGACTTGGGATCCACAATGACTTCCTTCCTGCCATTGGGCTGGTCTTGGTCTTGTTGCACCGAAATGGACGCCTTTGCTTGATGCTCTTGCCTGCGCTTGCTCCCTTTGCACCAAAGAGGAAAGGAGGACAGTTGTCACATCCCTAATTCTGGTCTGACCTATGCCAGCTTCCATGTGTGCATCATGTTTAAATTCAAATGAAATTTGAATTGAGGAATTTTCAAAAGCCTCAGAAAAACCTTAAAAAATAACCAACATTTAAATCTCATCAAATGAGTCCAAGTAAATGTTCACATTATTCTGTGAAAATATTGGCATGAGGTAAAATTCAAACCAATATTTTTGGAGTCACAGAAATAATTTATTTTGGGCATTTGATTTAATCTAATAATTACTTGCATTGGATTTATATTTGTTATATATTAAATATATGTCCAATAATTCTGGAACATTTTTATGTGGTTTTGGATATTTCATATCTAACCCCATAATTATTTTCAGAAGCTACAAAAATGATTTGGTCTCAGAACTAAATTAAAACAAACAGAAGAAACAAAAAGTAAACAAAATAGAGAAAACCAGAGAGAGGAGAAAACCTTACCTGGCGCCCACCAAGCCCATCTGGGTCTCACCTGTGCCAGCCCAACCCACCAGAGCCGCCATCGTCTCCTACCTCGCGCTAGAAGGACACGAGGCATGTGTTCGCCGCACGCCGGCACACGCCCGTGCCACCTCCTGCTTGCCGCTTCCCCCTCGTTGCCCTGGACCTCCCTCGCGACGCCATGCACCCCCCTGGACCTCTCTCACCCTCTCCCGTGCTTCTCCCCCCTCCTCTGCTCTCTCCCGCGGCGCCACCGAACGCTGTCGTCGCCGCCGACCATCACCACCGCGGCCACCAGCATCCCCACGCCCAGCCAGCTAGTGCCCGAGCTCCGCCTCCTCGTGCTAGACCTCTCCACGCCGAAGGAAACAAGCCGGAGGGCCCCGCTTCATTGCCATCATCGCCGCCTTCTCCATCGGTCGCCGGAGATCCGCCTCGCCACCCCGCCCGCTCCGACGCTTCCCCGGCCCCTCCATCTGCATCGGCCAACTCGCCGTGAGCTCCTCTTTCTTCTCCCCCTAGCCACGTCGATCGAGCTGCCCCCTAACCCCGTTGGCCATCACGGCCGAGAGCTCGGCTCCGCCGGCCATGTCGCCGCCGTGGCCACAGACGCGTAAGCTAGAAACCGAGCGCGTCACCGTGCTCAGCACATCACCAGGAGGCCGTAGCACCCAGCCGTTCGCCCCGCCGTGCCCCACAGCACCATTCCCAACCTCGCCCGAATGCCGGCGCCGCCACGAGCTCGACTCCGGCGAGCTCACTCCACCGCAGCCTCTCTCTCTTGCTCCAATGGATGCGCGAGAGTGCCAGCTCTCTGTAGGTGGTCTTGGCCGCTAATTTGGTCGCCGGAGGGCGAAATCCGAGCCCCTCCGCCGTCTCGGCCTCGCCGGCGACTCAACGCCGGCAGGTTTGACCTGTTCGACCCGGGGTTTGACCTCCCTGGGGTCAACACACGTGGGCCCAGAGCCCTGCTAATGTTAGTTAGTGCTAACTAACTTTTAGTTAACCAGCTAAGTCACTGGCATGTGGGCCCATGCCCTAAATAACTTAGATTAGTATTTAACTTAGCACTAATCAACTCGGTTAATTAGCTGTGACACTGACCTACGGGTCCCACCGGTCAGGTTTGGCCTGGACCGCGCCTATTGACTTGATGACGTCACACCTATGTCATGCTGACGTAGTAACTTATTTTCTGGAATTATTTTTATATAGGAAATTCCAGAAAATGTTGCAAACTTCAAAAATTCATAGAAATTCAAACGTAACTCCAAAACAAACAATTTATATATGAAAAATGATCAGAAAAATCCAATCTATCAATCTGTACCATTTTCATGCATGTTTGAACAACTTAAAGTTGCTGTATAAGACAGTTTGAATAAATGGCATTTGAAATGCCTTACATGAAGTTTGAATTTGAACCTAGTGTTCAAACCAGCTCCATTTAACTTGCTGCTAGTTGCATTAGACTAAATCACAGCATATTGCCATGTCATGATCATGCATCATATTGTGCATTGCATTGATTGTGTTTATTTCTCTGTTGCCGGTATTTGTCCCCTATCAATAGAAGACGTCATCGATGAGTTCGATGACACCGATGAAGAACTATATTATCTTCGAAGTGCTGTGCAAGAAAAACCCCTTGTTCATTCCGATACAATCCCACTCTCTCGCCTCCTGCTCTCTTTTACTGCATTAGGACAACAACGAATCATACATTACTTGATGCGGTAGTTGAACCCTTATCCTCTGCATGACCTGTCATTGCCACAAGAATAGATGAAACCCACTAGCATGAGTAGGAGTTGTTTGAGCCATGTTGTGCCTACTCATTCATGCTTGTTTGTCATGCACTGCTACTTTGCTTAGAGTTGAGTCAGGTCTGATTCATCGGGGATGAATCGGAGGTGTGTGAACATGTCCTATTGTGTGTGAGCTAAGTGGGTGAACACGATTTGGTAAAGGTAGCGGTGAGAGGCCATGAAGGAGTACATGGTGGGTTGTCTCATTGAAACCGTCCTCAGGAACTAAGTTCTGTGTTTGTGATCCATGAAACAGTTACTACCACGCATTGGGCCCGAAATCAATGGACCCTCTCGGCTTCTTAACCACTGTTGTCCTCTGTCCGGGAGTTGCAAAGTAGTTTCTGGTGTTTGTAGTATGCTGGGGGCCGTGACGTATGCTTGACCTTACGGGTGGGCTGTGTTGCGGTAGGCACGTGTACGGTGTGCGAATGCCCGTTTGGTATCTCGGGAACCCTGCACACATCGTTCGGGGCCGTATGTGGAAACCTCGGCCGGACTCCCTGCGGATGGAACTTGAACAGGCGATAAACCTGGACTAGAGACTTGAGTGTTTAGGTAGGCTGCGGCCGACACCCAAGTTGGGCTTCTGCTTGAAGGTTGTCGAGTACTTGTCGTGTAAACGACGGTAAGTGGTGAGAGCGTGTGTGAAGAAGTACACCCCTGCAGGGTTAATATGATCTATTCGAATAACCATGTCCGCGGTGAAGGACTTCTGGGTTGCCTGTAACAGTTCATAGACAAGTGAAAGTGGATACTCTAAAATGCGCAAGATAAGCGTGAGTGCTATGGATGGCGTTCTTGTAGGGAGACAGGAGCAGATCCATAGTGGTTTATTGATATGGTGAATATGTGGACTCGTGTGCGCCACCTCAAAAGTGTTACTTGCAGTCATAGTTCAGGATAGCCACCGAGTCAAAGCTGGCTTGCTGCAGTCAAACTCCACCACCCCCTTTGTTGATAATGATGCATATGTAGTTAGTTCTAATGTAAGTCTTGCTGAGTACATTTGTACTCACGTTTGCTTATTTTATGTTTTGCAGAGAGACGTCAGTCTCGCTAGTAGTTCCGCGTGGACTTCGACGTTTAGCTTGTTACCTCAGCTACGATCTTGTGCCCTCGGCAGGATCTGGTAGATAGTCGTGCTTCTCAGCCTTTTTCATTTGTAGATGTACGTACTCGGACATGTTAAGCTTCCGCATGTGCTTGTTGCTTGTATGTTTCGTATGTTGGGTCATGAGACCCATGTTTGTAATATCTCGCTCCTCGGAGCCTAATGAATAATACTTGAGTCGTAGAGTTATGTTGTGATGCCATGTTGTATTTACACATATCGAGCATATTGTATGTATGTTTGAAATGCTTGGTATGTGTGGGATCCGACAATGTAGTTGTTTATCCTTGGCATCCTATCTTATGGGGAAATGTAGTCTAGTGCTTCCTTGAGCCATAGTAGTCCGCTACAGACCAGTTCACCGGAGTCCTGCTAGCCCAGCACTACTGCTCAGGACGCTTGACCGCCGGGCATGTGTTTCACTTCGTTCCTATGCACATCCCTCCGGGAAATGTCACGCGGTGACATCCGGAGTCCTGCCTAACTCTGCTACAGCCGGGTTCCCGGAGTCACATTAGCCAGTGCTATAGCCCGGATTCACACGCTGGACCGACATGCTCGATGTGATTCATGTATGCCTGTCCCCATGGGTTAGTGCCGCTTTGGGTTCCACGACTAGCCATGTCGGCCCGGTTCTCTGTCATATGGATGTTAGCGACACTATCATATACGTGAGCCAAAAGGCATAAACGGTCCTGAGCCATGGTAAGGCGACACCGTGGGAATACCGTCGTGAGTCCACAAAGTGATATGAGGTGTTACCGGCTAGGTCAATGTGACTTGGAATCGGGTCCTGACAGCTTTGGTATCGAGCTTTGTTGCTGTAGGATTACCAAGCCAAACTGGTCGAAGTTGTGTCTAGAAATGCTTTAGTTATGTAAGGGAATTGATTGTGGAAGGGAACGTAAGGCTCTTTTTACTCCTTATACCTCATGGCCTTCTGATCTGAGTCATCCTCTTCTCTTCTACGGGGATTAAGAACTAGGCCTTCTCATCTATCTATTAGGATGACGTGTTACTAATCCATAGACTTATAGGATTGTTGGTTTCAAGCCCTAGTTCAGTTCTTACTACTTTTGTATGTTCATAGCTGGTCTCAGAACCTTGATATTGTGATGCTGAGTGGTCATGCCACTATTTTGCAGGATGTCTCAAATCATTTTGAGCATTTACAGCCGTTGCGCTGTCCGAGTCATCCCAGGTTTCTAAACAATCTGATGCATTTGCAAATCCCTTCTTTCCATTCCCGATGTCCCTTTGGGCCAGGTTAATCACACGAATTGCTGAGTTGAGGTATTCTATTGCCTCGACATATATGTTGGTGTTATTATTATGACCCTATGTGTTTTAGGGAGTCACCTAGTAATCTAGCCATGCGTTGTATTCCCAGTGTGATGATTCTGGCCACGATTCTTGAAAGCATCCCGTGATGCCATTTGGTAAGTAGGCATTCTATTTCTGGGTTCTTGAACCCAAGATTCACTCTACTTAATTCATGGTGATAGTGTTTGCTCGTTCCTTTAGGTTATTAGTAACCTTTGCATTAGACTCACGGTCCATGGTATTCCCTTCTTCCAGATACTATGAACCACTTATGGCAGAAGTTTGTTGGATCAAAAGATCACAACAAGAGTGCTCTCGATGAGTTCCCCATTCTATATTGCGACTCTGCCAGTTCAACCTTTCTGCATGGGTTATGCAGAAGAAATATGTTGAACTGCATTTCGACATGCTAATCCATGCATCCACAACTCAGAAAATCGTATGTTCTTTTGAGTTGTCCCTCTTTAGTTGTCTTCTGACCTTCGTCTATCAATTAATAGTCAGGAGTAGTGGTGCAGTCGTGTTTATCGATGCCTATTACTTTTGTGGTCCGTCAAGCCATTCTGTTCCGGAATGACTAGGAGAAACAAACCCCAGTACCTTATCCATTTCCAGGATTGGGTGAAAGCAGTTGTATTCCGCAGATCAAAATGCCAATACGGCTTTTGTTCTGTTCTACCTCAGAGTATTACCCTCTTTATGTCAGGATTGTCATGAGAATTGCACCATCTCTCATGAATTTCTGACGATGTGATACTTCTTGCCATCATTTTTCATTCCTCGGTCTCGTGTTGTCACAACCGGAATGGCGACAAGTGAACCATGATGTGTGAAATCAATACTCCTAGCAACCGTGTTGCTTGGTAGTTAATGGACATTAATATCATTCTTAGCGTGTTGGTTATCGAATCACTATACTAGGATTAATCGTGCTACCTTGTCCTTATTTCTGGTGCACTCTTCGATCTTTGAGTTAGGATTGAATCCCTTGCTCTTATAATCATGTCGTCTTGCCTTGAAAAGCAAGATTGTTCTTGAGCTTAGGGACATATCGGTGGTTCGTGATTTTCCGAATATCTTCTCGGAAGTATTACCAGGTTGTCACCTGACCGCTATGTTGAGTTCGTGATCAAGCTGGTTTTCTCCAAACCACACATTCTCCAAGAATCTGTGTTGGATACCCCTGAGCTAGTTGGTTGAGCCAAACAACAACTTGGAGAGTTGGAAGATAAAAGCTCGCCTGACTTAGTTCATCTCCAAGGGATATCCTGGTGTGTGTGTGTGTTGAAGAAATATGATACCTTCATCGATTGGTCCCTCTGATCAGTTGTTGGATCTATTGCCTTGTCAAAACTTTGACTTGAGTATGGGCTATCGTCAAGTCAAATCAGAACCAACGATGTTCGTAATGTTGTCTTACTCGTGGTTGATCCCTCGAGCATACACCATTACATCTTTTGGTCCGACCAATGCTATCACCGTGTTCACATGATGGTGGAAGTCCAGTGATATGGAAATTCCGATGAGTTGCTGTTGAGCCCATCAGTAGCATTTTGTCTCCCCCATGATTCATGTCGAACATCAACCTAGCGTTGGAAACTTTGTAAGCATTATCTCCGTGTTTCGTTCATGAAGCTTATGCTTGGATGGAAGAAGTGACTTCCTCTAATTCACGTGCATTTGATGTAAGTTGCCACCGTGAATTCGAGAAAGTTTGTTTTTTGCTTCCTCTGGAATCATCCCAAGTCAGTCATGCTCGTGCGAAGTGCGCTATGGTTTGATAGGTTGGCCGCCTCCACTCCATATCTGTTCCTAGCACACCAAGCCACTGATTGGTTTGTTCGAGGAAAAGGAGTTGCTGTGCGAATACTAGTTCATGCACAAGATTCCAATATCCTCGAAGATGGTTCCCCACGAACTTGGTAGTATTTTATTATAAGACTACCATGTGGTCATGCTTGCTGGGACAGGCGTGTTCACATGTGTTTAGCAGAACCAGCTCATGTTTTGGAGCTTGCTATCTTAGTTCATTCCTCGAGAATCCCGCAACGCCATCTCGTCGAATCGTGTTGCAAACTTTCTTTCAGACGTGTTGAGTCTGAAGAATCCTGTTACTAACCAGATCTGAATCTCAGGCTGATATGATGGTTAGAACATTTCCAGCAGCTGCATTCTGTTCTCAGCTTGCACTGCCGTTGTACCAGTTCCCCTTGGATTGCCTTCTCAGTAATTGTTGTTTAGGATCATCTTCAAAAGTGGTCCTACCATGGGTCCCACCCATTTCCGAGGATAAGCCAATAATCCATCGCGTTGTCTTCAACAAGGTAGTCCACATCATCCATTCGAATCCGGATATGCCATTTCTTCGAATTCCTTCAAATGATCGTTTGTGATTGCCTTAGGCTGGTATAAAGAGTTTCAATGATCTAGATATCAAAAGTAATTCTTTTTCCCACTTAAGGGAATAGTTCTTTGAGTCACCTCCCCTGAGGTGCCCCGTTTTGGAATCAGGGCAATTTCCCTCGCTACTTTGAAACCCTCGTCAATTGTTTCTTCTGTCGCTCCTGATGCAGGTTTTGCCTCTCAGCTCCAGAGATGGTGATCATGTCAACGTTCCTATGAAGTGTAACCTGGATCGTGAAGACCGTATTAGTTTGTGCCCCTCTGTCTTCTTACCTCACGTCTTGAATCTCAGGACGAGATTCTTGTTTAGTGGGGGCGAGTTGTCACATCCCTAATTCTGGTCTGACCTATGCCAGCTTCCATGTGTGCGTCATGTTTAAATTCAAATGAAATTTGAATTGAGGAATTTTCAAAAGCCTCAGAAAAACCTTTAAAAATAACCAACATTTAAATCTCATCAAATGAGTCCAAGAAAATGTTCTGTTATTACGTGAAAATATTGGCATGAGGTAAAATTCAAACCAATATTTTTGGAGTCACGTAAATAATTTATTTTGAGCATTTGATTTAATCTAATAATTACTTGCATTGGATTTATATTTGTTATATATTAAATATATGTCCAATAATTTCGAACATTTTTATGTGGTTTTGGATATTTCATATCTAACCCCATAATTATTTTCGAAGCTACAAAAATGATTTGGTCTCAGAACTAAATTAAAACAAACAGAAGAAACAAAAAGTAAACAAAATAGAGAAAACCAGAGAGAGGAGAAAACCTTACCTGGCGCCCACCAAGCCCATCTGGGTCTCACCTGTGCCAGCCAGCCCACCAGAGCCGCCACCGTCTCCCACCTCGCGCTAGAAGGACGCGAGGCGTGTGTTCACCGCACGCCGGCACGCGCCCGTGCCACCTCCTGCTTGCTGCTACCCCCTCGTTGCCCTGGACCTCCCTCGCGACGCCACGCACCCCCTGGACCTCTCTCACCCTCTCCCGTGCTTCTCCCCCCTCCTCTGCTCTCTCCCGCAGCGCCACCGAACGTCGTGCCGCCACCCGACAAATCACCACCGCTGACCACCCGGCATCTCCACGCCCAGCCAGCTAGTGCCCGAGCTCCGCCTCCTCGTCTTGGACCTCTCCACGCTTGAAGAAACAAGCCGGAGGCCCGCTTCATCGCCATCGTCACCGCCTACGCCATCGGTCGCCGGAGATCCGCCTCGCCACCCCGCCCGCTCCGACGCTTCCCCGCCCCTCCATCTGCACCGGCCAACTTGCCGTGAGCTCCTCTTTCTTCTCCCCCTAGCCATGTCGATCGAGCTGCCCCCTAACCCCGTTGGCCATCATGGCCGAGAGCTCGGCTCCGCCGGCCATGTCGCCGCCGTGGCCACAGACACGTAAGCTAGAAACCAAGCATGTCACCGTGCTCAGCACATCACCAGGAGGCCGTAGCACCCAGCCGTTCGCCCCGCCGTGCCCCACAGCACCATTCCCAACCTTGCCCGAACGCCGGCGCCGCCACGAGCTCGACTACGGTGAGCTAACTCCACCGCAACCTCTCTCTCTTGCTCCAATGGATGCGCGAGAGTGCCAGCTCTCTGTAGCTGGTCTCGGCCGCTAATTTGGTCGCCGGAGGGCGAAATCCGAGCCCCTCCGCCGTCTCGGCCTCGCCGGCGACTCAACGCCGGCAGGTTTGACCTGTTCGACCCGGTGTTTGACCTCCCTGGGGTCAACACACGTGGGCCCAGAGCCCTGCTAATGTTAGTTAGTGCTAACTAACTTTTAGTTAACCAGCCAAGTCACTGGCATGTGGGCACATGCCCTAAATAACTTAGATTAGTATTTAACTTAGCACTAATCAACTCGGTTAATTAGCTGTGACACTGACCTACGGGTCCCACCGGTCAGGTTTGACCTGGACCGCGCCTATTGACTTGATGACGTCACACCTTGTCATGCTGACGCAGTAACTTATTTTCTGGAATTATTTTTATATAGGAAATTCCAGAAAATGTTGCAAACTTCAAAAATTCATAGAAATTCAACCGTAACTCCAAATCAAACAATTTATATATGAAAAATGATCAGAAAAATCCAATCTATCCATCTGTACCATTTTCATGCATGTTTGGACAACCTAAAGTTGCTGTATAAGACAGTTTGAATAAATGGCATTTGAAATGCCTTACATGGAGTTTGAATTTGAACCTAGTGTTCAAACCAGCTCCATTTAACATGCTGCTAGTTGCATTAGACTAAATCACAACATATTGCCATGTCATGATCATGCATCATATTGTGCATTGCATTGATTGTGTTTATTTCTCTGTTGCCGATATTTGTCCCCTCTCAATAGATGACGTACCGACGATGAGTTCGATGACACCGATGAAGAACTATATTATCTTCAGAAGTGCCAGGCAAGCAAAACCCCTTCTTTATTCCGATACAATCCCACTCTCTCGCTCCTGCACTCTTTTACTGCATTAGGACAACAACGAATCATCTGTTACTTGCTGCGGTAGTTGAACCCCTTATCCTCTGCATGACCTGTCATTGCCACAGTAAATAGATGAAACCCACTAGCATGAGTAGGAGTTGTTTGAGCCCTGTTGTGCCTACTCATTCATGCTTGTTTGTCATGCCTCCTACTGCTTAGAGTTGAGTAAGGTCTCATTCATCGGGGATGAATCGGAGGTGTGTGAACATGTCCTATTGTGTGTGAGCTAAGTGGGTGAACACGATTTGGTAAAGGTAGCGTTGAGAGGCCATGTAGGAGTACATGGTGGGTTGTCTCATTGAAACCGTCCTCAGGAACTGAGTTCTGTGTTTGTGATCCATGAAACAGTTACTACCACGCATTTGGCCCGAAACCAATGGACCCTCTCGGCTTCTTAACCACTCTTGTCCTCTGTCCGGGAGTTGCAAAGTAGTTTCTGGTGTTTGTAGTATGCTGGGGGCCGCACACAACGCTGACCTTAGGGGTGGGCTTTGTTGCGGTAGGCACGTGGCACGGTGTACCGAATGCCCGTTTGGTATCTCGGGAACCCTGCACATCGTTGGGGCCGTATGTGGAAACCTCGGCCGACTCCTGCGGATGGAACCTGAACAGGCGATAAACCTGGACTAGAGACTTGAGTGTTTAGGTAGGTTGTGGCCGACACCCACGTTGGGCTTCCGCTTGAAGGTTGCCGAGTACATGTCGTGTAAACGGCGGTAAGTGGTGAGAGCGTGTGTGAAGAAGTACACCCCTGCAGGGTTAATATGATCTATTCGAATAGCCGTGTCCGCGGTGAAGGAGTTCTGGGTTGCCTATAACAGTTCATAGACAAGTGAAAGTGGATACTCTAAAATGCGGAAGATAAGCGTGAGTGCTATGGACGGCGTTCTCGTAGGGAGACGGGAGCGGATCCATAGTGGTGTATTGATATGGTGAATATGTGGACTCGTGTGCGCAACCTCAAAAGTGTTACTTGCAGTCATAGTTCAGGATAGCCACCGAGTCAAAGCTGGCTTCTTTGCGGTCAAACTCCACCCCCTTTGTTGATAATGATGCATATGTAGTTAGTTCTGATGTAAGTGTTGCTGAGTACATTTGTACTCACGTTTGCTTATTTTATGTTTTGCAGAGAGACGTTAGTCTCGCTAGTAGTTCCGCGTGGACTTCGACGTTTAGGTTGTTACCTCAGCTACGATCTTGTGCCCTCAGCAAGATCGTGTATATAGTCAGGCTACTCAGCCTTTTTCATTTGTAGATGTTTGTACTCAGACATGTTAAGCTTACGCATGTGCTTGTTGCTTGTATGCTTTGTATGTTGGGTCATGAGACCCATGTTTGTAATATCTCGCTCCTCGGAGCCTAATGAATAATACTTGAGTCATAGAGTTATGTTGTGATGCCATGTTGTATTTACACATATTGAGCATATTGTGTGTATGTTTGAAATGCTTGGTATGTGTGGGATCCGACAATCTAGTTGTTTATCCTTGGCAGCCTCTCTTATGGGGAAATGTAGTCTAGTGCTTCCTTGAGCCATAGTAGTCCGCTACAGCCCGGTTCACCGGAGTCCTGCTAGCCCAGCACTACTGCTCAGGACGCTTGACTGGTCGGCATGTGTTTCACTTCGTTCATGTGTCTGTCCCTTCGGGGAAATGTCACGCGGTGACATCCGGAGTCCTGCCTAGCCTGCTACAGCCCGGGTTCCCGGAGTCCTCTTAGCCCAGTGCTATAGCCCGGATTCACACGCTGCTAACCGACATGCTCGATGTGATTCATGTATGCCTTTCCCCATGGGTTAGTGCCGCTTTGGGTTCACGACTAGCCATGTCGGCTCGGGTTCTCTGTCATATGGATGCTAGCGACACTATCATATACGTGAGCCAAAAGGCGCAAACGGTCCCGGGCCATGGTAAGGCGACACCCGTGGGAATACCGTGCGTGAGGCCGCAAAGTGATATGTGGTGTTACCGGCTAGGTCAATGTGACATGGAATCGGGGTCCTGACAGCACTGCGTGGGCTGGCGCCCGCCTGGCGCCCTTGGTCGTCATGGCTTGCGTCATGGGCACCTCGTGAGGTACCCCGCCGTGATCTCTCCGCCTCCTCACGAGCCAGCCTGATGAGGCCATGCCTGAGGAAGCTCCATGTCATCCGCCCCGCGAGGCTTGGCCCCTCGCGAGGGTCTTGAGCTTGTGTTGATGAAGATGAGCCGTGATGGGCCCCCCTTGGAGCCACGCCCGCGAGGCCGCAGGCGAGCAAGTCTGGGGACCCCGTTCCCGAATGCCGACAGAGCCCAGACCCAAAGGCGCGCCGGACTTGGCCGAGCAGAGAAGTGAAAGGGCAAGTGAAGCGCCATGGGCCCTAACAGCCTGCAGCCTTTGGGCGCGCGTGGCGGTTGATTGGGCGTGGCGTCTCCACTTCCCCACGACGCCTCGGCGATCGCATCGATTGACAAGTCCACACGCAAAGTGGGTCATGATTACCTGCGATTGTGGGGCGGTGATTGGCCTCCTCTCGGCTTTAAGTCTGGAGCAATGCGTGACCTTCCAGTCTGTCCCCTCTTGCTTCTCCTCCTTCTTCATGGCTCCGCCGAGAAGTTCTCGGCCGCAGAAGGGAAGGCCCGCCAGGTTGAGCCTGCCTCTCCCCCGCCCAAGCGCGGTCGAGGCCGCCCTCGCAAACATCATGTGGCTCCCACGGCGACTCCCCGTGGCCGCGGAGGTGATCTCCCGCGCGGTGATGGACGGCTGGCCGCGGGCGGGGGGTGCGCTACAGCCGCACGACCCCCTAGGCCGCGCTTCCGCGCTGCGGAGGTGTTGCCGGAGTTCGTTGTGTGGTCGGCGGAGCTGACTTGCGCACGGCTTCAGCTTCCTTGCTTCCTCCTAGGTGAGCTCCCGGCTGGCGCCCAGGCGACCTCTCGCCTCAGGCGGGCGGCTGCTGCAGTCGGGCCTCCTGGCTTCATTGGGCGTCTCCGGCTGGGAGCACAGCCTGACTCGACTCATGGCTGGCAGATGTTTGCCAGCAGCGTGTTACGAGTCGGTGCACCCTGCACTTCAAGTTCGATGGCGATGCCACCCTTTACGTGAGGGTGTTCGGGGAGGATGGTCGCCGCGCTGGGTGCTGCCCTGAGGACGACGACCGCGGCCGGGGGCCCAGCCCCGGTGATGATGGAGAAGACAGCGCACGCATGGTCGGCGGCGCTCAGGGCTCCTCGAGCTTCATCGATTCTTCTTCTTCTTCAGGCAGTGGTTCCTCCAGCAGCGGCCGCGATCAGCCCCCACGCCGTCGTGCTTTCTTGGAGGGTGGTAGCGGGTCCGCCCGCCGTCGTGCCTCAGTGAAGTGCGAGAGGGAGTCCGCCTGAGCCCCGGAGGCGGCTCGAGTCTTCCCTGCGGGCTGGTGTCGGGTGAGACGCGCCTGATTTGTTCTTCCTTTTCCTTTTTCCTGCGTAGAAAGACAGTAGTGTGGGGCCCCGTGGGGGTGTGTTTGGACTTTCGCCATTAATCATCGTACTGTTTCTGTTATTTTGGTATCGTGCCTTCGGGCCGCACGCCTGCGCGTAGGTAGTTCCCAGCCTCAGCCGTGAGGAGCGACCGACCCAGGTCTTGTGTTCGTGGTGCGGTGCCCGTGAGGCACGGACTAGAGGGGTTCTCCTATGGTGGACCCAGGTTGGGAAACCTTAAACGATAAGGGAAGAAAACACTTTCATGAGGCGCTCTGGCTGCCCCTCGCGAGACCTTCTTGAGAGAGAAATCGAGGTAGGAGGGCGAAATGTAGAAGAGCCACAAATCAAAAACGATAACAGCTTCGATAAAACTTCAAATGAGAATGAACAAGCCAACTGCAGAAAGCAAATGAAAAGGCCGCGTCTGGCACCTAATCTAGTCTTCGACGTCTTCTCACTAGCGCGGAGCTAAGTGCTGCCACTGGGCGTGGGAGGGAGCCCCAGGGCCTGAGGCAGGTGCTCCTGAGACTCCGGGGCGTGTACAACCCCAACTCATTATTACGTGAGAGTGTCACGAGCGGTGAGCTTCACAGGCGTTGGCCTTCTTCACAGGTTCCGGGCCTTTCTTAGGGGAAGCAAGCTTCACAAGCATTGGCCCTCTTCACAGGCTTTGGGCCTTTTCCACAATGCGACAGCTTCACAGGCATTCGCCTTCTTGACAGGCTCTGGGCCTTTTCCAAAAAGATGAGCTTCACAGGCGTTCGCCTTCTTCACATGCTCTGGGCCTTTTCCAAAAAAGATAAGCTTCACAGGCTCTGGGCCTTTTCCAAAAAGATAAGCTTCACAGGCATTCGCCTTCTTCACAGGCTCTGGGCCTTTTCCAAAAAGATGAGCTTCACACGCATTCGCCTTCTTCACAGGCTCTGGGCCTTTTCCAAAAGAATGAGCTTCACAGGCATTCGCCTTCTTTACAGGCACTGGGCCGTTTAGGGGTAAAACCTCCAGAGGTGCTGGATGTTCCACGCGTTCTGGACTGGCACCCCTCCTGAGTCTCCAAGCACGCGGAGCCGGGCCTGGAAACATGAACAACCTTGAATGGGCCCTCCCACATGGGAGAGAGCTTATGTAGCCCCTCCCTAGAGAGAACCCGCCTGAGAACGAGGTCCCCTACCTCAAGAGTTCTGGGGTGGATGTTGCGGCAGTGGTATCGTCGCAGTGCTTGTTGGTATCGCCGCTCGCAACGCAGCTTCTCGACGACGCTCCTCCCCCAGCACGAGGTCCGTCCCCCGCATGGCGTCCTGCTGCGCCACGTCGAACGTCAGGACCCGTGCGGAACGACGTCTGACCTCGTGAGGGAGGACCGCTTCGGCTCCATAGACCAGGAAGAACGGGGTCTCTCCAGTTAGCTTGGTCGTGGTCGTGCGGATGGACCACAGCACGGACTGAAGCTCGTCGTACCAACCTCTGCCGCAAGCCTCTAGTTTCTTCTTGAACATTCTGGTTTTGAGGCCCCTCAGGACCTCTGCGTTGGCCCGCTCGGCCTGGCTGTTGCTTCGGGGGTGCGCCATCGAAGCGTAGCATATCTACGTTCCCAGGTTAGCACATTATGTTTTGAAGAGGTTACTGGTGAACTACGAACCGTTGTCGGTGATGATGCGGTTCGGCACCCCGAACCGGCTCACGATGCCCTTGAGGAACTTGACCGCAGAACCTGCAGGGATGGTGCGGACGGCTTCCACTTCAGCCCACTTGGTGAACTTGTCCACGACGACGTAGAGGTAGCAATAGCCCCCTGGCGCTCGAGGAAACGGGCCTGTGATATCCAGCCCCGCATCGCGAATGGCCACGGGAGGGGTATAGTTTGCACACCTCCTGCTGGCTGATGGATCTGCTTGGCATGGAATTGGCAAGCTTCACAAGCCTTCACTAGTTCGACGGCGTCGTTGAGCGCAGTAGGCCAATAGAAACCGCTCCAGAATGCCTTGCCCACGAGGGTTCGTGATGACGAGTGATGCCCACAGTCTCCACCGTGTATATCCGCCAGCAGTTCTTTCCCTTGCTCCCTGGAGATGCAGCGTAGGGACACATCATTTGGTCGCTTCCGATAGAGCTCTCCATCCCTGATGCAGTACGCTGTGGCTTGCCGCGCCACATGCTCCGCTTCCTCCTCCTTCTCCGGCAGGGTCCCTTGCGTTAAGTAGCTCCGGAGCTCTGTGATCCAGCATCATGTCTTGACCATATCACATCACAACATGCCCTGCAAAAACAAGTTAGACGTCCTCTACTTTGTTGTTGCAAGTTTTACGTGGCTGCTACGGGCTGAGAAAGAACCGTTCTTACCTACGCATCAAAACCACAATGATATTTTGTCAAGTATGTGATGTTTTAACCTTCAACAAGGACCGGGCGTAGCCACACTCGATTCAACTAAAGTAGGAGAAACTGACACCCGCCAGCTTCCTGTGTGCGAAGCACATCGGTAGAACCAGTCTCGCGTAAGCGTACGCGTAATGTCGGTCGGGCCGCTTCATACAACAATACCGCCGAATCAAAGTATGACATGCTGGTAAGCAGTATGACTAGTATCACCCACAACTCACTTGTGTTTTACTCATGCATATAACATCTACGCATAAACCTGGCTCGGATGCCACTATTGGGGAACGTAGCAATTTCAAAAAAATTCCTACGCACACGCAATATCATGGTGATGCATAGCAACGAGAGGGGAGAGTGTTGTCTACGCATCAGAGACCGTGGCGAAGCGTTATGACAACGCGGTTGATGTAGTCGTACGTCTTCACGATCGACCAATCCTAGCACCGAAGGTACGGCACCTCCGCGATCTGCACATGTTTGGCTCGGTGACGTCCCATGAACTCACGATCCAGCAGAGTGTCGGGGAAGAGCTTCGTCATCACGATGGCGTGATGACGGTGATGATGAAGTTACCGGCGCAGGGCTCGCCTAAGCACTACGACGATATGACCGAGGTGGATTATGGTGGAGGGGGACACCGCACACGGCTAAGAACAATGTCTGTTGTGCTTCTAGGGTGGCCCCCTGCCCCCGTATATAAAGGAGAAAGGGGGACGCCGGCCGGCCTTGGGGCGTACCAAGGAGGGGGAGGACTCCTCCTCCTAGTAGGAGTAGCACTCCCCCTTTCCTAGTCCAACTAGGAGGAGGAAGGGGGAAGGAAAGAGAGGGAGAGGGAGAGGGAAAGACGGGCCGCACCCCCTCCCCTAGTCCAATTCAGACTCCCCTTGGGAGGGGGCGCGCCACCTCCTGGGCTGCTGCCCTCCCTCTCCCCTAAGGCCCACTAAGGCCCAATACTTCCCCGAGGGGTTCCGGTAACCCCTCCGGCACTCCGGTTTTCTCCAAAATCACCCGGAACACTTCCGGTGTCCGAATATAGCCGTCCAATATGTCGATCTTTATGTCTCGAACATTTCGAGACTCCTCGTCATGTCCGTGATCATATCCGGGACTCCGAACTACCTTTGGTACAACAAAACACATAAACTCATAATACCGATCGTCACCGAACTTTAAGCGTGTGGACCCTACGGGTTCGAGAACTATGTAGACATGACCGAGACTCATCTTCGGCCAATAACCAATAGCAGAACTTGGATGCTCATATTGGTTCCTACATATTCTACGAAGATCTTTGTCGGTCAAACTGCATAACAACATACGTTGTTCCCTTTGTCATTGGTATGTTACTTGCCCGAGATTCGATGGTCGGTATCTCAATACCTAGTTCATTCTCTTCACTGGCAAGTCTCTTTACTCGTTCCATAATGCATCATCCCGCAACTAACTCATTAGTCACATTAGCTTATAGTGATGTGCATTACCGAGAGGACCCAGAGATACCTCTCCGACAATCGGAGTGATAGATCCTAATCTCGATCTATGCCAACTCAACAAGTACCATCGGAGACACCTGTAGAGCACCTTTATAATCACCCAGTTACGTTGTGACGTTTGGTAGCACACAAATTGTTCCTCCGGTATCCGGGAGTTGCATAATCTCATAGTCATAGGAACATGTATAAGTCATGAAGAAAGCAATAGCAATATACTAAACGATCAAGTGCTAAGCTAACGGAATGGGTCAAGTCAATCACATCATTCTCTAATGATGTGATCCCGTTAATCAAATGACAACTCATGTCTATGGCTAGGAAACTTAACCATCTTTGATTCAACGAGCTAGTCAAGTAGAGGCATACTAGTGACACCCTGTTTGTCTATGTATCCACACATGTAATAAGTTTCCGGTTAATACAATTCTATCATGAATAATAAATATTTGTCATGAAATAAGGAAATGAATAATAAATTTATTATTGCCTCTAGGGCATATTTCCTTCACTCGCCTAGTTGCATATCTAGATAACTTACTTTATCCCGAAGTTAAGCATAAATTTGGAAGTTAAGCATAAATTTTGTAGTCTCCTATTCACCCCCTTTTGTCGACCTCTCGATTCTTTCAAAAGGGAGACTAGGTGAGCCACTTGGTAGCATTCAGGAGCTTTGTATTTCACACCTTTCCAACAGGGACTAGCTCTCCCCCAAGAGTGTGAACTTCGGGATACAACCGCGTCTCTGACTTGTGTGATTAATACTTTTTTGTACCTTCAATTGTGTTTACTTGCTAGCTAGCATGTTGCTCTTTCTTATCTAGTGTATGAGCTTGCTTGTCATATATGTTGTTCTCACCATATATTTCATATCTAGAGAACATACTTTATCTACATTACCCCTAAAATTGGAAGTTAAAGCTAAAACTGTGTACTCTTATTCACCACCTCCCCCCCCCTCTAGTTGACCTCCTGATCCTTCCACATGTGCCAAACACAAGAATAATAAAACTCGCGAAAGATCTTGGAGAGAATCAATGAACTTGACTTTTTCTTTTATGGGATTGTAGATCAAGGTCTTGCCTTCCTCTCCCTAAAAGTATTGGTTGAATGGAAGGCTAGGGACGGATATCTCAAGATTTTTTTTATGTTGAAAAATGGTGGGGAGAGTGTTGGAGTCGGCACCTTCCTCGTGGGGAAGAAGGAGCCTATATACATGCCTTGCTTAAATCTGCATGTTATGCCACTACCTAGAAAGCTCGGAGGCTTCGAGACGCTTAGATGGGTCGGACTTTCGAAGGTTCTGACCCGGTTCTGATGTACGTCCGAGTGAAATCAGAGAGTTATGTTTTCGGTCAAATGTACCCCGGAGGTCACTTGGAGGGTCGAGAGGCCAGAGGCTCTGAGACACTTTGGAGTGTCCGACACGGGGACAAAATCAAACATGTAGGCTCAAAGGCCGCTCGGAGTGTCCAAGGCACCTCCGACGCTCGCCATAGAGTAAGGTGATGAGCATATTTAAGGGGCTTTCTCTCGCGTAGGGTGTGGGTGGTTTTGGCTTTGAGTTGGTTCATCAATTCCCGAAGTTCGATCAATGGTGTATCCCCTCTTAATAATTTGGTATACCTATGGCTCAAAACAAGAAATCACCGGTAGAAAATTTGTTGGGAACACAGTAACTTCAAAAAAATTCCTACGATCACGCAAGATCTATGTGATGCATAGCAACGAGCGGGAGAGTGTAGTCTACGTACCCTCGTAGACCGTAAGCGGAACCGTCAAGTGACGTGATTGATGTAGTCGAACGTCTTCACGATTCAACCGATCCTAGTACCAAAAGTACAGCACCTATGCGATCTGCACACGTTCAGCTCAGTGACGTCCCACGAACTCTAGATCCAGCTGAGGTCGAGGGAGAGTTTTGTCAGCACGACGGTGTGATGA
Organism: Aegilops bicornis; assembly: GCA_021605145.1. Taxonomy (NCBI): domain Eukaryota; kingdom Viridiplantae; phylum Streptophyta; class Magnoliopsida; order Poales; family Poaceae; genus Aegilops; species Aegilops bicornis. Next base: position 585,432,957 of record CM038673.1, on the reverse strand, counting down.
CGGTGTTGATGAAGTTACCGACGCAGGGCTTCGCCTAAGCACTACAACGAGATGATCGAGGTGGAAATATGTGGAGGGGGCACCGCACACGGCTAAACAATGTCAACTTATGTGTTCTAGGGTGCCCCCTGCCCCCGTATATAAAGGAGCAAGGGGGGAGGCCGGCTGGCCCTATGGCGCGCCAAGGAGGGGAGGAATCCTCCTCCTAGTAGGAGTAGGATTCCTCCTTCCTAGTCCTACTAGGAGGGGGAAGGAAGGAGTGGGAGAGGGGAAGGAAAAAGGGGGGCGCCACCCCCCTCCTAGTCCAATTCGGACTCAAGGGGGAGGGGCGCGTGGCCTGCCCTGGCTGCCCCACCCCTCTCTCTCTCCACTAAGGCCCATCTAGGCCCATTAGTTCCCCGGGGGGGGGGGGGGTTCCGGTAACCCTCCGGCACTCCGCTTTTATCCGAAATCACCTAAAACACTTCCGATGTCCGAATATAGCCGTCCAATATATCAATCCTTATGTCTCGACCATTTCGAGACTCCTTGTCATGTCCTTGATCACATCCGGGACTCTGAACTACCTTCGGTAAATCAAAACACAGAAACTCATAATGTTGATCATCATCGAACGTTAAGCGTACGGACCCTACGGGTTCGAGAACTATTTAGACATGACCGAGACACGTCTCCGGTCAATAACCAATAGTGAAACATGGATGCTCATATTGGCTCCCACATATTCTACGAAGATCTTTATCGGTCAAACTGCATAACAACATACGTTGTTCCCTTTGTCATCGATATGTTACTTGCCCGAGATTCGATCGTCGGTATCTCAATACCTAGTTCAATCTCGTTACCGGCAAGTCTCTTTACTCGTTCCATAATGCATCATCCCGTAACTAACTCATTAGTCACATTGCTTGCAAGTCTTATAGTGATGTGCATTACAGAGAGGGCCCAGAGATACCTCTCCAATAATCGGACTGACAAATCCTAATCTTGATCTATGCCAACCCAACAAACACCATCGGAGACACCAGTAGAGCATCTTTATAATCACCCAGTTACGTTGTGACGTTTGATAGCACACAAAGTGTTCCTCCGGTATTCGGGAGTTGCATAATCTCATAGTCATAGGAACATGTATAAGTCATTAAGAAATCAATAGCAACATACTAAACGATCAAGTGCTAAGCTAATGGAATGGGTCAAGTCAATCACATCATTCTCTAATGATGTGATCCCGTTCATCAAATGACAACTCATGTCTATGGCTAGGAAACTTAACCATCTTTGACTAACGAGCTAGTTAAGTAGAGGCATACTAGTAACACTATGTTTGTCTATATATTCACACATGTACTAAGTTTCTGGTTAATAAAATTCTAGCATGAATAATAAACATTTATCATGATATAAGGAAATATAAATAACAACTTTATTATTGCCTCTAGGGCATATTTCCTTCAGTCTCCCACTTGCACTAGAGTCAATAATCTAGATTACCCAGTAATGATTCTAACACCCATGGAGTCTTGGTGCTGATCATGTCGTGCTCGTGAGAGAGGCTTAGTCAACGGGTCTGCAACATTCAGATCCGTACGTATCTTGCAAATCTCTATGTCTCCCTCCTTAACTTGTTCGCGGATGGAATTGAAGCGTCTCTTGATGTGCTTGGTTCTCTTGTGAAATTTGGATTCCTTTGCCAAGGCAATTGCACCAGTATTGTCACAAAAGATTTTCATTGGACCTGGTGCACTAGGTATGACACCTAGATCAGATATGAACTCCTTCATCCAGACTCCTCCATTTGCTGCTTCCAAAGCAGCTATGTACTCCGCTTCACACGTAGATCCCGCCAAGACGCTTTGCTCCTTGCCTAGAACTGCACCAACTGACAGCTCCATCGTTCAATATAAATAAGTATCCGGTTTGTGACTTAGAGTCATCCGGATCAGTGTCAAAGCTTGCATCGACGTAACCATTTACGACGAGCTCTTTGTCACCTCCATAAATGAGAAACATATCCTTAGTCCTTTTCAGGTATTTCAGGATGTTCTTGACCGCTGTCCAGTGATCCACTCCTGGATTACTTTGGTACCTCCCTGCTAAACTAATAGCAAGGCACACATCAGGTCTGGTACACAACATTGCATATGTAAGGGCATCCTTTGCTTTAGGGTTTTCGTGATGATGACAACACACGTGGACTAATCGTGTGCCATAGTTTTCTCAGGTACACATGGTGTGGCGCAAGACGGTTAGGTCTTCCCTCTATGCGGAAAAGATCGAAGACGGAGTTTCCGATGTTTTTATTCCTTTGGTCGTAGGATATCCGTACTATTAAGAGGGAATCCGCATTGGAAGGTATTGGGTGAATCATTTCACGTACACATTCTTTGCGCCCACCATATACCTTCTGTTTCGAGGAGAGAGAGGTTCCCCATCATCTGTTCTGTGCAGTCCTGCTCTTGGCGGTTGTACCGCTTCATTGAGCGGTTGTACCGCTGGCCGGTAGTTCCGGTCCTACCACCGCCCCTAGTACCGGTCAGGAGTGACTCCTTTCTGTACCAGGTGTGGTTGTAGACCGGTGGTGGAATGGTAGTTCTGGTTTTTCTCGATAAACCGGTACTACCGGTGTTCAGGGCGGTAGTACCGCCTCGGACCCCACCGCCCAGAACCTCTGAGCCCAGCGGTAGTTCTGTTCCAACCTCCGCTCCAACTACCGGCTTGAAGGTTTTTCTTTCTGTTGTGGACCGGTAGTTGAGCGGTGGCTGTGCGGTAGTTCTAGTTTGTTCCGATAAACCGGTACTACAGGGTGCACCACCGAAAGTACCGCCCTGACGCCCTAGGAAGGGTTCCCCGCATTCACCGGTTGTACCGGTGTCTTGTGCGGAAGTACCGGTCCCATGCATTTCTGCACATAACGGTTGGATCTTGGGGGGCCTATTTAAGGAGGTGCTTCTCCTACCTCCCACCTACCTCTTGCCTCTCTCTCTCTCTCCTCCATTACTGCCATTAAATCTTTCTTGCCCGATCTCTCTCCCTAGCCACCCAAACTTGTTGATTTGCTAGGGATTGAAGGAGGAGACCTAGATCTACACTTCCACCAAAGGATATTTGATTCCCCCATACTTCCTTGTGTGGATTTTGTTACTCTTGGGTGCTTGGGCGCCCTAGACGGAAGAGGTCACTTCGAAGCCACATTCCATTGTGGTGAAGCTCCGAGGTTTCGTTGGGAGCCTCCAATTAAGTTGTGGAGAGAGCCTCAACCTTATTAGTAAAGGCCCGGTTGCCGCCTTCAAGAGCACCAATAGTGGAATCACGACATCTCGCATTGTGTGAGGGCATGAGGAGAATACGGTGGCCCTAGTGGCTTCTTGGGGAGAATTGTGCCTCCACACCGCTCTAACGGAGACGTACTTCCCCTCAAAAGGAAGGATTCGGTAACACATCCTCGTCTTCACTGGCTCCACTCTTGGTTATCTCGTGCCTTTACTTGTGCAAGCTTATTTGTGTTTTATCCCTTGCTTGCTTGTGTGCTTGTTGTTGTTGCATCATATAGGTTGCTCACCTAGTTGCATATCTAGACAACCTACTTTGATGCAAAGTTTAATTTAGTAAAGAAAAGCTAAAATTGTTAGTTGCCTATTCACCCCCCCTCTAGTCAACTATATCGATCCTTTCAATTGGTATCGAGCCTCATCTCTTTATTAAGGACTTTGCCGTCCGAAGAGTATGGTTGACACCGTGAGCGATGCGGAGGAGCACTCGGTGTGAATCCAATCTGCGTCTATGTCCGATGAACATGCGGTCTCTCATGAGGAATTCAATGTGGCTTTGGACACATTGAAGACCTCCATGACGACCGAGGTTGAAAGCATGTTTAATAAATTCATTGAAGGGCTTAAACTATCCACCGCACCGTTGAAAGTGGGTGATCCCACGAACAAGGTGATGGATGCTAACTCCGACAAGGGGGAAGCTACTAGTGAAAAGGCTCCTTCTACTAGTGGTAAGATTGGCACCGGAATCTTTGCCCATGTGGAACCTCCACTTGTTTATGGTGGACCAATTCCTTCTACTCATTTGAATCATGCCGGTCCTCCCCCTAAGATTGAGAAAAATGAGGACTTCGATTCTTGGGTTTATCGCTTTAAGCGTCATTCAAATCATGTGAATACTAATCTTTGGAGAATCATTGAAGAAGGTTTCTATCCGCATGACCCAAGCAACTTCACCCCTAGAGAAGCTGCGGATAATCAATTCAATGAGAATGCTCTCTTCATCATCCAAGATGCAATCCCACCCGCAGATCTCCCTCATCTTCGGCCTTTCGCCTTGGCCAAAGATGCATGGCTCTATGTTGTCTCCCTCTACCGAGGTAGCGCAAGCATTCAACGCTTCAACTATGAAGTGGTGCAAGATGAAGCCGATGAGTTTGCAATGAAAGAAGATGAAGAACCTCGTGCTTTATCGGAGAGTAACCAAACTCGCGGTCTCACTACGAGATCATGGGAGCAAGGACACGGATGACAATTGGATCAAGCACAAATTCCTCAAGGCAATGATGCCTTACCACAAGGCCATTACCTCCATCATTCGTCAAAGTCTGGACTTCCACACTTTGTCCTCAAGTGAAGTGTTGGATGAGTTTGTGGCTATGAGCATCCTGGACAAGACCGCTGAGGGAGTCCTGGATTGGGGAGTGTCCGGATGGCCGGACTATAACCTTTGGCCGGACTCCTGGACTATGAAGGTACAAGATTGAAGACTTCGTCCCGTGTCCGGATGGGACTTTCCTTGGCGTGGAAGGAAAGCTTGGTGATACGGATGTAGATCTCCTCCCATTTGTAACCGACTCTATGTAACCCTAACCCTCTCCGGTGTCTATGTAAACCGGAGGGTTTTAGTCCGTAGGACGAACAACAATCATACCATAGGCTAGCTTCTAGGGTTTAGCCTCTCTGATCTCATGGTAGATCTACTCTTGTACTACCCATATCATCAGTATTAATCAAGAAGGAGCAGGGTTTTACCTCCATCGAGAGGGCCCGAACCTGGGTAAAAACATCGTGTCCCTCGTCTCATGTTACCATCCGCCTAGACGCACAGTTTGGCACCGCCTACCCGAGATCCGCCGGTTTTGACACCGACATTGGTGCTTTCGTTGAGAGTTCCTCTATGTCGTCACCTTTAGGCCCGATGGCTCCTCCGATCATCAACAATGATGTGGTCCAGGGCGAGACTTTTCTCCCATGACAGATCTTCGTATTCGGCGGCTTTGCACTGCGGGCCAATTCGATTGGCCATCTGGAGCAGATCGAAAGCTACGCCCCTGGCCATCAGGTCAGATTTGGAAGTTTGAACTACACAGCTGACGTCCGTGGAGACTTGATCTTCGACGGGTTCGAGCCCGCGACCGAAGCCGCGCCGCCTTTATTACATAAGCAGCATGATCTAGCTCTGCCGCGAGCAGTGCCCTAGAGGCCGCACTGTGTATGTCCTCCGACCCTTAGCTCGGGAGCCGATTGCACCTGTCGAGGGCGGTGGCTGGACACCGCCTCGGGGGCTGCAATCTCTACGGCGATCGAGCCGAACACCAGCCTTGTCTTTTGCGAAGCTTGTGACTCCAAGGTGCCGGACTCCCTTCCGGACTCCGAACCTTCCGCCCCCCTGCCAATCGAATCCGATTGGGCGCCGATCATGGAGTTCACCGCCGTGGACATCTTTCAGCACTCGCCCTTCGGTGACATTCTGAATTCACTAAAGCATCTCTCTTTATCAGGAGAGCCCTGGCCGGACTATGGTTAGCAAGTGTCGGAGTAATGGGCCACGGGTAGGCAAACCCAAGCCACTAGACCTTTCAAAACATCGGGGCAGGCTGCGCCCCTCAAGACCCCAGGATGAAGAGCCGCCTTCTGAGAGTCGGCGGCAGAGCTGCCGACTGCCCCTCCCAGCCGAGTCCCAGAGACGGCCTTGAGATGAGCCGACTCCCAACTAGCGACTTCCGGAGAAGCCGGCTATGGGGAGTCGGCCCGCGACTCCAACCACCTCCTACCTATGCAACTACGGACGTGGTGGGATGTGGCCGCTGCGCGGCCCATCCCAGCCCCATTCCCTAAGGGCAGGCGTGGCCACAATGCGCCGTACGGACGGAGATCTCCGTCCGACAACATCAGGTGCTACACCGTCCTCGACATCGATCCCTGCGGCAGATCCTCATTCCACGACGGCCTGGCTGTCTGACGCCCGGAAGACGGCGGGATACCCTTTGTCGGCGGGAGTTCGAAGACGGCAAGAGCGCCCAAGACGGACCCAGCTGGGAGTCGGCCCCGAAGTCGCCGCCCCTCCCACGGGTTCCGCACGCCATTAACTGTACAAAGCGAGGAATGGCAATGATGATCGCCGTCAGCGGGCGTGCACTTTATTGCCATGACCCCATGAGCAAGCCCGCGTCATTAGAAGCGCGGCTACAGTAATCCGCAGCCGGCAAGACCCGCCCGCGGCGGACAAGGCTTGTCGGCCCCATGCTGGACCATCGGTGGGGCCCACTAGTCGGCGGGCCCCACAAGTCGGCGGAGAAGACGGCGGCCTAAGAGACTGACGGCTGGCACCCGCGCCTAGCCGGATTACCATTGTACCCCCGGGTGGGAGGCCTATATAAACCCCTCGGGGCACCCATGCCAGAGATTGGACCCTAATAGTTTAGACACACATAGAGGGAAGAGAAGAGCTAGCCTTGCCCTTCTCCTTCCTCACCCCGAACAGCTCAAGGAGCAACCTTGTACCCACTTTGCCATAGTGATCATGCGGAGACCCCTGCAGAAAGCAGCGAGGGGTATTATCTCCATCGAGAGCCACGAAGCCGGGTAAGATCCGCCGTGTGCATGCCTCGCCTCCTCCCGTTTCCAGCACCGGCGACGTTCTACTCGCCCCCACCATGATAAGCCATCCTTTGGCATATGTCGAACCCAACTCCCGACATTTGGCGCCCACCGTGGGGCCAGGTGCACCGCCGTCCAGGAGACCTGCTCGACGGGAAACCTTTTTCCTCCTGGCGGCGCAGCCAGCCCAGACGCCAGACGGAGTTCTGCGCCGACGCGCAGACGGGCTGAGATCGCAAGGGCGAAGCTGCCTCGCCAACTTGTCGGGCGAGGTTCGCCTCTCGACGAGCTCGCGCATCCGACGCAGGCACGGGCGGCTCCCGAGAGCCTCCTCGCGAGCCTCCTCGAAAGCAACTCCACGCCGCCGGCGAGCTCGCCGCGGACTTGGAGTCTGTGAGGCTCCACCGATCGATGCTGGTCGACTCGACACCGCTGCCGCCGACGCGTTCCCCACTAACGCAGTGGTCTCGGACGAGCCGCCCTCACGAGGGGAGCGGCGTAAGCACCGCCACAGAGGTGCTCGTCATCGGTCATAGCGAGCATTCCGCCGGCGAGCTCACGACCCTTCGACGCTGGCTCGCGAGACCTGACCGCCTATTCCGGAAGACGCCGACGCCGAGATGCCGGAGGCATGCCGCCTTCCACTGCCGGCGCGAGAAAGCCGGGCAAGCATGAGGCGCTTGTCGAAGCCTACCAGCGTGAGATGGATCGCGCGTAGGCGGCTCGCCCGGCCCCGGGGCCTAACCGTCTAAGCGCGGTCCAGCCAGTCGCGGCATAGCCATCGCCAACCTGTTCGGGGCCAATCGCCTGCGGTACGCCACGCCTGCGGAGAACATCCGCGCCGCCCAGGCGGCGGCGGACGAGCTGCACAACTTCGAGGGTGAGGAGCGTCGCCTGATGACGGAGCGAGTCCAGCAGCTCCTCGACGCGGCTGCCGCGCAGGACGAAGCCGGCTGCCGCACGGAGGCGCCACGACGACAAAATGACGACTTACCTCCCCGCCGAGAACAAGGCGCGACGTCTCGGACGCCGACTGGCGGCGTCCACGGAAGAAAAAACAAGGATACGGCTGTCAGCCACAGTCGGACTCACATCTCCATCGAGCGCGACCAAGACGGCCACCCAAGAGCAGTGGAGCGGCGGGACGACTATCTGCCTCCTCCTCCCCGTAGAGAAAGGCGAGTCTCCACGCCACCCGTCGAGCATCCGACTCTCGGCGACCGCCTTGGCCGCCGAGAGGGAGTCGGAGAAAACGACGCCCGCCACCGGATCGACCGACTCCACCGATTCTTGGCGCCGAAGAAGAAGACGAAGTTGGGCCCGCCTGTTTTGACCTCGCATCCGAGACGAGCCCTTCCCCAGAGGGTTCACACTCCCCCGAGACACGCCCAAGTACACCGGCTCCGTGAAGCCGGAAGACTGGCTAGTTGACTACTCCACGGCCGTCAACATAGCGAACGGCAACAAGCGTGTTGTCGTGAAATACGTTCCCCTCATGCTCCAGGGCACAACCCGGACATGGTTGAACAGCCTGAAGCCCCGCAGCATCAACAGCTGGGTCGACTTCACCGAGGCCTTCGTCCGCAACTTCACGAGCACGTACAAGCGACCTCCCAAGCCTCGTCGCCTTTCCTTGTGCGCAAGGCCCCAACAAGTCAACTCGCTGACTACCTCACGCGTTGGGCCGAGCTCCGAATCCTGCGAGGGCGTGCACGAGGTGCAAAGCTATCGAGTACTTCACCGCCGGTGCAGAAGGCACCTCCTCAAGCACAAGCTCCTTTGCGACGAGCCGGAGACCCTCGACGAGCTGCTAATCATAGCAGACAAGTATGCCACGGCCGACTCCTCCATGAAGACGGAGATTGGAGTCGCTGACCGCAAGGTGGCTCCTCAGGCTCCCGTAACTCCTACTGAGACACCAATCGGCGACAAAGAACAGAGCGATCATTAGCGCAAGGCCCCAGCCGGCTTCCAGCCGGCAGTGGCGGCATCGAAGACCAAGCAGCTGAGGGCAGCCTCCGCCAGCGACCGAAAGGCGGCAAGTCCAACTGGTTGCCGGCCTTCTTACGAAAGCAGACTCTAGATGGTCCTCGCAAGTTCAATAGCAGCCTTGAAGCCGTCAAACCACACCACCCGGAAGTGTCACTAGCTCACCAGATCGCCAAGGAGACGGCCTCCCGCCTCCCCGCCTGCTTTGGGCGCCCGCCTCCGCCGCCCGTTTCAAAGAGCTGTCAGGCCAGTCGGCGCCGTGCAAGACGAGTACCCAGAGGAGCATGGAGCTTATGTGGTGTTCACCAGTGTGGCCGATGACCGACGCAAAGAAAGCGGCAAAGAAGAAGAAGTGAATGCAGTAGCATCAGATACTCCAGAGCTCATGCACTGGTCCGAGAAACCTATCAGTTGCAGCAGAGCTGATCACCCAGAGGTGATGCCGAATCCGCGCTCCTACGCCCTGGTCTTGGGAGCTACCCTTGCCGCGGATAGGCGGGCCGCTCGCTTCGCGAAAGTGCCGATAGATGGAGGCAGCAAGATCAACATCCTGCATAAGGACACGATGGAGAAGTTAGGAATCAAGCAAAGACAGCTTCAGAGTAGCCAGACTGTGTTCCACGGCATTGTACTCGCCTTTCCTGCTCACCGATCGGCAAGATCCTCGATAGACGCCCTTTGGGGACAAAGATCATTTCCGCCGAGAGCTGCCCGTTCGAAGTGGTGGACCTCGAAAGCCCGTACCACGCTCTGCTTGGCCGACCTGCTTCGGCCAAGTTTATGGCGGTCCCCCACTACGCCTACCTCAAGATGAAGATGCCAAGTTCCAAGGGGATCCTGACCGTAGCCGGCGACTACAGAAAGTCATCCGCTTGTGCAGCTGAAAGCAGTCAGCTGGCCGAGTCCCTGGTGATCGCAGCTGAGAAGCGGCTTCTTGATCGGGTTGTGGCGATGGCCGGCAAGCAGCCCGAAATATCGCCCAACCCCAAGGAGTCGGAAGTTGAGGGCCTGCCTGCCGGCCAAAGAGACGAAGAAGATACCCTTGGACCCAGAAAGCACCCGGAGAGGTACGTCATCATAGGTGCAAACCTTGACAAGAAATAGGAAGGCGAGCTTCGTCGATTTCCTCCGTGAGAATCGGGACATTTTCGCGATGGTCCCCTAAAGACATGCCAGTGTACCGACGGAATTCGCCGAGCACAAGTTACATGTCCGATCTGATGTGAAGCCGTCGGCCAGTTCTTGCGCCGCTTTGTCGAGAAGAGAAGAGAAGAGTTGTTGGAGAAGAGATAGCCCGGCTCCTAGCAGCCGGTTTCATCATCGAAGTGTTCTTTCCAGAATGGTTAGCAAACCCGGTCTTGGTACTAAAGAAGAACAAGCAGTGGCGGATGTGTATTGACTACACAAGCCTCAACAAAGCTTGCCCCAAGGACCCGTTTGCTTCGCCGAGAATCGATCAGTGATAGACTCCACCGGATGGATGCGAGCCGTTGAGCTTCTTAGATGCATATTCGTGATATCACCAGATCAAGCTGAACCCGGCCGACAGATTGAGGACCGCCTTCATCATGCCGCTTTGGAGCCTTCGCACCGACCATGACGCTCGGCTTGAGGAATGCCGGGCGCCACCTTTCAGCGTTGCATGCGTAAGTGCCTCCTCAAGCAGCTCGGCAGAACGCCCATGTTTACGTGGATGATGTGGTGGTGAAGATGTAAGCGAGGAACACTCTGGAAGACCTCAAGGAGACCTTTGAGAACTCGCTGATTCCGGATCAAGCTCAACCTCGAGAAGTGCGTCTTTGAGTACCACCGCCAGCTCCTTGGTTTCCTGGTCTCCGAACGCGGCATAGAGAGCAATCCTGTGAAGATCAAGGCCATCGAAAGGATGGAAGTACCTCGCCGACTGCTACATGTGCAGAAGTTCACCGGCTGCTTGGCGTCCATCAGCCGATTCATCAGCCGGCTTGGCGAGAAAGCTCTCTCGTTGTATCAGCTCATGAAGAAGACCATCTTATTCGAATGGAACCACAAGGCGGATGAAGCTTTTCTCCAGTTGAAGAAAATGCTGACTACTCCCCCCGTGCTGGCGGCCCCGACTCCTAAGGAGCCCATGCTCTTGTACATTGCCGCCACCAGCAGGGTAGTCAGCACAGTTATTGTCGTTGAGCGCAAGGAGGAAGGCAAGGCGCTACCTGTCCAGAGACTAGTATATTACCTGAGAGAAGTACTGTCGACCTCCAAGCAGAACTATCCCCACTACCAGAAGATGTGCTACGGCGTGCACTTTGCCGCCAAGAAGTTGAAGCCTTACTTTCAAGAGCATCCAATCACTGTGGTTTGCACAGCCCCACTTGCCGAGATCATCGGAAGCCGAGACGCTTCTGGCCGAGTGGCCAAATGGGCCATAGAGTTGGCCCCCTACACCATCTATTACCAGCCCCAAGACCGCCATCAAGTCGCAAGCATCGCCGACTTCTTCGCCGACCGGGCCGAGACCCAAAGACTACCGCCACAAATACCGACTCCACCCATTGGCGGATGCATTTCGATGGCTCCAAGATGCGCACTGGCTTGGGAGCCGGCGTCGTCCTCACTTCCCCCAAAGGCGACAAGCTCAAGTATGCGCTGCAGATCCATTTCACCACCTCCAACAACGTCGCCGAATACGAGGCGCTCATTCACGGGCTCCGGCTTGCCAAAGAACTTGGCATTCGCCGGATCCTGTGTTATGGCGACTCCGACTTGGTGGTCCAACTGTCATCCGCGATCGACGCCAAAGATGCAAACATGGTGAGCTACCGCTTCCTGGTACAGCAGCTTGAGCGGATATTTTGAGGTGCGAGTTCCTCCACGTGCCAAGAAACGACAACGACCAAGCAGATACTTCGCAAGAATCGGCTCCACCCGCCAGTAATACCATCCGGCGTCGCCTTCGCCTCCTCAAGCCATCCGCTGCCTTCACAAGAATCAGACTCCATTTTTGTGCCGGCTCCCCCTGAAGAAGTCGGATCCGACTCCAAAGCCTCAGCAGACGGCACGAGAATTCTTGCAGACGGCCCCAAGAATGCCGCAGTCAAAGCCGGCCCAGGGGCTTCAGAACCCGGCCCGAGGACTGCGGCGACCATTGCGAAGACTCCAGAACTCGGCCCGGGGACTGCACCAGTCGGCCCGGGGACTTCTTCAACCCAGCAAGCGGCTGCGGACTCCAGCCCGCCGCCTCCCAGCCCAGCCGCCCTCGTCCAAGTGGCAGTACTGTCAGTTGAAGAAATAGCAGCACCCTTATGGGCCCAGCCCATCCTGAAGTTCCTAGTAAGCAGAGAGCTACCAACCGATGAAATCTTGGCTCGACAAGTACAACGCCGAGCGGCAGCCTACACTATAGTCAACAGAGAGCTGGTCAGGCGCAGCATCACTGGTGTCTACCAGCGTTGCGTTCAGCCAGAGCAAGGCCAAGCGATTCTCGAAGACATTCATCAAGGCGAGTGCGGCCACCATGCGGCCTCAAGAGCACTTTGCCGCCAAAGCCTTCCGACACGGTTTCTTCGCCAACTGCCCTAGAAGAGGCCAAGGAATTAGTTCAAAATGCAAGGGTGCGGATGTTCCGCTCCAAGCCGTTTCAGCCGGCTTCCGCACTCAAGACTATCCCCATCGCCTAGCCCTTTGCTGTTTGGGGCCTGGACATGGTGGGACCATTCAAAGCAGCACGAGGCGGCCTAACTCACTTACTTGTCGCGGTGGACAAGTTCACCAAGTGGATAGAAGTAAAACCCATCAAGAAGTTGAATGGTCCAACTGCAGTGACTTTCATTGCCGACATCATGACTCGGCGCACTACACACAGCATCATCACCGACAATGGCACAAATTTTGCCAAAGGCGCCCTGGCCCGTTTTTGCGCGACGCAAGGCATCCGACTGGACTTAGCGTTCGTTGCCCATCCGCAGTCAAACGGCCAGGTGGAGCAAGCGAACGGCCTCATCTTGTCTGGCATCAAGCCGCGACTGGTCGAACCACTGGAGCGTTCGGCCGGCTGTTGGCTTGAGGAATTGCCACCGTCCTTCCGGAGTTTGCGAACGACTCCAAACAAGTCAACCGGCTTCACACCCTTCTTCCTCGCTTCACGATGCGAAGCCGTCATCCCAACGGATATAGAGTTCGACTCCCGCGAGTCACCATGTACACCGAGGAGGAAGCGGAAGAAGCACGCCAAGACGGTGTCGACCTGCCGAAGAGGGCCGGTTGCTGGCACTCAGCCGTCCAAAGATTCTACCAGAGAGCCCTGCGCCGCTACTACAACAGAAGGTCAAGCCGAGATCTTTCCAAGAGGGCGACCTTGTGCTCCGGCTGATCCAAAGCAAACAGCCGGCCAACACAAGTTGTCGGCGCCTTTGGGAAGGCCCTTCATTATCGACAAAGTGTCAAGTAACGACTCCTACTACCTGATCGACGCTCAGAAGCCCCGAGCACGCAAGAGGGACGACTCCGGCAAAAGACGGAGCGGCCATGGAACGCAAATCTTCTCCGAAGATTTTACAGTTGATGCAGTATGTACCACGCTACCTTTTGTGTTAAAGTACCAAGACTTTGGGCCCCCCGAGACGAGCTCGGGGACTGCCCTTTTTTTATTATCTGTATGATAAGAATTATGCCTTCGAGTATGTTACTCTTTGTTATGCCGCTTGGCACCGGGCTCGACTAGTCGGCCCGGGGACTTGCCACCTTGCGCTATGAGTGCTTCCTGCAGTCAGACAAGTAGTGTGCGGTGCCTAAGCCGTCTCCTGTCAGAAACCGCAGCTCGCAGAGCGACTGATTGGTGGGCAGGAGTAAGGAAGAATGGGCGCCCACATGAAAAATGGCTAAGGACCCAAAGCATAAACATAGCTTAAGTCGGCTTCCAGCCCCTTTTTGCAAAAACAGACTCTTGAGTAGTCGGCTTGCCGCTTTCTATCCAACTTGTTTAAAAGACTCTAAAAAACGGCCAAGTACTTGCCTTCCAAAGAGTAGCCAAGCACTTGATCCAAACGGCAATCCGCAGAGCGGTTGTTCGATGGGCAAGGCGGCGACTAAGGGAAGGCGGCAAAGGAAAGAGCCATAAGAGCAATGAGCAAGGAAAGATAGAATTAGATTATATTTACACAGCATAGGCCCTTGGCCGAATCTTCGAGCAAAAGTTCAAAATACAGCCCGTGGGTGGAATAGTGCGAATTAACAAGTTTTTTCAAAAAGACTACCAAAGCAGATAAAATAAAGACGAGACGGCAGCCTAGGAAGCGGGAGACGGGTTTGGAGGGCCGGAGGAGACGGCGTCGAGCGCCGGGCTGCCGGGTGGGCGATCTCGGCTTGATCACCTTCCGGGCAGCCGCCCAGACGGGCGCTGACTCATTGCCGAGGCGCGGTCGAGCCGAGGTTGGTCGCCCGCCTCCGCCTTCCGCGCCTCCATCTCATTCTCCGCCCTCCGCCTCGCTTTCCTCCTCGGTGATGGAGCCGATCACCTCCATGAAGTCCTCGTCAGTAATCTGTGTTCATCCCGAACCACTCCGACGGCGCCTCCCTACCGTCCTCCGCCCGCTCAGGGACGAAGACGCTGGTGTCCGTGTAGTCGGCGATCGCCGCCGCACGCTCGACGAGGGCGTCTTCCGCAACCAGTACTCTGATCGGAACGCGGCCAGCCGGTCCAGATCCAGCCCTGGATACCACGCCTTGACGAATTCCAAGGCCCGGCGCTCCGGCCAGCCGCGGAACCTTCCAGCCTTAAGACGGCCAATCATGACCTCCGGCCAGTCGGTAGTCCGACCGAGTACGCGAGCCGCATGTCCGCCATAGGGCAGCATCGCTGGCGCCGACACGTTGAAGCCGGGCGCGGATTCGATGGGCGCCGCAGACGAGCCTCAATGCTCGAAGCCGCCAAGGGTCCGGGGCGCGGCAGCAATCTCAGCACCACTCACCCTCCGCGCCTCGCGATCAGCCTCAATGGCTTGATTGGCCGCATGCGTATGGCCGGGGAAGAAGTCTGCCAAGACGAAGAAGAAGCAAGTCAAGAAACCAGGAGTCAGTCTGACCAATAGTCAGTGGCTCAAAGAAGGAAAGTAAAGAAACTCACCGTCGACGATGTCCTCGATCTCGTGGAAGCCGGAGGTCAGCTGTGCCTCCTTGTCGGTCTAGGAGGAGCGCTCGCTTTCGAACTCGGCCAGGAGAGCGGCCTCTCTCTGCTCCGCCTCGTCATGTGCCTTCTTAAGAAGCCCCCTTTGCTCCGCCAGCTGCTTAGCCAGCAGGTCGCGCTCTGCGGCGAGCTTGCTGCACTCCTCCCCCTTGACGCGCAAGGCGGTGTCGGCTGCGCTCAGCTCCCGTCGGAGAGTGGCGTTGGCCTCAAGAATAAAAAGAAAAAGACGTTAAGTCGTCAACTAAGAAGGTCGCCAAGAAGATCCGGCCCGACCGCCGCAATGCCGGAATCTCGAGGACTTACAGCAGTGCGCCAGCACTTCGCGAAGAAGAAAGAAGACTCACCCCGGCTTCTCGACAAGTCGGCGGTCCGCTTGCCCAGCCTCAACGCTATGCGGTTGAAGGCGTTGGCGCGGAGGTTGTGATACTCCTGCGATAAGCATTTCGCATAAGGTAAAATTTGAATCGATAGATAGAGTTCCGAGCCGCACCGCTCGGCCGGCCCGAAACTTCGATTACACTACAGCAGGGCTTGGCGCGCCCCGTAGAAGAACAAGGAAAAATTCAAAGAAGAAACATACCCGAACGGCGGTCCGCGACGCCAAGTGCGCCTTGGTGTAGTTCTGGTTGGCCTCGCCTTCAGCTCGCAGCTTCGCCTGAACATCCAGAAGTGCCTGGTTCAGCGGGCCTGTGCTGCCTCCTCGCACCCACCCAACGGGCGCGGCGCTTGTCGCCTCGGCGTCTGGAATGGCCGAGCTGGCGGCGCCCAGTCTCCAAAGGCGTGGCGCAAGTCGCCTTCTCAAGACGGCGGCGCGCGGCGACTTGAAGGAGCAACCGCCATTGCTTGCCGTCTTCGTCACGGCACCGGCGGGTCCGCTGCTGTTTACTCCAGCGCTCTCGACGGCGGTAGAGGCGGCAGCGGCAACGCGGCCGTGCCCGACATGGAGGACTCGCCGCCTCCCCTCTCCATGACGGGGAACTCGCTGCCGGCTCCCTCCGTCTGCCCCGTGAACTCCGGCGGTGGCGGCGCAGAGCTCAGCGGGGTGACGAACAGCGCCGATTGGAGGCGCGCGGCCTCCTCGGCTCGCTGCTTAGCCGCGACGGCGGCTTCGGCCTCCTCCAGTTTCCTCTGGGCGGAATCCGCCGCCTTCTCGGCCTCCGCCTTCTCCAGATGGGCGGCCTCCTCCTCGTCGCGCTTCTCCTGCGTGTTCCGCTCCGTCGCCTCCCGGAGGTCGGCAGCGGGGTCAATCCGCCGAGTATTAGCGGATGTCTCTGCCGACCCCATGACGGAGGCGGCGGCGACCCTCTCTAGAGTAAGGGGAGCCCTGATGCGAAGAAGACATGTAAAGATTTGGACAAGATGAATCAGAAGAAAACAAGACAAAATAGAAGCACTTACGCAGAGACCAGAGGCGGCTTTTTCACTTCCTTGCGGAAGCGGTTAGCCTTGGCGACCGCCTCTTCCCGCTGGGTCGCGGTGGCCGCCCCCCTGAACTTCTTCGGCCGGCCGCCTAGCGAGCTCGGCCCGGCCCGGCGCTTCTTCGCGCCACCTCGACCACCCAAGCCGGCGGAGGAACTCGCGCCCGGATGACCGACCTTCGGTTGGCGGCGGGGGACGACTTCCCTCTCGCTGTCATCTTCAGGCCAGTCGGCGAAGGTTGCCGAGGGCCTGAAGTCGTCAGCCCCTCCTCCTCCCCCTCCTTCAGCGTCAGCCTCCACCGTCGCCGCCCCCAAGTCAGGGTCGTCGACGTCGCTCTCCGCCCGGTCGGGGACGAATTCACGGGCCGGCCCCGTGGTGCCGGCTGAGGGCTGCATGAGGGGGTTCTGACTCGGAAAAAACCAAAGAAGATAAGAAGTCGGATTCGGCTGAAAAAGAAAACAGAAGAGGAAAAGAGATGACTTACCACGGGCGGGGGTTGGCGCTTAGTATGGCTCCTGCCGAACTGCCAGTCCGCTTATAAGGTTGCGATTCGCCAGAAGTTCACCGTGTCCGCCACCTCCGCGTGGGGCATGTCCTTGGAGCACAGCCGATCAGGGTCCCGGTGGCCGCTTATCCGACAGATCGGATGAGGTCGGCCTTGAGCGGAAGGACTCGGCGTGCTACGGCGGCCAACAAGTCGGCCCCGATCAGGCCCTCCGACCTGCGTCGACTTCTCGGAGTCATGACGGGCGGCGGTGCCTCGCAGGAGTCAGCGTCCTGGCCCAATGGGACCAGCCGGGAGCCGCCTCGACAAAGACGCCGCCAGAAAGCGGCAGATTAACCCAGTCGCCTTCCGGGGCGACGTTCTTCACGTAGAAGTAGGAGCGCTGCCACATCTTCACCGATTTGATCAGCGGGATGGCGGGGAAAGGGTTGTCACCCACCGGCCTCCGCATCGTGATGAAGGTGCCGCACGAAGCCGGCACGCCAGCGACGTGCGTGCCGAGCTTGGCCTGGAAGAATTACCCCCACAACTCGATGGTGGGGAGAACACCGAGAAAGCCCTCGCACAAGGAGGCGAAGGCGGCCAGCAGCACCACCGTATTCGGAGTGAGGTGGTGCGGCTGGAGCCCGTGGAACCTGTGAATGCGCGGAAGAAGCCGCTCGCCGGCAGCCCTGCATCGCGCATGAGGTGCGAGCGGAATATGACCCGCTCGCCCTCCTCCGGCGCCGGCCTTATTTCGCCCGCCAACGCGGCGCGGGTATGCACTAAGTTCTTGCCGGGGATGCAGCGCGTCTGGCGGAGGAACTCTATGTGGTCGTCGTCCACCTCGGAGCCGTTCCACACGCCGGAGCGCGGGGAGGCGCGGCGGCAGATGAGGAGCTCATCTCCGCGGCACGGCGTGGTTCGGTGTGACGGCGGCAAGAGGAAGAAGAAGCGAGAGGAGGAAGAAGCAAGAGGAAGCGGGGAAGCGGGAAGATGGGTGCGCGTGCTTCGCCGCCCCCCCTCCTCCCTGCCTACTTATAGGCCCATGAGGTGAGAAGCCGATGGGGCGGGCGTGGGATTAACTGCGCCCAGTACCCCATGCCCCCCACGATTTAACCCGCGAAGTTACTGCGCGCAATAACGACGTGGGGAACCCAACTGCCCGCACGGTCAAGATCAAGAGTGGCGGGCCCCGCTCGACAGGCCTGTCTGCACACGCATGGGTGGGTAGATCGATCCTGCCGGCGTGGCGCCAAGGCGACGGGCAGCTACCTGGAAGCTTATCAGGCACGCTGCCTGGATTCCGCCACGACCTTCAACCTTTTGAGGAGCAAGACGGCCTCCTGCGAATCCGACTCCAGCTAGTCGGCCTAAGAGAAAGACGGCAAGCCAAGCCAGGATTCTTCCACCAGAGGGATGAAACTGTTGAGGCTCCTCGACATGTTGCCCTCTGCGCCTCACCGGCTCGGGACTCATCAGCCGGAGTAATGGGCCACGGGTAGGCAAACCCGAGCCCCTAGACCTTTCAAAACATCGGGGCAGGCTGCGCACCTCAAGACCCCAGGACGAAGAGCCGCCTTCTGAGAGTCGGCGGCAGAGCTGTCGACTGCCCCTCCCAGCCGAGTCCCAGAGACGGCCTTGAGATGAGCCGACTCCCAACTAGCGACTTCTGGAGAAGCCGGCTACGGGGAGTCGGCCCGCGACTCCAACCACCTTCTACCTATGCAACTACGGACGTGGTGGGATGTGGCCGCTGCGCGGCCCATCCCAGCCCCATTCCCTAAGGGCAGGCGTGGCCACAATGCGCCGTACGGACGGAGATCTCCGTCCGACGCGGCACTGGTGCCACACCGGTCCTGACATCAGTCCCGTGGGCAGATCCCTGTACCCACGACGGCCTGTCTGTACGGCCCGAAGACGGCGGGACCCGCCTATCAGCGGGAGTGCAGAAGATGGCAAGAGCGCCCCAAGATGGACCCGCTGGGAGTCGGCCCCCGAGAGCGGCCGACCCCTCCCATGGGCTCCGCACGCCATTAACCAGACAAGACAGGGAATGGCAACAGCGATCGCCCGTCAGCGGTAATCAAGCCATGACCCCATGACCAAGCCAGCGTCATTAGAAGCGGCTCTGATAATCCGCAGTCGGCAAGACCGCCACAAGTGACAAGGCTTGTCGGCCCCATGCTGGACTGTCGGCAGGCCCACTAGTCGGCGGGCCCAGTCAAGTGAGAAGACGGCGGCCTAAGGAACTGACGGCTGGGACCCGCGCCCAGCCGGATTACCATTGTACCCCCGGGGGGGAGGCCTATATAAACCCCCCGAGGCACCCATGCAAGAGGTTGGACCCTAATAGTTTAGACACACATAGAGGGAAGAGAAGAGCTAGCCTTGCCCTTCTCCTTCCTCACCCCGAACAGCTCAAGGAGCAACCTTGTACCCACTTTGCCATAGTGATCATGCGGAGACCCCGCAGAGCAGCAGTAGGGGTATTATCTCCACGGAGAGCCCTGAAGCTGGGTAAGATCCGCCGGCGTGCATGCCTATGACTCATCCCGTTTCCAGGCACCGGCGATGTTCTACTCGCCCCCACAATGATAAGCCATCCTTTGGCATATGTCGCACCCAACCCCCGACAGCAAGGTTGGGATGCGGACGACGAAGAAATTCAAAGCCCACCCACCACCCACTCCGTAGCCACTGTGGATGATTTAATCGACATGCTCAACTTCGACTCCGATGACATCGACGGTATGGATGCCGATGCAGGAGACGACCAAGAACCAGCGCCTACAGGGCACTGGAAGGTCACCTCGTCGTATGACATATACATGGTGGACAACCCAAAAGAAGGGAACAGCGATGGAACAACGGAGGATGACCCCTCCAAGAAGAAGCCTAAGCGCCAAGGCGTCGTGGCGCCGCTCTAAATCCCGCCAAAGCAAAAACAACGATTCTGCACGGGATATAATAACACCGGACAAGGTTAAGACAACCCTCCAGCAGGATTCAAGACAGAGGATGGAGAAGCCAGCCCTCATGAGAGAGCGGCAGACAGAGAGGTAGAGGACGATAATTACATGCCTCCCTCTGAAGACGAGGCAAGCCTCGAAGACGACGAATTTGTCATGCCTGAGGATCCCGTCGAACAAGAGCGTTTCGAAAGCAGGCTTATGGCCACGGCGAGCAGCCTCAAGAAAAAACAGCAATAGCTTAGAGCTGACCAAGACTTGCTACCCGAAAGATGGACTGAAGTCCTTGCGGCCGAAGAGTACGAACTCGAACGCCCCTCCAAGAGCTACCCAAAACACAGGCTGCTACCCCGATTAGAGGAGGAAGCACCTAGACCTACATCACCAGCGCATGATGCGGCCGACCGGCCACCTCGTGGCCGCGACAGAGAGGCCTCTCAGCCCTCCACTCAAGCCGCACCCCGGCGTCGCTCAAAGAATACCAAGGCACGGGGAAATGCGCCAGACTTGTGAGATATATTGGAGGACAAGGCAAGGCAAACAAGATTGATCTATGGATTGCGTGGGCGCCCCACGACACGTGACGATAACCGTCATGCCGGATATGGTAAATCCGGCCGGGCCGAAAAAGTAGACAAAGCTAGTTTGAGCTACGTGCGTGATATAGCCTAGCATGCAGGCGCCAAGACACCCACTATGCTTCACAGATGAAGTAATGGATCATCAAATCCCCGAGGGTTTCAAACCCGTAAACATCGAATCATTCGATGGCACAACAGATCTCGCGGTATGGATCGAGGATTATCTCCTTCATATCCACATGGCCCGCGGTGATGATATACACGCCATCAAATACCTCCCACTCAAGCTTAAAGGACCAGCTCGGCATTGGCTTAACAGCTTGCCAGCAGAATCAATTAGTTGTTGGGAGGACTTGGAAGCCGCATTCCTCGACAATTTCCAGGGCACCTATGTGCGACCACCAGACGCCGATGACCTAAGCCACATAATTCAGCAGCCAGAGGAATCGGCCAGAAAATTCTGGACACGGTTCCTAACTAAGCAAAATCAAATATTCGACTGTCCGGACGCAGAGGCCCTTGTAGCCTTCAAACATAACATCTGTGACGAGTGGCTTGCCCGGCACCTAGGACAGGAAAAGCCGAAATCCATGGCAGCCCTCACAACACTCATGACCCGCTTTTGTGCGAGAGAAGGCAGCTGGTAGCTCGTAGTAATAATATGACTAAGAGCCCTGGTAATTCAGATACCAAGGACAACAATGGCAGGTCGCGTCGCAACAAGCAAAAGCGCCGCATTAACGGCGACAATGCTGAGGATACAGCAGTTAATGCCGGATTCAGAGGCTCTAGATCTGGTCAGCGGAAAAAGCCATTTAAAAGAAATACTCCGGGCCCGTCCAGTTTGGACTGAATACTCGATCGCTCGTGCCAGATACACGGCACCCCCAAAAAATCAGCCAATCACACCAACAGGGATTGTTGGGTGTTCAAGCAGGCAGGCAAGTTAAGTGCTGAAAACAGAGACAAGGGGCTGCATAGCGATGACGAGGAGGAGCCCCGGCCGCCGAACAATAGGGGACAGAAGGGCTTCCCCCCACAAGTGCGGACGGTGAACATGATATACGCAACCCACATCCCCAAAAGGGAGCGGAAGCATGCACTCAGGGACGTATATGCGTTGGAGCCAGTCGCCCCAAAGTTCAACCCATGGTCCTCCTGCCCGATCACTTTTGATCAAGGGACCACTCCCACTAGAATCCGCTATGGCGGATTCGCGCATTGGTTCTAGACCCAATCATTGATGGATTTCACCTCACTAGAGTCCTTATGGACGGCGGCAGCAGCCTGAACTCGCTTTTATCAGATACAGCAGAAAAATGGGCATAGATCCTCAAGGATTAAACCCACAAAGACGACCTTTAAAGGCGTCATACCAGGTGTAGAGGCCAACTGTACAGGCTCAGTTACACTTGAGGTGGTCTTCGGATCCCCGGATAATTTCCGGAGCGAGGAGTTAATCTTCGACATTTGTCCCGTTCCGCAGTGGCTATCAAGCACTGCTCGGACGAACCGCATTCGCAAAGTTCAATGCGGTGCCGCACTACGCATACCTCAAGCTCAAGATGCCAGGCCCTCGAGGAGTCATTACGGTCAATGGAAACAATGATCGCTCTCTCCGAACGGAGGAGCATACGGCGTTCTCATGGCGGAAGTACAAAGCAGCCTTTCAAGGCAATTCTCCACCGCTATTAAACGCCCGACACCGTCTGCGAGCCCGGAGTAACCTACAACAAGACCGCCGCACGTTCCGAGCAAAAGCGAGTAATGCGGCCCCAACCCCAGCCCTCGCGAATTGCGAAACCAAGATTACGCTGGCGTACATAACTACGCCTGGAAATACCATGGGCATAGGGGAGGGGCACGACCACTCATGCCCAAAATGCGGCTCAACCGCACTGTGGCCCCGATTTTGTCATTCTTTTTTTTCTTCTTACTTTCAGGACTCCACTCTACGGAAGGCCTGTCCGGCAGTACAATCGCCGAACACACGATGCAACAGCCAGAGAGGCAGAAAGCTACGTCGAGTGTCTAGGTGGTCTCTATAACGAGCAGTATACTTGTCTCACATATCATCCCGCAGCTCGCCCCTGGAGGGGGACATGTCAAATAGTCCCATCTCTTGCTTATCGCACTACTTGTATCGTCCTGCTTTTATCGCAGCCTTTTCGAATAAACAATACATAGCTTTCGTCTATTATTGCATTCTTTTTTTATAAAAATATGTTCAGTTATGACATTATGCAACCGTACACTTTGGTACGGCCAATACACCAGGGGCTTACGTATCCCATAATATGGTGTGAGAAGTCCGAACACTCTCATGAGTGCGGCACCCGAACTTATAGCATTATATGCATCGGCTCCGAATCATGTCTTGGGTCAATAGTTGGGTTTGCCCGGCTCCCATGTTTTGGTACCTTACGTTCCGTTATATCGGCTAAGGTAGCGCTGGGAGAACCACTGTG
This sequence comes from Aegilops bicornis, assembly GCA_021605145.1. Lineage (NCBI taxonomy): Eukaryota > Viridiplantae > Streptophyta > Magnoliopsida > Poales > Poaceae > Aegilops > Aegilops bicornis. The sequence goes on along the minus strand of CM038673.1, from coordinate 585,410,009 downwards.
ATTGTGCCCCGGTTGAGCTGGGCTAAGCACCTCAGTGGAGAAAGCTAAAACTGACCGTCATGATAGGGCGAGAGTTGGTCGCTGTTCGAGAGGTTTTCGAGTCCCTAAAGACTTATGCCTCTTAGAGCGAGGAGTCGGCTTTGTCCGGCCTAGGCGTGGATAGCGCCTCAACTCGGTCTTCCGAATACTAGGGGCTTCACGAAATTTAAAATTATAGAATTCTATGGCTAAGTGAGAGTGTTCAAGCATTATAGTCTGATTGCCTTGTTCGTTGTGTTGAGCGCCTCCTCGAAGGACCCAAGAATGGGAAAAAGAGCGCCAAGTTTATCCCGAACACCCCAAAGACTGTAGCATGGGGGCGTGTTTACGACTCGTCATCTCTCAAATTTAATAAACGGCCGCCTGTAAGGTAATATTTTAAATTCAAAAGCGTTGCTTAGCGCATATGAACAAGTTTTCAGCATACAGGATCACAAATGCGAGTTTACTCAAAAATTATATCTTTGGAGCATTCATCCTCTATAAGGCGGGCACCCTTCAGGACGCTCTCATAATACATCTCGGGCTTGCGACGCTCCTTGCCCGACGGTGGTCCATCCGTCACAAGCTTCTCAGCGTCCATCTTGCCCCAGTGCACTTTAGCACGGGCAAGGGCCCTACGGGCACCTTTGATGCATACGGAGCGCTTGATGATTTCAAGCCATGGACAGGCATCCACCAGCCGCCTCACCAGCCCGAAGTAGCTCCTGTGCATGGCTTCCCCATGCCACAGCCGGACTATGAGACCCGTCATGGCCTGTTCGGCCACCTTATGGAGCTCGACCACCTGCTTCTGCTGGTCGCTCAAGGGCACCGGTGTCCGCCTCAACATACCGGGACCAGAACACCTTCTCGCCGAGCTCCCCTCCTCGGCCCGGTAGAATGCGGCGTCGGTCACATCAAGGGAAGATCTGCGAATGCTCCTGGAGAGCTCCGGACTCGGGTAAGTAACAAGTAATTCACTTTAACGTGCTTGCTTTGCATAAAGAATGCCTTACCCGCCGCTATCTTCTTCATCGCCTCAATTTCCTGGAGGGCTTTTTGGGCTTCGGCCTTGGCTGATTTGGCGCTCTCAAGAGCCGAGGCAAGCTCAGACTCTCGAGTCTTTGAGTCAAGCTCCAAGATCTCATGTTTTTTCATGAGATCCTGGAGCTCTTGCTGCACCTCCACCACCCGCGCCTCCTGCTTTTCTCGCTGGGTATGCTCCACGGCCGCATTTTCTTCGGCCTTGGACAACGCTTCCTTCAGGGTTGCCACCTGGGTTGTGGCCCGTGCAATACTCACTTTGGTCCTGTCATTTTTTGCAACCACATCTTTTTTATATATACTTAAATAAGGTATTACTTACCTTCCTTGTCTTTGAGCTGCTTCTTGGTAAGGCCGAGCCTGTTCTCGGACCGCCGAGGCTCTGCTTCAATGCATCGACCTCCGCAGTCGGTCTGGCAGAGGTCGCCAGCAAGAGCCTGCATTCCCATATTAACATACTTATGTTAGACTCTCACAGATATCTTTTTCGATCCTTAGTTCGGCTTTTCTTTCCAACACCAAACCGAGCATCGTGGGCTACCGCCTATGTGGTAATATTTTTACATATCTTAAATACATACCTCAAAGCTCGTTAGAAGGCTGGCACGAGCTTCAGTCAGCCCGCTCTTGGCGGACTAAACCTTCTCGGATCACCACACTCATGATAGTGCAAAGGTTTCGTCGATGGAGGCGCCGTTAAGCACCTCCAAGAGATTATCCGGTGCCTCCGGTTGGGCGGAGGTCACCGGCGTCGTAAACTTGCCCTTCTTAGTAGGGGGCCGCTTCCGGATGCCGGAACCGTTGAAGGTTCTCAGTGCGGTGTCCGACCCAGGCCGGACTTAGAGCCCTTGGGGTTTTGTCCCTTTGCGCTGAGTCTCGGAGGTCGCCTTGCGGCGCCTCGAGACCACCTCCTCCCGGCTTGGCCCTTTTGGGACGCCACCTCGGCATCATCCGCAACGCGAGGAGAGGAGGCGGCGAAGTGAAGTGCTATTCACATCTCGACGAACGCAGGGAGCCGCCGACGAAGCATCGAGCCCGGCCTTGGGCGGACTGCATGATTATATTCGCGCCAAAAGATATTGTGCAACAAAGGAACGCCATGAGTTATTCTCGTATCCGGATACTTACGATTTTGCCAGGGCTTGGCCTGGATGGCCACTCCTCTTCACCGCTGCCGGCGTTGGTGGAGTAGTCCGGAGGAAGGGTCCTCCCTTCTTGGACCCTCCGCCCCCGGTTGGGGCGGCCTTCCTTTTATTCATCCCCCCGCTGGAGGGGGAGAGGCCTCTTCTTCCTCCTCCTCGTCTTCGGAGGAGGAGTGCGCCTTGGAGTCATCGGACGATGAATCCGACACCACCGGGCGTCGGGAACTCTTTTGAGTTCTCGTGGCCTTCTTCTTGGCCTTCTTCTCCGGCACCACGTAAGGTGCCGGAACCAGCAGTCCCGTCAAGCGGGCTTCCGCTAGGTCTTCGGGCAAGGGAGCCTGACAGTCAATCTGTCCGGACGTCTTCTGCCAATCCTGTCAAAGGTAAGGGAGTTTAGATCCCGCATAGAATCAAACTATGGAAAACAAGTAACCCGTAAAGGGTAAAATAGCTTACCGCGTTGGCTTGATGTTGCGCGCTGAATCCGCGATCCTCGGTAGCGGATGCGGGGGCCTCGGTGCCCTTGAACAACACCTTCCAGGCGTCTTCATACGTAGTGTCGAAGAGCCTACTCAGGGTTCGGTGCTGTGCCGGATCAAACTCCCACAAACTGAAAGCCCGTTGTTGGCACGGGAGGATCCGGCGGATGAGCATGACCTGGACTACATTGACGAGTTTGAGCTTCTTGCTCACCAGGTTTTGGACGCAGGTTTGGAGTCCGTCAGCTCCTCCGATTACTCCCACGACAAGCCCGTCTCTTTCCGTGAGGTGAGCCATGTAGGGAAGCCAGATCGAATTCGGGGCCGCTGCCCATTCAGGTCACGCTGCTCGATGATGTAGAACCACCGATTGCCACCTTTATGGTCTCCACAAAGGAGCCCTCGAGCCATGTAACGTTGGGCATCTTGCCCACCATGGCGCCTCCAAGACTCCGCTTGGCGGCCGCCCACTACCTTCGGTTTGACATTGAAGGTCTTCACCATAAGCCGGCGGGCTGGATGCAGAGGAAGGCCTCGCACATGACGATGAACGCCGAGATATTGAGGATGAAGTTCGGGGCGGATCATGGAAATCCAGGCCGTAGTAGAACATGAGTCCCCGGACAAATGGGTGAAGTGGGAAACCTAGTCCATGGAGGAAATGGGTGAGGAACACCACCCTCTCATGGGGCACTGGGGTGGGATGAGCTGCCCTTGTCGGGAGCCGGTGCGCGATGTCATTGGACAAGTATCCGCTTTCCTCAGCTTGTTGATGTGTCCCTCCGTGACGGAGGAGACCATCCACTTGCCTCCCGCTCCGGACATGGCTGGAGAAGGTTGAGGTAAGATGTGCGAACTTGGGCGCTGGAGCTCGAGTGCGCGAAAATGGATAAGCAAAGGAGGAAGAAGGCGTAGATGAAAAAGGTGGATCCTTATCCCCTTATATGGGCGGACAAAACTATATGCCCCCACCAGCCTGGTAAAACTCGCTTATCTCCCAAGTGCCGTAATTAATGGCACGGTTGGGTTACCCATGCCCGTATTGATGAGAATCCCGGAATAAGGGGACACGATCTCTGCTTCGACAAGACGTGCCAAGGAAACCGCCTCGCTAAGTGCGCTGAGGTGGGACAGTAAAAATGATTCGAATAAAGGCTTGGCCGTGGTGTGATGTCACGCTATGAATACGCCGCCAGACCGGATTTGTGTAAATATTATTCTCTCTATGGTGGTATGTGGAACTTATTTTGCAGAGCCGGACACTATCCTTGTGTTCAAAATGTTCTATAAAGTATTCGGAGGAGGAACCCGCCTTGCAATGCCGAAGACAATCTGCACGCCGGACTCGTCGTCATTGAAGCCTGGTTCAGGGGCTACTGAGGGAGTCCTAGATTGGGGAGTGTCCGGATGGCCGGACTATAACCTTTGGCCAGACTCCTGGACTATGAAGGTACAAGATTGAAGACTTCGTCCCGTGTCCGGATGGGACTTTCCTTGGCGTGGAAGGCAAGCTTGGCGATACGGATGTAGATCTCCTCCCATTTGTAACCGACTCTATGTAACCCTAACCCTCTCTGGTGTCTATATAAACCGGAGGGTTTTAGTCCAGAGATCTAACAACAATCATACCATAAGCTAGCTTCTAGGGTTTAGCCTCTCTGATCTCGTGGTAGATCTACTCTTGTACTACCCATATCATCAATATTAATCAAGCAGGAGTAGGCTTTTACCTCCATTGAGAGGGCCCGAACCTGGGTAAAAACATCGTGTCCCTCGTCTCCTGTTACCATCCGCCTAGACGCACAGTTCGGGACCCCCTACCCGAGATCTGCCGGTTTTGACACCGACGACCGCCGACAATGCGGTGCTTCATTATCAAAGAGCAAAGAAGCCCAACCTTGCATTAAAGACCAAGTTTAGTGTGGAAGAAGAACAAGAAGACAAAGAAGAGGAGAGCAACCCCGATGATACAAAGTATGATTATCATGAGCACATGGCTCTCGCTTCACGACAATTTTGGAGGAAGAAGAAATCAAGGCCCAACTTCAACAAGAACAACTCAAGTGGCAACAAGGTCAAGCAATGCGTGAGGACTTGCTATAATTGTGGCAATGTGAGCCATTTTGTTGCGGAATTCCCTTATGAGAAGAGAGAAGACAATGGTGGCAAGCTCATTCGAAAGGACAAAGCCAAGTCTTTCCCTAACAAGAGCAACTTCACCAAGAGGACTCCTCCCAAGGGGTTGGTTGCACAAGAAGAGTACAATGAGGATGATGATGACGATGAAGGCGGTGACTCAGTTGCTATGGCCTCCGTGGCCATTGCAACAACTCCTCGGGTATCCCTCTTCGACTCACCCAATGAGAACATCATCGCCAAGTGCCTCATGGCTAAAGCAACCAACAAGGTAACCCCCAACATCAAAACTACCATCATTACTAATCCTTCCTTGATGGATTGCATTGATGAAAATGTGGGGCCTAATGAGGAAGAAAATGAGTTTGATTCCTTTATGAGTAAGCTCAAGGGTAAGTCCAAGAAGCACTTTGTTGCTCTCTTGGAACAACTTGGTGAAGCCAATGACACCATCGAGGCTCACGAAGAAACCATCTCTAAGATGGAGGGGCATAGTCATGATTATGCCGATGAGATATCAGATCTCTCTAATGCTCTTGAGGAAGAGTGTGGTCTTCGTTTGGCTCTTGAGGAGTCACACAACGATGATCATGCTAAATTAAAGAAAGATCTTGATCATGCTTGTGTCTTATCTCGTGTCCTAAATTCCGAGAAGGCCAAACTTGAAGTTGATCTTGCTAGACTCAAGGAAGAGTTTGATATACTTGACAAGGCCCATAAAGTCTTGAAAGGTATTCATGCTAGTCTTAAAGAGTCTCACGATCAACTCCAAGTGAAGCTAACTAAGGAGAAAGCCACCTTTCCTCATATGGTTTTGATTGATAATGCAAATGCTACTAACCCATGTTGTGAGCATGTGCATATTATTGAGGAGAATGCCAAGTTGAAGATGCAACTTGAGAAGGGCCTTGTGTCGTGCATACAAGGTGAGAAGAACCTCAACGACCTTTTGAGTAATCAAAAGGAAGTTGTATCCATGGAGGGGATTGGGTTCGCACCCAAGCCCAAGAACAAGAAGAAGAATGACAAGACCAAAAGACCTCCTCCTCTCAAGCAAACTTTTGTGAAGGAGGGAGAGGGTGCTCCCAAGAAAAAGAATAACAATGCGAAGGGTGGTGGTGTCAAGAAGGGCAATGCCACCCCTTCCAACAAAGCCGGCGACTTTAACCCTTCTTATGTGTTGTTCCGTGCTAGTGATGGGCATGTTTATGCAAAATTTGTTGGTTCTCCTTATGAGTACATTGAATGGTCTATTTGGGTTCCTAAGACCCTTGTCACTAACATCAAAGGACCCATTACAAAATGGGTACCTAAAACCAAGCATTGATCTCTTGTAGGTGTTTGCTTCCGGTGGGGGATCATGGTTGCTCGATAGTGGAGCTACAAATCATATGACCGGAAGCAAGGACTTGGTGGTGGACATGCACAAGATTCCATCTATGTCCACCAATGTCGAGTGGGGTGATGCCTCGTCTTCTAAGGTATTGGGACTCGGCAAGGTTGTCATTTCTCATGATCTCACGATCGAGAAGGTCATGCTTGTTGAGTCCCTTGCATACAATTTACTTTCCACTTCGTCAACTTGCACTCATGGGTTTTGCCACCTTCTTTGATATTGATACCGTGGCCCTCTTGTGGAGCAAGACTCATAAAGTAGCCTTTGTTGGGCATGTCGAGAACGGTCTCTATGTGATTAACTTTTCGGAGCGACCCACTAAGACCGCGATATGCCTCATGGCTAAAGTTGACGTGGGATGGCTTTGGCATCGCCGTCTAGCCCATGTCAATATGAGATCTTTGCAAAGTCTTCTCAAGGGGGACCATGTCCATGGACTAACGAATGTTAGTTTTGCTAAAGATCGTGCTTGCAGTGCTTGTATCGAAGGAAAGCTACATGAAAAGGCTCACCCTCCCACGACTATCATTTACTCGAAGAGGCCTTTGGAGCTCCTTCATATGGATCTCTTTGGGCCTCCATCCTTTGATAGTCTTGGGGGTAGAAAGTATTGCTTGGTGATTGTGGATGACTATCCAAGATACACTTGGGTATATTTCTTCAAGAGGAAGAGCGAGACCCAACAAACCGTCATTGACTTTGCAAATGAAGCCCAACGTCAACACAATGCAAAGATCTTGAAAATAAGAAGTGACAACGGCATCGAGTTCAAGAATTACACCTTGGATGAGTTTCTTAGTGATGAGGGGATCAAGCATCAATATTCCGCACCGTACACCCCTCAACAAAATGGTGTTGCGGAGCCATCACCAACCCAAGGCCCACACGCTTCCGAAGAACAAAGTGAAGGCCCTCAACCTCAAGAATAAGACCAAGGGCAAGATCAATCCCAAGATGGTATTGTAACATCAAGTGATGCCCAAGGTCAAGTTCTCTCCTCCGAGCAAGTTCAAGATCAAGAGCTTCCTCGAGATCAAGAACAAGCTCAAGATGGCGCTCAAGATGATCAAGTGACTGCTCCTCGACTCACCCCCGAGGAGGAATTGGAGCGTCGTGCCGCCAAGATTGCTTCCAAGCTCTCCTCCAAGGGTCATCTCATGAAGAATGTGCTTGGAAGCATTCAAAAGGGGGTAAGCACTCATAGACAACAGGCAAACTATTGTGAACATCACGCGTTTGTCTCTTGTGTTGAACCCCAAAAGTTATATGAGGCGCTCGAAGATCCAGATTGGCTTAATGCCATGCATGAAGAACTCAACAACTTCGAGTACAACAAGGTGTGGAGATTGGTGCCAAGGCCAACGGGGAACCACAATGTCATTGGAACCAAGTGGATATTCAAGAACAAGCAAGATGCTCATGGGACCATCGTTCGCAACAAGGCAAGATTGGTGGCACAAGGCTACTCCCAAGTCGAGGGTATCGACTACGGTGAAACCTTTGCTCCCGTTGCTCGCCTTGAATCCATTCGTTTGTTGATTGCTTATGCTTTTCATCACAACTTTAAGTTGCAACAAATGGATGTTAAAAGTGCTTTTCTTAATGGTCCTATTAATGATTTGGTATATGTCAAGTGATGTCTACTACACAACCTTCTTCTTGTAGACGTTGTTGGGCCTGCAAGTGCACAGGTTTGTAGGACAGTAGCAAATTTTCCTCAAGTGGATGACCTAAGGTTTATCAATCCGTGGGAGGCGTAGGATGAAGATGGTCTCTCTCAAGCAACCCTGCAACCAAATAGCAAAGAGTATCTTGTGTCCCCAACACACCTAATACAATGGTAAATTGTACAGGTGCACTAGTTCGGCGAAGAGATGGTGATACAAGTGCAAAATAGATAGTAGATATAGGTTTTTGTAATCTGAAAATATAAAAACAGCAAGGTAACAAGTGGTAAAAGTGAGTGTAAACGGTATTGCAATGATAGGAAACAAGGCCTAGGGTTCATACTTTCACTAGTGCAAGTTCTCTCAACAATAATAACATAATTGGATCATATAACTATCCCTCAACATGCAACAAAGAGTCACTCCAAAGTAACTAATAGCGGAGAACAAATGAAGAGATTATGGTAGGGTACGAAACCACCTCAAAGTTATTCTTTCCAATCAATCCGTTGGGCTATTCCTATAAGTGTCACAAACAGCCCTAGAGTTCGTACTAGAATAGCACCTTAAGATACAAATCAACCAAAACCCTAATGTCACCTGGATACTCCAATGTCACCTCAAGTATCCATGAGTATGATTATACGATATGCATCACACAATCTCAATTCATCTACTCAAACCAACACATAGAACCTCAAAGAGTGCCCCAAAGTTTCTATCGGAGAATCACGACGAAAACGTGTGCCAACCCCTATGCATAGGTTCATGGGCGGAACCCGCAAGTTGATCACCAAAACATACATCAAGTGAATCACGTGATATCCCATTGTCACCACAGATACGCACGGCAAGACATACATCAAGTGTTCTCAAATCTTTAAAGACTCAATCCGATAAGATAACTTCAAAGGGAAACTCAATTCATCACAAGAGAGTAGAGGGGGAGAAACATCATAAGATCCAACTACAATAGCAAAGCTTGGGATACATCAAGATCGTGCCATAGAGGGAACACGAGAGAGAACACGAGAGAGAGAGATCAAACACATAGCTACTGGTACATACCCTCAGCCCCGAGGGTGAACTACTCCCTCCTCGTCATGGAGAGCGACGGGATGTTGAATATGGCCACCGGTGAGGGTTCCCCCCTCCGGCAGGGTGCCGGAACAGGGTCCCGATTGGTTTTTGGTGGCTCTGGAGGTTTTGCGGCGGCGGAACTCCCGATCTAATCTCTGTTCTGGAAGTTTTAGGGTACGTAGGTATATATGGGTGCAGGAAGTACGTCGGTGGAGCTTCGGGGGCCCCACGAGGCAGGGGGCGCGCCCTAGGGGGGTGGGCGCGCCCCCACCCTCGTGAGCACCTCCCTTAGCTCCAGACGTGGGGTCCAAGTCCATCCGGTGGGTTTCCTTCCGAAAATAACTTCTCAAGTTGATTTTGTTCCATTTTGACTCCGTTTGATATTCCTTTTCTTCGAAATACTGAAATAGGCAAAAAAAAAGAAATTTGGGCCTCCGATTAATAGGTTAGTCCCAAAAGTAATATAAAAGTGGAAAATAAATCCCAATATTGCCCAAAACAGTAGATAACATAGCATGGAGCAATCAAAAATTATAGATACGTTGGAGACGTATCAAGCATCCCTAAGCTTAATTCCCGTCGTCCTCGAGTAGGTAAATGATAAAAAAGATAATTTTTGATGTGGAATGCTACTTGGCATAGTTTCAATGTAATTCTTCTTACTTGTGGTATGAATATTCAGATCCGAAAGATTCAAGATAAAAGTTCATATTGATATAATAATAATAATACTTCAAGCATAATAACAAAGCAATTATGTCTTCTCAAATTAACATGGCCAAAGAAAGTTATCCCTACAAAATCATATAGTCTGGTTATGCTCTATCTTCACCACACAAAGTATTTAAATCATGCACAACCCCGATGACAAGCCAAGCAATTGCCTTTTGACATTCTCAAAACCTTTTCAATCTTCACGCAATACATGAGCGTGAGCCATGGATATAGCACTATATGTGGAATAGAATGGTGGTTGTGGAGAAGACAAAAAGGGAGAAGATAGTCTCACATCAACTAGGTGTATCAACGGGCTATGGAGATGCCCATCAATAGATATCAATGTGAGTGAGTAGGGATTGCCATGCAACGGATGCACTAGAGCTATAAGTGTATGAAAGCTCAAAAAGAAACTAAGTGGGCGTGCATCCAACTCGCTTGTTCACGAAGACCTAGGGCATTTTGAGGAAGCCCATCATTGGAATATACAAGCCAAGTTCTATAATGTAAAATTCCCACTAGCATATGAAAGTGACAACATATGAGACTCTCCATCATGAAGATCATGGTGCTACTTTGAAGCACAAGTGTGGTAAGAGGATAGTAGCATTGTCCCTTCTCTCTTTTTCTCTCATTTTTTTTATTTGGGCATTTTCTCTTTTTTTATGGCCTCTTTTTTTTTCTTTTTTCTTTTTCGTCCGGAATCTCATCCCGACTTGTGGGGGAATCATAGTCTCCATCATCCTTTCCTCACTTGGGACAATGCTCTAAAAATGATGATCATCACACTTTTATTTACCTACAACTCAACAATTACAACTCGATACTTAGAACAAAATATGACTCTATGTGTATGCCTCCGTGATGTGCGGGATATGCAATGATTCATGAGTGACATGTATGAAAGAATTATGAATGGTGGTTTTGCCACAAATACGATGTCAACTACATGATCATGCAAAGCAATATGACAATGATGGAGCGTGCCATGATAAACGGAACGATGGAAAGTTGCATGGCAATATATCTCGGAATGGCTATGGGAATGCCATGATAGGTAGGTATGGTGGCTGTTCTGAGGAAGGTATATGGTGGGTGTATGATACCGGCGAAAAGTGCGGTATTAGAGAGGCTAGCAATGGTGGAAGGATGGGAAAAAGTGCGTATAATCCATGGACTCAACATTAGTCATAAAGAACTCATATACTTATTGCAAAAATCTAGAAGTTATCAAAGCAAAGTATTACACGCATGCTCCTAGGGGGATAGATTGGTAGGAAAAGACCATCGCCCGTCCCCGACCGCCACTCATAAGGAAGACAATCAATAAATAAATCATGCTTCGAGTTAATCACATAACGGTTCACCATACGTGCATGCTACGGGAATCACAAACTTCAACACAAGTATTCTTTAAATTCACAACTACTCAACTAGCATGACTTTAATATCACCATCTTCATATCTCAAAACATTATCAAGCATCAAACTTTTCTTAGTATTCAACGCACTCATAAGAAAGTTTCACATATCTTGAATACCAAGTATATTAACATTAAGCAAATTACCATGCTATTAACGACTCTCAAAATAATCTAAGTGAAGCATGAGAGATCAATAGTTTCTTTAAAACAAATCCACCACCGTGCTCTAAAATATCTAAGTGAAGCACTAGAGCAAAAATTATCACGCTCAAAAGATATAAGTGAAGCACTATGAGCAAAACTATCAAGCTCAAAAGATATAAGTGAAGCACATAGAGTATTCTATCAAATTCCAATTTATGTATGGCTCTCTCAAAAGGTGTGTACAGCAAGGATGATTGTGTTAAACTAACAAGCAAATACACAAACAATACAAGACGCTCCAAGCAAAACACATATCATGTGGTGAATAAAAATATAGCTCCAAGTAAATTACCGATGGAAGTAGACGAAAGAGGGATGCCTTCCGGGCATCCCCAAGCTTTGACTTTTGGTGTCCTTGGATTATCTTGGGGGTGCCATGGGCATCCCCAATCTTAGGCTCTTGCCACTCCTTGTTCCATAATCCATCAAAAGAATTTACCCAAAACTTGAAAACTTCACAACACAAAATTCAATAGAAATCTCGTGAGCTCTGTTAGAGAAGAAAACAAAAGACTACTTTAAGGTACTGTAATGAACTCATTTTTTATTTATATTGGTGTTAAACCTACTGTATTCCAACTTCTCTATGGATTATAAACTTTTTTACTAGCCATAGATTCATCAAAATAAGCAAACAACACGGGAAATACAGAATCTGTCAAAAACAGAACAGTCTGTAGTAATCTGTAACTAACGCAAACTTCTGGAACTCCGCAAATTCTACCAAAATAGGAAGACCTGGAAAATTTGTTTAATGATCAGCAGAAATTGGAATCAGTATTTTATCACGTTCTGATGATTTTAAAAAATTGTTTTCGTGAACAGAAAGATTCTGGAAATTACAGCAAGATCAAATAACTATCATCCAAGAAGATCCTATAGGTCTAACTTGGCACAAACACTAATTAAAACATAAAACCACATCCAAATAGAGGCTAGATGGATTATTTATTCCTAAACAGAAGCAAAAGCAAAAAAATAAAAAATAAAATTGGGTTCCCTCCCAACAAGCGCTATCGTTTAACGCCCCTAGCTAGGCATGATGATTTAAATGATGCTCGCATAAAAGATAAGAATCGAAACATAAAGAGAGCATAATGAAGAATATGACTAGCACATTTAAGTCTAACCCACTTCTATGCATAGGGATTTTGTGAGCAAACAACTTATCGGAACAATAATCAACTAGCATAGGAAGGCAAAACAAGCATAACTTCAAGATTTTAAGCACATAGAGAGGAAACTTGATATTATTAGAATTCCTACAAGCATATATTCCTCCCTCATAATAATTTTCAGTAGAATCATGAATGAATTTAACAATATAACCAGCACCTAAAGCATTCTTTTCATGATCTACTTGCATAGAATTTTTATTACTCTCCACATAAGCAAATTTCTTCTCATGAATAATAGCGGGAGTAAACTCAACAAAACAACTATCGTGTGATTGGAAATTAAGATCAAGATGACAAGTTTCATGGTTATCATTATTATTTAAAGCATACGTGTCATCACAATAATCATCATAGATAGGAGGCATGCTTTAATTATAGTAAATTTGCTCATCAAAGCTTGGGGTACAAAAAATATCATCTTTATCAAACATAGCTTCCCCAAGCTTGTGGCTTTGCATATCATTAGCATCATGGATATTCAAGGAATTCATACTAACAACATTGAAATCATGCTCATCATTCAAAGATTTAGTGCCAAACATTTTAATACATTCTTCTTCTAACACTTTGGCACAATTTTCCTTTCCATCATACTCACGAAGGATATTAAAAAGACGAAGCGTATGAGACAAACTCAATTCCATTTTTTTGTAGTTTTCTTTTATAGACTAAACTAGTGATAAAACAAGAAACAAAAATATTCGATTGCAAGATCTAAAGATATACCTTCAAGCACTCACCTCCACCGCAACGGGCGCCAGAAAAGAGCTTGATGTCTACTACACAACCTTCTTCTTGTAGACGTTGTTGGGCCTGCAAGTGCACAGGTTTGTAGGACAGTAGCAAATTTCCCTCAAGTGGATGACCTAAGGTTTATCAATCCGTGGGAGGCGTAGGATGAAGATGGTCTCTCTCAAGCAACCCTGCAACCAAATAGCAAAGAGTCTCTTGTGTCCCCAACACACCTAATACAATGGTAAATTGTATAGGTGCACTAGTTCGGCGAAGAGATGGTGATACAAGTGCAAAATAGATAGTAGATATAGGTTTTTGTAATCTGAAAATATAAAAGCAGCAAGGTAACAAGTGGTAAAAGTGAGCGTAAGCAGTATTGTAATGATAGGAAACAAGGCCTAGGGTTCATACTTTCACTAGTGCAAGTTCTCTCAACAATAATAACATAATTGGATCACTATCCCTCAACATGCAAAAAAGAGTCACTCCAAAGTAACTAATAGCGGAGAACAAACGAAGAGATTATGGTAGGGTACGAAACAACCTCAAAGTTATTCTTTCCAATCAATCCGTTGGGCTATTCCTATAAGTGTCACAAACAGCCCTAGAGTTCGTACTAGAATAAAACCTTAAGATACAAATCAACCAAAACCCTAATGTCACCTGGATACTCCAATGTCACCTCAAGTATCCGTGGGTATGATTATACGATATGCATCACACAATCTCAATTTATCTACTCAAACCAACACATAGAACCTCAAAGAGTGCCCCAAAGTTTCTACCGGAGAATCACGATTTAAAACGCAGCCAACCCCTATGCATAGGTTCATGGGCGGAACCGCAAGTTGATCACCAAAACATACATCAAGTGAATCACGTGATATCCCATTGTCACCACAGATACGCACGGCAAGACATACATCAAGTGTTCTCAAATCTTTAAAGACTCAATCTGATAAGATAACTTCAAAGGGGAAACTCAGTTCATCACAAGAGAGCAGAGGGGGAGAAACATCATAAGATCCAACTACAATAGCAAAGCTCGGGATACATCAAGATCGTGCCATAGAGGGAACACGAGAGAGAGAGAGATCAAACACATAGCTCTTGGTACATACCCTCGGCCTCGAGGGTGAACTACTCCATCCTCGTCATGGAGAGCTACTGGGATGTTGAAGATGGCCACGGTGAGGGTTCCCCCCTCTGGCGAGTGCTTGGGAACAGGGTCCCGATTGGTTTTTCGTGGCTCTGGAGGTTTTGCGGCGGCGGAACTCCCGATCTAATCTCTGTTCTGGAAGTTTTAGGTTACGTGGGTATATATGGGTGCAGGAAGTACGTCGGTGGAGCTACGGGGGCCCCACGAGGCAGGGGGCGCGCCCTAGGGGGGTGGGCGCGCCCCCCACCCTCGTGAGCACCTCCGTTAGCTCCTCACATGGGGTCCAAGTCCATTCAGTGGGTTTCCTTCCGAAAATAACTTCTCTAGTTGATTTCGTTCCGTTTTGACTCCGTTTGATATTCCTTTTCTTCGAAATACTGAAATAGGCAAAAAACAGCAAATCTGGGTTGGGCCTCCGGTTAATAGGTTAGTCTCAAAAGTAATATAAAAGTGGAAAATAAAGCCCAATATTGCCCAAAACAGTAGATAATATAGCATGGAGCAATCAAAAAATATAGATACGTTGGAGACGTATCATCAAGCAACCCCCCGGGTTCGAGGATCCCTACTTTCCCGATCATGTGTATCAACTCGATAAGGCACTCTATGGCCTTAAACAAGCCCCACGTGCGTGGTATGACCACCTTACCGAGTTGTTACAAGACCGTGGATTTGAAGTTGGGCTAATCGACCCCACTCTTTTTACTAAGAAGGTCAAAGGCGAGTTGTTTGTGTGCCAACTATATGTTGATGATATTATCTTTGGTTCCCCTAACAAAGCTTTCACTGAGGAATTTGCCGCTCTCATGACCTCTAAGTTCAAGATGTCTTCGATGGGAGAGTTGAAGTTCTTCCTTGGTTTCGAAGTCAAACAAAGAAGAGAAGGAACCTTCATCAACCAAGCCAAATACACTCAGACATGCTAAAGAGATTCAAGCTAAGTGATGTCAAGCCGGCTTCCACTCCACTGCCCGCCAAGTGCCAACTTGACATTTATCCCAATGGTAAAGCGGTGGATCAAAAGGTATATCGCTCCATGATTGGCTCCTTGCTTTACCTTTATGCATCTAGACCGGATATCATGTTGAGTGTGGGAATTTGTGCACGGTTTCAAGCCGCACCTAAGGAAAGCCACTTTGTGGCGGTCAAGCGAATCTTTTGATATTTGGCTCACACCCCAAACTTTGGCTTATGGTATCCAAGAGGAGCAAACTTCAAGCTTGTAGGTTATTCGGACTCCGAGTGGACAGGAGACAAAGTGGATAGGAAGTCCACCTCTGGAGGGTGCCAATTTCTAGGTTGCTCTCTAGTGAGTTGGTCTTCCAAGAAGCAAAGTTGTGTGTCTCTCTCGTCCACTGAAGCGGAGTATGTGGCCGCCGGTAGTTGTTGTGCACAACTTCTTTGGATGAGGCAAACTTTAAAGGATTACGGTGTCATTTGTGACAAAGTGCTTCTTTGGTGTGACAATGAAAGTGCCATCAAGATTTCTCTCAACCCGGTTCAACACTTCAAGACGAAGCATATTGAGATTCGGTATCACTTCATCCGGGATCACATTAGGCGAGGGGAGATCAAGCTCAACTATGTCAACACTCATGATAACCTTGCAGATATTTTCACGAAGCCTTTGGATGAAGCAAGATTTCGCAAGTTAAGGCATGAGCGAAATATCATTGATTCGAGAAATGTTGCTTGAACCCGTGCACACCCCACCATACTCAGCTTGTTATCTTGTTTAGGTGTAGGCATGGACATAGGGGGAGTGTTGTTCTCTCAATGAACTCTTCTTCCCCCCATTATGCATAAATTGATCAATTCTTTCATATTAGCCATTGTTGATGGTACTTGTGCTTCAAAGACAAGTTGTGGTCATGGGCCCAAGGATAATTCTTCGCGGCGTCGTACCCTCTTAACTCAAACATAGGTGGCTTCGGCCACCGCCCTTGTGCTTAGGCGTTTTTCCTTGTTGGGAGTTTCCGTTTGCCTAGATGTTTGAATTCTCTAAAGAGTGGTTTTTCTTGGTTGCTTCTTGCACTCTTGAGAATCTTCTTCATCATATTTCAGTGACATGCTTCTATCCTAAGCCTTCTTATCCCAAGCCATCCTTTCCAAATGTACACAAGTTGATCTCCTTGTGCTTGGGATGTAGCAAGTGGTTCTACCGGTCTTCCCTTCTGTTGTACAGTCTCAGTGGTACTTCCGGTCCTGCACGAGCGGTTCTACCGCTCCTGCCTGTACCAGTACTTCTGACCGGAACTACCGGTGTTTGGACGCGGTACCACCGCTGCTTCTGGAGCGGAAGTACCGCTCTCAACCACCTGGTAGTTACAGGACCGGTACTACCGCTCCTAGGAGCGGTACTACCGGTTGACATCTGGGGCGTATAAAAGGGACGGGGGCAGAAGGGGTCTTTATTTTCCCCTTCGTGCTCGTCTTCCCCTTTTGTCCCACGCCGCCGGTTGCTTCGTCCTTCGCCCTGGAGCGCCCTTAGGCTCTCCGGATCGGTCGGCCCTCCATCGGATCCGCTCTGTGGAGGCCGCCTCCCCTTAGATCTCTTCCATGGATATCGGTGGCTCTAGCTCTCGTGCTGCTCGGAAGCCCCAGAATACCAAGAAGAGGGCTCGTAGAGGGAAACCTTTGGGTGACAATGAGGATGATCATGAAGTGGTGATTCCTACCAAGACCACTCATCGGGAGAAGTCTGCTGCTGCCAAGCAACGTGTTGCTTTGCCTATGCACAAGTGGAAGATGCCGGACTGACAAAAGTTTCGCTTCCAGGATCCATACACTGTTGCTCCAAACCCCCGTTGGAACTACCCTCAGTTCCGGAATGAGTTACAGATGAGGATTGTGTCAGAAGTTTTTGAGCATCACAAGAACAAGTTCACCCGGATGTGGTCCATTGACGTCGATCATTGGAGGAACAACCTTGACTACTTTGGAGAAGCTATGGCGATCTGTGAGGAGTTTGATTTGATCAAGCTCATGGCCGTGAACTGTGACTTCGATGTGCAGCTCATCCATCAGTTTTATGCTACAGTTCACTTCGGCTCTAATGAGGAACGCCACCTCTCCTTTATGTGCCGTGATGAGTTCTTTCATGTCCCGTGGAGAGCTTTCTGCAATGCTCTTGGTTATGAGGATACCGGGATTGAGGTTCAAGGTGGCATCCGTCCTCACGACCGTGCTCACCCCATGGACAAGGTGAAGCTCGCCCCTCTATACATACCTGGACATGGCATCGTGGGCAAGTCAAATGATCTTCTGCCAGTCTATGACATTATGCATCGTGCGTTTCGTTGTGTGCTACTTCCCAAGGTTGGGAATCAAGATGATATATGTATGGTTATCTAGTGGATTTGCTTGTGGCCATGAAGACCAAGAGGGGATCCAGTGCCACGTTTGATGTCTCCAAGTGGCTACACTACAAAAAAATACACTTCCGTGATGATACGTGTTTGTCACAGTAGGTCGCGTTTTTTGTCATGCATGTACATCCATGACAAATTTATGACAGAATCAAGATAGTCATACATGTCTTTGTCGTAGAAGTGTTCCATGACATTACCAAAATTATCATCACGGAAGTGTCCACTTCCATGACGATAAATCACGTGTCACGCAGGCGCTTTCGTCAAGGGTGACCGACACGTGGCATCCATCGTAACGGAACGCCGTTAAGCTATCGGGTCGGGTTTTAGATCCGATAACCCGTTAACAGCCCCGACCAATGGGGGTTTTCCATGTGTAAAATCATCATTGGCTGGAGCAAACACGTGTCGGCTCACCGTTGGGACAGATGTCATCCGCTCATTGGACCAAAGGCGCCTATGATACGGTGACACGTGGCACGGCCCAACAGAGGCCCATTCTGGTGAAAAGGCCGGCCCATTTGACTTGGTAAAAAGGCGGCGGGCCGGCCCACGGAAAGCCTGTTAACGGCCTGTTCGCATATAGCCCATTTACAGCCTGCTAACCCAGGGCCCGTTATGCCCTATCCGAATTAGGCCCAGTAGCGTCCAATATGATTCTACCCGATTTAACTTCCGGCCCATGTGTGGCCCATGACTTCTTTCGGCCCATATGAGGACCTTTGTAACTCTTGGCCCATTAACGGCCCGTCGTGAAACTGGCCTGTAATGAACAGTGTATCACTTTATACCCATTAACGGCCCGTTATTCCATTGGGCCGTTTCCAGCCCAAGTTATCTTTCGGCCTTCTCAGGGTCCATTGATTCTTGGGCTCATTTGCAGCATTCGGTTACATGCGGCCCGTTACTGTCATTTTCTGCTTGTGGGCCAAATTCAGCCCGTCGTTACAGTCGGCCCGTTTGCGGACCGTTAATACATTGGGTCGTTTTCATGTAAAAAAACCCTATTGGGTTGTTTTCATAGAGTTACCAAATACGGCCTATTAACGACCCGTTATGGTCCATGAATAGTACGGCCCATGATTGGCGAAATGATGATACGCCCCATAGAAGGCCCATGGATCCTACGGCCCGTATGAGGCCCATGGATAGTACGGCCCGTAGAAGGCCCATGGACCCTACGGCCCGTAGAAGGCCCATTGATCCCTAAGGCCCGTATAGAAGGACGATGGATCCTACGGCCCGTATAGAAGGCCAATGGTCCTACGGCCGAATGAAGGCCCATGGATCATACGGCCTGCAGGAGGCTCATGGTTACAACAGTCCGTGTGTTGCCATGATTATTTTGGCCTAGTTACCAAAAATAGGCTATTGTGGCCACTAGAATAACACAGAAAAAGAACTGCAGTGACAAATAAACAAGACAATAAGGAAATAAATAAGCAAGCAAATAAGGCTAGCCTATCACCACTATTACACATATTACTTCCACTGGGCATCAAAGTTCGCCACCAGTGCAAATATAGGGAACAAAGCAGCATACTACATACACTTGGCCGTCAAAATTGGCCACCAGTGCAAATAAACGCGGCAGCAAAACAAGAGCATAACTGAAACAACTTCAAGAGCTCAAGAAACATTATCCAGGTATCCACCATGTCAGCAATAAGTTTAGAAAGCTGATTAGCTTTGTCCTGTTTGGCACTAAAATCCTCCAACGCTTGTTGTTGCACCAGAAAGTATGCATCTGAATGCTCCAGGGACTTCCGCAGTCCTTCCGCTTCTTGTCGCAGCACAACTGATCGATGTCTTTCAACTTGTAGTTGAGACTCAAGAAACCAAACTGATTCAGACAGTGAGTTTGAATAGCTTGTGCACGCGGTAGTGGCCAGTAACTCGAACACTAAACCAAGACAGGACTTTGGGGTTGTCTCGATGTCTTCAAGATAGTCTTCCTTCGCTATTTTATCAGCTTTGTTGCAGACCAACAAGGATGTGTCACTATCCTGAACCTTATCTGCATTACTTCCTTTACCATTGCTTAATAAGGCACTCTTCCCCAATATTCTCACAAGATTCTAAAAGAAGAAACAAGCAGACACATAACAAGTTTAGAATGTACTAGTATATGAAACTCATTTCGGTGAACCAGTTCATTAGTAAGGTGGACATGATTAAACTACCAAGTCTTCTATTGCCAAGTACTAGTACATAATAAAAGCATCAAACAAACATATATATATGTCCTATGGTCACTGCATTGTCTTGCCAAATCAAAAATGGAGACACGGTTCAAATCATATCAGTTCAAGACAAAGCAGCAGTGAAAGAATACAAAGCGTGGGAAACTACACGGCACAACAAGATTTCAGATGGGTACCACGGGTCTACATGTACAACAACACTATTGGCTCTGTTGTGATGCTAGTAATGTGCATGATATGAAAGTCAACTGTATACACAATTGAAATTGAAATCAACAGAGCTATTGATAAGAGAAAACCTGTTAAAGAAACATGCGTGAACATACCTGTTGTGCCATTGGAGTTTCGATTGGATCCTTCAATTTAAAAATAAGTTCGTATCAGTAAATACAGTGATACAATAGCAAAGCAATCATAGTTAAAAAAGGCGCGCCTAAGCTAGCGCTTAAGCGCGCCTAGGCTCTAGGCGTTGGCAAAATGCATTGCGCATAACTATGCATAATCTGTGCATAATCACAAGATAAGCATGCGCTTTGGTCAATAAAGCGCAAAGGCGGTGGCAAAACGCACAATTAACGCCTAAGCGCTTTTTGAACTATGATAGCAATGGAATCTTAAATTAGAACAGTTGTTCTTCAGGTTTAGGCACTTGTTCTACATGAACAGAGTACAGTAAGACGCAAGAATAAAATACTTAAAAATAAAAATGAGCTCATAGACCTTACCACATTCTTGGTTCGGGACCAAGACATAACAAAGGCGTTCCCGGTCATCGTCCGATAAATGTGTATCGAGGAGAACGTAAGGGAATTTGATGAGTTTCTTTCTTGCTGGTGAAGTACGTTTTCTTGAGGTAATTCCGATACTTCCACCAAGCATTCTTGAAGATAGCAGAGGTATTAGCACAAGTTACCTCATCCCGAAGTTTCAAATCGGTCCTTCTCTATAGAGAAAAATGGGAAAATTTGTTGTATTATAACCATCATGGAGGTAGGATGTATGGGACGAAGCAAAGTAATTGCCATGAATAACATTACTTACACATAACTCCTAGACAAACACCTGAATCGGCATTTTCCTTCATCTTCAATATAATATTTCCAAGATGGGAAGATACGCACATATGATTTAACAACATCAAATGCGATAGATGCTAAACTACGACTGGCTGGTTGTGCTTCCTCCACAGGAATAGGCGTACTAACTGGTGGAGTTGGGGTTCGCCGTGATAGTACTGGCCCTTTGGGCACTGGAGCTGCCTTACTAACTGTTGTTGTTTGGGAGCTCTGTGGTGGAGATGGTGCTGTGTCAACAGGAACTGGGTTACTATCGGCTGGGGTTGGGGTTAGATTGGGTGAAGCTGGTTCTCTGTCCATCGCAGTAGGGGTACAATCTGTGAGAGTTTGGGTTATGTGTGGTAGGGCTGGATCTTGTGCATGTACAACGGGGATGCTATCTCCACCAAGAGGTAGCACTGTTTTATTTGAAGACCGTGTTTTTATTCCGCTAGATGCTGGCATCACCCGCTGCAATTCAAATGGCTGATAAACAGGAAGCATAGTTGAATGTACAGACATTGTATGAGAGACGGATGCAATAGATAGTGTGGAAAAAATAGGGCATGAAATAGTTGACATGTATATTGTTTAACTAAAACGGATAGCATGACATAATTTCACATATATGATGTCTATCTAAACTGGATAGCATAGCATAACATAATTCAAAGATATGATGAATAACTAAACAGGATCGCATGACATAATTCACCTACATGTTATCTAAGTAATCAGGATCGCATCATTTAATTCACATATGTGATTTATATGCTAAACATAGGGCATTCGATATGATGTCTGAACTAAGAACATGGTGTTGAATATTGTGTATATGATGTCTAAACTATGCAATGCAAGACACCGTATGCATGATATGAGCGATATAATGCCAAGTTAGAGCATACACCTCGATTGGGGGAATAGGACTAGTCATCTGCCTCTCGAATCCATCTCTAAGGAGCTATCAGACCCAACAAGAGATATGCTTGACAGTAGCACTCGCTCTCTCAAGGCCTTGTTTTCACTCCAGATTTTTCCATCTCCCACCCAAATGGCTGATTCACAGGAAGAGTAGTTTAATGTACAAACATTGTCGACAAATGGAAATGTAATGAAGAAAAGGATGGGCAAGATATCATTCAAATATATGATGCCTGGTTAAACAGGATGTCATTGCACATTTCACATATATTATGGCTGGCTAAAAGACATGAGGCGCATAATTCCCATATATGATATAGAAACTAAACAGTGGCATTACGTAACATGTCTAACCTAAGCAGATGACATATATGATGTCAAAAGTAGGCATTGCAAGGCAACATATGCATGATATGACTAACATCATCATGCCAAGGTAGAGCAAACACCTTGGGGGTAAATAGAAGTGGTCAGCGGCGTCTGAATACGCCTCAGAACAGATATCTTCCTCTGGATTAGAATCTGGAGAGGGGTGGGGAGGGTTTGCCATTGAACCCACCATGGAGCGATGTCTGCATGATATTGTATTGCCGTGCAAAACTCTTCTCTTTTTCTCTACATGTTCAGCATGACTGTGTACAATATCTGACATTCATACGAAAAAAATATGGTGAGATTATGTAAGGAGAGCATGCAGAAATTTAGAGTGATGGTAACAACCCAAAGGATCGACGTTTTTCCGTTGAACCAAAATAGCCCTAATGGATCGACGTGAATGTATAGTAATAATCGACGCAACAAGTGTACAACCTCTTTGCCGTAGCCGTGTCGACCTCAAAGATCATTGGGTTGGTCGTCAAGCAGTTGAGGGAGAGGTGGCTGTCGGAGGTGTGGAGGAAGATATGAGGAATCAGAGACGGGCGTCTAGGGCAATCGCTTTCTGTTGTGATGGATTGTTCTGTCGTTGGAGCAGCTCCGGTGAGCCGTAAGACGTCAAGGCTGAAGCAGCACAAGACATACATCGTCAATCTCAAGTGGGATTCTAATAGCTTCTCCAACAGATGATGGAAAATGGATGTAACATTAACATCACCAAAAACCACCTGACTACAGCAGATGAGGTAAAAATTGTTGACTCTGAACTTAACTGTCGAAACTGAAATTAACTGTGGAATCTGAATGCTACTGTCGAAACTGAACGCAATGGTAGCAGAGAGACACTTGACATGTAGTTTAAGGAGGGCCTGCAGTTCATCTTCAACCTGCACACCCCTGAGCCGCCTGCCACCACCGACCGAACCGTCGGCGCCAGCGCCGCCTCGCCGCCCCGAAACAACTCGCCACCGCCGCCCCGGTCAGCCCTCTAGGCCCCCACCACTGAACCCTAAGATAGATAGTGGGGTACCTCTCCGTGAGCCCCGTCCCAGCTGCGGTGGTTCTTCCTTAACTCCGACGAGCCCCCCAACCCCTGAAAATCAATTCAACCCAAAAGTCGATTCAATGACCAAGTGTGGCTTAATCGGAGCAGAGCAGCAAAGACGAAAGCGAGGGGAGAGCAGCAGAAGCAGCTGGGCGAAAGGAAGCGATGGAGCGAGAGCCGAGCAGCGGCAGCGCGAAAGTAAGCGAAAGTGAGAGCCGGAGCAGCAGCAGAAGGAAGCGAAGGAAGCGAGAGCCAGAGCAGCAGCAGCAGATCCGGCTGGTATGGCCGCCGCCGCCGAAGGGGCCTCGCACTAGGGGAGAGCCGCCGTGGAGATGTCTACCGCGGTGCCGGCTTCAAGGTAGCTGCTCTATGGCGGTGCGGGATGGAGCACCGTCGGCGCCGGGAGGTTGAGTTAAGGAGAAGGTGCGATGCGATGAGTGTACAACCTCTTTGGTGGCACCGAGTAGGCCTCGGCTTCGTCCGAGGAGTCGGTGAGGATTCTACGGTTCCGGTGGAGCAGGTTAAGGCGGCGCTGTGGGGATGGAGCAGCCGCGATAGACGAGGCGGTCGTCGGAGCAGCTCCTTGGAGGTGGAGGACGGGGCGGCTGAACCGGCGGGACCGCGAGATGGACGACGGATCTTCATCCGGGGAGGTGGACGAGGGACGTCGAGCTGTTGCGGTGGACGACATCGTCGGGGAAGAGGCTCCAGCTGGGCAGCGGTGACGTGGCGGATGGAGGAGGGTGGGGTTTCGCGGCTGGAGCGGGCCTGGATTTTGAATGGCGAAAAGGGGGCGATGGGAGGGGGTGAAGCATGACTTAGGGACGCGCTTGTCCAAAATGTAGGTGTGTTACAAAAGTACCCCCCACCGATTTGAACTAGCGGCCCTTTTGGCTCAGGGTTAGAAGGGGGATTTTGCGTGCCGGGATTTGGCAGCTGGAGGGAGTTTTCGCGCGCGTTGTAATTTCGGGATAGCAAGGCGCGGGTTGTGAAGGCGCGAGTTTTGGGAGCACGATATCTGAATTTTCAGGATATAACAAGACGCGGGTTGAATTTTAGGGACAAGCCTAACGTGTAGTAATATTGTACTTTTTTTACTGCATAGTAATATTGTACTTGTACGTACCAAATCAATTCGCACTTCCCTCAACCAAAAATAAAACAAAAAAAATAAAACTATTCACACCACACAAAGAGAGAGTCTTGCCCCGTTTTACTATACAAATGTTATTCAGTTACTCCCTCCTTCCATCTATATAGGGCCTAATGTGTTTTTCGATGCTAACTTTGACCAAATATTAGAGCAATGATATATGACATGCAACTTACACAAAGCACACCGTTAACTTCGTCAGTGAAAGGTTCTTTCAATGATATAATTTTCACATTGTGCATGTCATGTACTATTAATCTTGTCAATAGTCAAAGGCGGTCTTAAAAATCTCATTACGCCCTATATAGATGGAAGGAGGGAGTATGAATCCATGTTATGTCCGATTAATTTTTTTCGCTTTTGTATAATGCATGTAACCTACTCATACCAACATTTTAGTGCATTCCAAATGTCTATACTACCGCTGCAATTCGAACTAAATTTGAATTCATTTCTCTATTTCAATAAGAATCTACAATCATGATTGTTGCCAACTTCAACCATCATAGTTTCCTTGCTATCCGCCAGATATAAATCGGACGACCTATAATGCAGGATGGCAGGCACACCATCATCAAAAACTCCATTTTTTTATAATAGCAGAGATAAAATATATTAAATGTAGTATAACATGTTCATAAACACACCATGTGTATCACCGTTATATATATTCACACATATGTCGGTTTAAAACACTATGATAAATTCTTCAAATATCCGAATTCGCTTTTTATAATGAAGTATATATGATCTCTATTCGCCTTTTACACCCACACAACCCTCTTATCTTTGTAGCTAGCGCTTAACTTTCTCTTGTGCATGCACACGCCGCATCCCTCTCACCCTCCCTCAGATTCTCTAGCTCCATCACGCAAATTAGCCTTTTCACTTTAGGTCGTTCACCCACGGTGTGTGTAGGCCCCCAGCTCCTTCTTTTTACGGCACACATCGATCGATATGCCACTCTAGCCAGGTGTGCCTAGCACAAACACAAGCTTCCCTCTTCTCTTGTCACCGTCTGCCTCACTCCCACCACTCTTTTCATCGTTCTCGTACTCACACTCCTCCCCGCTCGATATAGTATGCCTCTCGTACCACCTCCTAAATGCATCCCTCTATCTCTATCCTTCTCCTCGTGCCTCATTTGCTTCTAACACACGCATGCATGTATACCGATCGATCTCCCAACATATACCTGGATCGACTTTAACTACCCCCCCCATCGATCGATGTACCACACAAGTTATGTCTCTCCTTTCTCTAACAAAGGGCGACTGATCTTCCTATGTAGTTATGTCTGCTTACCACAGCCACATCGTCCCCCCCATCATTTGTGCATACCTCCTGACCCGTCTCTCACACGCACATGCACAGACAATAAGCAGCCATCTCCTCTCTTACTGATATTGCGGGCATGCCCTCCGTTTGTCTAGCAAGCCTATCCCACCATTTGTTAGAAAGCAACTCCACTACCACCCCCTCCAACACTCTAGCTCTGTCTCTCTCCCAACATTATTCCTCTCATGCACATATGCATGGATGTCGATCAATCTCCCTTAATACATGAGGCAGATCGATCATGTAATACATGAGGTAGGCCTCTCTCCTCCTCCACACATATACCAGCCATTGTACCTCTATAGTTAATTGGGCCTCCCTCTTCCCCACCACACACCGATAGTCGGCGCTGCGGTAGGTATCCATGCCACAGAGACAAACCGCACATGTCCCATCTCATGTTCCAAAGAGGGCCAGCCACTCTATATCTTTGACGTGGGCACACACAAATTCGATGGCACTCTTTATCGATCGCGCGCGCGCACACACACACACATCATCCCTCTTTTCGATTCTATGGACACCTCAAGCCGGTGATACCTCCACTCTCTTCTCGTGGATCGCACCCTCTATATATATGTTATATCCAGGACTCTATTTCACACACATTGCATATGTTACATTTTTTGATTGAACCCCCCCCCAAGAAAACTCTCAAGAACCCACACACTATATCTCTCTAGGTTTGTATCTCTCTCACACAACCCACGTAGGTGGTGTACGTATACAAGAAGAGAATAGGTGCACCGTGCACGTACTCACGCTCCGTGACCAGCCACACCCGCGCGGGTACACGGTGGAGCTCATTTCTTTATGAAATGGCAGCCCACGTGCTAATTTGAACGCATGTAGCGGTTGTTTACCTAGGGAGGTCGTGTACCACACCTGCACGAAACAAAGTTCGACTTGACGCGTTGCCGCATTATTTTTAAATAAAGTTATAGCACTCAATGGCACGTACACAGAATATAAAACGATTTTAATGGAGAAAAAGGTAGTCCGCTCACTATATACAATGGAGCCTTGCATGCCTGGTTTGTCGCTCTTCAGAGTATCTCACACAAGGCTGCGGTGGCCTCTCTCTCTCTCACCGTTGGTCACTGATCCGACCGCATCCGTCCGTCGGGGGAAAGGGAGTGCGGTGGCCTCTCTCTCTCTCTCACCGTTGGTCACTGATCCGAGGCAGCATGTCCCGATCTGCGGTACACGCCATTCTCTCTGACCAAGCCCGGCACGTGGGGCCCTCATACCTGCTCGCAGATTCCGCCCCGCTGCTCACCTAGTTACATCCCGACGACCTCCAGTATCCCTCCGGCTTGCTCCACTGCCCGTCTTCCCACGTCGCTGCATGTGGATCTTCCATAGTTCTTTGCCCAAAACGTAGCTCGTCCAACGTACTTTCCATATTGCATTCTCGTCCTCACACCGTTTTAGACAAACACAACCGTGTTGTTATCTTCCCTTAGGGCAAGGAATATGCTTCTTTTTGTCGTCATGTGTCATCAACTGTTATTGGCGATAATTGTTTCCTTTCTACCTCTTTTTTGCAAACAGGCTATCCATTTCACCTCGTTGCTATTATGACCTTTTGGTGAACTGCACAAACCACTTTTTTCTTAAGAGTGTTTTGTGCAGTTGTACTAAAATGTCACATGGGCAACGTCTCTACATTTCTGTGCGACTGCACAAAGGGAGATTGGTTTTGCTCTATCCTCCTCATCCAACTCTGAGCCTAATCTTCTCCAACTAGTTAGTCTTAAAAGAGACTGCAAAGGTGACCGGCTTCTATTTATGTGTTTATTGTTTCATCAGCAGTCCTCTATTATCGTAATCACACTTAATATCTTTGGAACAGGGACGCTCAGCTCTATTTTAGTGGAAATGCACAAAATGATCGGAATGTTGCATGCTCCAGACAGCTACTTTTTTCCCAACATGCCTTGTTGATTTAGATAGAGCTGGGGGGACGTTGCTGCCAATGAAAGCATGGACCAATTTTAATTTAACACCTTCTCACAACTCTGTCTTCAGTTGAGATGTAATTATTAGCTCTGATCTGCTAATAATTGACATGCATTAGCAAGGAAGTTAGTTTTTTATTGTTTCCGAAAGAGCATTGATGGCAAGACACGCGAAACAGAAGTTGAAAGCTCACACCATTGTACAGTTTCATGTTTCGCTAGAAAATTATTTGTATAGTACGTCAATTATGTAAACAAATGATGGAAGCTTGATAGCATTGCCAGAAGCCTCTTCATCATCCGGGTCCATGTGCCATGCACAAAATTATACTCCTTCGTTCCTAAATATTTGTCTTTTTACAAATTTCAAACGGGCATATTTTAGAGTGTAGATTCACTCATTTTGCTTCAGATGTGTACTCCTCCGTTCCTAAATATTCTATTCGTCTTTCTAGAGATTTCAACAAGTGACTACATATGGAGCAAAATGAGAGAATCTACACTCTAAAATATGTATATACATCCGTATGTGCCAGTCCATTTGAAATCTCTAAATAGACAAATATTTGAGTAGTCACTCGTTGAAATCTCTAGAAAGACAAATATACTCTCGAGTATATTTAAGAACCGAGGGGGTAGTGCACAACCGCATGGGAGACTCAGCCCGGTCGTTGCGCCGCATTAATAGTGAGTAATGAGCAGTCAAATCGTAAGCCCCACCTTTCCCCTTTGTAAGTTGCTCTGAAGAAGCAACCATCAATACGCTCTTCTTTGAATCCGCTCATACTACTCCATCCGTCACTGTTTATACAGCGCGCTTCAGAAAAAAGAAAAAAGATCTGTGGGACCAAGGCGACTAGCGATCGGCCTGAAAAATAGCATTGGTAGTTATAGCACGGCGTCTATTACTAGTAGAGGGAATAATGCGTACACACATGCATGCAGTGCTTCCACCCCGGGTACACACATGCATGCACTTACTCCATTCCGTAGTTACATGGAGAGAAAATTGTGGACTTGATTGCGGTTACCACGCCCTAATTAATTGAGCATTAAACCAAACGCGTCTAAAGTCTCTCTGGTGGTGGAAATGCATTGAGAGAAATGCATCATAATGAAGCGCTACCAGAATTGTGACGGAGGGAGGAGTAGTATGAAGGTTCAAAACCAAATGCAGCGTATGGCTACCGGTCAACGCACCTCCTCTTGGCATATCAACGACATGTGGGACAGGAGTGTGAGCAAACCGATCTCAATTGACGGCAAAGAGCCAGCCCGCCGTTCCTTGAGAGAGACGAGGAGCGAGAACACACAGACGGGTTCGCATGGAGGCCAAGATATATTCGAGCATGGTTGGTTGATCGATATCATTCATTACATGTTTCCATGTTGGGCTGCCGTTTTCCGCCCTTCTCCGGAATAAATGTGTACTTTATCAGAGATAAAAAGAAATAAGAGTACAAACGCTCCACCATGCGGTTCGAGTAGTTGTACTACTCGTACTCTTCATCGCTTGGCTCTTCGCCTCTTCGTGAAGTCGAACAATGATGGTACTCCGCATGTTGGGTACTACGGTGTATGCCTCGACAATCGACACCGAATGGACTGATGCATGTCCACCGAGGGTAGGTTGCATTAGTCAAAGGCGTGGCGAGCTTCACCTTGTCCTGCAAGCTTCTCCTCGCTCATGCGAGTTGACGGGACACACCAAAAAGTAGTGCTACTCCATACTCCCTCCTTTCCGGTTAATATGGCTCAATCCTTTTTGCGGGTAAATGAGAGAGCTTTATTCATATATAAGCATTCTTAGGACGATCAGCCAAGACACTGGTCACTAGGAAGCGAGGTACCCCACAAAAAAAGAAGTAGGAAGCGAGGTGTTTCATCAAGCCAGCTCTCGGCCACATTCAAAGTGCAACAAGCATGGTTCGCACGAAGATGCGCCGCAAGGTTTGCTGACCTGTTTACATGCTGAATAACAAAAAAGAGGAGATATTACCGAGCGCTACTATTTGTAATAGGATATGAACCAGAATTAAGCGAAAATTGTGGCGAGTGTTCCATGCAATCAACTTCCATTATCACATGCGAGAACCTCGAAGATAACCAAATGTGTTGAAGATTGCTTTATCACATTTTAAAATTATAATAAGAGTGCAGACGCTCCTCCATCCGGTTCCTAGTACTAGTATAGTACATACCTTTATAGACTATATTAGTAAACTTTGCGCTTGGCTGTTCGCCTATTCGGGAAGTCGAACAATAGTAGCACTAGTAGTATAGTGTATGCTTCTGGCAATCTGACATTGAATTAACTGTTGCACGTCCACCGCCTGAGCAAGAGAGAGCTTGCATTAGTCAAAGTTTCTCCTTGTCCTGCGAGCCACAGCGCAAGTAATGCTAGTCCATGCTGCCTCCTCTCCGGTTAATATGGCTTAATTTCAAATGAGATAAATACACTATCTGTCACTGTATATTTGTAAAAATACGGTCAGTGGACTTCATAATATGCTCATTGCGCTCAATATATATATTTTCCGGTGTTTATACGGTCACTAGCTCACCCTGACTGAGTATGTGTGTGCATGCACGTGTAGGTTGAGCACTTAGCGTGACCGTGTGTGTTCTGTCGTGTGCTCGGACATGCATGCATTAGGGCGTTGCGCGCGTTTTTGCGTCCATGTGTACGTGTGACGATTGCATACACTTAGGGGGAGTACGTGTAGGGGCCACTAAGGAGCAGTCAAATCACACAGTAAATCACGTCTGTCGTGTTCGTGTCTCACCCTCCTCCACGGCTCGACCCCACACGGTCGCTCGGCATGCCACTCACCGCAAACCGAGTATACGATAACTTTCCCGCCTGCTTGTCGATGGATCGCGCCATGGAGTACTACTAGCACTACTGGAAGATATTGACGAGTTGGGGGAGGACAGCTAGCTGTAGAACGGACTCCCAAAAAAATTTACATGCATGTTGTAGCCGGCTATTATGCGACCTTTGAACGCTGGAGCAGCCGCGTGCACCAGAAGCGGCGCGGGCGACGCTCTCTCGGCCGGCGCGCCGCTTCAATGCCGGCGCCAGTGAGAGGTCGCGTCCGCTCTGGCTGGGCATGAATGCGGCACTGACCGTTTCGGGCGGGAAGCACGCGCGGGTGATGAAGAGGGTTCGGGTTGGTCAGGACCGGCTGTGGCAGCGGTCCGGACGTGCGCAAACAAGAGATGGTGTACGTTAATATTGCTGCGTATATAATTAACAACGTAAATAATGTGTCAGTTGGACAAATATGATTGGAGATGGAGATGGAAATGGAATTTTACGTAAACACGGATATGCATGTCTATGTCTATGTGTGTGTACGCCATTTACTCTCGCGACCTGGAAGCGGGGGCGTGTTTTTGATCGAGTTTTCTTTCTTGGTACGTTAGAAAATCAGTTTGTCCAATTCACATCTATATGTTATTTAAGGATATCACATCTAAGCTCCCACAAGTATATAATGTAGCAACAAGAAAAAAAAACTAGGACAAAAAAATAGACCACAAACAGAGTGGACATGAACTTAGATGTGACATAACTATGTCACATCTAGATGTGTCCTAGACAGACCCTTAAAAAATTGTCCGCCAGTTTTCGTTTCTTTTTTCCGGAAACACGCGTATTCTATTTAAAACCACTACTATGGAGAGATTTTTTTACTCCATTATAGCCTCTTGTTAGATAGAGTTTCTCGCGTCTCGCTCTCTCACCCTCTCCATATCAAAACAAGATGACAGTGTCCAGTCTATCTCTCTCCTCACCGGTGGTCACAGATCAGGCCGAATCCCGTCCACTGCGGGAGGTGAGGAGGTGCAGCATTGACGTTGTCGCCGTCGGCGACGGGGGGAGCTGATGTGCACCGTCCTCTCGGAGCCGGCGCAGGCGCGGATGAAGATCCTCCACGCCCTTGTTCGCTGCCGTCGTGTGGGCAGATCCCGCCGGCCCGCCTAAACGACATCTCGCCCACCTGAGGTATAACTTCTTGTACTGGTCCAGCTCCCCAGGTCGCTGCGTGCGGGTTTTCTTCTATGCGACTACTCCCCAGCTCCCCATGCATAGTAGCTAGTGTTCGTCGGCTGGTATGGCCGCCGTCGCCGAAGGGGCCTCGCACTAGGGGAGAGCCGCCGTGGAGATGTCTACCGCGGTGCCGGCTTCAAGGTAGCTGCTCCATGGCGGTGCGGGATGGAGCACCGTCGGCGCCGGGAGGTCGAGTTAAGGAGAAGGTGCGATGCGATGAGTGTACAACCTCTTTGGTGGCGCCGAGTAGGCCTCGGCTTCGTCCGAGGAGTCGGTGAGGATGCTACGGTTCCGGTGGAGCAGGTTAAGGCGGCGCTGTGGGGATGGAGCAGCCGCGATAGACGAGGCGATCGTCGGAGCAGCTCCTTGGAGGTGGAGGACGGGGCGGCTGAACCGGCGGGACCGCGAGATGGACGACGGATCTTCATCCGGGGAGGTGGACGAGGGACGTCGAGCTGTTGCGGTGGACGACATCGTCGGGGAAGAGGCTCCAGCTGGGCAGCGGTGACGTGGCGGATGGAGGAGTGTGGGGTTTCGCGGCTGGAGCGGGCCTGGGATTTTGAATGGCGAAAAGGGGGCGATGGGAGGGGGTGAAGCATGACTTAGGGACGCGCTTGTCCAAAATGTAGGGTGTGTTACAAAAGTACCCCCCACCGATTTGAACTAGCGGCCCTTTTGGCTCAGGGTTAGAAGGGGGATTTCGCGTGTCGGGATTTGGCAGCTGGAGGGAGTTTTCGCGCGCGTTGTAATTTCGGGATAGCAAGGCGCGGGTTGTGAAGGCGCCAGTTTTGGGAGCACGATATCTGAATTTTCGGGATATAACAAGACGCGGGTTGAATTTTAGGGACAAGCCTAACGTGTAGTAATATTGTACTTTTTTTTACTGCATAGTAATATTGTACTTGTACGTACCAAATTAATTCGCACTTCCCACAACCAAAAAGAAAACAAAAAAATAAAACTATTCACACCACACAAAGAGAGAGTCTTGCCCCGTTTTACTATACAAATGTTATTCAGCTACTCCCTCCTTCCATCTATATAGGGCCTAATGTGTTTTTCGATGCTAACTTTGACCAAATATTAGAGCAATGATATATGACATGCAACTTACACAAAGCACACCGTTAACTTCCGTGCATGAAAGGTTCTTTCAATGATATAATTTTCACATTGTGCATGTCATGTACTATTAATCTTGTCAATAGTCAAAGGCGGTCTTAAAAATCTCATTACGCCCTATATAGATGGAAGGAGGAGTATGAATCCATGTTATGTCCGATTAATTTTTTCGCTTTGCTGTATAATGCATGTAACCTACTCATACCAACATTTTAGTGCATTCCAAATGTCTATACTACCGCTGCAATTCAACTAAATTTGAATTCATTTCTCTATTTCAATAAGAATCTACAATCATGATTGTTGCCAACTTCAACCATCATAGTTTCCTTGCTATCCGCCAGATATAAATCGGACGACCTATAATGCAGGATGGCAGGCACACCATCATCAAAAACTCCATTTTTTTATAATAGCAGAGATAAAATATATTAAATGTAGTATAACATGTTCATAAACACACCATGTGTATCACCGTTATATATATTCACACATATGTCGGTTTAAAACACTATGATAAATTCTTCAAATATCCGAATTCGCTTTTTATAATGAAGTATATATGATCTCTATTCGCCTTTTACACCCACACAACCCTCTTATCTTTGTAGCTAGCGCTTAACTTTCTCTTGTGCATGCACACGCCCGCATCCCTCTCACCCTCCCTCGGCATTCTCTAGCTCCATCACATAAATTGCTCTTTTCACTTTAGGTCGTTCACCCACGGTGTGTGTAGGCCCCCCAGCTCCTTCTTTACGGCACACATCGATCGATATGCCACTCTAGCCAGGTGTGCCTAGCACAAACACAAGCTTCCCCTCTTCTCTTGTCACCGTCCGTGCCTCACTCCCACCACTCTTTTCATCGTTCTCGTACTCACACACTCCTCCCCGCTCGATATAGTATGCCTCTCGTACCACCTCCTAAATGCATCCCTCTATCTCTATCCTTCTCCTCGTGCCTCATTTGCTTCTAACACACGCATGCATGTATACCGATCGATCTCCCAACATATACCTGGATCGACTTTAACTACCCCCCCCATCGATCGATGTACCACACAAGTTATGTCTCTCCTTTCTCTAACAAAGGGCGACTGATCTTCCTATGTAGTTATGTCTGCTTACCACAGCCACATCGTCCCCCCCATCATTTGTGCATGCCTCCTGACCCGTCTCTCACACGCACATGCACAGACAATAAGCAGCCATCTCCTCTCTTACTGATATTGCGGGCATGCCCTCCGTTTGTCTAGCAAGCCTATCCCACCATTTGTTAGAAAGCAACTCCACTACCACCCCCTCCAACACTCTAGCTCTGTCTCTCTCCCAACATTATTCCTCTCATGCACATATGCATGGATGCCGATCGATCTCCCTTAATACATGAGGCAGATCGATCATGTAATACATGAGGTAGGCCTCTCTCCTCCTCCACACATATACCAGCCATTGTACCTCTATAGTTAATTGGGCCTCCCTCTTCCCCCACCACACACTGATAGTCGAGCACTGCAGGTAGGTATCCATGCCACAGAGACAAACTGCACATGTCCCATCTCACATTCCAAAGAGGGCCAGCCACTCTATATCTTTGACGTGGGCACACACAAATTCGATGGCACTCTTTATCGATCACGCGCACACACACACACATCATCCCTCTTTTCGATTCTATGGACACCTCAAGCCGGTGATACCTCCACTCTCTTCTCGTGGATCGCCTCTATATATATGTTATATCCAGGACTCTTTTTCACACACATTGCATATGTTACATTTTTTGATTGACCCCCACCCCCCCAAAAAACTCTCAAGAACCCACACACTAGATCTCTCTAGGTTTGTATCTCTCTCACACAACCCCACGTAGGTGGTGTACGTATACAAGAAGAGAATAGGTGCACCGTGCACGTACTCACGCTTCGTGCCCAGCCACACCCGCGCGGGTACACGGTGGAGCTCATTTCTTTATGAAATGGCAGCCCACGTGCTAATTTGAACGCATGTAGCGGTTGTTTACCTAGGGAGGTCGTGGTACCACACCGCATCGAAACAAAGTTCGACTTGACGCGTTGCCGCATTATTTTTAAATAAAGTTATAGCACTCAATGGCACGTACACAGAATATAAAACGATTTTAATGGAGAAAAAGGTAGTCCGCTCACTATATACAATGGAGCCTTGCATGCCCGGTTTGTCGCTTCTTGAGTATCTCACACATGGCTGCGGTGGCCTCTCTCTCTCTCACCGTTGGTCACTGATCCGACCGCATCCGTCCGTCGGGGGAAAGGGAGTGCGGTGGCCTCTCTCTCTCTCTCACCGTTGGTCACTGATCCGAGGCAGCATGTCCCGATCTGCGGTACACGCCATTCTCTCTGACCAAGGCCCGGCACGGCAGGGCCTACGCCACCTGCTCGCAGATTCCGCCCGCCGCTGCTCACCTAGTTACATCCTGACGACCTCCAGGTATCCCCTCCGGCCTTGCTTCACTGCCCGTCTTCCCACGTCGCTGCATGTGGATCTTCCATAGTTCTTTGCCCAAAACGTAGCTCGCCCAAATACTTTCCATATTGCATTCTCGTCCTCACACCGTTTTAGACAAACACAACCGTGTTGTTATCTTCCCTTAGGGCAAGGAATATGCTTCTTTTTTGTCATCGCATGTGTCATCAACATTTATTGGCCAGTAATTGTTTCCTTTCTACCTCTTTTTTGCAAACAGGGCTATCCATTTCACCTCGTTGCTATTGCGACCTTTTGGTGAACTGCACAAACCACTTTTTTCTTAAGAGTGTTTTGTGCAGTTGTACTAAAATGTCACATGGGCAACGTCTCTACATTTCTGTGCGACTGCACAAAGGGAGATTGGTTTTGCTCTATCCTCCTCATCCAACTTCGAGCCTAATCTTCTCCAACTAGTTAGTCTTAAAAGAGACTGCAAAGGTGACCGGCTTCTATTTATGTGTTTATTGTTTCATCAGCAGTCCTCTATTATCGTAATCACACTTAATATCTTTTGGAACAGGGACGCCAGCTCTATTTTAGTGGAAATGCACAAAATGATCGGAATGTTGCATGCTCCAGACAGCTACTTTTTCCCAACATGCCTTGTTGATTTAGATAGAGCTAGGGGGACGCTATTGTCACAATGAAAGCATGGATCAATTTTAATTTAACACCTTCTCACAACTCTGTCTTCAGTTGAGATGTAATTATTAGCTCTGATCTGCTAATAATTAACATGCATTAGCAAGGAAGTTAGTTTTTTATTGTTTCCGAAAGAGCATCGATGGCAAGACACACGAAACAGAAGTTGAAAGCTCACACCATTGTACAGTTTCATGTCTCGCTAGAAAATTATTTTTATAGTACATCAATTATGTAAACAAATGATGGAAGCTTGATAGCATTGCGAGAAGCCTCTTCATCATCCGGGTCCATGTGCCATGCACAAAATTATACTCCTTCGTTCCTAAATATTTGTCTTTTTACAAATTTCAAACGGGCATATTTTAGAGTGTAGATTCACTCATTTTGCTTCATATGTGTACTCCCTCCGTTCCTAAATATTCTATTCGTCTTTCTAGAGATTTCAACAAGTGACTACATACGGAGCAAAATGAGAGAATCTACACTCTAAAATATGTATATACATCCGTATGTGCCAGTCCATTTGAAATCTCTAAATAGACAAATATTTGAGTAGTCACTCGTTGAAATCTCTAGAAAGACAAATATACTCTGGAGTATATTTAAGAACCGAGGGGGTAGTGCACAACCGCATGGGAGACTCAGCCCGGTCGTTGCGCCGCATTAATAGTGAGTAATGAGCAGTCAAATCGTAAGCCCCACCTTTCCTAATCGTAAGTTGCTCAAGAAGCAACCATCAATACGCTCTTCTTTGAATCCGATCATACTACTCCATCCGTCACTGTTTATACAGCGCTTCAAAAAAAAAAGAAAAAGATCTCAGGGACCAAGGCGACTAGCGATCGGCCTGAAAAATAGCATTGGTAGTTATAGCATGGCGCCTATTACTAGTAGAGGGAATAATGCGTACACACATGCATGCAAGTGCTTCCACCCCGGTACACACATGCATGCACTTACTCCATTCCGTAGTTACATGGAGAGAAAATTGTGGACTTGATTGCGGTTACCACGCCCTAATTAATTGAGCATTAAACCAAACGCGTCTAAAGTCTCTCTGGTGGTGGAAATGCATTGAGAGAAATGCATCATAATGAAGCGCGCCCTGTAAATTGTGACGGAGGGAGGAGTAGTATGAAGGTTCAAAACCAAGTACGCGTCTGGCCAGTCGGTCAACGCACCTCCTCTTGGCATATCACTGACATGTGGGACAGGAGTGTGAGCAAACCGATCTCAATTGACGGCAAAGAGCCAACCCGCCGTTCCTTGAGAGAGACGAGGAGCGAGAACACACAGACGGGTTCGCATGGAGGCCAAGATATATTCGAGCATGGTTGGTTGATCGATATCATTCATTACATGTTTCCATGTTGGGCTGCCGTTTTCCGCCCTTCTCCGGAATAAATGTGTACTTTATCAGAGATAAAAAGAAATAAGAGTACAAACGCTCCACCATGCGGTTCGAGTAGTTGTACTACTCGTACTACTGCGCTTGGCTCTTCGCCTCTTCGTGAAGTCGAACAATGATGGTACTCCGCATGTTGGGTACTACAGTGTATGCCTCTGACAATCTGACACCGAATGGACTGATACATGTCCACCGAGGGTAGGTTGCATTAGTCAAAAGGCGTAAGCGAGCTTCACCTTGTCCTGCAAGCTTCTCCTCATTCTGCGAGTTGACGGGACACACCAAAAAATAGTGCTACTCCATACTCCCTCCTTTCCGGTTAATATGGCTCAATCCTTTTTGCGGGTAAATGAGAGAGCTTTATTCATATATAAGCATTCTTAGGACGATCAGCCAAGACACCGGTCACTAGGAAGCGAGGTACCCCGCAAAAAAAGAAGTAGGAAGCGAGGTGTTTCATCAAGCCAGCTCTCGCCACATTCAAAGTGCAACAAGCATGGTTCGCACGAAGATGCGCCGCAAGGTTTGCTGACCTGTTTACATGCTGAATAACAAAAAAGAGGAGATATTACCGAGCGCTACTATTTGTAATAGGATATGAGCCAGAATTAAGCGAAAATTGTGGCGAGTGTTCCATGCAATCAACTTCCATTATCACATGCGAGAACCTCGAAGATAACCAAATGTGTTGAAGATTGCTTTATCACATTTTAAAATTATAATAAGAGTGCAGACGCTCCTCCATCCGGTTCCTAGTACTAGTATAGTACATACCTTTATAGACTATATTAGTAAACTTTGCGCTTGGTTGTTCGCCTATTCGGGAAGTCGAACAATAGTAGCACTAGTAGTATAGTGTATGCTTCTGGCAATCTGACATTGAATTAACTGTTGCACGTCCACCGCCTGAGCAAGAGAGAGCTTGCATTAGTCAAAAGTTTCTCCTTGTCCTGCGAGCCACCGCGCGCAAGTAATGCTAGTCCATACTGCCTCCTCTCCGGTTAATATGGATTAATTTCAAACGAGATAAATACACTGTCTATCACTGTATATTTGTAAAAATACGGTCAGTGGACTTCATAGTACGCTCATTGCGCTCAATATATATATTTTCCGGTGTTTATACGGTCAATAGCTCACCCTGACTGAGTATGTGTGTGCATGCACGTGTAGGTTGAGCACTTAGCGTGATCGTGTGTGTTCTGTCGTGTGCTCGGACATGCATGCATTAGGGTGTTGCGCGCGTTTTTGCGTCCATGTGTACGTGTGACGATTGCATACACTTAGGGGGAGTACGTGTAGGGGCCACTAAGGAGCAGTCAAATCACACAGTAAATCACGCCTGTCGTGTTCGTGTCTCATCCTCCTCCACGGCTCGACTCCACACGGTCGCTCGGCATGCCACTCACCGCAAACCGAGTATACGATAACTTTCCCGCCTGCTTGTCGATGGATCGCGCCATGGAGTACTACTAGCACTACTGGAAGATATTGACGAGTTGGGGGAGGACAGCTAGCTGTAGAACGGACTCCCAAAAAAAATTTACATGCATGTTGTAGCCGGCTATTGCGACCTTTGAACGCGGAGCAGCCGCGTGCACCCGTAAGCGGCGCAGGCGACGCTCTCTCGGCCGGCGCGCCGCTTCAATGCCGGCGCCAGTGAGAGGTCGCGTCCGCTCTGGCTGGGCATGAATGCGTAATCGACTGCTTTCGGGCGGAAGCACGCGCGGGTGATGAAGAGGGTTCGGGTTGGTCAGGACCGGCTGTGGCAGCGGTCCGGGCGTGCGCAAACAAGAGATGTTGTACGTTAATATTGCTGCGTATATAATTAACAACGTAAATAATGTGTCAGTTGGACAAATATGATTGGAGATGGAGATGGAAATGGAATTTTACGTAAACACGGATATGCATGTCTATGTCTATGTGTGTGTACGCGACGACTCTCGCGACCTGGAAGCGGGGGCGTGTTTTTGATCGAGTTTTCTTTCTTGGTACGTTAGAAAACCAGTTTGTCCAATTCACATCTATATGTTATTTAAGGATATCACATCTAAGCTCCCACAAGTATATAATATAGCAACAAGAAAAAAAAACTAGGACAAAAAAAATAGACCACAAACAGAGTGGACATGAACTTAGATGTGACATAACTATGTCACGTCTAGATGTGTCCTAGACAGACCCTTAAAAAATTGTCCGCCAGTTTTTGTTTCTTTTTCCGAAACACGCCAGATTCTATTTAAAACCACTACTATGGAGAGATTTTTTACTCCATTATAGCCTCTTGTTAGATAGAGTTTCTCGCCTCGCCTTCTCACCCTCTCCATATCAAAACAAGATGACAAAGGTCCAGTCTATCTCTCTCCTCACCGGTGGTCACAGATCAGGCCGAATCCCGTCCCATCGGGAGGTGAGGAGGTGCAGCATTGACGTTATCGCTGCCGGGCG
The DNA here is from genome assembly GCA_021605145.1 of Aegilops bicornis. Taxonomy (NCBI): domain Eukaryota; kingdom Viridiplantae; phylum Streptophyta; class Magnoliopsida; order Poales; family Poaceae; genus Aegilops; species Aegilops bicornis. The sequence goes on along the minus strand of CM038673.1, from coordinate 585,370,011 downwards.
ACGGGGAGCTGATGCGCACCGTCCTCTCGAGTCGGGCGCAGCGCCGGATGAAGATCCTCCACGCCCTTGTTCGCTGCCGTCGTGTGGGCAGATCCCGCCACCGCCTAAACGACATCTCGCCCACCGAGGTATAACTTCTTGTACTGGTCCAGCTCCCTGTGTCGCTGCATGCGGGTTTTCTTCTATGCAACTACTCCCCAGCTCCCCATGCATAGTAGCTAGTGTTCGTCGGCTGGTCCAACATCACCTACTAGTACTATTATACTCGGTGGAGGTATACATGTTGTTTCGACAAAAAGTACATGGTGGTTGTGCGGTCATTGTCCATATGGTGGTAGTACTATCACTGGTTAAATGAAGAAATGCTTTTTTTCTCGGGTATCCTGGTTTAGTTCCCATCAAGATATAATTATGATGCTTCTGTTTGTTGGTGTACTTTTCATTAACCCTTTTTATATTTTTGGAAACAGCGATGCGTGTCTCCATACCCGGGCATGTCTTCCTCAATTTTAGTGGAACTGCACAAAATTGGATGGCCATTGTTGTTCCGCCTCACTGTCCTCTGCCACGTGGTTCTTCCTTCCTCGAGCTTGATTACTGAGAAGAAACAGAGCACAGTGAGGATTTGTCGAACTTCATAGGTGCCTCACCCAAACTTGATGCCAAATGGATGATGCATCACCACGATGACCTATCGATACTCATGGTCGCGCCTCATGGTTGCGTCGGCTGGTGAAGCTGATCGATTTTCAATGAAAAACAAGCTGTCTTTCATCAGTGCTCTTTGCTTGTTACGCACAAATATGATATCCTTCGTCAGTTCACCTTGGTTGCGTTGGAGACACGATTAAGCCTTTCACGTTGGTGCAATTTTATCACACAATTGGCTATGAACCAAATGTTTCCTCGAAGAAGGATCAACGTTGGTACTAAGATCATAAGTTTTATATTGATTTCTAAGCCTTCTCATAACTTTGTCTCCAGCTCCCCTGTAATTTTATTTGTCCAGCTATTAACTTTGATTTAAAAAATGGTGTGGACTAAAAACCCGGATGGACGTAGTAGCTCTCCATTTTTATTTACTCCGCATATTAGATTTGACTGAAGTCAAACTTTGTAATACTCTCAAACCTTTCCGATAATTGAAATTAAAATTCTTTATTTGTACACACTCTCACATGTTTCCGATAATTTGGCGCATGTGTGGTTGTTCACTTAAGGGAGGGTAGTGTACCACACGTGAAGGACAGGAAGTGCGAACGGGACGCGTGGGCGTGGATCGTTAGTTCATCGGAAGTAGTACTCCCTCTGTACATTAAATAAAGAGTTTCGTTTCGTACTTACACAATTTAAAACGATTGTTATGGAGAGAATAAGAAAACCACTCCACTATATAGTAGTCGTATACACACGAGAGTACTATATGGACGCAGCTTCATTGACTTAGTGCACCTGCCTTTGGGTTTATGACAGGTGGGCCCAAAATGTGGCTGGCTCACCTGTCATACAGCCAAAAGCAGATGGAGTGAAGGCACCGGAGCTCATTCTGTACTACATTAGTACTCCCTCCGTAAACTAATATAAGAGCGTTTAGATCACTACTTTAGTTAAACGCTCTTATATTAGTTTACAGAGGGAGTATATATATATAAGCAGGAGCCTCAGCGCTTGTTCGCTAGGGTTTGCACTCTCCACACGCTCGTCTCAATACATATATGTTACACGCTGGAGGCTCAGCGTTCATTTGCTAGGGTTTGCTATATTCATAGTCTCTCACCCTCTCTTCACCAGATCTAAACAAGATTGCGTTGGCCTCTTGTCTCTCCCCCCCCCCCCTCACAGCGGGTGAAGGAGGCGTCCGTATCCCGTCGCACCGGGAAGGGGAGGAGGTGCAGCATTAACTCTATCGCCTTCGGCGAGGGAGGCAATCCACTGCCGGCTGCGTTGTTCTCTTTCACCCAGCGCTTGTGCGCGAGGGCCACCGACCCCTTCTTCCTCGCTGCCGTACGTAGTGTGGGTAGATCCGGCCTCCCGCCGCACGCCTTCCCACATCCCGACAACCCTAAGGTATAAGTTTCTTTGAAACCGTCGTTGCTCTAGCTGCATGTGGATCTTTTTCGATCTGTAGTCGAATCTAGGTCTTGGTTCAAAGAGGAAAGAAAGGTGCGGCGGGGTGGAGCATGAATCTAGGACGTGGTTCAATGAGGAAAGGAGGGAGGAAAACTAGTATAGACTGGCTATCCAGCCGCTTTGTTGGTCGAAAAGGGAAAAAGGGGGTAACCCAGTACACACATCTATAAGGAACCGATCTCTTTGTTGAAAAGGGAAAGAAACTGGGGGGGGGGGGTCGGGTAGTTTTTGCAGGACAAGATTTGCTGCCCACACATAGGAAAAAAGTTAAAATAGAACAAAAATTGGACCAACACAGATATGCTGCTTGGCTACATACACAGCATCACCCATTTATACGCAGTGGATTTATTACGGTGCTAGCATGTCCCATACAGCTATTTTGTTGTTGTTGATCTAAGAATGCCACCGAAAATTGAAGCAATGCCACCGTTAAAAGTAAATTACATTTTTAACGAATGTTGTTTCAAGAGTGTCTCTGTTAATATGAATCAATGCTACCGCTTTAGAAATGCTACTATCCTACTTTGTTTTCCATCCAAGATAAGTTTGATGCTTCTTTCATCACCGTTTGTTTCATCCTCCTTTATCGGCAAATAATTGTTTCCTTTTTGCCTCTGTTAAAACAAGGGTATCGATTCAACTTGTTGCTATTGCGACATTTTACTTCGCTACTCAAACACTTATGTTTTAAGAGTGTTTTGTGCAGTTCAACTCGAATGTCACACCGGTGACTTTGCTTAATTTTGGTGGAACTGCACAAAAGGAGATCGAGATTTGTTTCCGGTGTTCTGTCGAGTTGTTTCAAATCTTGGTCTCTACCACATGATATCTATTCAACTTGTTGCTATTATGACATTTTGCTTTCGCCACGCTAAACACTTTGCTTGATTCCAAAGTGCATTGTTTTAGGAATGGTACTTTTCGCTTTGTCGTTCTTTATACATGTTGAACCAAGGCATTGTTAAGATAATGTCTCACCAATATGAATGAATCACACTGATGAAGAATTGCTCCTCTCCTGCTTTGTTTCCCATTAAGACAAGTCATCAACCGTTATTTCTCAGTAATTGTTTCCCTTATACCTATTCTTGCTTACAGGAATATCAAAATTAAAGCTCGGTTTTATTCCGACTTCGATTTTAGTTGAACTGCACAAAAGGAGCCAATGTGTCCAAGGCAAACTGCTGCGTTACTGGGTCCAGTTGGTCGTTCCACTTTGTAGAAAGAAGCAACATCGGATGCGGTACATTATGTATGAATGACCGAGAAGCTTTACAGAGTATTATTAGACATCGGTGACATGACTAGTCCGCAGAGACCATTGGCAATTTAACAACACGTGGAGTGCCCTGGGCAAAAAGTGCCCAAACAAGTACAAGAAGCTAAGACAGGACACGATCATAGGCATTACATATTTTGAAGGGGAGGTGATGTTAGCAAGAAGACGTTAGTTTAATATATTGGAATTGGAAAACCTTGTCAAAATTTGCTCATTGATGTTAGCAAGAAGACGTTAGTTTAATATATTGGAATTGGAAAACCTTGTCAAAATTTGCTCATTGATGTTAGCCAGAAGACATGCATTTGATATTTTTGAGTGGGACGCCCTTGCTGTGAGTAGTGTCGAGTGTTTTTTCCTATTCATGTGTTCAGTTTAGAAGTAAATAGTTACTCTGCTGAGATATTCCCGTGTTAAGAGTTTGTTCTGAATATTGTCTATGTAATGTCAGGCCTTGTGTTTGATTGCAAAGTTGAGCTTGGAATGTTGTGGCATGCGGCATCACGAGCTATTCACCGTGCCTCCTGAGAATAATGCTTCGTATTGTTTTGCATGTCGATCTAATGCCAGTGATTTGCTTGTTAAGAAGATCATCCTCTTCTGTTGTTTCCGTGCGTAAGAAGTTCATCGTCTGATGTTTCATTCATAGCCTATACGACATGTCGGGTAGGTTAGACGTGAAACCATATGATCTTCCGACCAACTCATGATATTAGGCCGTGATTGGATCGTCGTTTTCCAACCAAAACCGCTTGTAAAACCGACGCTTGTAAATTAAAGCAGACGGTCTCGGGCGAAGGCGCTTGGTTGGTCGATTTCGACTAGTAAAATATCGGAAGTACTTCACACACGATAAAAACGCTGAACGACACTCGGACGATTGCTAATCCAGCCGTTAGCTGTTGTTTCAGCCTTGCCCATGAATGGCATGATACGCACGTCGTGCATGTATCGTCTGGTAATGTCGTCCATATAGCAATGCTCGTAAAATATACACTAGTCTCTCAAATTACACGCGTAACCCGCCGGTTTTACTTACAGCACTCGGGCCTTCCGATGACAAGTAAATTACACTTGTATGTTAATACAGGTTTGAAATAAACCAGAGCTCCCAAGCGGCCTTACCGCTTCATGCCGTCTCGGTTTCTCGAAGGTGCTCATAGGTGTCCGATGATCCTGGCTTCTGAATGAGCAGCGGCGCCGTGTCGACCTCCGTAGGGCCCGCGAGGCCCTCTCCGTTGTCCTTCAAGTTGTTGCGCCGCCGTGGTGCCGAGCATTATCAACATGGTCAACGAACATGAGGATTCAGGAGATGACTTTATTTTGACTGGATGACAGTAGGACCCACTAGGGCCATAGCCGTACGTACGCAAGTGCCTCCTTATTATGTACAACTATATATTTTTTGCTTCCTCCTGGTTTCCTGAAATCACGGTTCCACACCATTGTCAACCTATGTATTCAATAAATGAGAGAATTGCACAAGGTGCGGCCTACAGATTGGACCAAGCAGCTCGAGCAGTATTTGTGTTTTTGAGGCGTGAGCACTGCAGAGTTTTTCTTGGCGATGATTTCGTTGTTGTTCAGAGGAGAGCAGGGTATTAACTGGGCGGGCTGTGGCCCGTCTAGCCCAGGCCAGATATCCAGCCCAGATACTACTTTTTTCAAGATGAAAATGGCTAGCCCAGCTATACATCTTTTTGAGGAATACCCAGGCAAGGTCAACTTGTTATTCTCCGTCCCGCTGTGCTGCAAATCTTTCTTAGGAGGGATGCATTAGGCTTAACAGGAAAATGGGCTTTAAATATAATAAATGAGATGTAATTATAAAAACTGGGCAGTAACAATAAAAAAATGCACCAAACACGAAATTAGTTTATAAAATATTATTTATGGATTTTGAAAATCTTAAATTTTCATTGTTGCGTGCGCAATGTTTCGTTGGATTTTTACGTAATACAAATTTATATTTAATCTGAATAGAAATTTCGGGATAAAAATATTTTGGATCCCATCAAAATGTGGGAAATTTTATTGACTTCTATCTTCAACGGTTGGTTGAAATTATTAATCGTTGTCCTAGCTAGAAAATGGGATGTACTTTTAACAAACTGTAAATGGGTTGTTGTAAATTCCATTAGAATTCAAAAATGGGTTGTACATTCTTACAAAACGCAAATGGGCTATAAGTTCTCTGCCACACACTTGTGGGCCTACTAAGTGACGCGTCCCCTAAAAAAATAAGTTGACGCGTATGCAAGGCTTTGTCAAATTATTATAGTCAACACACGGTTCTAGCAACGGTGGCCGTTGGATGTCTATCCAACGGATGTCGTGCTTCTTCTTCAATCTCGGATATTCTTAGCTTCGGCCGCCCAAAAATGATTCCTCCCCGACATCCGGGCGCACCATTTCGGAGGCTGACCAGGGTCTACTAAGTTGGAGCGTACCAAGGGCTTTGTCAACTTAGTCAATATAAACGATTCTAGCTTCAAAGGACCGTGACGATGTCCATCCAACGGCCGTAGTGCTTCTTCAACCTCTGGTCTTCTTGGTCCAGCCGCCCAAAGCAGCGCCGGTCGTGTCAGCCGCTTCCTGCCTCCCCGTGGCTGGGCCAGTTGTGCTGCCGCAGAGGCCTCACCGCCCCCATACTACTCCCACCGCTGGCCAGGCCATCCCTCCACTCACCCACACCCCATGTTATTCTGCGGCGACGGCAGCCTCACACTGCAGCCGAACCAGTGAACCCTCGTACTCCTCTCCGCGCGGGCTTCCACTGTTGCATCTTCCCTGGCTCCGCGTCGTCCCCTTCCTAGGCATCACCGTCTTCCACCGCCCTGGTGCTCTCGGCACGGTGTGGTCAACATGGTCAACGACCGACTTCCATCGAAAGAGTACTGTACGTGGAGAGGCTGACAGCTGGGTCCACGGCGGCCGCAAGGAAGTGCCTCCTTATTACACGCAAAATAAGTATTCCTCCACCTGACAGCAGGGACCCGCCGGACGGGCCACCTTATTTCGCAAAAACGCTTCCCCGATCAGGTACCCACCGGACGGGCCACCGATTTCGAAAAAACATTCCCCCGCTGTCACTCGAACCCACCGGAAGTGCCTCTTTATTACGCACAAAAATGAACACTTCGCTAGCTGGGACTCACCTTGGTGGGAAGCTGACTTGTGGGCCTACTAAGTTGACGGGGACGGAGGGCTTTGTCAACTTAGTCAATATGAACGATTCTAGCTCCAGTGACCGTACGATGTCCATCCAACGGCCGTAGTGCTTCTTCAACCTCTGGTCTTCTTGCTCCACCGCCCAAAGCAGCGCCGGTCGTGCCGCTTCCTCGCCTCCCCGTGGCCGGGTCAGAAGGCCACGGAGGCCTCACCGCCTCCATTCTACTCCCACCGCTGGCCGTGCCATCCCTCCACTCCACTCACCCACACCCCCGTTATTCTCATGCGGCGACGGCAGCAATTAACCAAGGACTCAGACTCCTCTCCGCGTGGGCATCCACTGCCGTGTCTTCCCCGGCTCCGCGTTGTCACCTTTCTAGGCCTTGCCGTCGTCCACCGCCGTGGTGCTCTCGGCGCGGCGTGGTCAATGTGGTCAACGACCGAATTCCATCGAAAGAATACTATACGTGAAGAGGCTGACAGCTGGGTCCACGGCAGCCGCAAGGAAGTGCCTCCTTATTATGCGGAAAATAATTATTCCTCCACCTGACAGCAGGGACCCACCGGACGGACCACCAGTATTTCGTGAAAAAAAATGTTTGCCCCTGACTGCTGGGACCCACCGGACGGGCTACCGTATTTCACGAAAAAAATGTTCCCCCCGCTGTCAGCTCGGACCCACCGGAAGTGCCTCCTTATTACGCACAAAAAAAGAATACTCCCCCGGCTAGCTAGGACCCACCTTGGTGGGAGGCTGTCTTGTGGGCCTACTAAGTTGACGGGGCCGAAGGGCTTTGTCAACTTAGTCAATATGAACGATTCTAGCTCCAGTGACCGTGATGATGTCCATCCAACGGTCAGAGTGCTTCTTAAACCTCCGCCTTCTTGCTCCAGCCGCCCAAAGCAGCGCCGGTCGTGCCGCATGCTCATGCCTCCCGTGGCGGTTGTGCTGCCATGGAGGCCTCACCGCCCCTACTATTCCCACCGCTAGCCAGTGCTCAAGGGCAACGGCAAAGCCTCACACCGCAAATTAACCAAAGAACCCTCATACTCCTCTCTCCGCGGGCTTCCACTGTCGCGTCTTCCCCGGCTCCGCGTCGTCCCCTTCCTAGGCCTTGTCGTCGTCCACCGCCGTGGTGCTCTCCGCGCGGCGTGGTCAACGTGGTCAAGGAACGACTTCCATTGGAAGAGTATCAGACGTGGAGAGGTCGACACCGGGTCCACGGCCACAGCCCAGTTTTTTGTGATTTGCCAATTAAGTCGCTTTGTCGCATGTTGGGCTGCAAATCTTTCAAGACGAGGAGAGCTTTTCATTCTGGCCGAGAAAATGGCCCATCAAGAATGAGAAATGGGTTGTACATTTTTAAAACACATCAAACCGCAATTAGTTTCAAATATATTTTTTTCATTTCAAGATTTTAAATTACATTAATTTTTATGCGTGGAGAATTTGTTGGATTTTATATTGATATACATTTATTTTTAAGATCAGTTTGAATGTGAGTCGAAATTTCAGGATTAAAAACAGTTCGGACCGCACCGAAATATGCAAAATTTCGTATAATTTTTAACCGTGGCCACAATATGGGCTGTAATGCTAACAAAAAGAATATGGGCTCCAAAGAAAACCTTAAGAATTAGGAAATGGGCTGTAAATTATTAGAAATAATGGCAGATGGGTTGTATGCTGTTTTCCATAGATTTGAGGCTTTCCTAAAAAAAGGTTGACGCACAAGCAGTGACGGTTGGATGTCCATCCAACGGCCGTCGTGCTTCTTCAATCTCTGCTCTTCCTGCTCCACCGCTCAAACAAGCGCGCAGCGGGACTGCATGCTCCCTCCTCCTCACAAGCCGGGTTGTGCTGCCGCAGCCTCACCGCCCATCAGATTCTCCCATCGCTGGCCTAGCCATCCCTCTACTCACCCACACCTGCTGTTATTTTCTGGCGACGGCAGACGAACCAGTAAACCCTCGTTCAGTCGTACTCCCCTCCGCGTGAAAAACAACTGCTGAGTCTTCCCTGCCTCCGTGTCATTCCCTTCCTAGGCCTCGCCGTCGTCCACCGCCCTGGTGCTCTCGGCGCGGCCTGGTCAACATGGTCAACGACCGACATGCATCTGAAGTGGATCAGACGTGGAGAGGCCGACACTGGGTCCACGGCCGCACGCAAGGAAATGCCTCCTTATTACGCGCAAAATAATGATTCGCCCACCGACATCAGGGACCCACCGAAAGGGCCTCTGTATTTCGTGAAAAAACGTTACCGCCGCTGACAACTCGGACCCACCAGCTATATCTTCACACGCAAGGAAGTGCCTCCTTATTACGCACAAAAAAATGAATACTCCCCCTGTTAGCTGGGACCCAGTATAGTGGCAGGCTGACTTGTGGGCCTACTAAGTTGACTGGGATGGAGGGCTGTGTCAACATAGTTAATATGCACGATTCTATCTCCAAAGACCGTGACGATGTCCATCCAACGGCCGTAGTGCTTCTTCAACCTCTGGTCTTCTTGCTCCACCGCCCAAACCAGCGTCGGTCGTGCCTCGTGCTCCTGCCTCCCGTGGCGGCTGCGATCTGGCGGAGGCCTCACCGCCTACTACTCCCACCGCTGGCCGTGCCATCCCTCTACTCACCCACACCCCGTTATTCTCGGCAATGATGGCAGCCTCACCGCAGCGAACCGTGAAACCTCGTACTCCTCTACGTATGGGCATCCACCGCCGCTGTCTTCCCGGCTCCGCGTCGTCCCTTCCTAGGCCTCATCGCCGCCCACCGCCTGGTGCTCTCGGCGCGGCGTGGTCAATATGGTCAAGGAACGGCTTCCATCGGACGTGGATCAGACGTGGAGAGGCCGACACCGGGTCCACGGCCGCAGCAAGGAAGTGCCTCCTTATTACGCCAAAATAATTATTCCTCCACCGACAGCGAGGGACCCACCGGACGAGCCACCATATTTCATGAAAAAACGCTTCCCCGATTGCTGGGACCCACCAGCTACACCTTCGCACGCAAGGAAGTGTGTCCGCGAAAAAACGATTCGCCCGACCGCTGGGGACCCTCCTGCTACATCTTCGCACGCAAGGAAGTGCGTCCGGGCAAAGAAAACCAAAATGATTCGCCCCCCTGACTGCTGGGACCCACCAGCTACATCTTCGCACGCAAGGAAGTGCCTGACAGTCGGGACCCACATGGTCGAAGCGTACGTAGCGTTGTCATTGTGGTCGCGAACGTGTACGTACATATATACTGGTGGATGTAGAGGCGTGCACGTGTCGTAGTAGAGGCGCACACATAGCATGTACACGTACGTACAGCGGCGAGGGTGCAAGAAAGAAGATACGGCCACGTACATACATACAGGCAGGGTATCTAACGCCTATCGCGCATACGTACATGGCTGGGTCGGAACGGAGAAACAGTGTCGTCATCGTGTTCATGGGGAGCCAACCGGCAAGGTCGGAACGGAATGCGTGGTCGTGTTCATCGGGAGGGCTTGGACGGAACAGGCGATGGAAACGAGGCTTGGCGTACCACACAACGGAGGAAACGGCCTTGTGTTCGACCGGCCACGTTCGAAACGGGGTCCTGTTGATCGGGAGGCGCCTGGCGTACCGCAAAACGGAGGAAACGGACCTCCTACGCTCGAAACGGGGGTCCTGTTGATCGGGAGGGGTGTGGCGTACCGCAAAACGAACGAAACAGACTTGTGTTGGAGCACTACGGTTGAAACGGGGGTCCTGTTCATCGGGAGGGGTGTGGCGTACCGCAAAACGGATGAAACGAACTTGTGTTGGATCACTATACGGTCGAAATGGGGGGTAGGGGTGTGGCGTACCGCAAAACGGGACTCCACGGGATACTGTTCATCTCCACCGTCGACCTCCTCCAGCCTCCACGGGCTACCGTCGACCTCCTCCAGCCTCCATGGGCTCCTGTTCATCCAGCCTCCACCGCTTACTCCACCGCCATCGCTCAACCACCCCTCCACCGCTTCATCGCTCATCCAGCCCTCCACACCACGGGTCCTGTTCAACCACCCTCCACGGCCACCCTCCATCGTCTCATCGCTCATCCAGCCCTCCACACCACGGGTTCCTGTTCATCCAGAGGCAACGCCACAGTACCACCTGCTCATCCAACCCCCCCCACCCCCACAACACTCACTGCTCATCCTAGAGGCAGATCGATCGGCTTCAGTTAGCAGCAGAGTGAAGGAATCGCCCATCGGGTTCGATTAACAGCCATCGATCAATCGCCGGGTTCGATAGAACGCGTAAGTTCGCAGCGGTAATCGCCGAGTTCGATTAGAGCCCAACGCCTCGCTTCGGCTTTAGTTAGAGCCAACGCCGCACACGCTGCAGACGTGACGAGAGAAACGCCAGACGCTCTCCCACCGTAACCGCAACTCCCAAAATTTTCCTCCCCTCGCTTTTACCACGGTTTTTCCGTCATGGACGGCCCAAAGAATGTCATGCAGCTGCGTCACTGCCCGCCCAGGACGAAAAGCCCATTTTCGGTCATGATTTTTTGTCATAGAAGTAGGAGCCCACCACATCTATGATGATACCGAGTTTTGTCACAATTATCGTCATAGAAGTGTCATATGTATGACAGAAAAAATTTCTTTCGGCCCATAATGTCACGGATGTGTCTTTTTTTGTAGTGCTATGGGAGGAGATGTACAACATGGTGTTGTACCACAAGGTACCGATATATGCTCCTTTTGTGATGCAGTTTTTGAGCACCGTGTGGGCAGTCCGTAGGCCAGGAGAGCCTCTCACTACTCCTACCAACCTCATGGAGCATGAGGTCAAGGAGCTAAGGAAGAAGAAGCATAAGACTCCCCGTTTTTCTACGGGCAATCAGGAGGATGTGTATGCTACCTCGGATGACGAGGACTTTGAGTTGGAGCCTGGGGTCCAGCCCACCTAGGTTGAGAAGCTGACTTCCAAGATCAAGAAGACCTTTTGCTTGCAAACCCATATCCAGAAGAAGCTCTACAAGGCCCACGTTGCTGAGAAGATGGCGCGTCGCATGCAGATTCAGTTGATGAGGCACCTCAATGTTCCATATGTGAAGAGTGGCTCCGAGAAGACCATTACTCCTGAGGATACTTGGTGCTTGGAGAACTGTCAGTGGTCTGATGAAGCACCTGCTTCTTCCTCTATCTGTGCTCCTGAGGCAGCTACTGCGAGGGCTGAGGAGTCTGAGGAGTCTGATGAGGCTCAGGATCCTAATGATGATATTGATGATGATGCATCAGACAACTCTGCGGCTACTGGCGAGGAGGTCTACTGAGCCTCGGGGTGCTAGCTTCGCTCTTTTCCTTTTTGGTGTCTCGATGCCAAAGGGGGAGAGAGCTCCATTAGGTCACTGGAGTTGCATGGGTGGTTATATTTGCAGTTGGTCTTTCTAGTTTATTTGCCTGCTCTTTCTAGTGCTCTTTGGACTTATTCTATGTTGTGATCTCGTGCATGGTGTAATACATGCGTCGTTTGGTTTATCCATGCACTCTTCGTTCAGTAGAGTTTATAATATGTTGGTTTATTATATGTTGTCTCTACTGCTTTTAGTTCATTATGGTTGTTTTGCGCTCTCCGGTTGGTCTATATAATCCAGGGGGAGCATTCCCTAGTGTGCGAACTTTGCATTCCAAAAGCAAACTCTTAATAGTGCTCACACTCATGGGAGCCCCTCCTTTATTTTTAGAACTCCCGGACTAATCGCGTGGTTGTCATCATCCACCAAAAAGGCGGAGATTGTAAGGGCATCCTTTGCTTTAGGGTTTTGGTGATGATGACAACACACGTGGACTAATCGTGCGCCATAGTTTTCTCAGGTACACATGGTGTGGCGCAAGACGGTTAGGTCTTCCCTCTATGCAGAAAAGATCGAAGACGGAGTTTTCGACGTTTTTATTCCTTTGGTCATAGGATATACGTACTATTAAGAGGGAATCCGCATTGGAAGGTATTGGGTGAATCATTTCACGTACACATTCTTTGCACCCACCATATACCTTCTGTTTCGAGGAGAGAGAGGTTCCCCATCATCTGCCTGTGCAGTCCTGCTCTTGGCGGTTGTACCGCTTCATTGAGCAGTTGTACCACTGGCCGGTAGTTCCGGTCCTACCACCACCCCTAGTACCGGTCAGGAGTGACTCCCTTCTGTATCAGGTGTGTTTGTAGACCGGTGGTGGAACGGTAGTTCCGGTTTTTCTCGATAAACCGGTACTACCGGTGTTCAGGGCGGTAGTACCGCCTCGGACCCCACCGCCCAGGAACTACAGGCCCAGCGGTAGTTCCGGTCCAACCTCCGCTCCAACTACTGGCTTGAAGGTTTTTCTTTCTGTTGTGGCCCGGTAGGTGAGCGGTGGTTGTGTTGTAGTTCCGGTTTGTTCCGATAAACCGGTACTACCGGGTGCGCCACCGGAAGTACCGCCCTGGCGCCCTAGGAAGGGTTCCCCGCATTCACCGGTTGTACCGGTGTCTTGCGCGGAAGTACCGGTCCCATGCATTTCTGCACATAACGGTTGGATCTTGGGGGGCCTATTTAAGGAGGTGCTTCTCCTACCTCCCACCTACCCCTTGCCTCTCTCTCTCCTCCATTACTGCCATTAAAGCTTTCTTGCCCGATCTCTCTCCCTAGCCACCCAAACTTGTTGATTTGCTAGGGATTGAAGGAGGAAACCTAGATCTACACTTCCACCAAAGGATATTTGATTCCCCCATACTTCCTTGTGTGGATTTTGTTACTCTTGGGTGCTTGGGTGCCCTAGACAGAAGAGGTCACTTTAGAGCCACATTCCATTGTGGTGAAGCTCCGAGGTTTCGTTGGGAGCCTCCAATTAAGTTGTGGAGAGAGCCTCAACCTTGTTTGTAAAGGTCCGACTGCCGCCTTCAAGGGCACCAATAGTGGAATCACGGCATCTCGCATTGTGTGAGGGCGTGAGGAGAATACGGTGGCCCTAGTGGCTTCTTGGGGAGCATTGTGCCTCCACACCGCTCCAACAGAGACGTACTTCCCCTCAAAAGGAAGGAACTTCGGTAACACATCCTAGTCTTCACCGGCTCCACTCTTGGTTATCTCGTGCCTTTACTTGTGCAAGCTTATTTGTGTTTTATCCCTTGCTTGCTTGTGTGCTTGTTGTTGCATCATATAGGTTGCTCACCTAGTTGCATATCTAGACAACCTACTTTGATGCAAAGATTAATTTGGTAAAGAAAAGCTAAAAATTGTTAGTTGCCTAGTCACCCCCCCCCCCCTCTAGTCAACTATATCGATCCTTTCAGCATACATGATAGAGCCTATGGCTGAAGCATAGGGAACAACTTTCATTTTCTCTCTATCTTCTGTAGTGGTCGGGCATTGAGTCTGACTCAACTTCACACCTTGTAACACAGGCAAGAACCCTTTCTTTGCTTGATTCATTTTGAACTTCTTGAAAACTTTATCAAGGTATGTGCTTTGTGGAAGTACAATTAAGCATCTTGATCTATCTCTATAGATCTTGACACCCAATATAAAAGCAGCTTCACCGAGGTCTTTCATAGAAAAACTCTTGTTCAAGTATCCTTTTATGCTATCCAGAAATTCTATATCATTTCCAATCAACAATATGTCATCCACATATGATATTAGAAATGCTACAGAGCTCCCACTCACTTTCTTGTAAATACAGGCTTCTCCAAAAGTCCGTATAAAACCATATGCTTTGATCACACTATCAAAGCGTTTATTCCAACTCCAAGATGCTTGCACCAGTCCATAAATAGATCGCTGGAGCTTCCACACTTTGTTAGCATCCTTTGGATCGATAAGACCTTTGGGTTGCATCATATACAACACTTCTTCTAGAAATCCATTCAGGAATGCAGTATTTACATCCACTTGCCAAATTTCATAATCATAAATTGCAGCAATTGCTAACATGATTCGGACAGACTTAAGCATCGCTACGGGTGAGAAGGTCTCATCGTAGTCAACTCCTTGAACTTGTCGAAAAACTTTTGGCAACAAGTCGAGCTTTGTAGACAGTAACATTACCGTCAGCGTCAGTCTTCTTCTTGAAGATCAATTTATTCTCTATGGCTTGCCGATCATCGGGCAAGTCAACCAAAGTCCACACTTTGTTCTCATACATGGATCCCATCTCAGATTTCATGTCCTCAAGCCATTTCACGGAATCTGGGCTCATCATCGCTTCCTCATAGTTCGTAGGTTCATCACGGTCCAAGTAACATGACCTCCGTAACAGGATTACCGCATTCACTCTGGTGCGGATCTTACTCTGGTTGACCTACGAGGTTCGGTAGTAACTTGATCTGAAATTTCATGATCATTATCATTAGCTTCCTCACTAATTGGTGTAGGGATCACAGGAACTGATTTCTGCGATGAACTACTTTCCAATAAGGGAGCAGGTACAATTACCTCATCAAGTTCTATTTTCCTCCCACTCACTTCTTTCGAGAGAAACTCCTTCTCTAGAAAGGATCCATTCTTAGCAACGACTGTCTTGCCTTCGGATCTGTGATAGAAGGTGTTCCCAAGAGTCTCCTTGGGGTATCCTATGAAGGCACATTTCTCCGATTTGGGTTCGAGCTTATCAGGTTGAAGCTTTTTCACATAACATCGCAGCCCCAAACTTTAAGAAACGACAACTTGGGTTTCTTGCCAAACCATAGTTCATAAGGTATCATCTCAACGGATTTAGATGGTGCCCTATTTAACGTGAATGCAGCTGTCCCTAAAGCATAACCCCAGAACGATAGTGGTAAATCAGTAAGAGACATCATAGATCGCACCATATCTAATAAAGTGCGGTTACGACATTCGGACACACCATTACGTTGTGGTGTTCCGGGTGGCGTGAGTTGTGAAACTATTCCGCATTGTTTCAAATGAAGACCAAACTCGTAACCCAAATATTCTCCTCCATGATCAAATCGTAGAAACTTTATTTTCTTGTTACGATGATTTTCCACTTCACTCTGAAATTCTTTGAACTTTTCAAATGTTTCAAACTTATGTTTCATCAAGTAGATATACCCATATCTGCTCAAATCATCTGTGAAGGTGAGAAAATAACGATACCCATCGCGAGCCTCAATATTCATCGGACCACATACATCAGTATGTACGATTTCCAACAACTCTATTGCTCGCTCCATTGTTCCGGAGAAAGGAGTTTTAGTCATCTTGCTCATGAGGCATGGTTCGCAAGTACCAAGTGATTCATAATCAAGTGATTCCAAATGTCCATCAGAATGGAGTTTCTTCATGCGCTTTACACCAATATGACCCAAACGGCAGTGCCACAAATAAGTTGTACTATCATTATCAACTCTACATATTTTGGCTTCAATATTATGGATATGTGTGTCACTACTATCGAGATTCAACAAAAATAGACCACTCTTCAAGGGTGCATGACCATAAAAGATATTACTCATATAAATAGAACAACCATTATTCTTGGATTTAAATGAATAACCGTCTCGCATCAAACATGATCCAGATATAATGTTCATGCTTAACGGCACCAAATAACTATTATTCAGGTCTAAAACTAATCCTCAAGGTAGATGTAGAGGTAGCGTGCCGACCGCGATCACATCGACTTTGGAACCATTTCCCACGCCAAGATCGTCACCTCGCCCTTAGCCAATCTTTGCTTAATTCGTAGTCCCTGTTTCGAGTTGCAAATATTAGCAATGTAACCGATATCAAATACCCATATACTACTGCGAGTATTAGTAAGGTACACATCAATAACATGTATATCATATATACCTTTGTTCACCTTGCCATCCTTCTTATCCGCCAAGTACTTGGGGCAGTTTCGCTTCTAGTGACCAGTCCCTTTGCAGTAGAAGCTCTCAGTCTCAGGCTTAGGTCCAGACTTGGGCTTCTTCACTTGAGCAGCAACTTGCATGCCGTTTTTCTTGAAGTTCCCCTTCTTCCCTTTACCCTTTTTCTTGAAACTGGTGGTCTTGTTGACCATCAACACTTGATGCTCCATCTTGATTTCTACCTCCGCAGCCTTTAGCATCGCGAAGAGCTCGGGAATTGTCTTGTTCATCCCTTGCATATTATAGTTCATCACGAAGCTCTTGTAGCTTGGTGGAAGTGATTGAAGAATTCTATCAATGACACTATCATCAGGAAGATTAACTCCCAGTTGAATCAAGTGATTGTTATACCCAGACATTTTGAGTATATGCTCACTAACAGAACTATTCTCCTCCATCTTGCAGCTGTAGAACTTATTGAAGAATTCATATCTCTCAATCCGGACATTTGCTTGAAATATTAACTTCAACTCCTGGAACATCTCATATGCTCCATGACGTTCAAAACGTCGTGGAAGTCCCGGTTCTAAGCCGTAAAGCATGGCACACTGAACTATCGAGTGGTCATCAGCTTTGCTCTGCCAGACGTTCACAACGTCCGGTGTTGCTCCTGCAGCGGGTCTTGCACCTAGCGGTGCTTCCAGGACGTAATTCTTCTATGCAGCAATGAGGATAATCCTCAAGTTATGGACCCAGACCGTATAATTGCTACCATCATCTTTCAACTTAGCTTTCTCAAGGAACACATTAAAATTCAAAGGAACAGTAGCACGGGCCATTGATCTACAACAACATAGACATGAAAAATACTATCAGGTACTAAGTTCATGGTAAATTAAATTTCAATTAATCATATTACTTAAGAACTTCCACTTAGATAGACATCCCTCTAATCATCTAAGTGATCACGTGATCCAAATCAACTAAACCATGTCCAATCATCACGTGAGATGGAGTAGTTTTCAATTGTGAACATCACTATGTTGATCATATCTACTTTATGATTCACGCTCGACCTTTCGGTCTCAATGTTCCGAGGCCATATCTGCATATGTTAGGCTCGTCAAGTATAACCCGAGTATTCTGCGTGTGCAAAACTGGCTTGCACCCGTTGTATGTGAACGTAGAGCTTATCACACCCGATCATCATCTGGTGTCTCGCACGCATTTAACTTTCACAATGGTGCATACTCAGGGAGAACACTTGTACCTTGAAATTTAGTGAGAGATCATCTTATAATGCTACCGTCAATCAAAGCAAAATAAGATGCATAAAAGATAAACATCACATGCAATCAATATAAGTGATATGATATGGCCATCATCATCTTGTGCCTTTGATCTCCATCTCCAAAGCACCGTCATGATCACCATCGTCACCGGCGCGACACCTTGATCTCTATCGTGGCATCGTTGTCGCCTCGCCAACTATTGTTTCTACGACTATCGCTACCGCTTAGTGATAAAGTAAAAACAATTACAAGGCGATTGCATTGCATACAATAAAGAGACAATCATATGGCTCCTCCCAGTTGTCGATAACTCCATTACAAAACATGATCATCTCATACAATAAAATTTAGCATCATGTCTTGACCATATCACATCACAACATGCCCTGAAAAAACAAGTTAGGCGTCCTCTACTTTGTTGTTGCAAATTTTACGTGGCTGCTATGGGCTGAGCAAGAACCGTTCTTACCTACGCATCAAAACCACAATGATATATCGTCAAGTGTGTTGTTTTAACCTTCAACAAGGACCGGGCGTAGCCACACTCGATTCAAATAAAGTTGGAGAAACTATCACCCGCCAGCCACCTGTGTGCAAAGCACGTCGGTAGAACCAGTCTCGCGTAAGCGTACGCGTAATGTCGGTCTGGGCCGCTTCATCCAACAAAACCGCTGAATCAAAGTATGACATGCTGGTAAGCAGTATGACTATTATCGCCCACAACTCATTTGTGTTCGACTCGTGCATATAACATCTACGCATAAACCTGACTCTGATACCACTGTTGGGGAACGCAGTAATTTCAAAAAAATTCCTACGATCACGCAAGATCTATGTGATACATAGCAACGAGTGGGAGAGTGCAGTCCACGTACCCTGGTAGACCGTAAGCGGAAGCATCAAGTGACGCGGTTGATGTAGTCGAACGTCTTCGTGATTCAACCGATCCTAGTACCGAAAGTACGGCACCTCCGCGATCTGCATACGTTCAGCTCAGTGACGTCCCACGAACTCTACATCCAGCTGAGGTCGAGGGAGAGTTTCGTCAGCACGACGGCGTGATGACGGTGTTGATGAAGTTACCGACGCAGGTCTTTGCCTAAGCACTACAACGATATGATCGAGGTGGAAATCTGTGGAGGGGGCACCGCACACGGCTAAACAATGTGAACTTGTGTGTTCTAGGCTGTCCCCCGCCCCGTATATAAAGGAGCAAGGGGGAGGCCGGCCGGCCCTATGGCGCGCCAAGGAGGGGAGGAATCCTCCTCCTAGTAGGAGTAGGATTCCTCCTTTCCTAGTCCTACTAGGAGAGGGGAGGAAGGAGTGGGAGAGGGGAAGGAAAAAGGGGGGCGCCGCCCCCTCCTAGTCCAATTCGGACTCAAGGGGGAGGGGACGAGTGGCCTGCCCTGGCTTCCTCTCTCTCTCTCTCTCTCTCTCTCTCTCTCCACTAAGGCCCATCTAGGCCCATTAGTCCCCCGGGGGGGTTCCGGTAATCCTCCGGCACTCCGGTTTTATCCGAAACCACCCGGAACACTTCCGGTGTCCAAATATAGTCGTCCAATATATCAATATTTATGTCTCGAACATTTCAAGACTCCTCGTCATGTCCGTGATCACATCCGGGACTCTGAACTACCTTCGCTACATCAAAACACATAAACTCATAATACCGATCGTCATCGAACGTTAAGCGTGCGGACCCTACGGGTTCAAGAACTATGTAGACATGACCGAGACACGTCTCCGGTCAATAACCAATAGAGGAACCTGGATGCTCATATTGGCTCCCACATATTCTACAAAGATCTTTATCGGTCAAACCGCATAACAACATACGTTGTTCCCTTTGTCATCGGTATGTTACTTGCCCGAGATTCGATCGTCGGTATCTCAATACCTAGTTCAATCTCGTTACCGACAAGTCTCTTTACTCGTTCCGTAATGCATCATCCCGTAACTAAGTCATTAGTCACATTGCTTGCAAGGCTTATAGTGATGTGCATTACCGAGAGGGGCCAGAGATACCTCTCCGACAATCGGAGTGACAAATCCTAATCTCGATCTATGCCAACCCAACAAACACCATCGGAGACACCTGTAGAGCATCTTTATAATCACCCAGTTACGTTGTGACGTTTGATAGCACACAAAGTGTTCCTCCGATATTCGGGAGTTGCATAATCTCATAGTCATAGGAACATGTATAAGTCATGAAGAAAGCAATAGCAACATAATGAACGATCAAGTGCTAAGCTAACGGAATGGGTCAAGTCAATCACATCGTTCTCTAACGATGTGATCCCGTTTATCAAACGACAACTCATGTCTATGGCTAGGAAACTTAACCATCTTTGATTAACGAGCTAGTTAAGTACAGGCATACTAGTGACACTTTATTTTTCTATGTATTCACACATGTACTAAGTTTCCTGTTTATACAATTCTAGCATGAATAATAAACATTTGTCATGATATAAGAAAATATAAATAACAACTTTATTATTGCCTCTAGGGCATATTTCCTTCAAAATTCACATCGCGACTTATTTTATTCTTTCATCTTGGGAGGGGGGGGGGCTTCGATCAACTTTATGTTTCATTTTGAAGGGTGTGTATCCTGTGTAAGCACTCCGAAAAATAGTTAATCATCTATAGATAGGGCCATTCACATCAAAACCCTCATTAGGGTCTAGATGTCCTTTCAGAAGCACTAGGGTCCCTGCACCCCCTCTTGTTGGAGCGACAGGCAAAGGGAGAGGGTGGCGTAGTCTCGCTAGGGAAGCAATAGATCGACCGCCACTTTGCCTAGGTCGCGGGAGCAGAGGAAAGGAATGACCGGGGGTAGGATTGTTGTTTGCTGATCATTTCCTTTTTCATTTTCTCCAAACTGATGTAAAATCTTTGCTTAGTTAATAAAGTCATATTGTTGATAATAAAAGGTACGCGTGCGTATTACATTTCAAAATTTGTAGTATGATAAATTTAGTTGTGTGCATTGGATAATGCAAAGACCGCATGATTATCCTCGTTTTTGAAAGAAAAAAATACACGGTTAGTTTTTACTTGATACCTACATGTGTTGGGTTTTTCTTTCACATATTTTCAAAACTTAAAATTATGATTCTCGCTAAATTTGAAAACGTAGATTCACATGAACCTAATTCCCGTTGAGCATTTTCCTTGGCTAAGTCTGATGTCTCTTGGTCTTGGAGCCGGAACTTTTCAGAGTTGGGCAGTTATCATTCCTTTGCAGCTGCAGATCCCTTCTTTTGCAGTTATCATTCCCTCTACTTCCAGGATACTTCACACAGGACTTTCAGACGAAAAAGAAGAGAAAAGGAGACGGCGCCGAAAGCACACGGGACACACAATTTTTCCATGCCTTCCGTCAGAAACAATCTACAGATGCCCGCCTAGCTGGCAAAGCCACGGCAAAAAAGTTGGTATGTTGTTTGTGTAACAAAAAAAGTTGGTATCTTTATATCCAACAGCGACAGAATTGCTAGTTTTAAGATCCTCCGGTGGCTTCCATCATCAACATCATGTGTGGGGTTCTAGAAAAAGGCACGGAAACGCCGCCCAAGAAGCAATCGAGAGACCAGGTGTACTTCCAACAAAGCAATCATGCCTTGGCCTCTCGTTTCCTTAAAGTAACATAGGGTATTACATATAAAAACAATAAAAAATTACCCGGCCTTTGCATCAAAATAATGTATACAACCATTAATTTATTCATCAAAATCTGATAAAAATAAGTACAAAGATTAACCCAAATCCACCTTCAAGGCAAACAAAGTCGCTACACTTACATGTATATCACTGCAAAAAAAACACCTACACGTATAAAGATGTGCGCTCATCGCATAAACGGACATCATCAAATCCAGTGGCCTCAAGAAGCCGTCCGCCTTGCAAGCCGAAAGTACCAACCGGTCTAGGCGTCCCACAACGCGCACCGCATACGCGCGCTCTAGGATCCACCGCCGCCAACTTCCACCGTCCCATCTTCAGGAGTGGTCATTGCAAAGATCTTGCCAGACCCATCTGTCGTCGACGTCATCATGATACCAAACACCGCCACCACCCTGCGCCCCGTCCATCTAGACATGTCCGACGTCGGGACTCTGCTACACCATGCCGCCCAAACCCACCGTCGTCGATACGGTAGATGCTACACCGCTCCACCTACAGGCCATCTCACACCGACTTCGCACTACCAGCAACTCCACCACCATGAGCAGTCCTCGGTCGACGCCTTCAGGAAGGAACACGACATCCAGGTGACATCATCGCCCATAGCAGAGGAACAGAGGCTTTCGCCTGCATTCGTGGAGGAGGTGAGAGGTACATGATCCACAGCAAAGGCCCCAGGAAGGTAATCGGCGCCGCGGGGCGTTGACTTTGGTGAGGCCACCCCCGACTTGGAGTTTCCCTGGATCCATGCCCACCCTCTAGATCCGTCTAGCCAACACCGAGAAACTGTAGTCGCCAGGTTGGAGCTAGCACGAACTAGAGCAGATCAAGTCCCAGACGACGCTTCCGAGATTCACAGCAGGCTGCGGCCTACCAGATTTCCACTGCCGCGCACGCCAACCGTCGAACAGAGCCGACTCCGAACATTGTGGGCACCACGCGAACACCTTCGGCCGCCCCCAACCACGCCGATGAAGGAGGGAAACCTAGGCACGCGCCCACCACCGCTCAGGGCCCCCGGCCAGCGCCCGAGCCTGCACCACCCGGAGAAGAACCGATCTGGGTCGGGAAACCCCAGATCCGCCGCCGCCAGCCGTCATAGCCGGCCCCACGCTGCCCCGGAGCCGTGGTGTTTCAGCCGCCGCCGAAATCCCATCGGTTTGCCGCCCCGTCGTGCCAACTCCGCCTCCACGCCGGGCGCCCAGCCGCGTCTCGTCCAGAGACCCCCTCACGGAGAGAGGAGGGGAGCATGCCGTCTGTCGTCCATCGAACGAGCTTCGCCCGCCAGCCTCCTCTGGCGGCAGCTGGGATGCAGGAGGGAAGCAGTGTAGGGGTCGGCGGGCACTATGGTTCGCCCGAGCCGCCCCCTGGATGCGACGCGAGCGACGTGGGGCAGGTACCCGTCGCTTACTAGTTCATGGAACATCTAATATATAAAAAAATGAAAATAAACATATTTCCCTTTCCAACAAAAGTGAATAGGGTATGCGTGGCACTCGCGTATATATTGTTACTTTTGGGGGCAGTTTGCATCAGATAATAAATCCGATATCGACGCGCGTTAAAAGCGTTCATGAAAAGTTGCATGAGCAACCAGAATATTTTGCCTCTAGATGGCTATCCTTTTCCCTCTCTATGGAGGAATTAATGCCAGTTTTTCCCTCTCATATCATTGTTTTTCATGGTGCTGACTGCAAGTTGTTTGACTATGCTATGGAATGGATTAATGGCCGTCCTAGTGGACGAGTTGCTTAATAATTTCTAAACAGTGCAATCAAGCAGCGGTTTCGGCACACAGATTCTGCAATTCTGGATAAGAAGTAGCTAGTGTCACGCAGACATGGCAACAGCCACCTTACCTACCAATGGACATCTATGCTTCAGGCAGGCATCTGGTGATCGGATCTGACATCCAGGCAGAGCATTTGGTTCAGCCGCATGAATCTAGTACTACTAAGTACTAGTCTGCGTGCATGATTGGGCAACTGCTTGGTTACTCATTAGTGTACTGTGTTCATATCTGAGGAGCTGTCCGCGTCAGTTTGCACCGACTGTTGCTACTCAAAGTTTCATGATAAGAAAATTAATGGGTTGAAGCTAATAGACTATAGTTAAGGCCATCCGTTTCCATGTGTTGCAGCGGTCTGCAACGGGCGTCGTTGGACCCTCACCGAGTGTTCCGGCAATTGGTGCTTCCAGCTGTGTGTCTGCCAGTAATGAAATGGACAAGAGAGTCTTAGTTCAAGACAGACATACGATGGCATTACTATTACAATCTACAGATGCCCCTGCCTACCTACTTGTCAAAGCGACAGCTAGCAAGAACTTCGTGGCCATCTGGAAAGTTTTATATTAGGAAAAAAAGGGTTCACAAGCGTTGCCTCAAGAACAGGTACACGTACGTACTCTCTCCGTTTCAGATTAAGTGTCGCTGATTTAGTACGAGAGGGAAGGGAGGATATTCCAACCTAATCGTGCCTCGGTTTGGCCTCTCCTTGCCATCAAGTGACGCAGGCAGAGGCAGCGCGCATAGACGGAGAAACTATCTCGCTTTCCGACCGAAGTCAAGAGCGTTTGCTTAATCTCGTGGAACATAACATCGCATCAAACAGCCGATGACGACGTAGATGATCTAAGCCAAGAACCACTAGATGGATCTCATTTTCCGCTACAGGAAACAAGACTAGTTCTTGATGGCCCTAGCTGCAAATCCTCACTTTAACCTATCATCTTTTTGGTGCTCTTCTAGTGGGTGAGTTTGCTTTCTAAATAGTGCAAGTGTGCAATCAAGCAGCGGTTTTGCATAGATTCTGGATAGGATCTAGTGTCATGCAGGCAACAGCCACCTGCCTACCTAATATACCTATGTTTCAAGCATGCGTCTGGTGAGACCTGATCTGACATCTACTCCCTCCGTCCTAAAATAAGTGTCTTAAATTTAGTATAACTTTGTACTAAAACTAGTACAATGTTAAGACACTTATTTTGGGACGGAGGGAGTATGTAGTACCAGAAAAATCCAGTAGACTGAATGATCTAGCCTGCATGATTGGGCCACTTCTAGAGTTCTACTAGTTATCTGAGTTGTCTGCGTCAGCTTGCTGGCCGGATTGATTCGTTAAAACCAAAAGGGAGTTCGGCCAACTGTTAAGTTACTACTCAGCATTTCATCATATGAATGAATGAGTTCTCTGGAGCGATAATCAAAATTATCTGTTTCCACGTGCCGGAACGATCATCAACGGGCGTCTTGGTGGCAATCATCAGGGCCATCGCCAAGCTGTATGTCAGCAGGGAAAGGAACAAAAGAGATGTTGGTTTAATTAAGACAGACATGAGATGAGGTCACTTGTTTGTTACTGTGGAAATGGGCAGTTCAGTTGCAGCAAGCAAGTGTATTTTACTCCTTGGTCACACCGAAAGACTGGCATTGATTAAATTAAAGCAGTAGATGAAACAAAATATTGTATCCATGGGGCTTAAAACAGTCCCCTAGAGCTTGGTTTGATCAATTTTGAAGAGCTGTGTGTGAAATGGGATATGGCCAGTGTAGTGGAGACCACACTGTATTTGATAGATACTCAAATCAGAAGATCACAATTCTAGCAGTCTACATGGATGATATAATAATCGCAGGAGATGATGCAGTAGGAATAACAAGGGTGAAGAGTTGTTTAAGCAAATCATTTGAAGTAAGAGATCTTGGTCAACTTAGATACTATCTTGGAATAGAGGTGACAAGATCAAAGAAGGGAATAGTTCTATCACAAGCAATTATAACTTAGACCTCCTCGGTGATATGGGGATGATGGAATGCCATGCAGCTCCAACACCCATTGATCAGGATCACAAAATAAGAGCTCAATCTAGCAAACCTTTAGACAAGGAGAGATATCTGGTGGAACGATTGTTGTACTCGTGTCACATAAGACCAAATATTGCATATGCAGTTAGCATGCATAGTAAGCATATACATGCATGAACCAAGAAGTGTACATATGGATGATTTCCCAAATCCTAAGATGTTTAAAAGGAACTCAGAAAAAGGGCTATAGTTTAAAGCAAATGGATCTAACAGTTGACAGTTGTAGTGATGCTGACTGGGCAAGTTGTTTAGATGATAGAAGGTCAACCTCATGTTATTGTGTATTCGTTGGAAGGAACTTGGTATCATGAAGAAGCAAAAAAAAACAATAGTATAAAGGTCAACTTCAGAAGGGAAGTATAAAGCCACGTATTAAGGATTAAGTGGGATGCTATGGGTAAGAAACTTTTTGAGTGAGCTGGAGGTGTTAAAGGCAGGACACTTGAACGGATGGTGTGATAACAAGTCAACAATTTGCATAGCAAATAATACAGTCCAGCATGATAGGACAAAGCACATTAAGATCGACAAATTCTTTATTGAAGAGAAGTTGGATGATAGAATCATTAAGGTTAACTATGTGAGAGCCGAAAGTACACGTGACACACAATCGTGCCACCATCAGAAGCAAAATTGACAAGACCATATTCTTCTCTGATCTGAGTTTTGCTAAAGTCTCCAACAAACTCAAGGGCATACTCAAACAAAATCTGACCGTCGGTCGGGGTGGTTTGTGGATTGCGGAATTTCACAATATTAATATGGAAGATGCCCGGCCTGGCAAACATAGCCACACCAAGAGGGAGGTTTTTATTCTTATTATCTGTCACCACGATAGAATTGCTATCTTTATGATCCTCCGTTGGCTGGCTCCGAAAAAGTCCGAGAAACGCCGCCCCGTGAAGAAGCTATCAAGCAACCAGAACCAAGTGTGGTTACGTTCCATCCAACCAAATCGTGCTTTTAATTTGACCTTTCCTCGCCTTCAAGTGACGTACACTGAAGAAACCATGCCGCTCTCAGACCAAAGCCATCAACGTCTGCACTAAGCTCGTGGTACGCACAATGCATCAAACAATGAAAGCAGAAAACGACGTGGATGATTGAAGCGTTCATGGAACTTTCCATGAGGATCCAGGACATGTCGGCGTCGCGCAACTACGTGCCGTGGAAAATGAAGGAACCCCTCCTTTTCTTTACCTCTGTACATGCATGAAAACAGAAGGAATTTGGTGGATGTTTTCCTGCTAGACTCCTAGTGCGTTCTTCATGGTCCTAACTGCAAATCCTCAATTTGAACCATCATTTTGTCTCGTGTGCCGTTCAGCGAATGGGTTGGTTTCTGAATAATGCAATCAGGTTTGGCAATTGGCATGCACGCGTAGATGCTTGATAGGATCTAGTGTCATGGAGACAACAGCCACCGTACCTACCATGGAGCATGCGTCGTCCGGTAGTCTGATCTAGCAACATCCATCTATGCAGAGCATTTCCTTCCAGAACAAATCTAGTACTAGTAGCTAGTCTGAATGAATGATTGAGCCGCTTCTTGTTATCTATCTCAATTGTCTGTGTCAGCTTGATCCATATTGGCCGGACGGATTCATTCTAATCAAAAGTAATGGGAGTTCAGCCAACTGCTACTACTCAGCATTTCATCATGATGATATAAAATGAATTGAGTTTGTAGTTAAAGTTATTTGTTTCCATGGGGCAATCTGCAACAGGCGTCGTGGCGGCGATTATCACCTCCATCGCCAAGTGTTTGACTGTCGGTGCTTCCAGCTGTATGTCAGCAAGGAAACCAACAAAAGGGATATATTGTTCAGTTGCAACAAGCAAGTGTATTTTACTCCTTGATTACACAGAAAGACTGGCATTAGTTAAAGCAGTAGATGAAGCAAACAATTATATCCATGGTTTGGGTTTACAGTTGCTTGTTGCTACCAGCAACCAGAGATCGATTATAAATATATGGTCCATGGATTAGCTTCAACTCACGGTTGCTGATAAACATCTGCGACACTAGGGCAACAACAAGATAGTAGAGAGCGCTGGTACAACTGTGAGCAGAAAATAGAGTAGCCAGAATCACCAGAAAAGCAGCTTCAGGGACATTGTTATGCACCACCCCCATCCCTTCGGTATGGCATGAAGCGATGATCTTTGGACGCATTCTTCTTGCGTCGCTTCTCCATAAAGGAATCAAGCTTTCCTGCCTCCTGTAAATGGTCAACGTAAATTGAAGTGTAAGACCAGGGATGCTCATAAGTGTGGAAAGTTAGCAGTCAATTGAACCCTGGGTGCCTTACCTTGAGCTCATTGTACTTATCCATCAACTTTCTTTCACGAATTTCAGCTGGTCAAGAAACGAAAATAAACTTTAGTATGCAGATAGGGAGGGTGTGAGAGACGAGGGGACGGGATTGAGGAACCAACATTTCTTCAGATAATATGGTCGTTTTCCTGCCTTTGCTGCTTCCCTCTCTTTCTTAATATGTCCTCGCAGAATTTCTGATTCAACGTTCTTTTGAGGATTAGATCTCAACTGCTTATCCTGCAGATAAGAACATGTTCCGTCAACCAATCAACAAAATAGGAAGACCTGATAGCTTTTGCTAAATACAAGGAACCCAGTCCTGAATTATCAAGCACCTTACATTTGTTCTAAAAAATGCACATGTAACAGTCCAACTTAAAATAAGAATAAAGAAGCATTTCCTACTGTATGCTCCCAAACACAATATGAAATTGGAGGCTTGCAGCGACCATAAGCTTATTGGATAAGTGCACCTAAGTTTCATACTGTTTCTCATTATACAATGCTCATGCCTCATCTCCGCCTGGCAACATTCGAAAATGAAATTTGCTCATACTTCCCAAGCTTGTATATATAATATAAATAGTTGACCCGTAACAGCTTGAAAAATAAGTCTAAATCATGCACATAGCTTTCCGTGTCTACTTAGTTGCCATTATGTCTCACAAGAGGCTGAAGTCCAATGCCCAGTAGTCAGATATTCTAAAATTCAAATACAAAAAATCATACATAAATTTTATGATAATAATGGTCAGCACTCAGCACAATGACCTACCTATATATTTGAAAGTTTCACCGCCAAGTACAACAAATTAACACTGGTAGGAACAAATGACAAAACTTATTACAAAACGTCAACTCGTGAACAGGTATAAAATACTTACAATCCAGGTGATCTGATTCTTCGCTTCTTCAATGGCATTAGGGTCCTTCAATTTCTTAATCGACTTTTGGAGTTTCTGTAGAGGCACATTAAGGCATTGCAGGATACATATTTAATTTTGCCAAAATAATGATTGATGAGATGGGATTGCACAGACAAAGGCATAAAATATACCTCTTTTTCTGCAGGGAGATCATGATCGAATAAGAAATTGTATCTTTTCCTGAACCTGAATGCCAACAAGTTTGAACAAACTGTCAAACACGCTACAACCGAAAGCGTATCTAAACTAGTCAATATAGATTAAGAAACCATAGAGGGTTTGAGAGACATGGGAATGGAAATGAATGAAAGTAATCGGCTATGCAAATAAACAAGTTATCTGCCCACCTTGTCTTGGCAGGATTAAAATAGATGTTAAAGGGAACACAATCCTGCGCATAGAAATGGAATAAAGACAAATAATGCCGTGCAATGAATGATATAAGTATGTTCAACTCTTACCCTTCTTTATCAACAGCTCCATATACAGGTTCAAATCTTGGGTCCCTTACAACCTAAAGAAAGAAAAATGTAGTAAATGCAACAAACTTCATGAGATATTATATGGTACTGTCACTGCCTCACTAAAGATCAAGCTATAGTAAAGTTACATTCAACAGCGCAGTGTGTAAATCAATATCCTCAACATAAGCATCATATGATAGCCAAAATTTGTGTATTAAATCATTTTAGTATGATTAAAATAAATTTCAAACATAAGAAAATCAACAAAAAATGAAAATAGATTAATAAGATAGCTAAAGACAGATTTAAAGTAGTTGTTGTTCTATGTCCAGATTTATTTATTTTTTTGGTCTAAATAACATTTAGTTGGATGAAGCAACAAGGAAGCAACCCAGTGGAATATGATTCTATATTCCACCAATGTACCAGAGATTCAAACAACAAAACTGGCACAGAAGTCAAGTCGAACAAAAGTAAACCTTGCTGCGCATAATGTCAATTGTTCACGAAAACTTAAATCAGCATTTCTCGAGCTATTTTATCGAGGAGAATAGCATATGTAACTGAAGCAGCAAGAAATGCCCAATGTAAATATGTATTTTGAAACCCAGCTTAAAGTGTTACACATAAAGCATGCATGCTACTATCATGCTATCTATGCACAAGCTCATGGAATGCAAAAACAATAAAATGGACAGACTGAACTCGCAAAGGCCCTAACTGAACTATGTGTGTGCTTATCCTTATACTTATCCAGTACCAAAATACCAAATACTACCAATCCAATCGAATCAAACTCTACTCCTCCCAGCAACACGCTAAATATGAACTGAATCGCAAAAGCAACTGACCTTCTTGGGAACCTGGATCACCTCCCTGAGTCTAGGCGGCCGCACATTCGTGCTAATCTCCATGGGCCTGTTGAAAACCACATGAACACATCAGCACAAGCATTCATTCAATTCCCCAAATTGGCTAATAATCCTAACCAGGAACCGGCACGGCGTGGAACCGGACCTCTTCCTGCTCTCCCTGCGAGCCTTCTGCTGGGCCGCGGCGGCAGCAGAAACACCCGCGCCGCGAGCGACCCGTCGGCACGCGCGCGCTGCAGCTCCCGAAGGGCACGTCGGCGAGCACGCGCTCCAGCTTCCTCTCCCGCTCCGCTAACTGGTCGTTCTCCGACTCCGACTCCGACCCCGACGACGAGGAGACATCCTGCTGCGGATCAGATAAAACCACATGCCGATGAGGATTCTGCGGATCCGCGTGCCGGTCAAGGAAAACGCGAGGGCTTGGGCTTTACCTCCTCGTCGCCCGATTCCTCGGAGTCTGAGAAGGGCTCGTCTTCGGGGTCGCGCTTGCTGGAAGTCGAGGCGGCGGCGGAGGTGGGAGCCGTCCCGCGGTGGCTGCTGCGGCCTTTCATGGAGGTGGCCGGGGTGGCTTCGGCGGCGGCGGCGGCGGTGAGCGGCGGCAGGTCTCAGAGTTCGTCTAACGTGTTTTAGGTTCTGGCCGGAACACGAGTACCCGTCCAAGCAAGCCCAAATATTGTTGTTGGGTTTCACACTTCACGCTCCAGTGCGTGCCATGTAGGTTGCTCTATGGGCCAGCCCATGCAGGTTTTTGCCACCGGTTTTGGCAGGTTCTCCATGGAGTGGTTCTCCTCTGATTTTTTAGGTGGTTTTTGTTTGGTTTCTCCGTTTTTCTTTCTCCATTTTCTTTTTAGATTTTCTTTTTTAATTTTCCTTTCAAAAATTTAAATTGTATGAACCTTTTATTTTATTTGTCATCAACTTTATGAAAATTGCAATATTGTGAACATTATCAAACAGCAAACTGTTTTCAAATTCTTAAACAAATTATCAAATCCGTATTTTCCCCTAATTTGTGAAAAAATTCGAAATCTGCAAAACACAATTCATAATTCGAGACCTTCTTCAATTATGCAAAGATTTTGAACATTTTTTAAAATTCATGAACATTTTAATATCTGCGAAGATTTTTCAAAATCCACGAATGTATTTTCAAATTTGCTAAAATTTTCAACTTCGTGATTTTTTTAATTTGTGCACTTTTTTCAAATTCATGCACTTTTTCCAAATTCATAAACTTTATTCAAATCTGTCATTTTTTTAAGGAACTCGTGGGTTTTTTAAACAGGGCAACGGTCAATAATTAGTCAACTGTCAAAGACAAAGGTTAGCGGTCAACTATCATGCCGCATGTTCGCTGGCGAGCGAACGCCTGGACGCTATCGTGTTACAGCCCAAGTAGCCTTGCACGAGTGCTGGGACGCTAACGGCGCCAATGGCGTTGTAAATGAGGCATGTGGTTTCACCTGATCCGTTTGTGTATGCTACTGCTAAAAATTCCGACTCATGTCCCTCATCGAGCCATGCACCCACTCGAGGGATGAAAATGATTGATGGGAGGAAGAAGAAGGACAAGAGAGCTCATAGGGTGGCTAACTCGCTGTAACGCCCGGATAATTAAGCGACAGTAAAACTCTGCTAATGATACCACGTCACCTCAATTACTGTTGCTAATCTTTCGTTAGATCAAAACCGATTTAAAAATCAATTCAAAATATGGCAAACTACAAAAGTTTTCAAACCTTGAAACAAAAATGTTCGGTGGGTGCCAAATATTGCACTGGTAATTATTGTGGAGAAAACAATTTTTTAAAAAGTGCCTAAATATTTTAAAATGAAATAAAATAGAAAAGAAAATAAATAAAAAGAAAAAAGTGAAAATAAAACAAAAGGAAAAGAAACCCCCCCACTAGACCAGGCGGCCCAGCTCACAGGCCCACCTGGCCCAGCTAGCCAACAGCCGGCCCGGCCCCTGCCTCGTCTCCCTTCCCTGTTCCCTCGATCCGGGTCGGAACAGGGGCGCGTCCCCGCCTGACCGCCTCGCCAGCACCGACGCCGGGAGGGGATAAGGCCGCCATGCCCTCGCCTCCTCGATCCCGCCTCCCATTCACCCCCGCTCTCTCTCTCTCTCTCGGTCCCTGCGCCTCCCCTTCCCTCAGATCCACCTCGTTGCTTCCCCTTCCCCACCGCGTCCGAACACCGCCATGGACCCGCCGCCGTGAAACGCGCGGACACAGCTATCGCCTCGCCTCGCCAGCGTGTCCGTCATCTCCGCCATCGTCTTCCTCGCCTCGCCAACGCACCCGTGCACGCGCTTCCCCGTGGCCCCTAGCCCCTAGCTCGTTGAGCGCCCGAACGCGTCACCGCACGCGCTCGTCGCCGGCACCCGTCTGGTGACCTTTTGGTCCCGGGCTCGTGCCGTTATTGCTCGTCTGGCAGCGTAGAGGCCTCGACCTTATAGAGAGCTTCTTTGTCCGCGCCCGCATCATTGTTCCCTCTCGCGGCCGAACTCCGGCGTCCGCCTCTCTGCTCGCTGACGCCGCTCTGTTGCGTCTCCGGCGTCGCCATCACCCCCACGTGATGCGGCCCGGTTCCAGCTTTCGAACGCGACTAAAAACACGGCGAACGGACCACCACCGCGGATTTTCGGCCACCTCCCGAGCCACGCTGCCGTGTTTTGCCTCGCCGGGGAAACTCCGGCGCCCAATGACTGGCACAGGAGGGCCCACTGAGTCCTTTGTCAGGCCTAGGGGGCCCATCGCCACGTTGATCAAGTCAGCAGATCGACATGGCTCCCCTGTGTCTTTGACATGCGGGCCCCACGCCATAAATGAATAAAAATAAATTGATAAATTGCTAATTAATTAAATTAGTTAATTAAAAACTTAATCTCTCACTAACTACAGGGCCCCACCCGCTAATTAACCCATTTAGTTAGTCTAAACCCCTGTTAGTGCCCCTGACAATGACATGTGGGTTCCACTGGACCCACCCGTCTGGTTTGACTGGTCAACCGACCATTTGACTTGCTGACATCACTCTGATGTCATGCTTGCATCATCGTTCACTGTTCTGGATAATGTTGGATTTAAATATATAATTAATATCAAAAAATGATTAAAACTTTAGAAAATCATATAAAATAATCCGTAACTCAGATGAAAATAGTTTCTACATGAAAGTTGCTCAGAACGACGAGACGAATCCGGATACGCAGCTCGTTCATCCGCCACACATCCCTAGCATAGCGAACACGCAACTTTCCCCCTCCGGTTCATTTGTCCGAAAACGCGAAACACCGGGAATACTTTCCCAGATGTTTTCCCCCTTCGCCGGTATCACCTACTACCGCGTTAGGGCACACCTAGCAATGCTAATTGTCATGTCATGCATCGTCATGCATATGTTTGCATTATATTTATTGTTTCTTCCCCCTCTTCTCTCGCTAGACACCGAGACCAAGCCTTGCCGCTACCCAAGACGACTATGGTGTTGGCGACCCTCCTTCTTGCGAGCAACCGTGCAAGCCCCCACCCTTGATCACCAGATATCGCCTATTCTTCTCTCTGCTGCTTGCATTAGAGTAGTGTAGCATGTTACTGCTTTCCGTTTATCCTATCCTGATGCATAGCATGTCCTTGCTACTACTGTTGTTACCTTTACCTGCAATCCTACATGCTTAGTATAGGATGCTAGTATTCCATCTGTGGCCCTACATTCTTGTCCGTCTACCATGCTATACTATCGGGCCGTGGTCACTCTGGAGGTGATCACGGGTATATACTTATATACATATTATATGATACCTGTGGTGACTAAAGTCGGGTTGGCTCGTAGAGTACCCGCGAGTGAATCTTTGTGGCGGAGCGACAGGGCAGGTTGAGACCACCTAGGCGAGAGGTGGGTCTGGCCCTGGTCGGCATTCGCGGTTACTTCAAAATAACACGCTTAACGAGATCTTGTTATTTGATCTCGAGTTCCGCCACCGCCTATACGCACTAACCAACTATGCGGAACAGTTATGGGCACTCGGCGCCGTGGTATCGACCAAAGCATTCTTGACGTCGGCGACGATCGAGTCGCTGCCACGGATTGGACCGAACGCTGCTCTTGTATTAGGGAGGCTAGGTCTGCTTCGCCGCCCTCGCATAGCGTCTTGGTGTGCAATGGGCGATGGGCCTGCACCCACATGCCACGATTTAGACCGGCGTGCTGACCTCTCTGTTGTGCCTAGGTGGGGATGCGACGTGTTGATCTTCTGAGGCCGGGCATGACCCAGGAAAGTGTGTTCGGCCAAATGGGATCGAGCGTGTTGGCTAATGTGGTGCACCCCTGCAGGGAAGTTTATCTACCTGAATAGCCGTGTCCCTCGGTAAAAGGACGACCCGGAGTTGTACCTTGACCTTAGGACAACTAGAACCGGATACTTAATAAAACACACCCTTCCAAGTGCCAGATACAACCCGGTGATCGCTCTCTAACAGGGCGACGAGGATAGGATCGCTGGATAGGATTATGCTATACGATGCTACTTGGTGAACTTACCATCTACTCTCTTCTACATGCTGCAAGATGGAGACTGCCAAAAGCGTAGTCTTCGATAGGATTAGCTATCCCCCTCTTATTCTGGCATTCTGCAGTTCAGTCCACCGATATGGCCCGTTTACACATATACCCATGCATATGTAGTGTAGATCCTTGCTTGCAAGTACTTTGGATGAGTACTCACGGTTGCTTTTCTCCCCCTTTTCCCCCTTTCCTTTCTTCCTGGTTGTCGCAACCAAATGCTGGAGCCCAGGAGCCAGACGCCACCGTTGATGACGACTCCTACTACACCGGAGGTGCCTACTACTACGTGCAGCCCGCGGCGACGACTGTGAGTAGTTAGGAGGATCCTGTGCAGGAGGCCTGCGCCTCTTCGATATGTATCCCAGTTTGTGCTAGCCTTCTTAAGGCAACTTGTTTACATATGTCTGTACTCAGATATTGTTGCTTTCGCTGACTCGTCTATGATCGAGCACTTGTATTCGAGCCCTCGAGGCCCCTGGCTTGTATTATGATGCTTGTATGACTTATTTATGTTTTAGAGTTGTGTTGTGATTGTTGGGGAACGTAGTAATTTCAAAAAAAAATCCTACGCACACGCAAGATCACAGTGATGCATAGCAACGAGAGGGGAGAGTGTGTCCATGTACCCTTGTAGACCGAAAGCGGAAGCGTTAGCACAACGCGGTTGATGTAGTCGTACGTCTTCACGATCTGACCGATCAAGTACCGAACGTACGACACCTCCGAGTTCAGCACACGTTCATCTCGATGACATCCCTCGAACTCCGATCTAGCCGAGCTTTGAGGGAGAGTTCTGTCAGCACGACGGCGTGGTGACAATGCTGATGTTCTACCGACGCAGGGCTTTGCCTAAGCACCGCTACGATATTATCGAGGTGGACTATGGTGGAGGGGGGCACCGCACATAGCTAAGAGATCAATGATCAATTGTTGTGTCTATGGGGTGCCCCCTGCCCCCGTATATAAAGGAGCAAGGGGGAGGCGGCCGACCAGGAGGAGGCGCGCCAGGAGGAGTCCTACTCCCACCGGGAGTAGGACTCCCTCCCTTCCTAGTTGGAGTAGGAGAAGGGGGAGGAGGAGGGAGAGAGGAAGGAAAGGGGGGCGCCGCCCCCCCTCCTTGTCCAATTCGGACTAGAGGGGGAGGGGGCGCTTGGCCTGCCTGGCCGCCCCTCCTCTTCTCCACTAATGCCCATGTAGGCCCATTAAACCCCCGGGGGGTTCTGGTAACCCCCAGTTCTCCGGTAAAATCCCGATTTCACCCGGAACACTTCCGATATCCAAATATAGGCTTCCAATATATCAATATTTATGTCTCGACCATTTCGAGACACCTCGTCATGTCTGTGATCACATCCGGGACTCCGAACTATCTCCGGTACATCAAAACACATAAACTCATAATATAACCGTCATCGAACTTTAAGCGTGCGGACCCTACGGGTTCGAGAACTATGTAGACATGACCGAGACACGTCTCCGGTCAATAACCAATAGCGGAACCTGGATGCTCATATTGGCTCCCACATATTCTACGAAGATCTTTATCAGTCAAACCGCATAACAACATATGTTGTTCCCTTTGTCATCGGTATGTTACTTCCCCGAGATTCGATCGCCCGTATCTCAATACCTAGTTCGATCTCGTTACCGGCAAGTCTCTTTACTCGTTCTGTAATACATCATTCCGCAACTAACTCATTAGTTGCAATGCTTGCAAGGCTTATAGTGATGTGCATTACTGAGTGGGCCCAGAGATACCTCTCCGACAATCGGAGTGCAAATCCTAATCTCGAAATACGCCAACCCAACAAGTACCTTTGGAGACACCTGTAGAGCACCTTTATAATCACCCGCTTATGTTGTGACGTTTAGTAGCACACAAAGTGTTCCTCCGTAAACGGAGTTGCATAATCTCATAGTCATAGGAACATGTATAAGTCATGAAGAATGCAATAGCGAGAATACTAAACGATCCAAAGGCTAAGCTAACGGAATGGGTCAAGTCAATCACATCATTCTCCTAATGATGTGATCCCGTTAATCAAATGACAACTCATGTCAATGGCTAGGAAACATAACCATCTTTGATCAACGAGCTAGTCAAGTAGAGGCATACTAGTGACACTCTGTTTGTTTATGTAAACACACAAGTATTATGTTTCCGGTTAATACAATTCTAGCATGAATAATAAACATTTATCATGATATAAGGAAATAAATAATAATATTATTATTGCCTCTAGGGCATATTTCCTTCAATGATATCTTCCCGTGAGTCCCTGATTTTGATCGTACACGTTTGCGTGCATGATTAGTGTACGATCGAATCGGGAGTGTCACACTCGCATACTATAGGTAATGAGGGGCCCCTCCCGCATGATCACGGCGCGACGGTTTACGGCTTCAGAAGAAAAATGGGGTGACATTTCACAGAGCAAGACAAACGTACTGACTTGTGTAGCTTGGTGATCTCCTTAGTGTCAGCCGGGGTATAGTTTAGGCTCCAAGAGTTGAGCCGGCTTGGTGGAACCGGGGTGAAGGACTCGATGAGTGCAGATATCAGCTGTGATGCCCGGATAATTAAGCTACAGTAATCCCCCGTTAATGATGCCATGTCATCGCAATTGATTTGCTAAACATCACTTTGATCCTAACCGAGTTCAAATTCAAATTTTAAAATAAAGTCTAACAAATTATTTCTTCAAGCAGTAAAACTAAAATGTTCAAATAATTCTGTTAATTCCCATGATCAGCTTCATGATGGAAACAACTCCATTCGGCTCACAGTTAAGTTCCTAGGAAATTAATAAGTGGTCCAACAACACATAAGTTGGCCATTTTGAATCCTAAAAATAATATCCTTTTCCAAATATTCTAGAGGCTTTTGTGTGGCTCAATAATAAATGCCTTGGAGTTTTATGCAAATTTTTATAATTAACAAGATTAGTTTGATGAATAAACTTTTAGAGGACAATAGCTACTTATAATTTCAGAGAAAGAAATAGAAAGAACCATTGTACACCTTCAGCCCATTTAGCAAAAGTAGAAGGTCCAGCTCAGCCCAACTTGCCCTCGTCTCCCTTCCCTGTTCACACAAAGGGATCGTGGCAAAGATCCACCGGCGCCATGGCCACCGATGACGACGTGGCAGCTATCCCGCGCCTCCCCGTTGTTTTCCCCGGCGGATAAG
Organism: Aegilops bicornis; assembly: GCA_021605145.1. NCBI lineage: Eukaryota > Viridiplantae > Streptophyta > Magnoliopsida > Poales > Poaceae > Aegilops > Aegilops bicornis. Next base: position 585,332,443 of record CM038673.1, on the reverse strand, counting down.
AGCAACCCCCGGCCCCCTCTTCCTCTCCCCCAAACCCTAGTCGGGTCGTTCCCTCTCCCCCGTGCATTTTTCCTCTGCCTGTCACCACTCGAGACCGCACGTGCTCGTCGCCATCGATCCTGCGGCCACCATCGTCCCCGAGCCCCGCGGAGGTGTCCAAAAGCTTCGTCGATGATTACTACGTCCTCCTCGACCATGAGCTCAAGCCGGGACGCCCTCGAACCATCGCCATCAACTGTCTTCTCCGCCACGGTCGTTGCTGCCTCTCCGCTCGATTCGCCGCCTACGAGCCAGCTTGCGTTGGTTTTCCCCGAAGAGGAGAGGATGATGCAGCACAGTAGCGTAAGTATTTTCCTCAGTTTTTGAGAACCAAGGTATCAATCCAGTAGGAGGCTACGCGCGAGTCCCTCGTGCCTGCAGAAAGCAAATAACTCCTCGCAACCAACGTGATAAGGGGTTGTCAATCCCTTCACGGTCACTTACGAGAGTGAGATCTAATAGAGATGATAGATAATATTTTTGGTATTTTTGGTATAAAGATGCAAAGTAAAATAAAAGGCAAAGTAAAAAAGCAAAGCAATAATAAAGCGTAGGAAGATTAATATGATGAGAATAGACCCGGGGGCTATAGATTTCACTAGTGGCTTTTCTCAAGAGCATAAGTATTTTACGGTGGGACGAATTACTGTTGAGCAATCGAAAAAATTGAGCATAGTTATGAGAGTATCTAGGTATGATCATGTATATAGGCATCACGTCCGAGACAAGTAGACCGACTCCTGCCTGCATCTACTACTATTACTCCACTCATTGACCGCTATCCAAAGATGCATCTAGAGTATTAAGTTAATGAAAACAGAGTAACGCCTTTAGCAAGATGACATGATGTAGAGGGATAAATTCATGCAATATGATAAGAACCCCATCTTGTTATCCTCGATGGCAACAATACAATACGTGCCTTGCTGCCCCTCATCACTTGGAAAGGACACCGCAAGATTGAACCCAAAGCTAAGCACTTCTCCCATTGCAAGAACTACCAATCTAGTTGGCCAAACCAAACGGATAATTCAAGAGACTTGCAAAGATAACCAATCATACATAAAAGAATTCAGAGAAGATTCAAATATTGCTCATAGATAATCTTGATCATAAACCCACAATTCATCAGTCTCAACAGACACACCGCAAAAAAGAAGATTACATCGAATAGATCTCCACGAGAGAGGGGGAGAACATTGTATTGAGATCCAAAAAGAGAGAAGAAGCCATCTAGCTACTAACTATGGACCCAAGGTCTGAAGTAAACTACTCACACTTAATCGGAGAGGCTATGATGATGATGTAGAAGCCCTCCATGGTGGATTCCCCTTCCGGCGGAGCTCCAGAACAGGCCCCAAGATGGGATCTCGTGGATACAGAAAGTTGCGGCGGTGGAATTAGGTTTTTGGCTCCGTATCTGATCTGTTGGGGGTACGTAGGTATATATAGGAGGAAGGAGTACGTCGGTGGAGCTTTGGGGGGCCCACGAGGCAGGGGGCGCTCCCTCCACCCTCGTGGCTGCCTCCCTCCTTTCTTGACCGAGGGTCCAAGTCTCCTAGATCATATCTGATGTGAAAATCACGTTCCCGAAGGTTTCATTCCGTTTGGACTCCGTTTGATATTCCGTTTCTTCGAAACACTGAAATAGGCAAAAACAACAATTCTGGGCTGGGCCTCCGGTTAATAGGTTAGTCCCAAAAGTAATATAAAAGTGGAAAATAAAGCCCAATATGGTCCAAAACAGTAGATAATATAGCATGGAGAAATCAAAAATTATAGATACGTTGGAGACGTATCAGGCATCCACAAGCTTAATTCCTGCTCGTCCTCGAGTAGGTAAATGATAAAAAGAGAATTTTTGACGCGGAGTGCTACTTGGTATAATTTCAATGTAACTCTTCTTAATTGTGTTATGAATATTCAGATTCGAAAGATTCAAGACAAAGGTTTAATATTGACATAAAAATAATAATACTTCAAGCATACTAACAAAGCAATTATGTCTTCTCAAAATAACATGGCCAAAGAAAGTTATCCCTAAAAATCATATAGTCCTGCTATGCTCTATCTTCACCACACAAAGTATTTAAATCATGCACAACCCCGATGACAAGCCAATCAATTGTTTCATACTTTTGACATTCTCAAAACTTTTTCAATCTTCACGCAATACATGAGCGTGAGCCATGGATATAGCACTATATGTGGAATAGTATGGTGGTTGTGGAGAAGACAAAAAAGGGAGAAGATAGTTTCACATCAACTAGGCGTATCAACGGGCTATGGAGATGCCCATCAATAGATATCAATGTGAGTGAGTAGGGATTGCCATGCAACGGATGCACTAGAGCTATAAGTATATGAAAGCTCAACAAAAGAAACTAAGTGAGCTCAACAAAAGAAACTAAGTGGGTGTGCATCCAACTCGCTTGCTCACGAAGACCTAGGGCAATTTGAGGAAGCCCATCAGTGGAATATACAAGCCAAGTTCTATAATGAAAAATTCCCACTAGTATATGAAAGTGACGAAACGAGAGACTCTCTATTATGAGAATCATGGTGCTACTTTGAAGCACAAGTGTGGTAAAAGGATAGTAACATTGTCCCTACTCTCTTTTTCTCTCATTTTTTTTATTTGGGCCTTCTCTTTTTTTTTATGGCCTCTTTTCTTTTCTCTTTTTTTTTTAATTTTTCGTCCGGAGTCTCATCCCGACTTATGGGGGAATCATAGTCTCCATCATCCTTTCCTCACTTGGGACAATGCTCTAAAAATGATGATCATCACACTTTTATTTTCTTACAACTCAACAATTACAACTCGATACTTAGAACAAAGTATGACTCTATGTGTATGCCTCCGGCGGTGTACCGGGATATGCAATGATTCATGAGTGACATGTATGAAAGAATTATGAATGGTGGCTTTGCCACAAATACGATGTCAACTACATGATCATGCTAAGCAATATGACAATGATGGAGCGTGCCATAATAAAAGGAACGGTGGAAAGTTGCATGGCAATATATCTCGGAATGGCTATGGGAATGCCATAATAGGTAGGTATGGTGGCTGAGAGGAAGGTGTATGGTGGGTGTATGATACCCCGTGAAAAGTCTTGTGGCGGTATTAGAAAGGCTAGCAATGGTGGAAGGGTGAGAAAAGTGCGATAATCCATGGACTCAACATTAGTCATAAAGAACTCATATACTTATTGCAAAAATCTACAAGTTATCAAAGCAAAGTATTACGCGCATGCTCCTAGGGGATATATTGGTAGGAAAATACCATCGCTCGTCTCCGACCGCCACTCATAAGGAAGATAATCAATAAATAAATCATGCTCCGACTTCATCACATAACGGTTCACCATACGTGCATGCTATGGGAATCACAAACTTTAACACAAGTATTTCTCAAATTCACAACTACTCAACTAGCATGACTCTAATATTACTACCTCCATATCTCAAAAAAAATATCAAGCACCAAACTTTTCTTAGTATTCAACGCACTCAAAAGAAAGTTTTACAAATCTTGAATACCAAGCATATTATTATTTTTAAGCAAATTACCATGCTATTTAAGACTCTCAAAATAATCTAAGGGAAGCATGAGAGATCAAAGGTTTCTATAAAAAAAAATCCACCACCGTGCTCTAAAAGATATAAGTGAAGCACTAGAGCAAAACTATATAGCTCAAAAGATATAAGTGAAGCACATAGAGTATTCTATCAAATTACAATTCATGTATGGCTTTCTCAAAAGGTGTGTACAGCAAGGATGATTGTGGTAAACTAACAAGCAAAGACGCAAATAATACAAGACGCTCCAAGCAAAACACATATCATGTAGTGAATAAAAATATAGCTCCAAGTAAAGTTACCGATGGAAGTGGATTTAAAGAGGGGATGCCTTCCGGGGCATCCCCAAGCTTTGACTTTTTGGTGTCCTTGGATTAACTTGGGGGTGCCATGGGCATCCCCAAGCTTAGGCTCTTTCCACTCCTTGTTCCATAATCCATCAAAAGATTTCACCCAAAACTTGAAAACTTCACAACACAAAACTCAACAGAAATCTCGTGAGCTCCGTTAGCGAAAGAAAACAAAAGACCACTTCAAGGTACTGTAATGAACTAATTCTTTATTTATATTGGTGTTAAACCTACTGTATTTAAACTTATCTATGGATTATAAACTATTTTACTAGCCATATATTCATCAAAATAAGCAAACAACACACGAAAAACAGAATCTGTCAAAAACAGAACAGTCTGTAGTAATCTGTAACTAACGCAAACTTCTGGAACTCCAAAACTTCAGAAAAAATAGGAAGACCTAGGCAATTTGTTTATTGATCAGCAGTAATTGGAATCACTATTTTATCATGTTGTGGTGATTTTTAACAATTGTTTTCGTGAACTGAAAGTTTCTGGAAATTACAGCAAGATCAAATAACTATCATCCAAGAAGATCCTATAGGTTTAACTTGGCACAAACACTAATTAAAACATAAAACCACATCTAAACAGAAGTTAGATGGATTATTTATTACTAAGCAGCAAGGAAAAATATTGGGTTGTTTCCCAACAAGCGCTTTTCTTTAAAGCCTTTTAGCTAGGCATTGATAATTTTAATGAGCTCACATGAAAGACAAGAATTGAAGCACAAAGAGAGCATCATAAAACACGTGACAAACACATCTAAGTCTAACATACTTCCTATGCATAGGCATCTTATAGAAAAACAAATTATCGAGCAAAAACTAGCATATGCAAGGAAGCGGAAAGGAACAATAGCAATCTCAACATAACGAGAGGTAATTTAGTAACATGAAAATTTCTATAACCATATTTTCCTCTCTCATAATAATTACATGTAGGATCATAAGAAAAATCAACAATATAGCTATCACATAACATATTCTCAACACGATCCACATGCATGCGAAGTTGACACTCTTCCAAAATAGTGGGATTATCATTAACTAAAGTCATGATTTCTCCAAGCCCACTTTTATCAAAATTTTCATAAGATTGAATGTTATCCAAATATGTGGGATCTAAAGTTGACAATCTTCCAAACCCACTTTCAATATTATTGCAAACACTATTATCAATCTTATATTCATCATGGGGCTTAAATAAATTTTCAAGATCATAAGAAGAATCTCCCCAATCATGACTATTGGACATAGCAAAACTAGCATCCCCAAGCTTAGGGTTTTGCATATTATTAGCATAATTTACATCAACAGAATTTATAATAAAATCATTGCAATCATGCTTTTTATTTAAATATCTATCGTGAAGCACTTTATCACAATTTTCAGATTTACGAATTCCAGGCAAAAGCTTATAAAGGTAATCTAGTGCATCCAAATCACTAGGAATTGGTTCATCATAATTGGATCTCTTAAAAAGATTGGCAAGCGGATGAGGATCCATAGATATTAGCTTCTCTGTTTAGGAATAAATACTCAACTATTTCAACCAAGCGAGAAAACGAGCCAAGAAAGAAATCAAGGCGAACAGAAAAGAGAGGGCGAATAAAACGGCAAGGGTGAAGTGGGGGAGAGGAAAACGAGAGGCAAATGGAAAATAATGTAATGCGGGAGATAAGGGATTGTGATGGGTACTTGGTATGTTGACTTTTAAGTAGACTCCCGACAACGGGCGCGTAAATCCCTCTTGCTATGTCTTGAGCTTGCGTTGGTTTTCCCGAAGAGGAGAGGATAATGCAGCACAAGAGCGTAAGTATTTCCCTCAGCTTTTGAGAACCAAGGTATCAATCCAAGAGGAGGCTACGCCATGAGTCCCTCGTACCTGCACAAAGCAAATAACTCCTCGCAACCAACGCGATAAGGGGTTGTCAATCCCTTCACGGTCACTTACGAGAGTGAGATCTGATAGAGATGATAGATAATATTTTTGGTATTTTTGGTATAAATATGCAAAGTAAAATAAAAGGCAAAGTAAAAAAGAAAAGCAATAATAAAGCGTAGGAAGATTAATATGATGAGAAAAGTCCCCGGGCCATAGATATCACTAGTGGCTTATCTCAAGAGCATAAGTATTTTACGGTGGGTGAACGAATTACTGTTGAGCAATTGATGTAATTGAGCATAGTTATGAGAGTATCTAGGTATGATCATGTATATAGGCATCACGTCCGAGACAAGTAGACCGACTCCTGCCTGCATCTACTACTATTACTCCACTCATCGACCGCTATCCAGCATGCATCTAGAGTATTAATTTAATGAAAACAGAGTAACGCCTTTAGCAAGATGATATGATGTAGAGGGATAAATTCTTGCAATATGATAAAAACCCCATCTTGTTATCCTCGATGGCAACACTACAATGTGTGCCTTGCTGCCCCTACTGTCACTGGGAAAGGACACCGCAAGATTGAACCCGAAGCTAAGAACTTCTCCCATTGCAAGAACTACCAATCTAGTTGGCCAAACCAAAAGGATAATTCGAAGAGACTTGCAAAGATAACCAATCATACATAAAAGAATTCAGAGAAGATTCAATTATTGCTCATAGATAACCTTGATCATAAACCCACAATTCATCGGTCTCAACAAACACACCGCAAAAAGAAGATTACATTGAATAGATCTCCACGAGAGAGGGGGAGAACATTGTATTGAGATCCAAAAAGAGAGAAGAAGCCATCTAGCTACTAACTATGGACCCGAAGGTCTAAAGTAAACTATTCACACTTCATCGGAGAGGCTATGATGACGATGTAGAAGCCCTCCATGGTGGATTCCCCTTCCGGCGGAGCTCCGGAACAGGCCCCAAGAAGGGATCTCGTGGATACATAAAGTTGCGGCGGTGGAATTAGGTTTTTGGCTCCCTATCTGATCTGTTGGGGGTACATAGGTATATATAGGAGGAAGGAGTACGTCGGTGGAGCTTCGGGGGGCCCACGAGGCAGGGGCGCGCCCTAGGGGGGGCGCCCTCAACCCTCGTGGCCGCCTCCCTCCTTTCTTGACCGAGGGTCCAAGTCTCTGGATCATATCTGATGAGAAAATCACGTTCCCGAAGGTTTCATTCCGTTTGGACTCCGTTTGATATTACATTTCTTGAAACACCGAAATAGGCAAAAACAACAATTACAGGCTAGGCCTTGGTTAATAGGTTAGTCCCAAAAGTAATATAAAAAGTGGAAAATAAAGCCCAATATGGTCCAAAACAGTAGATAATATAGCATGGAGCAATCAAAAGTTATAGATACGTTGGAGACGTATCAACCACAAATTCGCTGTGAGCTCCTCCTCTGAATCCCCCTCATCCCGGTCTTGATCCATCGTCGTAGTCTCCTGTACGAACCGGCGACCGCCATGGCCGAAGCTCAGCATATGCATACGCGCCCTTGCTTGGCTCTGCGCTTGTGTTGCTCCTGTGGGCTCCTTCTGCGGGCCGCGTCCCGCGGCCGCTGATGTTGCATCTACTGTTGTGCGGCTGCTGCCCTACGCCTCGCCCGCGCGTGTGCCCGCCGCAGCCTAGTAGCGCTGGCCGCCTTGTTGCCGTTCTTTGCCGATTCGCTTCTCTTGAAGCGCTGCCTTCTTTGCCCGTGGCGATGATGCTTCTTGTTGCCCGCTAGTCATTGATGCTCTGCTGCGCTGCCACTGCCGCGTTGAGATGCTGCCGCTGCTGCTCAACCACGTTGAGCTCACGCGAGGCCATGTCAAACACAACCCGATGGTCGGCTATGTCCCTGCTATGTATGGCCGGCCCTTCGTAATTAGCGTATGTGTGTGTGTGTGTTCTGTGTGTGTGAGGCCGGCCCCATGTTCAATTAGTTTAGGGTTAATTACTAGTTAGATTAGCTACTAACCTATGGCAGGTGGACCCTAAGGGAGTCCTGGACTAAGGGGTCCTCGGGCGTCCAGCCTGTTATCCATGGGTTGGACTGATGGGCTGTGAATACATGAAGGCCGAAGACTGTACCTGTGTCCGGATTGGACTCTCCTTGGCGTGGAAGGCAAGCTTGGCGACCGACTGTGAAGATTCCTTCTTATGTAACCGACTCTATGTAACCCTAGATCCCCCCGGTGTCTATATAAACCGGAGGGTGTAGTCCGGAAAGGATATACTCATTACCATAGTCATACAGGCTAGACTTCTAGGGTTTAGCCATTACGATCTCGTGGTAGATCAACTCTTGTAACACTCATATTCATCAAGATCAATCAAGCAGGAAGTAGGGTATTACCTCCATTGAGAGGGCCCGAACCTGGGTAAACATCGTGTCCCCTGTCTCCTGTAACCATCGATCCTAGACGCACAGTTCAGGACCCCCTACCCGAGATCCGCCGGTTTTGGCATTGACATTGGTGCTTTCGTTGAGAGTTCCGCTGTGTCGTCGACGAAAGGTTTGATGGCCCCTTCAATCATTGATAGTGACGCCATCCAAGGAGAAACCTTCCTTCCCGGACAGATCTTCGTGTTCGGCGGCTTCGTACTGCGGGCCAACTCGCTTGGCCATCTGGAGCAGATCGATAGCTACGCCCCTGGCCATCAGGTCTGATTCGGAAGCTTTAACTACGTCGCGGACGTCCGTGGAGACTTGATCTTAGACGGATTCGAAGCCGCGACGATCGCACCCCCTCGCTCCGATGAACATGACCTAAATCTGTCATCAGATCACATCCAGGAGATGGTTCCTGTTGCTGCAACGGCCTTAGAACTGGAGCAGATCGCGCCATCCGAGGCCATAGAGTCCGCGATGTTGGAGCCGCACACAGACTCGACACCCTGCAATATTTGCGTCAACGGAACTCCGGACTCGTCTCCGGCTATAAGTTCCGGACCATGTACGCCAGCGGATGATAACCCACAAGTATAGGGGATCGCAACCGTTTTCGATAAGTAAGAGTGTCGAACCCAACGAGGAGCTAAAGGTAGACCAAATATTCCCTAAAGTTCTATGGACCACCGATACAACTCTACGCACGCTTGACGTTCGCTTTACCTAGAGCAAGTATGAAACTAGAAGTACTTTGTAGGTGTTGTTGGATAGGCTTGCAAGAAAGTAAAGAGCGAGTAAATAAAAGCTAAGGGCTGTTTAGATGAAGACACAACTAAATTAGTTTTAGTAGAGAACTTGTTGTCATGAGAAAGTTATTTGTCCTTAGGCAATCGATAACTAGACCGGTAATCATTATTGCAATTTTATTTGAGGCAGAGGCATAACCTAACATACTTTCTCTACTTGGATCATATGCACTTATGATTGGAACTCTAGCAAGCATCCACAACTACTAAAGATCATTAAGGTAAAACCCAACCATAGCATTAAAGCATCAAGTCCTCTTTATCTGATATGCAAACAACCTACTTACTCGGGTCAGTGCTTCTGTCACTCATGCCACCCTCCATAAGCAAATCATGAACATATTGCAAACCCTACATCCGGAATCCCTCACGCTTGCGCGACACGGAGAGCACCATAGGACAGCACCAATAATAAAACATGCAACTCAAACCAATCTTGATCATCAAATAGCCCATAGGACAAAACAGATCTACTCAAACATCATAGGATAGCCATACATCATTGGGAAATAATATATAGCGTTGAGCACCATGTTTAAGTAGAGATTACAGGGAAGAGAGAGGTTACACCGCTGCATAGAGGGGGGAAGAGTTGGTGATGATGGCGGTGAAGTTGTTGGTGAAGATTGCGGTGATGATGATGGCCACGGCGACGTTCCGGCGCCACCGGAAGAGAAGGGGAGAGGGGGCCCCTTCGTCTTCTTCTTCCTTGACCTCCTCCCTAGATGGGAGAAGGGTTTCTCCTCTGGTCCTTGGCCTCCATGGCGTGGGAGGGGCGAGAGCCCCTCCGATATTTGATCTATCTCTCTGCTTCGTTGCTCGGTGCCCTTTCACCGCTTTCAGATATATATGGAGATCCGTAACTCCGATTGGACTGAAACCTTCGCCGTGATTTTTTTACCAAAAATTAGCTTTCTTGCGGCCGAAGAAGGGCATCAACCGCCTTACGGGTGGCCCACGAGGGTCAGGGGCGCGCCCTGGGGGGCAGGGGCGCCCCCTACCTCGTGGCCACCTCGGGCACTGTCTCGCGTGGATTTTTCTTCCGGAATTTTCCAAATATTCCAAAAATAAGCTCCGTCCGTTTTTATCCCATTTGGATTCCCGTTTGATATTGATATTCTGTGAAACATAAAAGATGCAACAAGCGAGGCGGCATCGGGCCTTTGGATCAATATGTTAGTCCCAAAATAATATAAAAAGTTGCCAAAAGTATATGAAAGTTGAATAATATTGGCATGAAACAATAAAAATTATAGATACGACGGAGACGATCAAGATCCCCAAGCTTAATTACTGCTCGTCCTCGAGTAGGTAAATGGTAAAAAGATAATTTTTATGTGGAATGCTACCTAGCATAATCTTGATCATATGTCTAATCATGGCATGAATATTAAGACACGAGTGATTCAAAGCAATAGTCTATCCTTTGACATAAAAACAATAATACTTCAAGCCTACTAATAAAGCAATCATGTCTTTTCAAAATAACATGGCCAAAGAAAGTTATCCCTACAAAATCATATAGTCCTATGCTCCATCTTCACCACACAAAATATTCACATCATGCACATCCCCGATGACAAGCCAAGCAATCGTTTCATACTTTTGATGTTCTCAAACCTTTTCAACTTTCACGCAATACATGAGCGTGAGCCATGGACATAGCACTATAGGTGGAATAGAATATGATGGTGGAGGTTGTATGGAGAAGACAAAAGGAGAAAGTCTCACATCAACTAGGCGATCAACGGGCTATGGAGATGCCCATCAATAGATATCAATGTGAGTGAGTAGGGATTGCCATGCAACGGATGCACTAGAGCTATAAGTGTATGAAAGCTCAAACTGGAAACTAAGTGGGTGTGCATCCAACTTCTTGCTCATGAAGACGTCGGGCGTTTGAGGAAGCCCATCATCGGAATATACAAGCTAAGTTCTATAATGAAAATTCCCACTAGTATATGAAAGTGATAACTCAAGAGACTCTCTATATGAAGGATCATGGTGCTACTCTGAAGCACAAGTGTGGTAAAAGGATAGTAACATTGCCCCTTCTCTCTTTTTCTCTTATTTATTTTTTTTTATTTTTTTGGTGGGCTTCTTTGGCCTCTTTTTTTGGGGCTTCTTTGGCCTCTTTTATTTTCATAAAGTCTGGAGTCTCATCCCGACTTGTGGGGGAATCATAGTGTTGGTGTCAAAACCGGCGGATCTCGGGTAGGGGGTCCCGAACTGTGCGTCTAGGCGGACGGTAACAGGAGACAAGGGACACGATGTTTTTACCCAGGTTCGGGCCCTCTCGATGGAGGTAATACCCTACTCCTGCTTGATTAATATTGATGATATGGGTAGTACAAGAGTAGATCTACCACGAGATCAGAGAGGCTAAACCCTAGAAGCTAGCCTATGGTATGATTGTTGTTGTTCGTCCTACGGACTAAAACCCTTCGGTTTATATAGACACCAAATAGGGTTAGGGTTACACAGAGTCGGTTACAATGGTAGGAGATCTACATATCCTTATCACCAAGCTTGCCTTCCACGCCAAGGAAAAGTCCCATCCGGACACGGGACGAAGTCTTCAATCTTGTATCTTCATAGTCTAGGAGTCCGGCCAAAGATGACAGTTCGGCCATCCGGACACCCCCTAGTCCAGACTCCTCGGTAGCCCCTGAACCAGGCTTCAATGACGACGAGTCCGGGCGCATATTGTCTTCGGCATTGCAAGGCGGGTTCCTCCTCCGAATACTTCATAGAAGGTTTTGAACACAAGGATAGTGTCCGGCTCTGCAAAACAAGTTCCACATACCACCGTAGAGAGAATAACTTTTTGCACAGATCTGCCGACGTATTCCGCGGCGTGACATCACGCCACGGCCAGGCCTTTATACGAATCGTTTTTTACTGTCCCACCTCAGCATTTTCAGTGAGGCGGTTTCCTTGGCACGTCTTATCAAAGCGTGGATCGTGCCCCTTATTCCGGGATTCTCATCAATACGGACGTGGATAACCCAACCGTGCCATTGATTGTGGCGCTTGGGAGATAAGCGAGTTTTATCAGGCTGGTGGGGGAAGCATAGCTTCGTCCGTCCATATAAGGGGATAAGGATCCACCCTTTTCACCTACGCGTTCCTCCTCCCTTGCTCATCCATTTCCGCGCACTCTGAGCTCAAGCGCCCAAGTTCGCACATCCTTCCTCAACCATCTCCAACCATGTCCGGAGCGGGAGGCAGGTGGATGGTCTCCTCCGTCACGGAGGGCCAAGTAAAAAAGCTGCGGAAGGCCGGATACTTGTCCGACGACATCGCACATCGGCTGCCCGACAAGGGGCAGCTCATCCCCACCCCAGGCCCCATGAGAGGGTGGTGTTCCTCCCCACTTCCTCCGCGGACTAGGGTTTCCACTTCACCCATTTGTCCGGGGGCTCATGTTCTACTACGGCCTAGATTTCCACGATCTGGCCCCGAATTTCATCCTCAACATCTCGGCGTTTATCGTTGTGTGCGAGGCCTTTCTCTGCATCCAGCCCCACTTCGGCTTATGGCTGAAGATTTTTAATGTCAGGCCGAAGGTAGTGGGCGGCCGCCAAGCGGAGTGCGGAGGCGCCATGGTTGGCAAGATGGCCAAAGTCCTATGGCTCGAGGGCTCCTTTGTGGAGACCATAAAGGGGTGGCAATCGGGGTGGTTCTACATCACCGAGCCACGCGACTCTCAATGGGCGGCGGCCCGAATTCGATCTGGCTTCCCCACCCGGCTCACATCATGGAAAGAGACGAGCCAGACGTGGGGGAATTCAGATGAGCTGTCCGGACTCCAAACTTGCGTCCGAAACCTGGTGGACAAGAATCTCAGGCTCGTCAACGTAATCATGGTGATGCTCATCCGCCGGATTCTCCCATGCCAACAACGGGCCTTCAAATTGTGGGAGTTCGATCCGGCACATCACCCAACTCTGAAAAGGCTCTTCGACACTACGTACGAAGATGCATGTAAGTCTTTGTTCAAGGCGCCGAGGCTCCCACATCCGCCATCAAGATCGCGGATTCAGCTCGCAGCGTCAAGCCAGCCGAAGTAAGTTATTTTACCCTTTACGGGACTCTTTTTTCATAGTTTGACTCTATGCGGGATCTAAAACTCCCTAACCTTTGACAAGACTGGCTGAAGACGTCCGGACAGATTAACTGTCCGGCCCCTCTGCCAGAAGACCCAGCGGATGCCCGATTGGCGGGGCTGCTAGTTCCGGCACCTCACGTGGTGCCGGAGAAGAAGGCCAAGAAGGAGGCCACGGGAACTCGAAGGAGCTCCCGACGCCAGGGGCTGTCGGACTCATCGCCCGACAACCCGGAGGCGGAATCCTCCTCTGAGGAAGAGGAGGAGGAAAAAGAAGCTTCTCCCCCAGCGGGGAGAGAGAAGAAAAGGAAGGTCGCCCCAACTGGGGAGGCCGGAGGGTCCAAGAAGGGAAGGACCCTTCCTCCGGACTTCTCCACCAACGTCGACAACGACGAGGAGGAGTGGCCAACAAGGGCCAAGCCCCTGGCGAGATCATAAGTGTCTGGATACCCATGGCTTTTTCATTGCATAGTGTTCTCTAATGCCGAACAATCATGTAGCCCGCCCAAGGACGAGTTTGCCGCTTCGTCGAGCGGGTCCCTGAGTTCGTCGGAAATGGAGAGTACCTCACTTCCGGCCGCCTCCTCACCTCACGCTGCGGACGACGCCGAGGTGGGGCCCCAAGGGGGGCCTGGTCGAGAGGAGGTGGCGCAGGAGGCGCCGCAAGGCAGCCTCCTGGACTCCAGGCGCGGGGGGAGCGAGAACCCTAGGGGCTCTAAGCCCGACCCTTGTCCGGACCCCATACCAGAACCTTCAGTGGTTCCGAAGTCCGGCAAGCGGCCCCTTCATAAGAAGGGTAAGACGCCGGTGTCCTCCATCCGACCGGAGGCACCGGATAGCTTACTGGAGGCGCTTAACAGCGCCTCCATCGAGGAGGAGCACCGCACTGTTATGAGTGTGGTGATCCAGAAAGTTCAGTCGCCAAGAGCGGGCTGACCGAAGCCTGTACCAGCCTTCTAACAGGTTTTGAGGTAAGTTTAGAATATGTAAAAAGATTACCGCATAGACAGTAGCCCCTGATGCTTAGTTCGGTGTTCAGAAAGAAAAGTCGGACCGAGGATCTAAAAAGATATACGTAGGAGTCTAACATAATTATGTCAATATGGGAATGCAGGCTGCCCTGTTGACCTCTGCCGCACTGACTGCGGAGGTCAATGCATTGAAGGAGAGCCTCTAGCGGTCCGAGAACGAGAACGAGCTCGGCCAAGCCAAGAAGCAGCTCGAGGACAAGGAAGGTAAGTAATACCTTATTAAAGAAATACCTTATAGAAAGGATTCAGTTGCAAAAAATGACAGAATAACGTGGGTATTGTAGGGGCCCACGAGCGAGGTGGCGACCACTGAAGGAAGCGGTGTCTGCGGCGAAAGCAAAGGCGGCCATGAACGCACCGAGCGAGAGAAGCAGGAGGAGCGGGTGGCGGAGGTGCGGCAAGCTCCGTGCTCTCGTGGAAAACACGAGAGTTTGGAGCGTGACTTGAAGACTCGAGAGTCCGAGCTCGCCTCGGCTCTTGAGAGTGCCAAAGCCGCTAAGGCGAAGCCCAAAAAGCCCTCCAAGAAATTGAATCATTAAAGAAGATAGCGGCGGGTAAGGCATTCTTTATGCAAAGCAAGCATGTGAAAGTGAATTACCTATTACTTACCCGGATTCGAGCTCTCCAGAGCATTCGCAGATCTGCCCGTAGTGTGTACGATCTTTGTCGCGTTCTACCGCGCCAAGGAGGGGAGCTCGACGGAGAAGGTGTTCTGGTCTCAGTATGCTGACGCCGGACATCCGGTGCCCCTAAGTGACGAGCTGAAGCAGTTGGTCGAGCTCCACAAGGTCGCCGAACAGGCCATGAAGGGCCTCATAGTTCGGCTGTGGCCATTGGAAGCCATGCCTGGGAGCTACTTTGGGCTGGTGCGGCGGCTGGTGGATACCTGTCCATGGATTGAAGTCATCAAGCGCTCCGTATGCATTGAAGGTGCTCGTCGGGCCCTTGCCCGTGCTAAAGTGCACTGGGGCAAGCTGGATGCGGAGAAGCTTGTGACGGACGGGCCACCGAAGGGAAAGGATCATTGCAAGCCCGAAATGTATTATGAGGGCGTCCTGAAGGGTGCCCCCCGTATAGCGGATGAGTGCTCCAAAGATGTAATTTTTGAATAGACTCGCATTTGTTATCCTGTACGCTGAAAACTTCTTCATACGCGCTAAGCAACGCTTGTTAATTTAAAATATTACCTTCTGTGTGGTCGTTTATCAAATTTGAGAGATGGCAAGTCGTTGGCTTCAACCCCCATGCCACGAGTGGTGGGGTGTTCGGGATAAACTTGAGCGCTCTTGTTCCCATTCTTGGGTCCATCGAGGGAGGCGCTCAATGCGACGAACAAGGCAACCGGACTTATAATGCTTGAACACTCTCACTTAGCCATAGAATTCTATAATTTTAAATTTCGACGAAGCCCCTAGTATTCGGAAGACCGAGTTCGTAGGCGCTATCCACGCCTTGGCCGTACAATGCGGTTCCTCGCTCTAAGCGGCATAAGTCTTTAGGGACCCGAAAAACCTCTCGAACAGCGGCTCTCGCCCTATCATGACGGTCAGTTTTAGCTTTCTCCGAGGTGCTCAACCCAGCTCAACCAGGGCACAATCGCAGTGGTTCTCCCAGTGCTACCTTAGCCGATATAACAGAACGTAAGGTACCAAAACATGGGAGCCGGGCAAACCCAACTATTGACCCAAGACATGATTCGGAGCCGATGCATATAATGCTATAAGTTCGGGGTGCCGCACTTGTGAAAGTGTTCGGACTTATCACACCATATTTTTGGGGTACTTAAGCCCCTGGTGTATTGGCCGTACCAAAGTGTACGGGTGCAACATGTCATGAAATGAACATATATATATATATAGATAAAGAAAGGAGAGCAATAATAGGCAAAAACTATGTATTGGTTATTCAAAAAGGTACTGCAATGAAAGCAGAACAATACAAATAGTGCGATAAGCAAGGGATGGGACTATTTAACATGTCCCCTCCGAGGGGTAAGCTGGGATGGTATGTAAAACAGGTATAACGCTCGTAGTAGAGACCACCTGGACACTCGACGTAGCTTTCTGTTTCCCTGGCTGTTGCATCATGAGTTCGACGTGAATGCCGGACAGGGCTTCTGGAAAACAGAGTCCTGAAAGTAAGAAAAAAGAAAAAAAAAGAAAAAAGAATGACACAATCGGGAGCCCCTGGTGCGGTTGAGCCACATTCTGGGCGTGCCATGGTCGTGCCCCTCCCCTTATGCCCATGGTATCTCCAGAGCATAGTTATGTACGCGCAGTACTGGCTTCGCAATTTCACGAGGGCTGGGGTTGGGGCTGGATTGCTACGCGTGCTTGGATCGTGCCAGGCGGTCTTGTTGTAGGCTACTCCGGGCGTGCTTGACAGTGTCCGGATGTTTAGTGGCCGGACTCGAGAATTGCTGTGAGAGGCTGCCTTGCACCTCCGCCGCAAGGGCCGCCGTGTGCTCCTCCGTTCGGAGAGAGCGTTCGGTGTTTTCATTGACCGTGATTACTCCTCGAGGGCCTGGCATCTTGAGCTTGAGGTATGCGTAGTGCGGCACCGCATTGAACTTTGCAAATGCGGTTCGTCCGAGCAGTGCGTGATAGCTGCTGCGGAACGGGACTATGTCGAAGATTAACTCTTCGCTTCGGAAGTTATCCGGGGATCCAAGACCACTTCGAGTGTAATCGAGCACTGCATAATTGGCTTCTACACTGGTATGACGCCTTTAAAGGTCGTCTTTGTGGGTTTAATCCTTGAGGGTCTATGCCCATTTTGCGACCGTATCCTCGATAAAGGAGGTTCAGCTGCTACCGCCATCCATCAGACTCTGGTGAGGTGAAATCCGTCAATAATTGGGTCAAGAACCAATGCGGCGAAACCGCCGTGGACGGATGCTAGTGGGGTGGTCCCTTCGATCGAAGGTGATCGGACAGGAAGACCATGGGTTGAACTTCGGGGCGACTGGCTCCATCGCATATACGTCCCTTAGCGCACGCTTCCGCTCCCTTTTGGGTATGTGGGTTGCGTATATCATGTTCACTATCCACACTTGTGCGGGAAAATCCTTCTGTCCTCTATTGTTCGGCGGCCGGGGCTCTTCCTCGTCATCGCTATGCATCCCCTTGTCGTTATTTTCGGCGCTTAACTTGCCTGCTTGCTTGAACACCCAACAGTCCCTGTTGGTGTGGTAGGCTAGATTTTCGGGGGTGCCATGTATCTGGCACAAGCGATCGAGTATTCGGTCCAAGTTGGACGGGCCCTGGGTATTTCTTTTGAATGGCTTCTTCCGCTGACCGGGTTTAGAGCCTCTGAATCCGGCATTGACTGCCGTATCTTCAGCATTATCGCTGTTAATGGGGCGCTTGTTCTTGTTGCGACGCGACCTGCCATTGCTGTCCTTGGTATCCGAACTACCAGGGTGTTTGGCCAAGTTGTTGCTTCGAGCGAGCCAGCTGTCCTCTCCCGCGCAAAAGCGGGTCATGAGTGTGGTGAGGGCTGCCATGGATTTTGACTTTTCCTGTCCTAGGTGCCGGGCTAGCCACTCGTCGCGGATGTTGTGTTTGAAGGCTGCTAGTGCCTCTACATCCGGACAACCGACGATCTAATTTTTCTTTGTTAGGAACCGCGTCCAGAATTGTCTGGCCGATTCTTCTGGCTGCTGAATTATATGGCTAAGGTCATCGGCGTCTGGTGGTTGCACATATGTGCCCTGGAAGTTATCAAGGAATGCGGCTTCCGTGTCCTCCCAACAACAAATTGATTCTGGCAAGCTGTTAAGCCAATGCCGAGCTGGTCCTTTAAGCTTGAGTGGGAGGTATTTGATGGCATGTAGATCATCACCGCGGGCCATGTGGATGTGGAGGAGATAGTCCTTGATCCGCATCGCAGGATCTGTGGTACCATCGTATGATTCGATGTTCTGGGTTTGAAGCCCTCGTGATTTGATGATCCATTACTTCATCTGTGAAGCATAGTGGGTGTCTTGGCGCCTCTGTATTGGGCTATATCACAACGTAGCTCATATGAGCTTTGTCTCATCGTGTTCGCCCGGCCGGGTTTGTCAGATCCGGCGTGACGGTAATCATCCCGAGTCGTTAGGCCCACGCGATCCGTAGATCGATCTTGTATGTTTTGCCTTATCCTCCAATATATCTCGCAAGTCCGGCGCGTTTTCCGTGCCTTGGTACTTTTTGAGCGGGTCAAAGTGCGGCTTGAATGGAGGGTCTAGAGGCCTCTCATCACGGCCGCACGGGTGGCGGTCGGCCGCATCATGCGCTGGTGTTGTGTGTGCTTGCTCCTCTGTTTGATGCTACGTCCTGCGTTTGGGGTAGCTTTTGGAGGGGCGTTGAAGTTCATACTCTTCGCTGCCGGGACTTGATCCATCCGCCGCCTAGTAGGTCTTGGTCAGCTCTAAGTCGTTGCTGCTTTCTTCAGCTGCTTGCCGTGGCCATAAGCCTGCGTTTAAAACGCTCTGTTGGCCGGGATCCTCGTGCACGACAAATTCGTCGCCGAGGATTGCCTCATCTTCGGAGGGAGGCGCATAATTATCGCCCTCTACCTCTCTTTTCGCCAGACTGTCAGATTTTGCTTCTCCCTCCTCCTGCTACCGAGTCCTGCCGGAGGGGGTCTTCGCAATCGTCCGGTATTATTGTCTCCCGTGCGGCATCGCCGCTTTTACTATGGCGGATTTAGAGCGGCGCGCCCGGCGCCGGCGCTTAGGCTGTTTCTTGGAGGGGTCATCCTCCGCTGTTCCATCGCCATTCCCATCTTTTGGGATGTCCACCATGTATATGTCGTATGATGAGGTGGCCTTCCAGTGCCCTGTGGGCGCTGGTTCTTGGTCGTCTCCAGCATCGTCGTCCATACCGTCGATGTCTTCGGAGTCGTAGTCGAGCATGTCGGTTAAATCATCGACAGTGGCTACAAAGTGGGTGGTGGGTGGGCGTTGAATTTCTTCGTCGTCCGCATCCCAACCTTCCTGACCGTAGTCCGCCAGGGCTCTCCGGATAAAGAGAGAGACTTTAGTGAATTCAGGATGTCGCCAAAGGGCGAGTGCTTTGAAAAGATGTCCGCGGCGATGAACTCCATGACCGGCGCCCAATCGGATTCGATTGGCAGGGGCGCGGAGGGTTCGGAGTCCGGAGAGGAGTCCGGCACCTTGGAGTCACGGTCTTCGTAAAGGACAGGGATGGTGTTCGGCTCAATCGCCGTAGAGATTTCAGCCCCCGAGGTGGTGTCCAACCAACCATCCTCGATCGGTGAGACCGGCTCCGAATCAATGGTCGGAGCGGACACTGGTGCGGCCTCCAGGGCACTCTTCGGCAGCAGAGCTAGATCGTACCCATCGAGACAGTGCGGCACGCTCGGCTGTAGCTCGAATCCGTTGAAGATCAAGTCTCCGCGGACATCGGCCGTATAGTTCAAGCTTCCAAATCTGACCTGATGGCGGGCGCAGCTTTTCGATCTGCTCCAGATGGCTGCTTAATTGCCCGCAGCAAAGCCGCCGAATAGGAAGATCTGTTCGTGGAGAAAAGTCTCACCACTGGACTGCGTCGTTGTTGATGATCGAAGGAGCCATCGGGCCTATCGGTGGCGACACGGAGGAACTCTCAATGAAAGCACCAATGTCGGTGTCAAAACCGCGGATCTCGGGTAGGGGTCCCGAACTGTGCGTCTAGGCGGATGGTAACAGGAGACAAGGGACACAATGTTTTTACCCAGGTTCGGGCCCTCTCGATGGAGGTAATACCCTACTCTGCTTGATTAATATTGATGATATGGGTAGTACAAGAGTAGATCTACCACGACATCGAGAGGCTAAACCCTAGAAGCTAGCCTATGGTATGATTGTTGTTCGTCCTCTGGACTAAAACCCTTCGGTTTATATAGACATCGAATAGGGTTAGGGTTACGAGTCGGTTACAATGGTAGGAGATCTACATATCCGTATCGCCAAGCTTGCCTTCCACGCCAAGGAAAGTCCCATCCGGACACGAGACGAAGTCTTCAATCTTGTATCTTCATAGTCTAGGAGTCCGGCCAAAGATGACAGTTCGGCTATCCGGACACCCCCTAGTCCAGGACTCCCTCACATAGTCTCCATCATCCTTTCCTCACTGGGGCAATGCTCTAATAATGATGATCATCACACTTTTATTGACTTACAACTCAATATTACAACTCGATATCTAGAACAAAGATATGACTCTATATGAATGCCTCCGGCGGTGTACCGGGATGTGTAATGATCTAGCGTAGCAGTGACATCAAAGAACGTACAAGCCATGAAAACATCATGCTAGCTATCTTACGATCATGCAAAGCAATATGACAATAAATGCTCAAGTCATGTATATGATGATGATGGAAGTTGCATGGCAATATATCTCGGAATGGCTATGAAAATGCCATGATAGGTAGGTATGGTGGCTGTTTTGAGGAAGGTATATGGTGGGTTTATGGTACCGGCGAAAGTTGCGCAGTACTAGAGAGGCTAGCAATGGTGAAGGGTAAGAGTGCGTATAATCCATGGACTCAACATTAGTCGTAAATAACTCACATACTTATTGCAAAAATCTATTAGTTATCGAAAGAAAGTACTACGCACATGCTCCTAGGGGGATAGATTGGTAGGAAAAAACCATCGCTCGTCCCCGACCGCCACTCATAAGGAAGACAATCAATAAATAAATCATGCTCAGACTTCATCACATAACGGTTCACCATACGTGCATGCTACGGGAATCACAAACCTCAACACAAGTATTTCTACAATCCACAACTACCCACTAGCATGACTCTAATATCACCATCTTTATATCGCAAAACTATTGCAAGGAATCAAACATATCATATTCAGGTGATCTACAAGTTTTATGTAGGATTTTATGACTAACCATGTGAATGACCAGTTCTGTCATCTCTCTAAATAGATATAAGTGAAGCAAGAGAGTTTAATTCTTTCTACAAAAGATATTCCCACGCTCTAACAAATATAAGTGAAGCAAAAGAGCATTCTACAAATGGCGGTTGTCTATGTAAAGAGAAACAGGCAATCCAAGCTTCAAATGATATAAGTGAAGCACATGAAGCATTCTATAAAGCCATACTCAAAAGATTTTAAGTGAAGTGCAAAGAGCATTCTATAAATCAACCAAGGACTATCTCATACCAGCATGGTGCATAAAAGAAAGGTGAAAACTAAAGCAAAAGACGCTCCAAGATTGCACATATCGCATGAACGAAACGAATCCGAAAACATACCGATACTTGTTGAAGAAAGAGGATGCCTTCTGGCATCCCCAAGCTTAGACGCTTGAGTCTCCTTGAATATTTACTTGGGGTGCCTCGGGCATCCCCAAGCTTGAGCTCTTGCCTCTCTTCCTTCTTCTCACATCGAGACCTTCTCGATCATCGAACACTTCATCCACACAAAACTTCAACAGAAAACTCGGTAAGATCCGTTAGTACAATAAAGCAAATCACTACTCTAAGTGCTGTTCCAAACCAATTCATATTTTGTTTTTGCATTGTGTCTACTTTAGTGTAACTTTTTCATGGCTTAATCCACTGATATAAATCGATAGTTTCATCAAAACAAGCAAACTATGCATCAAAAACAGAATCTGTCTAAAAAGCGAGCGATGCAGAACAATCTGAACACTCACCATACTTCTGATACTTGAAAAATTCTGCCAAAATTAGGAAAAATAAAAAAAATACAGAAATACAGTGCAAAAAGAATCAGAACCATTTGACGTTCCAGTAAAAAATTAAAATTTATGACAACAGCCAAAGTTTACATCTGCACCGCATACAAACCAACAAGCATTGTAATCATCCTAAAGGCAAACCTTGGCACATTATTTTTATAATACAATGGAATTTTAAAAGGGTTTAATTATTTTTATTGAAAAGTTTCTGTAATTAAGATTCACAAAGTTCCCATGGGCATGAACAAAGTTCAAGGACGTTCCCCACTTCCACAATGCTCGTCTCTCTCACTTTCACTTTTCTTTTTGAAAAGTTTTGGGTTCCCCTCTTTATTTTATTTTTAAACTATATGAAATCACTCAACAGAAATAAATGACTCTCTAAAACTTCCGGGTTGTCTCCCTGGCAACGCTTTCTTTAAAGCCATTAAGCTAGGCATATAGTGCTCAAGTAGTGAATCCACCCGGATCCCAAGGTATATCAAAGCCAATTTTAATTAACAATGATTTGTAATTTAGCAGTGAGCACAAAGTAACATATATCATGTAATCACGAAGTCTAACTCTCTTCCGATGCATCAGCATGTCATAAAAGAACAATTCATGCACACATAGTAAAGGCCAATGCATAGTATAAACAGTTTCTTGCAATTTTATCGTGTGGGAAACATAGAGAGGTGGAGATATAGTTCTTCTCTCATAATAATTGCAAGTAGGAGCAGCAAGCACATGCATATTATATCTATTAAAATCATCATGTGTAGTAGTAAAAGGCAACCCATCAATATAATCCTTAATAAGCACAAACTTCTCTGATATAGTGTAGTCGGGAGAATTCAAAAAGATAATAGGACTATCATGTGTGGGTGCAATAGCAACAATTTCATGTTTAACATAAGGAACTATAGCAAATTCATCTCCATAAGCATAATTCATATTGGCATCTCGGCCACAAGCATAGCAAGCATCATAAAAAAGGGATATTTCAAAAGAATCAAAGGGATCATAATAGTCATCATAGCAATCATCCTTCGGTAAGCACGAAGGGAAATTAAACAATGTACGAGTTGGAGGGTTACTCTCATTAGAAGGTGGGCACGGGTAGCTAATCTGCTCTTCCTCCTTTTGTTCTTCACTCTCCTCATCTTTTTCATCCAATGAGCTCACAGTTTCATCAATTTCTTCTTCCATAGATTCCTGCAAAATATTAGTCTCTTCTTGGACAGCGGAGACTTTCTTAATAAGTGCATTAATATAGGAATTATATTCATAATTATCATAGCAATATTTTAGGATAGCTAAATTTTCAGGCCTATAAACATCACCATCAAAAGCTTCATACTTTTCAAACATAGATTCAATTTCATAAGCACCCTTAAAAGCAACAAATTCTTCTATTTGTTCCACATCATATAAATCATATATACCTCTAGCATAAGAAGCCAAGGTTTCATTATCATTAAATTTGCATGAAAAGGGAAGGTGTGGAGCATTCATCCTAGAGCAACAAGTAATATCATAATTCAAACATACTTGCCGAGCATACCACTTCAATATATAAATTTGATCCCATAATAGTTTCCCTTTTTGTGTCAAGCGATAATCCCTAAAGTATTCACGTTGATCCAACGTTACTCCCATTATCAAATTGAATGAGGTTTTCTCAGGATTATCAAAGTGGTACATAATATTTTGCACATATTGAGCATCGAGGGTTTTAGGAGGTTACCCATCTCCATGAGTAGCAAGTACACCTAATTTTTTTGGTATTTCGTGTTCCATATCCATAACTAAAGATAAATAACAACTAAGAACACCAAATAAAAATTACTTAGTGATAAAGCAAACAAGCACACACGAGAATATTCACCCCACGCTATTGCTCCCCGGCAACGGCGCCAGAAAAAGGTCTTGATAACCCACAAGTATAGGGGATCGCATAGCAGTTTTCGATAAGTAAGAGTGTCGAACCCAACGAGGAGCTAAAGGTAGAACAAATATTCCCTCAAGTTCTATCGACCACCGATACAACTCTACGCATGCTTGACATTCGCTTTACCTAGAACAAGTATGAAACTAGAAGTACTTTGTAGGAGTTGTTGGATAGGCTTGCAAGAAAGTAAAGAGCGAGTAAATAAAAGCTAAGGGCTTTTTAGATGAAGACACAACTAATTTAGTTTTAGTAGAGAACTTGTTGTCACGAGAAAGTTATTTGTCCTTAGACAATCGATAACTAGACCGGTAATCATTATTGCAATTTTATTTGAGGGAGAGGCATAAGCTAACATACTTTCTCTACTTGGATCATATGCACTTATGATTGGAACTCTAGCAAGCATCCGCAACTACTAAAGATCATTAAGGTAAAACCCAACCATAGCATTAAATCATTAAGTCCTCTTTATCACATACGCAAACAACCTACTTACTCGGGTCTGTGCTTCCGTCACTCACACCACCCTCCATAAGCAAATCATGAACGTATTGCAAACCCTACAATGGGAATCCCTCACGCTTGCGCGGCATGGAGAGAACCATAGGACATCACCAATAATAAAACATGCAACTCAAACCAATCTTGATCATCAAATAGCCCATAGGACAAAACAGATCTACTCAAACATCATAGGATAGCCATACATCATTGGGAAATAATATATAGCGTTGAGCACCATGTTTAAGTAGATATTACAGCGGGTAAGAGAGAGGTTACACCGCTGCATAGAGGGGGGAAGAGTTGGTGATGATGGCGGTGAAGTTGTTGGGGAAGATTGCGGTGATGATGATGGCCACAGACGTTCGGCGCCCTTTGAAGAAGAAGGGGAGAGGGGCCCTTCGCTTTCTTCTTCCTTGACCTCCTCCCTAGATGGGAGAAGGGTTTCCCCTCTGGTCCTTGGCCTCCATGGCGTGGGAGGGTGAGAGCCCCTCGAGATTGGATCTATCTCTCTGTTTCTCTCTGTTTTGCGTTACATTACGGTGCCCTTTCACCGTTTCGTATATATATGGAGATCCGTAACTCTGATTGGACTGAAACCTTCGCCGTGATTTTTTTACCAAAAAATAGCTTTCTTGCGGCAGAAGAAGGGCATCAACCGCCTTACGGGTGGCCCACGAGGGTCAGGGGCGTGCCTTGGGGGGGGGGGGGGGGCAGGGGTGCCACCTATCTCGTGGCCACCTCGGGCACTGTCTTGCGTGGATTTTTCTTCCGGAATTTTTGAAATATTCCAAAAATAAGCTCCGTCCGTTTTTATCCCGTTTGATATGGATATTCTGTGAAACATAAAACATGCAACAAACAGGAACTGGCACTGGGCACTGGATCAATATGTTAGTCCCAAAAATAATATAAAAATTTGCCAAAAGTATATGAAAGTTGAATAATATTGGCATGAAACAATCAAAAATTATAGATACGATGGAGACGTATCAGCGGACACCGAGCTGGATCGATTATCGATTTTGGAATTCAGCGCCGCAGACATCTTCCAGCACTCACCTTTGGGTGACGTGCTAAACCCTTTAAAGAATTTGTCCTTGGAGAAGGACTCACAGCCGAACTATGTTTGGTTCGAGCTAGAAGCTGACAATGGGGAATTTTGCTCCCACCCGCCACCCACTTCATAGCCAATGTCGATGACTTAACCGACGTGCTCGATTATGGCTCCGAAGACATCGACGGTATGGACGACGATGGCAACAAGGAGCAAGGCCAAGACCCGCCATTCACCGGACGTTGGACGACCACCTCTTCGTATGATGTGTACATGGTTGACACGCCTAAAAAAGCTAGCGATGATGACAAAGAAGATCCAGTTGCGAACAAATCTTCTAAGACACAGTCCAAGCGCCGACGCCCTAAACGCCGTTCTAAGCCTCGTCGCTCAAAAGATGGCAACACTGGCACCGGAGAAAACAGTACTCCCAGCGACGCTGAAAACAATGAAGACCCTGTTGGAGTAGCATCCGAACAGGAGGAACAAGACAACGGGGAAGTTAACCCTGATAAACAGGCCATGCCCAATGACCCGGATGACGATAGTTATCGTCCAGTCTCCGAGTATGAGGAGAGCCTCGGCAGCGAGGATTTCATCGTGCCTGAGGCACCCCTCGAGCAGGAGCGCTTCAAGCGCCAGCTAATAGCTACTGCTAGAAGCCTGAAGAAAAAGCAGCAGCATCTCCAAGATGATCAAGACCTATGCTACCTCTTGAGCACTGCATTGGATTTCCTTGAAGAGGAAAGGGTGATGCAGCATAGTAGCGTAAGTATTTCCCTCATTTTTTGAGAACCAAGGTATCAATATAGTAGGAGGCTACGCCCGGGTCCCTTGTACCTACACAAAACAAATAACTCCTCGCAACCAACGCGATAAGGGGTTGTCAATCCCTTCACGGTCACTTACGAGAGTGAGATCTGATAGATATGATAGGATAATATTTTTGGTATTTTTGTGACAAAGATGCAAATTAAAATAAAAGCAAAGGAAATAACTAAATATTGGAAGATTAATATGATGAAGATAGACCCAGAGGCCAAAGGTTTCACTAGTGGCTTGTCTCAAGAGCATAAGTATTTTACGGTGGGTGAACGAATTACCGTTGATCAATTGACAGAATTGAGCATAGTTATGAGAATATCTAGGTATGATCATGTATATAGGCATCACGTCCGAGACAAGTAGACATACTCCTGCCTGCATCTACTACTATTACTCCACTCATCGACCGCTATCCAGCATGCATCTAGAGTATTAAGTTCATGAAAACAGAGTAACACCTTAAGCAAGATGACATGATGTAGAGGGATATATTCATGCAATATGATAAAAACCCCATATTGTTATCCTCGATGGCAACAATACAATACGTGCCTTGCTGCCCCTACTGTCACTAGGAAAGGACACCGCAAGCTTGAACCCAAAACTAAGCACTTCTCCCATTGCAAGAAAGATCAATCTAGTAGGCCAAACCAAACTGATAATTCGAAGAGACTTGCAAAGATAACCAATCATACATAAAAGAATTCAAAGAAGATTCAAATATTGTTCATAGATAATCTTGATCATAAACCCACAATTCATCAATCTCAACAAACACACCGCAAAAGAAGATTACATCGAATAGATCTCCACGAGAGGGGAGAACATTGTATTGAGATCCAAAAGAGAGAAGAAGCCATCTAGCTACTAACTATGGACCCGAAGGTCTGAAGTAAACTACTCACACTTCATCGGAGAGGCTATGGTGTTGATGTAGAAGCCCTCCGTGATGGATGCCCCCTCCGTGAGCTTGAACAGGCCCCAAGATGGGATCTCGTGGAGTGCATGTAAGGTTGTGGCGGTGGAATTAGGTTTTGGATCTGTATCTGATCGTTTGGGGTTACGTAGGTATATATAGGAGGAAGAATGCGTCGATTGGAGCAACAGGGGGCCCACGAGGGTGGAGGGCGCGCCCTGGGGGGGGGGGGGGGCGCCCCCTACCTCGTGGCCTCCTCTTTTGTTTCTTGACATAGGGTCCAAGTCTCCCGGATCATAATCTTCCTAAAAATCACGTTCCCGAAGGTTTCATTCCGTTTGGACTCCGTTTGATATTCCTTTTCTGCGAAACTCTGAAATAGGCAAAAAAAATAGCAATTCTGGGCTGGGCCTCCGGTTAATAGGTTAGTCCCAAAAAAAATATAAAAGTTAATAATAAAGCCCAATAATGTCCAGAACAGATGATAATATAGCATGGAGCAATCAAAAATTATAGATACGTTGGAGATGTCTCAACCTACTCATTGACAGATGGACCGAAGTCCTGGCCGTCGAAGAATACAGCCTTAGTGGCCCAACCAAAAGCTACCTAAAGCATATATCGCTACCTCAGTCTGATGACGAGGCGTTGGGGACCGTACCATCATCACACAATGTGGCAGGTCGTCGACAACTCTGTCTGGATAAAGAGGCAACTCAAGCCGAATACCAGACCGCCCCACCTTGCCGCAAAGACAAGAATAACACAGCTCATGGATGTACTGACGACCTCCGACGGGACTCGGATAGTAGAGCAGGACACGCAAGATCGATCTATGGATCGCGAGGGCATACCCCGACACGCGACAAGGGCTACCTATTCGGACGTGACAAACCTAGCCACGCCCGAGACAAAAACTGCAAATGGGCTCCTTCGGAGTTACGTCGCAGTGTGGCCCAACAAAGAGGCGCTGACCCTCTTTGCTTCATTGATGAAGTAATGGATCATGAATTCCCCGACGGATTCAAACCCGTCAATATTGAATCATATGACGGAACAACCGATCCCGCGGTATGGATAGAAGATTTTATCCTCCACATCCATATGGCGCGTGGAGACGACCTCCACGCCATCAAACACCTCCCACTAAAGCTAAAAGGGCCAGCTCAGCACTCGCTAAACAGCCTGCCTGAAAATTCCATAGGCAGCTGGGAAGACTTGGAAGAAGCCATCCTTGAAAACTTCCAAGGAACATATGTCTGGCCACCAGACGCCGATGACCTAAGCCACATTGTCCAGCAGCCCGGAGAGTGAGCCAGGAAGCTCTGTACTCGGTTCTTAGTCAAAAAGAACCAAATCGTCGACTGTTCAAACGCGGAAGCCCTTGCGGCCTTCAGACACAACATTCGGGACGAATGGCTAGCACGCCACCTCGGACAAGAAGGACCTAAATCCATGACAGCCCTTACTGCTCTAATGACCCACTTTTGCACGGGAGAAGACAGCTGGCTCGCTCATAGAAGCAACATCGCCAGCGACCCGGGCACTTCCGAAATCTGAGATGGCAACGGCAAGCCACGACGAAGCAAACACCACAGTCGCAATGATAATGAAAGATCACGCGACAGAGCGGTCAACGCCGGATTCGGCAACCCCAAGCCCGGTAAATGGAAGAAGCCATTCAAGGCAAACCGAGACAAACCATCCAACCTAGACAGGATATTGGACCGACCCTGCCAGATTCATGGCCACCCCGATAAACCAGCTAATCATACTGACAGAAACTGCTGGGTCTTTAAACAGGCCGACAAGCTCAACGCCGAACACAAGGGGAAGAGGCCGCCAGGCAACAGGGACGATGGAGAGGTTCACCAACGAAATACCGGGGGCCAGAAGCAATTTCCACCCAAGGATCAACTACTCCCGGAGCAAAAATAGCAGTCCGGCTTCCGTCGCCCACCTCGTACACCTGCAAAATTTGTGCAGCGTGACACGCTACTACGCACTCAAGATACCATGGGCATTGGCGGAAGCACACTACGAACAAGCCTACAAGCACCCCCGTAACATTTTTTATCCATTTTCTTTTTATTTCTTCCTTCACTATCCCTTAAAAACAAGTGACGAACAGGATAAACATCTGAAACTGGCGCTATCGTAGTCCGGATCCGTACAATCACCTAAGGGGCTATTTCCATCAAGGATCCCCCGCCGAGGATCGACGGCCACAGACGCGTATGACAGAGGTCCAAAATAACTTTTTGTAGACCGCACTCTCTATTTTGAGTTTGTACTATGCATGTTCCTCCGCCTCTGACCCCGAGCATGTCAAATAGCCGGGAGGATGGATTATATATATATAATAAGTAATCATTGGCATATCGCTCAGCTCCCAGTAAACAGTATCCGAATTAATCATCCGTGTTGTTTCACCACTGAATACGGCTCACATGGTTGTCTCATAGATATACCTTGGCATAACCTGCCGGGGGCTCGGTATGGGAAGAAATGAGTTGCTAGCAAAAGCCCGAACAACTCTACAGCCTACTTCGGCGTCGCAAGTTTGTCCTTATATGCATCAGCTCCAAATCATTGTCTTGGGTCAATAGTTGGCTTGCCCGGCTCCTGTGCTTGCTACCCTACATTCCGCTCTATCGGCTAGGGTAGTAAAGGGAGAACTACTGCGATTGTGCTTCCGGTTCATCTGGTCAAGTACCTCAGTAGACAAAGTCGAAAACTGACTGTGATGATGCGGAGAGAGCTAGTCAACCACTTGACGACTTATTGGAATCTTTAGCGATTCTCCGTGTCACACGAAGGATCTTTTTCAGATCAAATATGTAAGGCACCATACGCCGCATACATACCAGGGGCTATGTCGTAGTCCCACCATAAAACTCCTATGGCTAAGTGAAAATGTTAACGCCCTATAGTCCGATTGCCTGGTTCACCGCATTATCACCTCCTTTATGGCCAAGACGTTGGATAAAGAGTGATTAAATGATTTTCCAAACACCCCCTTACTTCCTACGAGGGGGCTGAAGCCGACGACTGGAAAACTTTTAGATTATATTAAAACGGCCGCACAGGAGGAATTCAAGCTTTCAAGCAAAACATAAAATAGATCAACTATAAAATGGCATTTTACAATTCTCATACACCTCACTCAAACATTATGTTTTTCGAGCACTGACCCTCTATCAAGCGGGCGGCCTCCAGGACGTCTTCAAAATAATGTCACCTAGATACTCCAATGTCACCTCAAGTATCTGTGGGCATGATTATACGATATGCATCACACAATCTCAATTCATCTATTCAAACCAACACATAGAACCTCAAAGAGTGCCCCAAAGTTTCTACCGGAGAATCCCGATGAAAACGTGTGCCAACCCCTATGCATAGGTTCATGGGTGGAACCCGTAAGTTGATCACCAAAACATACATCAAGTGAGTCACGTGATATCCCATTGTCACCACAGATACACACGGCAAAACATACATCAAGTGTTCTAAAATCTTTAAAGACTCAATCCGATAAGATTACTTCAAAGGGAAAACTCGATCCATTACAAGAGAGTGGAGGGGGAGAAGAAACATAAGATCCAACTATAGTAGCAAAGCTCGCGATACATCAAGATCGTGCCAAATCAAGAACACAAGAGAGAGAGAGATCAAACACATAGCTACCGGTACATACCCTCAGCCCCGAGGGTGAACTACTCCCTCCTCGTCATGGAGAGTGCCGGGATGATGAAGATGGCCATAGGTGAGGGTTCCCCCCTCCGGCATGGTGCCGGAACAGGGTCCCGATTGGTTTTTAGTGGCTCTGGAGGTTTTGCGGCGGCGGAACTCCCGATCTAATCTCCGTTCTGGAAGTTTTAGGGTACGTGGAGTTATATAGGTGGAAGAAGCACGTCAGGGGAGCCACGAGGGCCCCACGAGGCATGGGGGCGCGCCCTAGGGGGGTGGGCACGCCCCCACCCTCGTGGCTTCCTCGTTCCTTCCTTGACGTGGGGTCCAAGTCCATCGGGTAGCTTTCGTTCCAAAAATAACTTCTCTAGTTGATTTCGTTCCGTTTCGACTCCGTCTGATATTCCTTTTCTTCAAAACACTGAAATAGGCAAAAAACAGCAAATCTGGGCTGGGCCTCCGGTTAATAGGTTAGTCCCAAAAGTAATATAAAAGTGAATAATAAAGCCCAATATTGCCCAAAACAGTAGATAATATAGCATGGAGCAATCAAAAATTATAGATACGTTGGAGACGTATCATCCAGTTCAGCCGTTAAGGCTTTACTCTCCTTCTCCAGAAATTCACAGCGGCCAGTAGCATTCTCCAGTTCGAGCGTCATCGTGGATATCTTCTCCTCGTCTTGGCGCCGTGCAGCTTGTTCGGCTTTTAACTCAGCCGACGCCTTTTCGGCAGCCGCATTGCTACACCAGGCCTGCTCCTTGGCACAAGCAAGTTCCGCTCGAAGAACTTCAACGGCGGCAGCACCATCTGCAGTCACGCATATGCTAGCATACAGATTTTAGCATCATGCTTATACCATAAAAAATGTATGGGGATTACCCCAAATACATACCTTGCGACTCGTCAAGACGCATATTGATTAACGCAAGGTCATCCCCTGCTACATCAAGCTTCCGCTGCATCTCGGCAATATCCATAGTCTGGGAAGTAGTTAAGGGGGAAACATCCTGCGTTCCAGTTCATCAGATCAGTCCTTGAGTAATCCTTTTTGATCCTCCGATTCGCTTCCCAGTGGAAGCCAACCCTAGTCTCAGGGGCTACTACCTAAACACAGGTGCATCTTTGCAAATAAAACATAGCTGAAAATATTATATCACAAACCTCGAAGCCTTTTAGCAGGCTCATGAAGCCTTCATTCAATCTGCTCTTCGCGGACAAAATCTTCTCAACCACTGTACCCATCAAGGTACGTTGTTCTCCCGAGACAAATGCTTTTCACAACATGTCCCGCAATATATCCGGAGCCTCCGGGTCTCCGGAAGCCGCTCTAGGAGCACCACCATCCTTTGAAGGTATCTGTTCACCCGTCTCCAGAATCACCGTCGACTGCGAGCCAGACAGTCCAGGGCCTTTATTATCAGCCCCAGAATCTTGGACGGTCGGAGATCCACCTTCGAGTACTGCCTCTTTTATCCCCTGCGTAACTTGTTGATCAAGAAGAACCCTCCGCGACGACACTTTAGAGTTGTCCGCCTTATTGGGTGAGGAGGTTGGGGGAGGCGTCTCGCTCTCCATCATCTCTGGGAGGAGACCTCCCGAGGAAGAGGATTGCCCAGAAACACTCTGGGCCAACCTGTAAAAATGCACGGACGTGTTACATATATCTTCGGTAACGGCAAAGGAGCGGGACACTATCAAAGTATTCTGGATTCACTTACGGTTTAGCCGAGGGCTTGTCTCCTTGTCGGAGCTGTTCAACAGCGTCGCTTTCCAAACCCAAGCCGCTCGACGGTGGCATCTTGCCCTTTTTGGGGGACCGCCCCTCCGAACTTTCGGAGGCGGCCCTTTTCCTCCTACTCGGAGAAGGGATGCTGGCTCCTCTTTCGCCTCTATCTTCAGGCGAGGAAAGGTCGATTTCTCCGGACTCAGTATCCGACTTACTTCCGGAACAAAGGTCATCCCGGGTCTTTTCGCTCTCCTCTTTGCCCTCCCTTGCCGGCGCCTGATATGGTGTCGAGGCCAGCATCCTTGTTAGCACAGGATTAGCTGGGTCTCCGGGAAGGGGAGCCGGACACCTAATCCGTTCCACCTTCTTTATCCATCCCTGAAAAAGGATGATTCGGTCAGTATCTTGCCACTGGGTATCTGATTATGAGGTATTCGGTAAACGGGTACTTACCGGGGTATCCGGATGATTACAGTCCAGGCTGACATCTTCGGTGGTGTCCGGCCATTGCCTTCATTTACCGAAAAATGATCTCCACATTCCTTCGTGCGTAGTGCCGAAGAAGTGCTCAAGAGTCTGCGGCCCTTCTGGATTGAACTCCCATAGGCGGAGAGTCCATCGCTGGCACGGTAGGGTCCGACGAACTAGCATTACTTGAACAACATTGACGATATTGATGTCCCTCTCAATGAGGCTTCGGATGTGACTTTGCAGAGTTCGCACCTCATCCGTTGATCCCCAGTCCAACCCCTTATTAATCCACGATGCAAGCTGAATTGGGGGGCTGGATCGAAAAGCAAGCGCAGCTGCCCACTTGGAGCCGCGGGGCTCAGTGATATAGGACCACCCCTGCTGCCATAAATTAGAAGATTTGGCGAAGGATCCTTTCAGCCAAACGGCGCTGGCAAGCTTGCTCACTGTAGCACCACCACACTCAGCTTGCTCCCCCTCTATCACTTGCGGCTTCACATTTAAGGTCTTGAGCCACAAGCCGAAGTGCGGAGGAGTTCGAAGGAAGGCTTCGCACGTAACGATAAACACCGAGATAAGAAGAATAGAGTCCGGGGCCAGATCGTGAAAATCTTGCCCATAATAGAACATGAGTCCTCGGACGGAGGGATTAAGGGCAAACCCTAACCCGCGGAGAAAGTGGGACACGAACACGACCCTCTCGCCGGATCTGGGGGTGGGAATAACCTGCCCCTCAGCAGGAAGCCGATGAAGGATTTCCGCGGTCAGATACCTCGCCGCCCGAAGCTTTGCAATGTCTCCCTCCGTGACAGAAGCCAACCACCGGCCTTGACGGCTGGATACGGACATGATTGGAGTTTGTGGCGATTGAAACCCGGGTGTTGGAACTTGAGGTAGCAAGGGTTGAGGAGGAAGCAAGCGTGAAAGAAAAGGACGGGTCTGTACCCCTATATAAAGGCTACGGATATTGAATGTCTCCTCATGGGCCTCAAAACTTACTTATTCCCAAGGAGTTGTGCCCACATGACGGTTGGGTTACCCACGTCCGGGCTAATAAGAATCCCTTAAAAAAGGGGAGACACGATCTCCGCTTGGATAAGACATGCCAACAAAACCACGTCTCGAGACGTGGGGCGACGTGATAGCTAACAGTTCGAAAATAATGACCGAGCAGGCGTGATGTCATATTGCCAAAAAGCTGTCAGCGGATTGGACTCGTGAAATATTATATCCTCTGCAATTGTGTATACAGGTCCGGATACAATCATTACATCTGAAGACTATCTTGGAGTTCCGAAAGGGGAACCTGCCTTGCAATGCCGAAAACAATCTGCGCGCAGGACTCCTCATCATTGAAGCCATGTTCAGGGGCTACTGAGGGAGTCCTGGACTAAAGGTCTCGGGCATCCGGCACATTATCCATGGGCGGATCGATGGGCTGTGAAGACATGAAGGTCAAGACATGCATCTGTCCGGATTAGACTCCCCTTGGCGTGGAAGGCAAGCTTGGCGACTGGCTATGAAGATTCCTTCTTATGTAACCAACTCTATGTAACCCTAGATCCCCCCGGTGTCTATATAAACCGAGGGTGTAGTCCGGAAAGGATATACTCATTACCATAGTCATACAGCCTAGACTTCTAGGGTTTAGCCATTACGATCTCGTGGTAGATCAACTCTTGTAACACTCATATTCATCAAGATCAATCAAGCAGGAAGTAGGGTATTACCTCCATAGAGAGGGCCTGAACCTGGGTAAACATCGTGTCTCGTGTCTCCTGTAACCATCGATCCTAGACGCACAGTTCGGGACCCCCTACCCGAGATCCACCGGTTTTAACACCGACAGAACCCCTCCTCTACATATCCACTTAAAAAGAAAATGCTAAAATATGTGTGAATGACACCTGGGTCTCACTGGTCCCATTGACGATCAAGCTATTTGGCCCAGGATAACCCGATCGATGACATGCGGGTCCCTTGGGCCCTTTGACTAGTCAACGGTCTTAGTTGATCACGACTAGGCAGTCAACTGGACCCCACCTGCCAGCCACTAAAGCCACTGCCGTGTACACTTCTTTGTGTACACTTAGTAATTACGTATTAATTTATTTTCAAATTAAAATAATTCTAGAAAATTAGAAAATCATTTAAAAATTCACAGAAAATAATCCGTAACTCGGATGAAAAAGTTTTATACATGAAAGTTGCTCAGAACGACGAGGCGAATCCGGATATGTAGTCCGTTTGTCTACCACACGTGCCTAGCAAAGCGAACGTGCAATCGTGCCCCTCCGTTTCATCTGTCCGAAAATGCCAAACTTCGGGCAAGCTTTCCCGGATGTTTTCCCCCTTCGTCGGTATCGTGTAGCATCGCGTTAGAACACGCCTAGTGCTGCTTATTGTCATGACATGCACTTGTTTGCTCTGTATTTACTATTTCTCCCCCTCTTCTCTCCGATATACCCCGAGACCACTAATGCTGCCCATGTGATCTACTACGTCGACGATGACCCTTGTTCCCTTTAAGTGGAGCTTCCAGGCAAGCCCCCCCCCCTTTGATCATCCCGATATCGCCCATTCCATTCTCTCATGCTTGCATTAGATTTTGCTACTGTTATTGATTGCTCCTATTCTGATGCATAGCCTGCTTTTGTATCTGCTATTGTTACCTACCTGCTTATCCTAAATTGCTTAGTATAGGTTGGTTAGTGATCCATCAGTGACCCCATCCTTGTCCTTGTTGCCCCTTCTTCATCATCGACGACTCGATCAACGTGATCGACGACCAGAGCCCGACACCTCACATCACCTCACGCCCCTTTTTGTTGCTCGACTCTGCAGAGTTACCATTGAGTGCCGAGGGTGGAACCTCATACATCACTACTGATGAGATCTCTGTAGTGTAGCTATTCGGTCGTGGTCATTGATACGTCTCCAACGTATCTATAATTTTTGATTGCTCCATGCAATATTATCTATTGTTTTGGACCATATTGGGCTTTATTTTCCACTTTTATATTACTTTTGGGACTAACCTATTAAGCGGAGGCCCGGCCGCAGTTCTTGCTTTTTTTGCCTATTTCAAAGTGTTTCGAAGAAACGGAATATCAAACGGAGTCCAAACGGAATGAAATCTCCGGGAACGTGATTTTCTCATCAGATAAGATCCAGGAGACTTGGACCCTCGGTCAAGAAAGGAGGGAGGTGGCCACGAGGGTGGAGGGCACCCCCCCTAGGGCGCGCCCCCTTCCTCGTGGCCCCCCCGAAGCTCCACCGACGTACTCCTTCCTCCTATATATACCTCATTACCCCAATAGATCGGAATCTGGAGCCAAAACCTAATTCCACCGCCGCAACTTTACGTATCCACGAGATCCCATCTTGGGGCCTGTTAGGAGCTCACTTGAAGGGGAATCCACCACGGAGGGCTTCTACATCATCACTATAGCCTCTCCGATGAAGTGTGAGTAGTTTACTTCAGACCTTGGGTCCATAGTTAGTAGCTAGATGGCTTCTTCTCTTTTTGGATCTAAATCTGATGTTCTCCCCTCTTTCGTGGAGATCTATTCGATGTAATCTTCTTTTTGCGGTGTGTTTGTTGAGACCGATGAATTGTGGGTTTATGATCAAGATTATCTATGAGCAATATTTGAATCTTCTCTGAATTCTTTTATGTATGATTGGTTATCTTTTCAAGTCTCTTTGAATTATCCGTTTGGTTTGGCCAACTAGATTGGTAGTTCTTGCAATGGGAGAAGTGCTTAGCTTTGGGTTCAATCTTGCAGTGTCCTTTCCGAGTGACCGTAGGGGCAGCAAGGCACGTATTGTATTGTTGCCATCGAGGATAACAAGATGGGGTTTTTATCATATTGCATGAATATATCCCTCTACATCATGTCATCTTGCTTAAGGCGTTACTCTGTTTTCATTAACTTAATACTCTAGATGCATGCTGGATAGCGGTCGATGAGTGGAGTAATAGTAGTAGATGCAGGTGAGTCGGTCTAATTGTCTCAGACATGATGCATATATACATGATCATACCTAGATACTCTCATAACTATGCTCAATTCTGTCAATTGCTCAACAGTAATTCGTTCACCCACCGTAAAATACTTATGCTCTTGAGAGAAGCCACCAGTGAAATCTATGGCCCCCGAGTCTATTCTCATCATATTAATCTTCCTACGCTTTATTATTGCTTTGCTTTTTTACTTTTCCTTTTATTTTACTTTGTATCTTTATACCAAAAATACCAAAAATATTATTTATCATCTCTATCAGATATCACTCTCGTAAGTGACCGTGAAGGGATTGACAATCCCTTATCGCGTTGGTTGCGAGGAGTTATTTGCTTTGTGCAGGTACGAGGGACTCGCGCGTAGCTTCCTACTGGATTGATACCTTGGTTCTCAAAAACTGAGGGAAATACTTACGCTACTCTGCTGCATCATCCTCTCCTCTTCAGGGAAAACCAAGGCAAGCTCAAGACGTAGCAGTCGTCGAGGGTTATTTCCTCCTTAACCACTTCTGATACGGCTCTGATGTGCAACACCTCATGTGTGAACCTCGAGGGTGGTCCCTCTTACGTTCACCTTGATGATTACATTGAGTGGAATCCACCAGGGGTGATTCCTCGGGTTTTCCCCTTGATGTCTGGACACACAGTTACCTTGACTTTACTTTAGACCGTTGTGACAGCCGGGCGGGCCCGGAGAGCACCCGTGTGATGTGATGGTAGTGGCTAGCTGTTCAGTGTTATCACCCAGGAGGGGTGATAGCTCCGGACTTGTCCCGACAGCCGTCACTACTTTAATTGTTAATGCACTAACAAGTTTGGGTATTTGTTCTGAATTGGCCGTTGGCCTTTACGCACTAACCACCACGCGAGAATAGTTATGGGCCTCGGCGTCACAGTATTAGCCGAGGTTTTGTCAGACGTCCAGTTCAACATTGTGGGCCTGTCGGGCCAGTGCCATCCAGTATGAGGTGGTGCTCGTCCCGGCTCGTCGCACAACGGCCCGGAGTGCAACGGGTGATGGGCCCAGACCCCGGAGTGCCTAGGATGTAGACCGACGGGGACCTCTCTGCTGAGCCTAGGTAGGGCTACGATGTGTTGATCTTCCGAGGCCGGGCATGACCGAGGAAAGTGTGTCCGGCCAGAGTGATCGAGCGTGTTGGGTAACATGGTGCACCTCTGCAGGGAAGATATATATTCGAATACCGTGTCATCGGTAATGGACGTTCAGACTTATATCCTGCTTATATAACTAGAAATGGATACTTGAGATATGTGATGGATATGTGGCTCCGGGATTGCTTTCTCGTAGGGAGTCGAGGAAGGATCTCTGGGCGTTGATACTACAACATGTTTGTTAAATATAAACTGTTATTCTTTACTCTTCTACATGCTGCAAGATGCTTGGAGCTGCTTGAAGATGCTAGTCTTTGATAGGCTAGGCCTTCCCCCCTATTCTGCCATTCTGCAGTTCAGTCCACAGACACAACCCTTCCATTTGATACCAATGCATATTTAGTTTAGATTTGATGCTTGCGAGTACTTTGGATGAGTACTCACGGTTGCTTTGCTCCCCCTTTCCCACCTTCTTCCTTCTTTCTGGTTGTTGCAACCAGATGGTGGATCCCTGGAGCCAGATGCCACCGCCGACGGATACTACTACATGGAGGCCGCCAAAGACCAGGAGTAGTTAGGAGGTCCCAGGCAGGAGGCCTTGCCTCTTCGATCGTTGATGTTTGTGCTTGCCTTCTTAAGGCATCCTTGTCTTAATTTATGTCTGTACTCAGATATTGTTGCTTCCGCTGACTCTTGTGTATCGAGCTATGTATTCGAGCCCTCGAGGCCCCTGTCTTGTAATATGAAGCTTGTATGACTTTCTTTTATGTTTAGAGTTGTGTTGTGATATCTTCCTGTGAGTCCCTGATCTTGATCGTACACGTTTGCGTGTATGATTAGTGTACGGACGGGTCGGGGGCGTCACAAGTTGGTATCAGAGCCGACTGCCTGTAGGAACCCCCTTTCCAACTCTTTGGCCGAAGTTGAGTCTAGTCTTTGAAAAACTTATTTACTAACATGGTTGTGTGGCTTACGGGCCCACGTCGCCATTGGGTGGTATTAGGATCTTTTACTCTGGGACTCTGATCTCTCTTCTATTCTGGTTAACTGATATTCACTAACTAAGCATTAGGATCTCGTGATCACATGCACCCGGAGGTTTGTATTATCCCTTTCTCTAATTGAGGGCCAAGTTCTGCTTCACGATGTTCACTTCCTGCAGGATTCTCTTATCGAGGGCACCCTGTGTCGTCACTTGCAAATCCCTCGCTCCAATGGTTTTCTCTGACGTTGATGTAGCCTTTGCTATGTCCCATTGTGATATCCCTCCGTCGTGTGCATGCTTGCCACCTAGTAAGTCTGGGATGTTTCTCTTGTCCGAACTCATTCGAACATCGGCTAATTGGCTCTATATATGTATCGGTATGTCTTCAATGACTAGTGTTTTGTACATACCGCGCCTTTGCTCATTGTTCAAGTTACATCATGGATTACTCCATACACTTGCTCCACCCCTTGCTAAACAACCCCCTGTTGCATTTAAGCAGGATGGTTAGACCCACTAGTCGTGGTCCTGGTGGCGACAATCCACCACTGCCCGAATACATGGCTGGAACGATACAACAGTTGACCTGAATCGGCAGTTCATGGAAGGAGTCGTGGCTCAGTTTTCGCATCCCATTATGAATCAGTAACCCGCCCCAGTGACTCTGCATGACTTTGCGCGTCTCAACACTATCATCTACCGCAACTCAACTCAGCCCCGTGATGCTGATGACTAGCTCTGTGACATCACTTTTGAGTCAAGCGTCTGTGATGTAGCCCCTGCCAACTATGTCACCTTTGCAGCTTATTACCTGAAAAGTTCCGCTACTCGATGGTGGAATAACCACACGCGTTCCTTACCTGTTGGAACTACAATCACTTGACCGGAATTTCGAACTACATTCCGCGGGCCAATGTCAAGCCACCATGGTTAGTCTCAACGTCCCCGCCGAAATTGAAGGGCTGTAATTCCATGTTTCCCCTGTTGCTTTGAAGTCGTCCAATATTGATCTCATTCTGGGAATGGAATGGTTGAAAACAAATACCGCTTCTACCATTTGCGCTATTAAAACCGTCTATCTGCTACCTCCTTCGAGTGAGATAATAAGCATCTTGTTTGAAATGCCGAAGCATGGATTTATTCCTTGGATGCGTTAAACGTTTCTCCTCTTGTGAGAATTGAAAACGCTCCAGTCGTTTGTGAATTCCAGATGTCTTCCTAGAAGAACTACCCACTCCATGACCTTTAATTTGCTGCAGTTAAATTTGCCCTGAAATTGTGGTGGCATTTCCTTTTGGTAACCGTTACGAGATCTTTACCGATCATCAAAGTCTGAAGTATCTATTACTCAGCTAGATCTGGATCTCCGTCAGCAGCAATGTATGGAAACAACCACAGACTATGACTACGATATTTGTTATACCCCTGGCAGGGCTAATATCATGGCCGATGCCCTGAGTCACAAGTCTTATTGCAACTACCACATGGCTTATAAAGCTCAACCCCCTGCAAGATGGTCTCACTTACAGAGAGCATCCGATCCACGTTCTCGTTTAAGTTGAACGTCGCACCCTTCATAGGGCTATCAAATTTCTAAAGGCTCAGTGGTCAAATCATCCTGAAGATGAAGCCACTTGGAAGGATCGTCTTCGAGATGAATACCCCGCTTTGTTTCCTTCTACCTCCTAAATCTCGGGATGAGATTTCTTGTAGTGGAGGAGAATTGTGACGCCCGGATAATTAAGCTACAGTAATCCCATGTTAATGATGCCATGTCACACAATTGATTTGCTAAACGTCACTTTGATCCTAACCGAGTTCAAATTCAAATTTTAAAATAAAGTCAAAGAAATTATTTCTTCAAACAGTAAAACTAAAATGCCATATAATTTTGTTAATTCCCATGATCATCTTCATGATGAAAACAACTCCATTCGGCTCACAGTTAAGTTCCTAGGAAATTAATAAGTGGTCCAACAACACATAAGTTGGCCATTTTGAATCCTAAAAATAATTATCCTTTTCCAAATATTCTAGAGGCTTTTGTGTGGCTCAATAATAAATGCCCTGGAGTTTTATGCAAAGTTTTATAATTCACAAGATTAGTTTGATGACTAAACTTTTAGAGGACAATAGCTACTTATAATTTCAGAGAAAGAAATAGAAAGACCCATTGTACACCTTCAGCCCATTTAGCAAAAGTAGAAGGTCCAGCTCAACCCAACTTGCCCTAATCTCCCTTCCCTATTCACACAAAGGGATCGTGGCAACGATCCACCGGCGCCATGACCACCTATGACGCCGTGGCAGCCATCCCGCGCCTCCCCCTTGTTTTCCCCGGTGGATAAGAGCAACCCCCGGCCCCCTCTTCCTCTCCCCCAAACCCTAGCCGCGCCGTTCCCTCTTCCCCGCGCATTTTTCCTCTACCCGTCACCACTGGAGACCGACCGTGCTCGTCGCCATCGAACCCGCGGCCACCGTCGCCACCAACTGTCTTCTCCGCCACAGTCGTCGCCGCCTCTCCGCTCGATTCGCCGCCTATGAGCCTCCCCTGAGCCCGCTGCCCTCCCCTACAGATTCGACGTGAGCTCCTCCTCTGAATCCCCCTCATCCCGGTCTTGATCCGTCGTTGTAGTCTCCTGTACGAACCGGCGGCCACCATACGCGCCCCTGCTTGGCTCTGCGCTTGTGCTGCTCCTGTGTGCTCCTTCTGTGGGCCACACCCCGCGCCCGCTGATGTCTACTACGCAACCTTCTTCTTGTAGACGTTGTTGGGCCTGCAAGTGCACAGGTTTGTAGGACAGTAGCAAATTTCCCTCAAGTGGATGACCTAAGGTTTATCAATCTGTGGGAGGTGTAGGATGAAGATGGTCTCTCTCAAACAACCCGCAACCAAATAACAAAGAGTCTCTTGTGTCCCCAACACATCCAATACAATGGTAAATTGTATAGGTGCACTAGTTAAATGAAGAGATGGTGATACAAGTGCAATATGGATGGTAGATATAGGTTTTTGTAATCTGAAAATATAAAAACAGCAAGGTAACAAGTGGCAAAAGTGAGCGTAAACGGTATTGCAATGATAGGAAACAAGGCCTAGGGTTCATACTTTCACTAGTGCAAGTTCTCTCAACAATAATAACATAGATAGATCATATAAAAATCCCTCAACATGCAACAAAGAGTCACTTCAAAGCCACTAATAGCGAAGAACAAACGTAGAGATTATGGTAGGGTACGAAACCACCTCAAAGTTATTCTTTCGGATCAATCTATAAAAGAGTTCGTACTAGAATAACACCTTAAGACACAAATCAACCAAAACCCTAATGTCACCTAGATACTCCATTGTCACCTCAAGTATCCGTGGGCATGATTATACGATATGCATCACACAATCTCAGATTCATCCAACCAACATAAAAGTACTTCAAAAGTGCCCCAAAGTTTCTACCAGAGAGTCAAGAACGTGTGCCAACCCCTATGCATAGGTTCCCAATGTCACGAAACCCGCAAGTTGATCACCAAGACATACATCAAGTGTTCTCATAAAAGACTCAATCCGATAAGATAACTCCAAAGGGGAAACTCAATTCATCACAAGAGAGTAGAGGAGGAGAAACATCATAAGATCCAACTACAATAGCAAAGCTCGGGATACATCAAGATCATGCCATAGAGGGAACACGAGAGAGAACACGAGAGAGAGAGAGAGAGAGATCAACCACATAGCTACTGGTACATACCCTCAGCCCCGAGGGTGAACTACTCCCTCCTGGTCATGGATAGCGCCGAGATGATGAAGATGGCCACCGGTGATGGATCCCCCTTGACGTGGTACCGAAAGGGGTCCCGATTGGTTTTTCGTGGCTCGAGGCTTGCGGTGGCGGAACC
Organism: Aegilops bicornis; assembly: GCA_021605145.1. Classification (NCBI taxonomy): domain Eukaryota; kingdom Viridiplantae; phylum Streptophyta; class Magnoliopsida; order Poales; family Poaceae; genus Aegilops; species Aegilops bicornis. Next base: position 585,289,335 of record CM038673.1, on the reverse strand, counting down.
CCGATCTATCTTCTGTTCTGGAAGTTTTAGGGCACGAGGTATATATGGGTGAAAGGAGTACGTCGGTGGAGCTACGGGGCCCCATGAGGCGGGCGCGCCCAGTGGGCGCGCCCCACCCTCGTGAGCACCTCCCGTATCTTCTCGACGTGGAGTCCAAGTCCATCGGTGGGTTTCCTTCCAAAAATAACTTCTCCGCTTGATTTCGCTCTGTTTTGACTCTGCACGATATTCCTTTTCCTCGAAACACTAAAATAGGCATAAAACAAATGCAGAAATTTGGGCCTCCGGTTAATAGGTTAGTCCCAAAAATAATATAAAAGTGGATAATAAAGCCCAATATTGCCTAAAACAGTAGATAATATAGCATTGAACAATCAAAAATTATAGATACGTTGGAGACGTATCAAGCATCCCCAAGCTTAATTCCTGCTCGTCCTTCAGTAGGTAAATGATACAAAAGATAATTTTTGATGTGGAATGCTAGTTGGCATAATTTCAATGTAACTCTTCTTACTTGTGATATGAATATTCAGATCCGAATGAATACAAAATAAAAGTTCATATCGATAAAAGAAATAGTAATACTTCAAGCATACTAATCAAAATAATCATGTCTTCTCAAAATAGCATGGCAAAAGAAAGTTCATCCCTACAAAATCATATAGTTAGGCTATGCTTCATTTTAAGTCACACAAAGATGTTCCCAACTTCTATACCCCGATGACAAGCCAAGCAATAGTTTCATACTTAAATAATCTCAAACTTTTTCAACCTTCACGCAATACATGAGCGTGAGCCATGGATATAGCACTATGGGTGGAATAGAATATGATGATGGGGATTGTGTGGAGAAGACAAAAAAAGGAGAAAGTCTTACATTGACGAGGATAATCAACGGGCTATGGATATGCCCATCAATTGATGTCAACATGAGGAGTAGGGATTGCCATGCAACGGATGCACTAGAGCTATGAATGCTCAACAAAAGAAAACTAGTGGGTGTGCATCCAACTTGCTTGATCATGAAGACCTAGGGCATTTTGAGGAAGCCCATCGTAGGAATATACAAGCCAAGTTCTATAATGAAAAATTCCCACTAGTATGAACAAGACAACTTATGAGACTCACTATATGAAAAACATGGTGCTACTTTGAAGCACAATATATGAGACTCACTACATGAAGAACAAGGTGCTACTTTGAAGCACAAGTGTGGAGAAAAGGATAGTAGCATTGCCCCTTTTTATTTTATTTTTTTATTTTTTATTTTTTTGGGCCTTTTTTTTCTTTGGCCTTTTTTTGGGGGGAACAATGCTCTATTGAATGATGATCATCACACTTCTATTTATTTACAACTCAATGATTACAACTCGATACTAGAACAAGATATGACTCTATATGAATGCCTTCGGCGGTGTACCGGGATGGTGCAATGAATCAAGAGTGACATGTATGAAAATAATGCATGGTGGCTTTGCCACAAATACGATGTCAACTACATGATCATGCAATGGCAATATGACAAAAGTAATGTATGTCATGATGATGATGAACAGAACGGTGGATAGTTGCATGGCAATATATCTCGGAATGGCTATGGAAATGCCATTATAGGTAGGTATGGTGGCTGTTTTGAGGAAGATATAGGGAGGTTTATGTGTGATAGAGCGTATCGTATCACGGGGTTTGGATGCACCAGCGAAGTTTGCACCAACTCTCAAGGTGAGAAAGGGCAATGCACGGTACCGAAGAGGCTAGCAATGGCGAAAAGATAAAACTGCGTATAATCCATGGACTCAACATTAGTCAAAAGAACTCATATACTTATTGCAAAAATTTAGAAGTCATCAAAATCAAGTACTACGCGCATGCTCCTAGGGGATAGATTGGTAGGAAAAGACCATCGCTCGTCCCGGCCGCCACTCATAAGGATGCACAAGCCAGGTACACTTCATGTTTCAAATTTGTTACACAACTTTAACCATACGTGCATGCTACGGGACTTGCTAAATTCAACACAAGCATTCTTTAAATTCATAATCACCAACTAGCATGACTTTGATATTATCACCTCCATATCTCAAAACAATTATCAAGCATCAAACTTGTCTTAGTATTCAACGCACCCATAGGAATTCTTACAAATCTTGTATGCTTAGCATATTAGGATTATTTAAGCAAATTACCATGCTATTTAAGACTCTCAAAATAATATAAGTGAAGCATGAGAGTTCATCTATTTCTTCAAAATAAAACCACTACCGTGCTCTAAAAGATATAAGTGAAGCACTAGAGCAAACGACAAACTACTCCGAAAGATATAAGTGAAGATCAATGAGTAGTCGAATAATTATGCAACTATGTGAAGACTCTCCCATTTAATAATTTCAGATCTTGATACTTTATTCAAACAGAAAGCAAAAACTAACAAGATAAAATGACGCTCCAAGCAAAACACATATGATGTGGTGAATAAAATATAGCTCCAAGTAAAGTTACCGATGAACGAAGATGAAAGAGGGGATGCCTTCCGGGGCATCCCCAAGCTTAGATGCTTGATTATCCTTGAATATTACCTTGGGGTGCCTTGGGAATCCCCAATCTTAGGCTCTTGCCACTCCTTATTCCATAGTCCATCGAATCTTTACCCAAAAGTTGAAAACTTCACAACACAAAACTTAACAGAAAACTCGTGAGCTCCGTTAGCGAAAGAAAACAAAACACCACTTCAAGGTACTGTAATGAACTCATTATTTATTTATATTGGTGTTAAACCTACTGTATTACAACTTCTCTATGGTTTATAAACTATTTTACTAGCCATAGAGTCATCAAAATAAGCAAACAATACAATGAAAACAGAATCCGTCAAAAACAGAACAGTCTGTAGTAATCTGCAACTAACGCAAACTTCTGGAACTCCAAAAATTCTAAAATAAATTGGTGGACCTGAGGAATTTGTCTAGTAATCATCTGCAAAAAGAATCAACTAAATATCACTTTCCAGTAAAAAGTTCTAGCTAATCTCGTGAGTGCTAAAGTTTCTGTTTTTTACAGCATGATCATAAAGACTTCACCCAAGTCTTCCCAAAGGTTCTACTTGGCACAGACACTAATTAAAACACAAAAGCACATCTAACCAGAGGCTATATGGATTATTTATTCCTAAACAGAACCAAAAAGCAAGAAACTAAAATAAAATTGGGTGGCCTCCCAACAAGCGCTATCGTTTAACGCCCCTAGCTAGGCATTATGATTTCAATGATGCTCACATAAAAGATAAGAATTGAAACATAAAGAGAGCACCATGAAGAATATGACTAGAACATTTAAGTCTAACCCACTTCCTATGCATAGGTATTTTGTGAGCAAACAACTTATGGGAACAAGAATCAACTTGCATAGGAAGGTAAAACAAGCATAACTTCAAGATTTTAAGCACATAGAGAGGAAACTTGATATTATTGCAATTCCTACAAGCATATGTTCCTCCCTCATAATAATTTTCAGTAGCATCATGAATGAATTCAACAATATAACCAGCACCTAAAGCATACTTTTCATGATATACAAGCATAGAATTTTTATTACTCTCCACATAAGCAAATTTCTTCTCATGAATAATAGTGGGAGCAAACTCAACAAAATAACTATCATATGATTGAAAATTAAGATCAAGATGACAAGTTTCATGGCTATCATTATTCTTTAAAGCATACGTGTCATCACAATAATCATCATAGATAGGAGGCATGCTTTCATCATAGTAAATTTTCTCATCAAAGCTTGGGGACAAAAATATCATCTTTATCAAACATAGCTTCCCCAAGCTTGTGGCTTTGCATATCATTAGCATCATGGATATTCAAGGAATTCATACTAACAACATTGCAATCATGCTCATCATACAAAGATTTAGTGCCAGACATTCTATAGATTTCTTCTTCTAGCACTTGAGCACAATTTTCCTTTCCATCATACTCACGAAAGATATTAAAAAGATGAAGCGTATGAGACAAACTCAATTCCATTATTTTGTAGTTTTCTTTTATAAACTAGACTAGTGATAAAACAAGAAACAAAAAGATTCGATTGCAAGATCTAAAGATATACCTTCACTTACCTAGCCTCCCCGGCAACGGCGCCAGAAAAGAGCTTGATGTCTACTACACAACCTTCTTCTTGTAGACGTTGTTGGGCCTGCAAGTGCAAAGGTTTGTAGGACAGTAGCAAATTTCCCTCAAGTGGATGACCTAAGGTTTATCAATCCGTGGGAGGCGTAGGATGAAGATGGTCTCTCTCAAACAACCCTGCAACCAAATAACAAAGAGTCTCTTGTGTCCCCAACACACCCGATACAATGGTAAATTGTATAGGTGCACTAGTTCGACGAAGAGATGGTGATACAAGTACAATATGGATGGTAGATATAGGTTTTTGTAATCTAAAAATATAAAAACAGCAAGGTAACAAGTGGTAAAAGTGAGCGTAAACGGTATTGCAATGATAGGAAACAAGGCCTAGGGTTCATACTTTCACTAGTGCAAGTTCTCTCAACAATAATAACATAGATAGATCATATAACAATCCCTCAACATGCAACAAAGAGTCACTCCAAAGCCACTAATAGCGGAGAACAAACATAGAGATTATAGTAGGGTATGAAACCACCTCAAAGTTATTCTTTCGGATCAATCTATAAAAGAGTTCATACTAGAATAACACCTTAAGACACAAATCAACCAAAACCCTAATGTCACCTAGATACTCCATTGTCACCTCACGTGGGCATGATTATACGATATGCATCACACAATCTCAGATTCATCCAACCAACATAAAAGTACTTCAAAGAGTGCCCCAAAGTTTCTACCGGAGAGTCAAGAACATGTGCCAACCCCTATGCATAGGTTCCCAATGTCACGAAACCCGCAAGTTGATCACCAAGACATACATCAAGTGTTCTCATAAAGACTCAATCCGATAAGATAACTCCAAAGGGAAACTCAATTCATCACAAGAGAGTAGAGGGGAGAAACATCATAAGATCCAACTACAATAGCAAAGCTCGGATACATCAAGATCGTGCCATAGAGGGAACACGAGAGAGAACACGAGAGAGAGAGATCAAACACATAGCTACTGGTACATACCCTCAGCCCCGAGGGTGAACTACTCCCTCCTCGTCATGGATAGCGCCGGCATGATGAAGATGGCTACCGGTGATGGATCCCCCTTGGCAGGTACCGGAAAGGGGTCCCGATTGGTTTTTCGTGGCTCGAGGCTTACGGCGGAACTCCTGATCTATCTTCTGCTCGGAAGTTTTAGGGTACGTAGGTATATATGGGTGAAAGGAGTATGTCGGTGGAGCTACGGGGACCCACGAGGCGTGGGGCGCCCTGTGGGTGGGCGCCCCCACCTCGTGAGCACCTCCCGTATCTTCGACGTGGAGTCCAAGTCCATCGTGGGTTTCCTTCCAAAATAACTTCTCCGATTGATTTCGTTCGTTTTGACTCGTCGATATTCCTTTTCCTCGAAACACCGAAATAGGCATAAAACAAAGAATCTGGGCTGGGCCTCCGGTTAATAGGTTAGTCCCAAAAATAATATAAAAGTGGATAATAAAGCCCAATATTGCCTAAAACAGTAGATAATATAGCATGGAGCAATCAAAAATTATAGATACGTTGGAGACGTATCACCCGCCCGCGGCCGCAGATGCTGCTCCTACTGCTGTGTGTCTGCTGCCCTGCGCCTCGCCCGTGCGTGTGCCCTCCGCTGCCTAGTAGCGCTTGGCCGCACTGCTGCCGCTGCTGCCTGTTACTGCTTCTGCTGAAGCGCTGCCGCTGCTGCTCGTAACTTCCGATGTTGCTTGCTGCCCGCTAGTCGATGATGCTCTGCTGCGCTGCCGCTGCCGCGTTGAGCTGCTGCCGCTGCTGCTCAACCACGTTGAGCTCACACGAGGCCATGGCAAAACACAACCCGACTGCTGGCTATGTCCCTGCTATGTATGGCCGGCCCTTTGTAATTAGCGTATGTGTGTGTGTTCTGTGTGTGTGAGGCCGGCCCCATGTTCAATTAGTTTAGGGTTAATTACTAGTTAGATTAGCTACTAACCTATGGCAAGTGGACCCCCTCCTCTAAATATCCACTTAAAAAGAAAATTCTAAAATATGTGTGAATGACACCTGGGTCCCACTGGTCCCATTGACCAGTCAAACTGCTGACTAGGATAACCCAGTCGATGACATGCGGGTCCCTTGGGCCCTTTGACTAGTCAACGGTCTTAGTTGACTGCTGACTAGGTAGTCAACTGGACCCCACCTACTAGCCACTAAAGCCACTGCCGTGTACACTTCTTTGTGTACACTTAGCAATTACGTATTAATTTATTTTTGAATTAAAATAATTCGAGAAAATTAGAAAATTATTTAAAAATTCACAGAAAATAATCTGTAACTCGGATGAAAAAGTTTTATACATGAAAGTTGCTCAGAACAACGAGACGAATCCGGATACGTAGTCCGTTCGTCTGCCACACGTCCCTAGCATAGCGAACGTGCAACCGTCCCCCTCCGTTTCATCTGTCCGAAAATGCCAAACTTCGGGAAAGCTTTCCCGGATGTTTTCCCCCTTCGTCGGTATCATGTAGCATCGCATTAGAACACGCCTAGTGCTGCTTATTGTCATGACATGCACTTGTTTGCTCTGTATTTACTGTTTCTTCCTCCTCTTCTCTCCGATAGACCCCGAGACCACTGATGCTGCCCCTGTGATCGACTATGTCGACGACGACCCTTCTTCCCTTTCAGTGGAGCTTCCAGGCAAGCCCCCCTTTGATCATCCCGATATCGCCCATTCCATTATCTCATGCTTGCATCAGATTTTGCTACTGTTATTGATTGCTCCTATTCTGATGCATAGCCTGCTTTTGTATCTGCTATTGTTACCTACCCGCTTATGCTAAACTGCTTAGTATAGGTTGGTTAGTGATCCATCAGTGACCCCCTTGTCGGTGTCAAAACCGGCGGATCTCGGGTAGGGGGTCCCGAACTGTGCGTCTAAGGCTAATGGTAACAGGAGGCGGGGGACACAATGTTTACCTGTGTTCGCCCTCTCGATGGAGGTAATACCCTACTTCATGCTTGATTGATCTTGATTATATGAGTATTACAAGAGTTGATCTACCACGAGATCGTAGAGGCTAAACCATAGAAGCTAGCCTATGGTTATGATTGTTGTTCTTGTCCAACGGACTAAACCCTCCAGTTTATATAGACACCAGAGGGGGCTAGGGTTACACAGAGTCGGTTACAGAGAAGGAGATCTACGTATCCGAATCACCAAGCTTTCCTTCCATGCAAAGGAGAGTCCCACCCGGACACGGGACGGAGTCTTCAATCTTATATCTTCATAGTCCAATAGTGTGGCCAAAGTATATAGTCCGGCTGTCAGAGGACCCCCTAATCCAGGACTCCCTCAGTAGCCCCTGAACCAGGCTTCAATGACGATGAGTCCGGCGCGCAGATTGTCTTCGACATTGCAAAGCGGGTTCCTTCTCCGAATACTAAATATAAGATTTTGAACACAAGTATCATGTCCGGCTCTGCAAAACAAATTCCACATACCACCATAGAGAGTGCAATATTCCACAAATCCAATCTGCTGACAACTTCTAATAACGTGACATCACGCCACGACCCAGTCTTTATTCGAACCGTTTTCCTCAACCAGCTGCTGCACATGTTGCGAGGTGGTTTCCTTGGCACGTCTTGTCGAAGCAGAGATCGTGTCCCCTTATCACGGGATTCTCATCAATAAGGGTATGGGTAACCATCCATCAATCGCGGCACTTGGGGAATAAGCGATTTTACGGGGCAAGTGGGGAGGCGCACAGTTTCTACCGCCTTTATAAAGGGACAAGGATTCCTCTTTTTCACCCACGCCTTCTTCTTCCCATGCCTACCCATTCTCACGCACTCGAGCTCCAGCGCCCAAGTTCTCATCTTCTCCGCAAAGCCATTCCAAACATGTCCAGAGCGGGAGGCAAGTGGATGGTCTCCTCCGTTACGGAGGAGGACATTACGAAGCTCCGAGAAGCCGGATACTTGGCCGCAGACATCGCGCACCGGCTCCCAGACTGTTGAGGAACGTTGCAGAAAATTAAAATTTTCCTACGGTTTCACCAAGATCTATCTATGAGTTCATCTAAGCAACGAGTCAAGAGAGAGAGTTTGCATCTACATACCACTTGTAGATCGAGTGCAGGCGTTCGAGGAGTGGTGATGATGAAGACGCGTTCCCAACGTGATTCCGATCACCGATGACCAAGTGCTGAGCGGACAGCACCTCCGTGTTCAACACACGTGCGGACGATGGCGTCTCCTTCGTCTTGATCCAGCAAGGAGGAAGGAGAGGTTGAGGAAGACAACTCCAATGGCAGCACGACGGCGTGATGCGAGATGGAGTGATCAAGTTCTCCGGCAGGCTTCGCCAAGCCTATGCGGAGGAGGAGAGGTGTTGGGGAGGGAGGCTGCACCTTCAATGGTGTTTGCAGCCCTCCCTCACCCCTCTATTTATAGGAGGAGAGGGCAGGGGGCCGCCATCTAGGGGAAACCCTAGATGGGGGCGGCCAAAGGGGAGGAGGGAGGGTGGCTTGCCCCCCAAGCTAGGGGGCGCCCCTTTAGGGTTTCCTCCCCATGCCCTAGCCAAGATGGGCCTAGGTGGGGAGGTGCGCCCAGCCCACCAGGGCTGGCTCCTCTCCCACTTAGCCCATGTGGCCCCCGGGAGGGGTGGCCCCTCCCTGGACCTCCGGAACCCTCCGGTGGCCCAGTACATTACCCAGTATACCCCCGAAACTTTCCTGAGTCCGTTTAACCACTTTCCATATATAAATCTTTACCTCTGGACCATTCCTAACTCCTCGTGATGTCCGGATCTCATCCGGACTCGAACAACATTCGGTAATCACATACTTGTCTTCCTAATAACCCTAAGCGTCACCGAACCTTAAGTGTGTAGACCCTACGGGTTCGGGAGACATCTGCAGACATGACCGAGACGACCTCGGTCAATAACCAACAGCGGGATCTGGATACCCATGTTGGTTCCCACATGCTCCTCGATGTTGTCATCGGATGAACCACGATGTCAAGGGTTTAAGCAACCCCGTATTCTATTCCCTTTGTCGACGGTATGTTACTTGCGAGACTCGATCGTTGGTATCCCAATACCTCGTTCGGCCTCAAGTTCGGCAAGTCAATTTACTCGCATCAGTAATGCATGATCCCGTGACCGGACACTTGATCACTTTGAGCTCATTATGATGATGCATTACCGAGTGGGCCCGGTGATACCTCTCCGTCATACGGAGTGACAAATCCCTGTCTCGATCCGTGTCAACCCAATGCAGACACTTTCGGAGATACCGTAATGCACCTTTATAGTCACCCGATTCGTTGTGACGCTTTGGTACACCAAAGCATTCCTACGGTATCCGGAGTTACACGATCTCACGGTCTAAGGAAGAGATACTTGACATTGGAAAAGCTCTAGCAAAACGAACTACACGATCTTTGTGCTATGCTTAGGATTGGGTCTTGTCCATCACGTCATTCTCCTAATGACGTGATCCCGTTGTCAATGACATCTGATGTCCATAGTCGAAACCATGACTATCTCGTCGACCAACGAGCTAGTCAACTAGAGGCTCACTAGGGACGTATTGTGGTCTATGTATTCACACGTGTATTACGATTTCCGGATAATACGCTTATAGCATGAATAAAAGACAGTTATCATGAACAAGGAAATATAATAATAATGCTTTTATTATTACCTCTAGGGCATATTTCCAACAGTCTCCCACTTGCACTAGAGTCAATAATCTAGTTTACATTGTGATGAATCGAACACCCATAGAGTTACGGTGTTGATCATGTTTTGCCCTTGAGAGAGGTTTAGTCAGCGGATCTGCGACATTCGGATCCGTGTGCACTTTACAAATTTCTATGTCTCCATCTTGAACATTTTCACGGATGGAGTTGAAGCGGCAACTTGATGTGCCTGGTCTTCTTGTGAAACCTGGGCTCCTTGGCAAGGGCAATAGCTCCGGTGTTGTCACGGAAGAGTTTGATCGGCCCCGACGCATTGGGTATGACTCCTAGGTTGGTGATGAACTCCTTCACCCAAATTGCTTCATCGCTGCCTCCGAGGCTGCCATGTATTCCGCTTCACATGTAGATCCCGCCCACGACGCTTTGCTTGCGGCACCAGCGACTTTGCTCCACCATTCAACATATACACGTATCCGGTTTGTGACTTAGAGTCATCCAGATCTGTGTCGAAGCTAAGCGTCGGCGTAACCCTTCTGGCGAGCTCTTCGTCACCTCCATAAACGAGAAACATGTCCTTTGTCCTTTTCGTGTACTTCAGGATATTCTTGACCGCTGTCAGTTGTTCCTTGCCGGGATTACTTTGGTAACTTCCTACCAAACTTACGGCAAGGTTTACATCAGTGCAGTACACAACATGGCATACATAATAGATCCTATGGCTGAGGCATAGGGGATGACACTCATCTCTTCTTTATCTTTTGCCGTGGTGGGGCATTGAGCTGAGCTCAATCTCACACCTTGCAACACGTGCAAGAACCCTTCTTGGACTGATCCATTTTGAACTTCTTCAAAATCTTATCAAGGTATGTGCTTTGTGAAAGACCTATGAGGCGTCTCGATCTATCCCTATAGATCTTGATGCCTAATATATAAGCAGCTTCTCCAAGGTCCTTCATTGAAAAACACTTATTCAAGTAGGCCTTAATGCTGTCCAAGAATTCTATATCATTTCCCATCAAAAGTATGTCATCTACATATAATATGAGAAATGCTACCGAGCTCCCACTCACTTTCTTGTAAACGCAGGCTTCTCCATAAGTCTGCACAAACCCAAACGCTTTGATCATTTCATCAAAGCGAATGTTCTAACTCGAGATGCTTGCACCAGCCCATAAATGGATCGCTGGAGCTTGCACACTTTGTTAGCGTTCTTAGGATCGACAAAACCTTCCGCTGCATCATATACAGCTCTTCCTTAAGATATCCGTTCAGAACGCTGTTTTGACGTCCATCTGCCATATCTCATAATCATAGTATGCGGCAATTGCTAACATGATTCGGACGGACTTAAGCTTACTTCACGGGAGAGAAAGTCTCATCGTAGTCAATCCCTTGAACTTGCCGATAACCCTTAGCGACAAGTCGAGCTTTATAGATGGTGACATTACCATCCGCGTCCGTCTTCTTCTTAAAAATCCATTTGTTTTCTATCGCCCGATCATCGGGCAAGTCGGTCAAAGTCCACACTTTGTTTTCATACATGGATTCTATCTCGGACTTCATGGCTTCTAGCCATTTGTTGGAATCTGGCCCGCCATCGCTTCTTCATAGTTCAAGGTTCACCGTTGTCTAACAACATGATTTCCGGGACAGGGTTGCATTCACTGCAGTGCGGAACGTGTCCTTGTGGACCTCTGAGGTTCGGTAGCAACTTGATCCGAAGTACCTTGATCATCATCATTAATTTCCTCTTCATTTGGTGTAGGCATCACAGAACACTTTCTGAGCTGCACTACTATCCTGTTCAAGAGGTAGTACTTCATCGAGTTCTACTTTCCTCCCACTTACTTCTTTTGAGAGAAACTCTTTTCCGTAAAGGTTCCGTTCTTGGCAACAAAATCTTGCCCTCGGATCTTAAGTAGAAGGTATACCCAATGGTTTCTTTAGGGTATCCTATGAAGACGCATTTTTCCGACTTGGGTTCGAGCTTTTCAGGTTGAAGTTTCTTGACATAAGCATCGCATCCCCAAACTTTTAGAAATGACAGCTTAGGTTTCTTCCCAAACCATAATTCATACGGTGTCGTCTCAACGGACTTAGACGGTGCCCTATTTAAAGTGAATGTAGCTGTCTCTAGAGCGTATCCCCAAAATGATAGCGGTAAATCGGTAAGAGACATCATAGACCGCACCATATCCAATAGAGTGCGATTACGACGTTCGGACACACCATTACTGTTGAGGTGTTCCAGGCGGCGTTAGTTGTGAAACGATTCCACATTTTCTTAAGTGTGTGCCAAATTCGTGACTTAAATATTCTCCTCCACGATCTGATCGTAAGAATTTTATCTTTCGGTCACGTTGATTCTCTACTTCATTCTGAAACTCCTTGAACTTTTCAAAGGTCTCAGACTTGTTTTTCATTAAGTAGACATACCCATATCTACTCAAGTCATCAGTGAGAGTGAGAACATAACGATATCCTCCATGAGCCTCAACACTCATTGGACCGCACACATCGGTATGTATGATTTCCAATAAGTTGGTTGCTCGCTCCATTGTTCCGGAGAACGGAGTCTTGGTCATCTTGCCCATAAGGCATGGTTCGCATGTGTCAAATGATTCATAATCTAGAGACTCCAAAAGTCCATCAAGATGGAGCTTCTTCATGCGCTTGACACCAATGTGACCAAGGCGGCGATTGCCACAAGTATGTGGGACTATCGTTATCAACTTTACATCTTTTGGTATTCACGCTATGAATATGTGTAACATTACGCTTGAGATTCATTAAGAATAAACCATTGACCATCGGAGCATGACCATAAAACATGTCTCTCATATAAATAGAACAACCATTATTCTCGGATTTAAATGAGTAGCCATCTCGCATTAAACGAGATCCAGATACAATGTTCATGCTCAAACTTGGCACCAAATAACAATTATTAAGGTTCAAAACTAATCCCGTAGGTAAATGAAGAGGTAGCGTGCGGCCACGGCGATCACATCGACTCTGGAACCATTCCCGACGCCAGCATCGTCACCTCGTCCTTCGCCCGATCACCGCGTATTCCGCAGCACCAGCTGTGAGTTACAAATATGAGCAACCGCACCCGTATCAAATACACAGGAGTTACTACGAGTACTGGTAAGGTACACATCAATTACATGTATATCAAATATACCTTTGGTGTTGCCGGCCTTCTTATCCGCTAAGTATTTGGGGCAGTTCCGCTTCCAGTGACCCTTCCCCTTGCAATAAAAGCACTCAGTCTCGGGTTTGGGTCCATTCTTTGACTTCTTCCTGGCAACTTGCTTACCGGGCGCGGCAACTTCCTTGCCGTCCTTCTTGAAGTTCTTCTTACCCTTGCCCTTCTTGAACTTAGTGGTCTTATTGACCATCAACACTTGATGTTCTTTCTTGATTTCAACCTCTGCTGACTTCAAAGATAGAGAACACTTCGTGAATGGTCTTTACCATCCCACGCATGTTGTAGTTCATCACAAAGCTCTTGTATCTTGGTGGGAGCGATCGAGGATTCTGTCAATGACCGCCTCATCGGGGAGGTTAATATTCAGTGGGTCATATGGTTGTGCAACCTGCACATCTTCAAGATGTGCTCACCGATGTAACTGTTTTCCTCCATCTTACAACTATAGAACTTGTCGGAGATGTCATATCTCTCGACCAGGCGTGAGCTTGGAAAACAAGTTTCAGCTCCTCGAACATCTCATATGCTCCGTGATGCTCAAAACGCTTTTGGAGCCCCGGTTCTAAGTCAGAAGCATGCCGCATCGAACGAGGGAGTAATCATCAACATGAAGTTTGCCAAGCATTCATAATGTCTTGGTTCTCGGGACAGGGCGTCACCTAGCGGTCCTTCTAGGACATATTGTTTCTGGCAGCTATGAGGATGATCCTCGGGTTCCGGACCAGTCATTATAGTTGTTGCCGTCATCTTTCAGCTTGGTTTTCTCTAGGAGCAGCGTTGAAGTTCAAGTTGACATGAGAGTTGGCCATTTGATCTACAAGACATATTATGCAAAAGTTTTAGACTAAGTTCATGATAATTAAGTTCATCTAATCAAATTATTTCAATGAACTCCCACTCAGATTAGACATCCCTCTAGTCATCTAAGTGTTACACGATCCGAGTCGACTAGGCCGTGTCCCGATCATCACGTGAGACGGACTAGTCATCGTCGGTGAACATTCTCATGTTGATCGTATCTTCCATACGACTCGTGTTCGACCTTTTCGGTCTCCGTGTTCCGAGGCCATGTCTGTACATGCTAGGCTCGTCAAGTTAACCCTAAGTGTTTTGCGTGTGTAAACCTGTCTTACACCCGTTGTATGTGAACGTAAGAATCCATCACACCCGATCATCACGTGGTGCTTAGAAACGACGAACTTTAGCAACGGTGCACAGTTAGGGGGAACACTTCTTGATATTGTTGTAAGGGATCATCTTATTTACTACCGTCGTTCTAAGTAAACAAGATGTATAATCATAATAAACATCACATGCAATTATATAGTAGTGACATGATATGGCCAATATCATAAAGCTCCATTGATCTCCATCTTCGAGGCTCCATGATCATCTTGTCAAAGGAATGACACCAAGATCTCCATCATCATGATCTCCATCATTGTGCCTCAATGAAGTTGTCACGCCAACGACTACTTCTACTTCTATGGCTAACGCGTTTAGCAATAAAGTAAAGTAAGTTACATGGCGTTCTTCAATGACACGCAGGTCATACAAAATAAAGACAACTCCTATGGCTCCTGCGGTTGTCATACTCATCGACATGCAAGTCGTGATTCCTATTACAAGAACATGATCTCATACATCACAATGTGTCATTCATCATTCATCACAACTTGGCCATATCACATCACATGACAATTGCTGCAAAAACAAGTTAGACGTCCTCTAATTGTTGTTGCATCTTTTACGTGGCTGCAATTGGGTTCTAGCAAGAACGTTTTCTTACCTCACGAATAAACACGGCGTGATCTTGTCAACTTCTATTTACCCTTCATAAGGACCCTTTTCATCGAATCCGCTCCAACTAAAGTGGGAGAGACAGACACCCGCCAGCCACCTTATGCAACTAGTGCATGTTAGTCGGTGGAACCGGTCTCACGTAAGCGTACGTGTAAGGTTGGTCCGGCCGCTTCATCCCACAATACCGCGGAAGCAAGATAAGACTAGTAGCGGCAAGTAAATTGACAAGATCCACGCCCACAACGAAATTGTGTTCTACTCGTGCAATAAATAACTACGCATAGACCTAGCTCATGATGACACTGTTGAGGAACGTTGCGTAAAATTAAAATTTTCCCTACGGTTTCACCAAGATCTATCTATGAGTTCATCTAAGCAACGAGTCAGAGAGAGAGTTTGCATCTACATACCACTTGAAGATCGAGTACGGAAGCGTTCGAGGGAGTGGTGATGATGAAGACGTTCCCAACGTGATTCCGATCACCGATGACCAAGTGCTGAGCGGACAGCACCTCCGTGTTCAACACACGTGCGGGACGATGGCGTCTCCTTCTGCCTTGATCCAGCAAGGAGGAAGGAGAGGTTGAGGAAGACAACTCCAATGGCAGCACGACGGCGTGATGCACATGGAGTGTTGTTCTCGGCAGGCTTCGCCAAGCCTATGCGGAGGAGGAGAGGTGTTGGGAGGGAGGGCTGCGCCTTCAATGGTGTTTGCAGCCCTCCCTCACCCCTCTATTTATAGGAGGAGAGGGCAGGGGGCCGGCCATCTAGGGGAAACCCTAGATGGGGCGGCGACAAAGGGGAGGAGGGAGGGTGGCTTGCCCCCAAGCTGGGGCGCCCCTTTAGGTTTCCCTCCCATGCCCTAGCCAAGCATGGTCCTAGGTGGGGAGGTGCGCCCAGCCCACCAGGGGCTGGCTCCCTCTCCCACTTAGCCCATGTGGCCCCCCGGGAGGGGTGGCCCCTCCCGGTGGACCTCCGGAACCCTCCAGGTGGCCCCGGTACATTACCGGTATACCCCCGAAACTTTCCGGAGTCCGTTTAACCACTTTCCATATATAAATCTTTACCTCCGGACCATTCCGGAACTCCTCGTGACGTCCTGGATCTCATCCGGGACTCCGAACAACATTCGGTAATCACATACTTGTCTTCCTATTAACCCTAAGCGTCCAAGAACCTTAAGTGTAGACCCTCACGGGTTCGGGAGACATGCGCACATGACCGAGGCGACCTCGTGTCAATAACCAACAGCGGGATCTGGATACCCATGTTGGTTCCCACATGCTCCTCGATGTTGTCATCGGATGAACCACGATGTCAAGGGTTTAAGCAACCCCGTATTCTATTCCCTTTGTCAGACGGTATGTTACTTGCCCGAGACTCGATCGTCGGTATCCCAATACCTCGTTCAGTCTCGTTACCGGCAAGTCACTTTACTCGTACCGTAATGCATGATCCCGTGACCAGACACTTGACCACTTTGAGCTCATTATGATGATGCATTACCGAGTGGGCCCAGTGATACCTCTCCGTCATACGGAGTGACAAATCCCTGTCTCGATCCGTGTCAACCCAACAGACACTTTCGGAGATACCTGTAATGCACCTTTATAGTCACCCGATTACGTTGTGGCGTTTGGTACACCCAAAGCATTCCTACGGTATCCGGAGTTACACGATCTCACGGTCTAAGGAAGAGATACTTGACATTGGAAAAGCTCTAGCAAAACGAACTACGATCTTTGTGCTATGCTTAGGATTGGGTCTTGTCCATCACGTCATTCTCCTAATGACGTGATCCCGCTTGTCAATGACATCGATGTCCATAGTCGTGAAACCATGACTATCTGTCGACCAACGAGCTAGTCAACTAGAGGCTCACTAGGGACGTATTGTGGTCTATGTATTCACACGTGTATTACGATTTCCGGATAATACAGTTATAGCATGAATAAAAGACAATTATCATGAACAAGGAAATATAATAATAATGCTTTTATTATTGCCTCTAGGGCATATTTCCAACACAGACGCGGGGCAGATCGTACCTACTCCAGAACCCCATGAGAGGGTTGTATTCCTCACCCACTTCATCCGCGGACTGGGATTTCCTCTCCACCCATTTGTCCGCGGGCTCATGTTCTACTACGGGCTGGACTTCCATGATCCGCCCCCAATTTCATCCTCAACATCTCGGCGTTTATCGTGGGTAATGCGAGGCCTTCCTCTGCATCAAGCCCTACTTGACTGTGGTGAAGACTTTCAACGTGAAACCGGGGTGGTGGTCGGCCCGGCCAAGCGGAGTCTTGAGGCGCCATGGTGGGCAAAATTCCCAACGTCACCTGGCTCGAAGGCTCCTATGTGGAGACCGTGAAGGGGTGGCAATCGGGGTGGTTCTATATCACCGAGCCGCGCGACAGCAACTGGGTGGCGGCCCCCGAATTTTGATCCGACATCCCCATGTGGCTCACCTCCTGGAAAGAGAAGGGCCTATCCTGGGGTTCGTCGGTGGAGCTGACCGAACTCCAGAGCTGTGTCAAAAATATGATAAGCAAGAAAATCAAGCTTGTCAACGGGGTCCAGGTCATGCTCTTCTACCAGATCCTTCTGTGTCAAAGACGGGCATTCAATATGTGGGAGTTCGACCCGGTCAAGCACCAGACGCTGCGAGAGCTTTTCTACACGATGCACAAAGATGTCTGGAAGGTGCTGTTCAACTCCGCCGAGGTACCTCCTCCCCTTACCGAGGATCGTGGACTCAGCGCAAAGCGCCCTGCCAATCCGGTAAGCTCTTTATATCTCACAAGATGTTCCTTTCCCCAATATATTCGTGTGAGGGATCTGAGCCTCCACGCCATTTTAACAGGACTGGGTAGCGACAGCGGAGCGGATCGATTGTCCGGCTCCACTGCCCGAAGATCCAGCAAAGGCTCTCTTAACGGAGATGCTGGTTCCGGCGCCCTATGAGGCACGGAGAAGAAGGCCAAGAAGAAGGCCGTGGGGACCAGGAAAGGTCTCCGATGCAAGGCTGTATCGGACTCATCGTCCGAAAACACCGAGGCACAATCCTCCCACGAAAACAAGGAGGAGGAAGAGGAAAGGTCTCCCCCCAACCGGGGGGGGGACAAGAAAAGGAAGGCCACCCCATCTGGGGAGGCCGAAGGGTCCAAGAAGGGAAGGACCCTCCCTCCGGACCACTCCACAACAGCCGCTTACAGCGACGAGGAGTGGTTGCCCAGGGACAAGCCCCTGGCGAAGTCGTAAGTATCCGGATACTATAATAGTTCTGGTATGTTTTGTTTTATTGCTTCTTATCATGTCAAACATGATCGTGCAGTCCGTCCAAAGCCCACATCGACGTATCCTCTTCGGATGGGTCTTTGGGCCAGTCGGCGATGAACAACGATTCACTCCCGACAGCCACCTCCCCCCGGCCCACGGACCACACGGAGGTGTTGTCTCAGAGGATACCGGACCAAGGGAAGATAATTCTGGAGGCGCCCCAAGGCGACATCCCAGACGCCGGGCGCATGGGGGGTAAGATTCCCATGGATTCTGATGACGGGGGCCGCAGCAAGTTTGGCCCCCAGCCGGATACTGCGTCGGAACTCCAGTGGTTCCGAATTCTGACAGGCGACTCCTCGCTATGGGGGGCGAGCCGTCTGTGCCGATGGCCTCTATTCATCCAGAGGCATTGGACAACTTGCTGGAAGCGCTTCGCGGCGCTTCCATTGACGAAGAGCACCGCACCATCATTAGTGCGGTGGTCGAGAAAGTTCGGTCCGCCAAAAGAGGATTGACCGAAGCCTGTGCTAGCCTCCTAACAGGCTTTGAGGTAAGTAATCAAATTATGAGAAAATATCACAGCATAGACAGAAGCCCCTGATGCTCTGTTTGGTGTTTGGAAAGAAAGGCCGAACACAGGATCAAATAACAATCACAAGAGTCTAATCAGAATATGTCTATGTGAATAAGCAGGCTTCACTGCTGGCCGCTGCCGCTACTGCGGAGGTCTCCGGACTGAAGCGGGACCTTGAGCGGTCCGAGGAAGAGCTCGGCCTTACCAAGAGGCAGCTCGAAGAGAACAAAGGTAAGTGATACCCCGTCTGTATATTCATAAAGAAAAAGTGGTTTTTAGATCATAGGATCATCATGAATTTTGATAGGGGCCACAACCGAAGTGGCGGCCCTGAAGAAGGCGCTGTCCGAGGCCGAAGATAGAGTGGTCAAGGAGCGCATCGAGCGCGAGAAGCAAGAGGCCCGAGTTGGCGAGGTCCAGCAAGAGCTCCAGGATTTCGTCAAGAAATACGAGTCCTTGGAGCGTGACTCTAAGACGCAGGGGTCCGAGCTTGCGAAGGCCCTCGAGAATGCACAAAATGCCAAGGCCGAAACCCAAAAGGCCCTCCAGGAGATTCAGGCAGTCAAGAAGATAGCAGCGGGTAAGGCATTCATTATGCAAAGCAAGCATGTGAAGGAGACTTTCCTTTTACTTACCCAAATTCGGGGCTCTCCAGAGGCGTTCAGCAGATCTACATAGCGTATCGGATCTGTGAGTTCTACCGGGCCGAGGAAGGGAGCTCGACGGAAAATTTATTCTCATCGCAATATGCTGGGACCGAATAACCGATGCCCTTGAGCGACCAGCTGAAGCAACTGGTCGAGCTTCACAAGGGTCTCATAGTCCAGATGTGGCCTGGCGAGCCCCTGCCCGGCAGCTACTTCGGCCTGGTAAAGCGGCTTGTGAATGTCTGCCCACGGCTTGAAGTCATAAAGCGGTCCATCTGCATTGAAGGTGCGCGCAGGGCCTTTGCCCGTGCGAAAGTGCACTAGGCGAAGATGGATGCCGAAAAGCTAGTGAAGGAGGGGCCACTGGAGGGCAAGGAGCATCGCCACCCCGAAAAGTATTATGACAGTGTCCTGAAGGGTGCCCGCCTTGTGGCGGAGGAATGTTCTAAGGATGTAATATTTGAATGAATGTACTCATGTGATCCTGCAATATGAAAACGAGTTCATGTGCGCTATATAACGCTTGTCGATTTAAAATATTACCTTCTGTGCGGCCGTTTATATAATCTGAGAGTTGGCCAGTCGTCGGCTTCTGCCCCCATGTAACTAGTATTGAGGTGTTCGGGATAAATCTTAAACACTCTTTATCCAAAAATAATTGGTCCTTTAAGGAGGTGTTTAGTGCAGCGAACAAGGCAATCGGACTATACAACTTTATCACTCTCACTTAGCCATAGAAGTCTACAATTTTAAATTTTGGCGAAGCCCCTAGTATTCGGAAGGCCGAGCTTGGGGCGCTATATACGCCTAAATCGGACAAGGCTGATTCCTCGCCCGAAGCGGAAAAAATCTTTAAGGATTTGAGACCTCTCGAACAGTGACCAGCTCTCGCCGCATCATGACAGTCAGTTTTCGGCTTTCTCTATTGAGGTGCTCGTCCGGAAGAACCGGGACACAATCGTAGTAGTTCTCTCAGTGCTACCTTAGCCGATACAGCGGAACGTAAGGTACCAAAACATGGGAGCCGGGCAAACCCAACTATTGACCCAAGACATGATTCGGAGCTGGTGCATATAATGCTATAAGTTCGGGGTGCCGCACTGTCGAAAGTGTTTGGACTTTTCTTGACGTGTTATGGGGTACACTGAAGCCCCTGGCGCACTGGATGTACCAGAATGTACAGGTGCAGTTTGTCATACATAAGCAGACAAGGAAAAAAAGATGAAGAAATGCAATAATAAGCTAACGTTGTACATTGTTATTTAAATGATACGTCAAAGGGTATGTATACAAGTAGTGCAATGAGCAAAAATAGGACTGTTTGACATGTCCTATCCAAGGGCAAGCTGCGTATGGGTATGTAAAATAGGTATATCGATCGTTATCAGAGACCACCTGGGGATGCCCTTGTACGTCAAAGCTTCTTGCTTCCTTGGTGTTTCCTTCCCGTGATGGGTCCGATAATTAGGCTATCGGAAAGGGCTTCCAGAGAATAGGGTCCTAAAAGGAAGAAAATGGTAAAGATATACGGGTACTGAGGCGGTTGAGCCGCATTGTTGGGCGTGCCTTAGCCGTGCCTCCACCTATGCCCATGGTATCTTGAGTGTGTAATTATGTACGCGCGACACAAATTTCGCCGCTTGACTGGGACTAGGACGGAGGCCGAATTGCTAGGCGAGCTCGACGGGCGTCTTGGGCGATCTGTTGCAGGTACTCCGGACTCGCTTGAAGGTGTTTGGGGGCTTTATCGCCGAATTGGCGGTTTGCCTCAGAAGGCTGCTTTGTACTTCTGCTGCGAGGGCCACAGTGTGCTCCTCCGTACGGAGCAAGCGCTCTGTGTTTCCATTAACTGTTATAACCCCGTGAGGTCCCAGTATTTTGAGCTTGAGGTATGCATAATGCGGTACCGCATTGAATCTGGCGAATGCGGTTCGTCCGAGCAGTGCATGATAGCCACTGCGGAAGGGGACGATATCGAATATTAACTACTCGCTTCGGAAGTTGTCCGGAGATCCGAAGACCACTTCCAGTGTGATTGAGCCCGTGCAACAGGCCTCTACACCTGGTATGACACCTTTAAAGGTGGTTTTTGTGGGTGTGATCCTCGGGGGGTTGATACCCATTTTGCGCACTGTATCCTGATAGAGCAGGTTCAGGCTGCTGCCACCATCCATAAGGACTCGAGTGAGGTGAAATCCGCCAATGATGGGGTCAAGGACCAATGCGGCAGAACCGCCATGACGGATACTGGTAGGGTGGTCCCTGCGATCGAAAGTGATCAGACAAGAAGACCATGGGTTGAACTTTGGGGCGACTGGCTCCATCGCATAGACGTCCCTTAGTGCACGCTTCCGTTCCCGCTTGGGAATATGGGTTGTGTATATCATGTTCACCGTTTTCACTTGGGGAGGAAATTTCTTCTGTCCTCCTGTGTTCGGCGGCCGGGGCTCCTCCTCGTCGTTGCTATGCAGCCCCTTTTCTTGTTTTCGCCATTCAACTTGCTGGCCTGTTTGAACACCCAGCATTCTCTGTTGGTGTGGTTGGCTGGTTTATCGGGGGTGCCGTGAATTTGACACGAGCGATCGAGTATGCGGTCCGAACTGGACGGACCCGGATTGCTTCTTTTGAATGGCTTTTTCCGCTGACAAACTTAGAGCCACTGAATCCGGAATTGACTGCCGTGTCTTCGGCGTTGTCGCCGTTGTTGTGACGCTTGTGTCTGTTGCGACATGGCTTGCCGTTGCTATCTCTGGCATCTGAATTGCCAGGATTTCTTGATGTGTTGTTGCTGCGAGCCAGCCAGCTGTCCTTGCCCGCACAAAAGCGGGTCATGAGTGTCGTGAGGGCTGCCATGGACTTCGGCTTCTCTTGGCCGAGGTGTCGGGCGAGCCACTCATCGCGGATGTTATGCTTAAATGCCGCTAAGGCCTCGGCATCCGGACAGTCGATAGTTTGGTTCTTTTTAGTTAGGAACCGAGTCCAGAATTTCCTCGCTGACTCCCCGGGATGTTGGGTTATGTGACTCAAGTCATCAGCATCCGGTGGTCGCACATAAGTGCCCTGGAAGTTTTCAAGGAATGCGTCTTCCAAGCTCTCCCAACTGCCAATGGAGTTTGCCGGCAGGCTATTCAGCCAATGCCGAGCCGACCCTTTGAGTTTTAGCCGGAGGTACTTGATGGCATGTAGATCATCACCGTGGGCCATGTGAATGTGGAGGAGGAAATCTTCAATCCATACCGCGGGGTCTGTTGTACCATCATATGATTCAATGTTCACGGGTTTAAACCCTTCTAGGAATTCGTGATCCATTACTTCGTCGGTGAAGCATAGGGGGTGTGCGGCGCCTCTGTGCCGGGCTATATCACGCCGCAGTTTATACGAGTCTGGTCTGCTGTATTCGGCCCGGCAGCATTTTCTTTTAGTATATCCGGTGTGACGGTCGTCGTCACGTGTTGGGGCGCGCCCCCGTGATCCGTAGATCGATCTTGTATGTCCTTCTTTGTTTTCCAATACGTCTCGCAGGTCCTGCGTGTAGCCCCGGGCCTTGGTGTTTTTCTTTGACTGACAACGGGGTGCCGGCTGGACTTCGGGCTGATACGCCGCTTTGTCTCGGCCACGAGGTGGCCGGTCAGCCGCACATACGCTGGTAGTGTAGGCTTTAATGCTTCCTCCTCGAGTTGGGGTAGCAACCTGCGCTTTGGGTAACTTTTGGTTGGGCGCTCGAGTTCGTATTCCTCGGCTGCCAGGACTTCGGTCCATCTATCCGCTAGCAGATCTTGATCAGCTTGAAGCTGCTTCTTTGCTTTTCTTGAGCTTTTTCTTTGTGCCTATAAGCCGGCGCTTGAAGCGCTCCTGTTCGACGGGATCCTCAGGCACGATGATTTCTTCGCCGTTGAGGCTCACCTCGTCTTCAGAGAGGGGCATGTCATTGTCATCCTCTGATTCTCCGTCTGTCGCCTGTTCCTTAGGGCTAGCTTGACCATCCTCCCG
The DNA here is from genome assembly GCA_021605145.1 of Aegilops bicornis. Classification (NCBI taxonomy): domain Eukaryota; kingdom Viridiplantae; phylum Streptophyta; class Magnoliopsida; order Poales; family Poaceae; genus Aegilops; species Aegilops bicornis. The sequence continues at coordinate 585,265,986 of CM038673.1, read as the reverse complement.
CTCGAAGCCTGACTAGGGGGGGGGGGGGTTGTCTTCGTCTTCGGCACTATCCGAAGCGTTATTGTATCTTGTGCCGGTATCACTGCTTTTGCTATGGCGGGGCTTAGAGCGGCGCCGATAACGCCGGTGCTTAGATTGTTTCTCGGGGGGATTATCCTCCGTTGCCTTATTGCCATCGCTTTCTTTGGGGGTGTCCACCATATATATCATATGATGAGGTGGCTGTCCAGCGCCCTGTGGGCGGTGGTTCATGTTCTTCTCCTACATCGTCATCCATACCGTCGATGTCTTCGGAGCCGAAATCAAGTATGTCGGTTAAGTCGTCGACAGTGGCTATTAAGTGGGTGGTGGGTGGGGAACGAATTGCTTCGTCGTTCGCTTCCCACTCAAGCCGGACATAGTTCGGCCAAGGGTCTCTTGACAAGGAGAGAGACCTCAATGAATTTAGCACATCGCCCAAGGGCGAGTGCTGAAAGATATCCGCGGAGGTAAACTCCATGATCGGTGCCCAATCAGATTCGATAGGCACGGACGCAAGCGGTTCAGAGCCTATGGTCGGGGACGAATCCAAGGGTCCGATGACATAGGTCTCATAGGAGGTGAAGTCGGTATTCGGCTCTATCCCTGCTGAGTGTTCGGCCTCCGTGGCGGGGTCCATCCACCCGTCCTCGGATGGCATGATCTGCTCCGGATTGAGGACCAGAGTAGACGCAAGTGTGATCTCCCGAACACCGTCCGACGGCAGAGCTAAGTCATGCTCGTCGTGATTGTGCGGCGCACCTGACATGGGCTCGAATCCGTCGAAGATCAAGTCTCCATGAATGTCGGCAGTATAGTTCAAGCTTCCAAATCTGACCTGATGGCCAGGGGCGTAGCTATCGATCTGCTCCAGATGGCCAAGCGAGTTGGCCGCGATGCAAAACCGCCGAATACGAAGATCTATCCGGGGAGAAAAACCTCACCCTGGATCGCATCGTTGCCGATGATCGAAGGAGCCATCAAGCCTTAATCATGACGGCACAGTGGAACTCTCAATGAAAGCACCAATGTCGGTGTCAAAACCGGCGGATCTCGGGTAGGGGGTCCCGAACTGTGCGTCTAAGGCTAATGGTAACAGGAGGCGGGGGACACACTGTTTACCCAGGTTCGGGCCCTCTCGATGGAGGTAATACCCTACTTCTTGCTTGATTGATCTTGATGATATGATTATTACAAGAGTTGATCTACCACGAGATTGTAGAGGCTAAACCCTAGAAGCTAGCATATGGTTATGATTGTTGTTCTTGTCCTACGGACTAAACCCTCCAGTTTATATAGACACCGGAGGGCTAGGGTTACAGTCGATTCTATGAGAAGGAGATCTACATATCCGAATCGCCAAGCTTGCCTTCCACGCAAAGGAGAGTCCCACCCGGACACGGGACGAAGTCTTCAATCTTGTATCTTTATAGTCCAACAGTCCGGCTGTCCGAGAACCCCCTAATCCAGGACTCCCTCACCACTCATTGTCCTTGTTGCCCCTGCCTCATCATCGACGACTCGATCAACGTGATCGACGACTAGAGCCCGACACCTCACATCACATCACGCCCCTTTTTGTTGCTCGACTCTGCAGAGTTACCATCGAGTGCCGAGGGTGGAACCTCATACATCACTCCTGATGAGATCTCTGTATTGTAGCTATTCGGTCGTGGTCATCGAGGGTGATTTCCTCCTTAACCACTTCTGATACGGCTCTGACGCGCAACACCTCAAGTGTGAACCTCGAGGGTGGTCCCTCTTACGTTCACCTTGATGATTACATTGAGTGGAATCCACCGGGGGTGATTCCTCGGCTTTTCCCCTTGATGTCTGGACACACAGTTACCTTGACTTTACTTGAGACCGTTGTGAAATCCGGGCGGGCCCGGAGAGCACCCGTCGATGTGACGGTGGCGGCTGGTTGTTTAGCGGTATCACCCAGGAGGGGTGATAGCTCTGGACTTGTCCCGGCAGCCGTCACTAATTTAATTGTTAATGCACTAACAAGTTTGGGTATTTGTTCTGAATTGGCCTTTGGCCTTTACGCACTAACCACCACGCGAGAATAGTTATGGGCCTCGGCGTCGCAAAGACGGCCGAAGCTTTGTCGACGTCGATGCGACATTGTGGGCCTGTCGGGCCAGTGCCATCCAATATGAGGTGGTGCTCGTCCCGGCTCGTCGCACAACGACCCGAAGTGCAACGGGCCATGGGCCCAGACCCCGGAGTGCTTAGGATGTAGACCGGCGGGGACCTCTCTGCTGATCCTAGGTAGGGCTATGACGTGTTGATCTTCCGAGGCCGGGCATGACCCAGGAAAGTGTGTCCGGCCAGAGTGATCGAGCGTGTTGGGTAACGTGGTGCACCCCTGCAGGGAAGATATATATTTGAATACCGTGTCCTCGGTAATGAATGTTCAGACTTATATCCTGATCTTATATAACTAGAAATGGATACTTGAGATATGTGATGGATATGTGGCTCCGGGATTGCTTTCTCGTAGGGAGTCAAGGAAGGATCTCTGGGCGTTGATACTACAACATGTTTGTTAAATATAAACTTCTATTCTTTACTCTTCTACATGGTGCAAGATGCTTGGAGCTGCTTGAAGATGCTAGTCTTCGATAGGCTAGGCCTTCCCCCCTATTCTGTCATTCTGCAGTTTAGTCCACAGACACAACCCTTCCATTTGATACCAATGCATACTTAGTTTTGATCAGATGCTTGCGAGTACTTTGGATGAGTACTCACGGTTGCTTTGCTCCCCCTTTCCCCCTTTCTTCTTTTTGGTTGTTGCAACCAGATGGTGGATCCCTGGAGCCAGATGCCACCGCCGACGGATACTACTACATGAGGCCGCCGAAGAGTAGGAGTAGTTAGGAGGTCCCAGACAAGAGGCCTTGCCTCTTCGATCGTTGATGTTTGTGCTGGCCTTCTTAAGGCATCGTTGTCTAACTTTATGTCTGTACTCAGATATTGTTGCTTCCGCTGACTCTTGTGTATCGAGCTATGTATTCGAGCCCTCGAGGCCCCTGGCTTGTAATATGAAGCTTGTATGACTTTCTTTTGTGTTTAGAGTTGTGTTGTGATATCTTCCCGTGAGGCCCTGATCACTTGATCATACACGTTTGCTTGTATGATTAGTGTACGGTCGAGTCGGGGGCGTCACATCAGCGGACAACCATGGTCAGGCACGCCGCGCCGCCGCTGCCCCGGGCACCGAGCGCAATAGCGACCAGAGGATATCCTCCCCCGTTTGAGGAAGGGGTCCACCGCCACCGCGACAGGGCTAGCGGTGGTGGCAGGAGGAGCGTAGGGGAGGGCTGGTGGCACCACGCTAGTTTTCGCCCTCGAGTCGCTCGGGAGGGAGCAACGCGGGGGAAGTTTGTACATTTACTTGCTTACAATCATCAATTCCAACCACACCATTCGTTAATTCTTATAACTAGCAAGGCTAGTGAGACTGACAATCTCACCATCATCTAAGTTAAGGGCATCTCGGCCCGCGCCCCAGAAGGCCTCCCAGCGTTTTTTCGCGCCCGGCGCCCGGCAACCCAGTCGCGCCCCAGAGGCCCGATTTTGCCGTCTTGGGCGAAAACAGCGTCGTCGGACCCTACCCGAACCAGCGCTGGGGGCGCCCGGGCGCCGGCGAACTGTTTTGGCCTTGGCTCATGGGCTTCGCCCAGCGTCGGCTCTGACTCTCTTCTCAGCCCTTCGTCTTCCTCATCGCCTCGTTTCCCTTGGCGAATCAATGCCAAAGCCGCCATGCTGCCGCGCCGGTCAACCGCCATTGGTGCTCACGCGGCGCATGAAGAAGACCGGACGACGCGCGTCCTTGCCCTCCCTCGCCACGCCGCAGCGTACACACGGTGGCACGCGCCTCGGCCTATATATGGCCGCGCCCGCCGCTTTCGGCGACTCATCACGCTCTCCGCCGTCGTCGTTTCTCCCTCTCTCTCCCTCTCTTTCGCCGTCTCCAAGTTCCACCCATGGTCGGCGCTTCCCGAGCGGCAGCCAGCGAACGGCTTCGCCACCGCCACCTCCATGAAGACGATGCTCGCCTCCTTTCTGAGGCCGAGTACCCGTCCCGCCGGACATGCGGGTGCCGGGCGTGGAGGATCGGCGCTGGCGGCGTGCAGTGCCCGATACCCACCGGAGCGGCCCGGCGTGCGGAGATCGCCGCGCATCCGCTCGAATCTGCCGTCTTGTGGCGAGGGAGGCAAAGGTTCATCCTCGAGTACATCGAGGCGGCAACACGCCAGCGCCTCGAGTACCCGATCCCCTTCTTTCTCACGCCGCCGGAAGCTCCACGGACCCGAGGCGCATGGAGACCGGGGTCCTCCTCCTCGTCCGTGGCTCGCCTGCCTCCGCCCGTCAGCCGGAGCCCGAGCGCGCGGTCGGCAGCGCACCCGCAGCTCCGGCGTCGCATCGGCGCCAGCGCCTCTCCACCCGCCCGGCCTCGTCCTCGTCGAGCCCAAGCGGAGCCAGCTTGCCCTCGAGTACGAGGAGATAGCCCGGCAGCGGCATCTCCGACGAGGACGCCATGCGGTGGCGCGGGCGACTACCTCCGCGGACGAGATGGTCGGCAGCGCCGGGCCCTAGAAGATAACCGCCCATAGCGTGGCGCGAGGGCGAAAGACGGCGTCGTGGTCCTCGACAATGACGGCAGCGGCAGCGCCCGACCGTCAACCCGCCGCGCCAACCGGGAGGATGCAGCGAGACGGCAGCGGGCGTGGCGAAGCGGTGGCGGCAACGGCAGCGACGATGACGACGACGGCAGCGGTGACTACAGCGGTTCTACCGCCTCCTCGGCATGTAGAACCGGCGTGGGCGGCGAGGACGGCGGGGTAGCCCGCGGTAGTTCTTTTCTTTTTTTGTAAAATATGTTTAAGTTTGAATGAACTCGCCGACGTTTGTGTTAAATTTGAGTCGTTTTTGCGCCGTGTTTGCCTTTTTTTACTAACCGTGGGCGCCGCGACTGGGGGGCATCACGGCCCCAGTGCGCGGTTTAGCGCCGGTGCGCCCCAGGGGCGATTTTTTGCCCCTCCTTGGGGGCCAACGGCTGGAGATGCCCTAAGAACCAAGAAAAGTTTTCTAATTATGTGTGGTGGCTGATCATTGCATGTAGTTATGGGATCCATCAGATTGATATATAGGTTCTCAACTGAGGAAAATATTTACTGTGTGCTACAAAACCTTGCTCTTCGGGGCTCAACAACTCGTATAGAGGAAAGCATAAACAATAGTGTGTATGTTGTCTTGGATCCTTTGGACCTGGGTGTGAACTTCATGTGTCTTCGTGTTGCGGACCACGGAATGGTCTTCTTCTTCTTTCTGCTCTTTGCGGTGGTGATCTTGCGGGCAACTAATAGCTTCAGTGATGGAAGACCAGTTCTTGGTATCGTGGTGATGTTGCCCCGACCGTTTTTTCGGCTGTGACGAGGTTGTGGCCTACTTTTCTCCCCTTGGGTTTCCCTCTGACGTGACAAATCGCTCTTTGGTGGTTCGTGCTCCCTCTCTGTTGCAACGGTGTTCTCTATGCCGCCGTTGTGAAGCTGGTGAAAGTTTTATTGGTTATGAGATTTCCGATCTACACAAGGCCTCTACGATGACAACCTTTTCTCTTAGGTGTTGGTCCAGCTGGATTTTAGCGTGACGACTTCCCAACCACATGATACAATGTCAGGCCGGCTTCGGCGATGGAGTGGAAGCACGCCTGCGACTCGTGTTAGAGATTGAGTTTGTTTGGCTCTCTGAAAACATGGTTCTAATTTCTATGTTTTCCAACATGTCTTGTATTGTTGAAAGTTTTTTTTTAAATCAAGAGTCTTATTCGTAAAAAAAAAACGTTGAGTGATCTGAATCCTAGTCGTTCTTGTTTAAGCGTCATGAGCACGCAGAAATCTCTCCCGGCGTCGTTTTGCTGACTTCCGAACGAAAAAGATTTGACGACAACCGGCCATCAGAAAGCGAGATTCGACCGGCCAACGCCTCCTCCTCCTCCCTGAAGAAGAAGTTGAGCAGTTGCTCTCCTCACGACGCACGGCACGCACGTCGCGGCGACGATGACAGTCACAGCCGGACGTCCCTGCACCCGAGCCGAGCGATTCCAAGGGCCAAGTTGCCATGCTGCTACCGACGGGCCAACTGAAGGGACTGATGGCACCAGCAAACGGCTAGTCACTCGGCTGTTTCCTTGTGCCTCCCCAGAAACCTCCAGCTGCTCCGTACTTCTCCTTGAACGGGTCACGTCGGGCAGCTGAAAACTACTCGACGATACGTGCAGTGGAAACACACACGCACTGACACTACGACACTGCGTCTGCATCAGAGTGGCGGCAGCAGCTGGCTAGGTCCATCCAGCCCGGCTTTTAATCGGCCTGTCCGAACGATCCTGCGCGGCTAAATGGAGGCCGGCTTGAATGCCAACCTGCAAGACCTTAGTTAATGCTGACAGCTATATGGACGTTTGATGGCCTCCTTTAAGTGCGGAGACTGTGGCTGTGCTTAGCTAGCCTGTTTATGGTCGTTTGATGGCCTCCTTTAAGTGCGGAGACAAGTTGTGTGCCTGCCAGCAGATTAACAATGACAGGCGATTAAGTCCGTCAAGTACTCTGCTCGCCATGCATCTTTTTCATGTGCTTCTCTAGCTTGCAAGCATATGTATGTATACTTGTCGACAAGGGTTTGCAGTGTGGAGGCTATTCAATTCTAGCTACTACTCAGTGGTGTTTTGTTTCTTTTCCCTTTTAATTAAGGGGTGCTAGCTGGTGCAAAAGGCTGAAGCTTGTTCGTCAGCCCTCTTGATTTCTTGGCCGACGCAGCAACCAGCAAGATCAAGTGCCATGCAGGGGACCTTAACTCAACTTCTTGTCCTGATCATCATCTCCAAATACTAACGGACAGATTTCGATTTCTCTCGGGTGAACCCTCACGTCACTGAACAGCTTGAATGCCTCTTTCCGAGGAGGGGTTATGGATGAAACGGACAAATATATCATGGGTGTGTGAAAAGGAAGGATGGTACAATCAAAAAGAAGAAGAAACGAAGATGCCAGGGAGAGAGTGGCACAGGCAACCGACAGATCAAATGGTGCAATCCCAGCTTTATTTGGGAAGAGACATGGAAAATCGGCACTTATTAGAGACAAAAAGGCAGCATAGCATGCATGTGGGCACGAACATGCATTTAGAACAACTTGTTCGTTACACTATCAAATGGAAGAGCAGCTAAAATAACAGTTCCTTGTGATTCTCCCATGTGCACAGCTGGCTAATCTAGGAGCCTAATGCGGCGCGAGGACCGTCGAATTCAGCGATATTTAAACATGACAGCACGCTGATCACACCTTTGTTTATCCGATACGCTAGCTTCGCAAGAATCTTCAGACCAGAATAACTAGGCGAAGCTGGAGGAGGAATCTGATGAGAGGTAAATTTTGGCACACACTAGCCATAGCTAATTAGCTAAGCTCGTTGAGAGTGCGTATCTTAATCGACCGACCGACGCTCGTAAAGCGCGGTTTGCGACCACTAAATTATGGTGTCATGATCGATGGTGATGAGACCGAGCATATATCCCCAGAAACAAAAGCAAAGGCGGGCAGACGCTAATGATGGCCGGCAAAGCAGCTCGATCGTCGATCGGCATGATCGCTGGCTAAAGCCGACGATTATATTCTTGCTTCATGCCTTGATCTTCCTGTACTTTCCCCTGTCCACAATGATACTATTTGTGGTTGGCTGCAAGGTTTTCCCTCCTGACAGCAGCACGTTTCCACGCTGCCGATCGAGATCTCGTAAAAGGAGGCACCGCGACGTGCGTGAATGAAGATTTGCTGGATTAGTTAATCCGTGCATCTTAATCGGGTCAACAAGTTGACCCGGAGAAAGTGCAGACCATGCGTGCATGCACGCAAGACGCAGTTTTACTTTCATGATATATAAAGAAGGGGCAAGGTGAAGCACATGAGAGCACATTAACCTACCTTTGTACTATTTTACTTCGATGATGATCATGAAGAAAACACGCAGGGAAGCAGATCAGAGGACGTTTTAACCAGTGTCCATGCAGTGTCAGGAACCCCATCATCATCATTCATCTCGCTTAAAAAAGTGTCAGGAGCACTGTAACTGTCATCCCTTTCCCGTGATCCCACAGCTGGTTAACTGTACGAAGTAGTACGAACAAGCTATAATGAGCAGTCAGTGTACCGGGGTCCGGCCAACCGGTAGCAGGGCAGCAGTACGGTGGCGCAATCGAGCTGGAGGAAGAGAGTTGCGGCGGCCCATTTACACCGGCGGCGAGTAAAAGTATCGTTGTGGAACTGTGATGAAGCTAGCTAGATGTGTCCGTATGTCCGTCCAGCTTCACTTTTGTCCTTCCACATGCGACGCGGATGGATACGGTCGGTTCCCTTTTGACTAACTGCCTGTACCGACGAGATGGTCGATTGATTACGAGGGTCGTTAAATTCAGCTGCAAGCGCAAATGTGGGCGTTCTACGTATACGCAGGCAGTTGTGAAGACAAGAGACCGGTAGGCATGTGTATTGCATCGAGGGGATAAGCCAAACGTACATACGGCACCACTGCAGATTGACGCGCAAGTGGTGGTCACGGCGTGTGAAGTGTGAAGGAGAGAGTGTGCAATGCATGCATGCCGTCAATGGGAGGGACCGATCGACGAGTGACATAACCATCAAGTGGTCGCCGTCGATGCCCGCAGGACCGCGCGCGCATGGTACGCACGAACGTAGGTTACTAAGTACGTGGTCACGAGACACCCACGAGCTCGCTTGGAGCTCCCAAGAATCACCCGTCCACCCGTACGTGTGCTGCTGCTTCAGTCGATCGATCCATCTGTGTGTGTGCGGCTGAACATCACCGGATCAGCAGCGGTTACCTGCGTTCAGTCAGTAATTTATTCGGCCTTCTGCACTGCCGCCGTCGGCATCCCCAGAGGGTGCTTGGATCCAAGGGACTTATTTTAGTCTGACTAAAAATAGTCTTTTTAAAAGGCTAAAGTTCCAAGCACCCCTCACTAAAGAGGGATTAAAACTAGTCTTGAGACTAAATTTTTTTAGTCAGGGGAACCCCTACTAAAATGTGGATTAGTCATCTCTCTCCTCATTTAACTCCTCTTTTTTAACACATGCGAGTTCTGGATTGGAGGGTTTGGAGGATAATAAATACGCATTAACTTGATTTTAGTCTCTTTAGTATCTGGATCCAAGCATGGGTGAGGCTAGCAACTTTTAGTCCTACTACTTTTAGTCATGAGACTAAAACGTATCCAAGCACCCTCCCAGAAAGGGACGGGCGCAAAGTGGCGGCAGCTTGAGCCAATTGCGGCGTGGCGATGCACTTACGGTACGATACTCCCTCTCATTCACCTTACTACAAAAAGCAAATAAACCCAGAACACTTAGACACGATACATTAACTCCCACCTTGATTCTTGTTTTTCTACATAAATAAAGAGATGTGATGTATGTATCTTTTCAATAACTCCAGACTACCAAACACAACATGCAGTAGTTAATTCATTGCTGCAATGCTATTAGTTAGCAAATAAACATTAAATTCTATCATCCCCCTTCCCCCCTCCCTCCCCCAGCCTTGGTCCTGGTGCACAACCTAAAATATCTTATGCACCTCTACAAGGAGTACTGTAGTAGGGCAAAGGCAACTCCAAATTTTCTCCCACACCTGTCCATGGACAGCAGGACCAGTCCGCGAACATGGATGTGGAAGAACGTCATCCAACCGTAGCCGCATACATTCAAATTTTTGAGGTTTTTTTTATAGTCCGTACGATCAAGTAGTCGCATGCAAAGGGTACATATGTTCAAATAGCAGCATGTAACACTAGTTCACATTTGAAAAAGTTTAAATATCACATCCCAACATTCTGTTCCTCTTTCACCGCCCACTGATACTCAATCAGATTTTCCATCAACTGCTAGTGAGTTGGTCGATGCTTAAATTTGTAGATGCATTTGAGTAAACTCCTCAGATGTGCCGGATTATGGTCTAGAAGTTGGACAAGATCATGTTGGGGAATGTAGCATTGCAATTTCCAAAAATTTCACGCAAAATCTATCTAGGAGATGCATAGCAACGAGAAGGAGAGAGTGTGTCCACGTACCCTCGTAGACCGAAAGCGAAAGCTTTATTAACACGGTTGATGTAGTCGCACTTCTTCTCGTTCCGACCGATCAAGCACCGAACATACGACACCTCCGAGTTCTGTACACGTTCAGCTCGATGAAGTCTCCCAAACTCTTGATCCAGCAAAGTGTCGAGGGAGAATTTCGTCAGCACGATGGCGTGGTGACGATGATGGTGAAGTGATCCGCGCAGTGCTTCGCCTAAGGACTACGTGAATATGACCGCGTAAACTGTGAAGGGGGGCGCCGCACACGGCTAACAATGTTTGTTGTGTGTTCTAGGCGCCCCCTCCCCACACATATATAGGTGGTGTAAGGGCATATTTATCCATAAGGTGTTTTGGTGATTCATGACAATGCTTCTGCGGACTAATCGTGTGCATTGATTTTTTCAGAGATTCATCCTGTGGCACGAGACGATTCCCTCCCCTCGGAGTTTGAAGCGAAGACAGTGTAGTCCTTTCGTTTCAGTTTGGTGGACTAGTTTCATAGGGTTCACCGTACTATCAAGAGGGGGTCCGCTTTGGAAAGGGTAGGGTGGAATCATCACGTACACATCCTTTGCTCACCCTCCGAGCCTTTCCGCTTCTGTGAAGAGCTCGTTCATGTCCTCGTAGTGCATGTTCTTGTCCCAGCGGTAGTACCGCGTGTCGGAGCGGTAGTACCGCTTGGAGCCCCCAGCAGTAGTACCGTTGCGGCTACGTGCTTCTACCGCCTCGACTCGGGCGCTCGTTTTTCGTGTCAGTTTTACGGTACTTGCTGCGGCAGTAGAGGCGGTAGTACAACTCGTGCGGTAGTACCGCCCTTACCACCGCGGTAGTACCGCTCTGTCCAGCAGCGATCATGAGGGGGAGCGGTAGTACCGCTTAGGCTGTTAAGCGGTAGTACCGCTGGCCTAGCGGTAGTACCGCTCTCTGCGGGGCTGCAAAGGGAGTAACGGTTGGATTGTTTCCCCCACTATTTAAGTGGGTCTTCTTCTCCAAAGTTGACCTACCTCTTCCCCCAAAAGCTCCATTGTTGCTCCAAGCTCCATTTTCGCCCGATCTCTCTCCCTAGCCAATCAAACTTGTTGATTTGCTCGGGATTGGTTGAGAAGGCCCCGATCTACACTTCCACCAAGAGAAATTTGATTCCCCCACTAATCCCTAGCGGATCTTGTAACTCTTGGGTGTTTGAGCACCCTAGACGGTTGAGGTCACCGTGGAGCCATAGTTCATTGTGGTGAAGCTTCGTGGTGTCGTTGGGAGCCTCCAATTAAGTTGTGGAGATTGCCCCAACCTTGTTTGTAAAGGTCCAGTCGCCGCCTTCAAGGGCACCATTAGTGGAATCACGGCATCTTGCATTGTGTGAGCGCGTGAGGAGAATACGGTGGCCCTAGTGGCTTCTTGGGGAGCACTGTGCCTCCACACCGCTCTAACGGAGACGTACTTCCCCTCAAAAGGAAGGAACTTCGGTAACACATCCTCGTATCCACCGACTCCACTCTTGGTTATCTCATCCCTTTACTTGTGCGAGCTTATTTGTGTTATATCCATTGCTTGCTTGTGTGCTTATGGTTGTTGCATGATATAGGTTGTCCACCTAGTTGCATATCTAGACAACCTACTTTGATGCAAAATTTAATTTGGTAAAGAAAAGCTAAAAATTATTAGTTGCCTATTCAACCCCCCCCCCCTCTAGTCAACCATATCGCTCCTTTTAATTGGTATCAGAGCCTCGTCTCTTGACTAAGGACTTTACCGTCCGAAGAGTATGGTTGACGTCGTAGAAGGTGCGGAGGAGCACTCCGGTGCAAATCCGGTCTCTTCTACGGGAGATGGGGGAACCGCGGTCTCTCGTGAGGAGTTCAATGCGGCATTGGAAACATTGAAAACCTCCATGACGACCGAGGTCAAAGGCATGTTTCATGAATTCTTAGAAGGGCTTTAACTTTCCACCGCATCGTTGAAAGTGGGTGATCCCGCCAACAAGGTGACGGATGCTACCTCTGACAAGGGGGAAGCTACTAGTGAGAAAGCCCTTCCTTCTAGTGGTAAAAGTGGCACCGACATCTTCGCCAATGTGGAACCTCCACTTATCTATGGTGGACCGATTCCTTCTACTCACTTGAATCATGCCGGTCCTCCCCCAAAGATTGATAAAAAGGAGGATTTTGATTCTTGGGTCTATCATTTTAAGCGTCATTTAAATCATGTGAACATTAACCTTTGGAGAATTATTGAAGAAGGTTTTTATCCGCATGACCGGAGCAACTTCACTCCTAGAGAAGCCGTGGATGATCAATTCAATGAGAATGCTCTCTTCATCATCCAAGAAGCAATCCCTCCCAAAGATCTTCCTCATCTTCGGCCCTATTCTTTGGCCAAAGATGCTTGGCGCCAAGTGGTTTCCCTCTATCGGGAAGCGCAAGCATTCAACGTTCCAACTATGAAGTGGTACAAGATGAAGCCGATGAGTTTGCAATGAAAGAAGATGAAGAACCTCGTGAGCTTTATCGGAGAGTAACCAAGCTCGCGGTCTCTCTCCGAGATCATGGAAGTAAGGACACGGATGAAAATTGGATCAAGCGCAAATTACTCAAGGCAATGATGCCCTACCACAAAGCCATGTCCTCCGTCATCCGTCAAAGGCCGGACTTCCACACCTTGTCCTCAAGTGAGGTGTTAGATGAGTTTGTGGCTATGAGCATATTGGACAAGACCGCCGACAATGCGGTACTTCGCTCTCAAAGAGCAAAAAGGCCCAACCTTGCCTTGAAGGCCAAGGTCCACGTGGAAGAAGAGGAAGAGGAGGAAGAAGAGGAGATCAACCTCAAGATACTGATATGCCTATCATGAACACATGGCACTTGCTTCAAGGCAATTTTGGAGCAAGAAGAACTCAAGGCCCAACTTCAACAAGAATAATTCAAGTGGCGCAAAGGGCAAACAACGAGTGAGGATTTGCTTCAATTGTGGCAATGTGAGCCACTTTGTTGCGGAGTGCCCGTATGGGAAGAGGGAAGACAACGGTGGCAAGCTCATCCGTAAGGACAAGGCCAAGTCGTTCCCCTACAAGAGCAACTTCACCAAGAAGACTCCTCCCAAGGCATTGGTGGTACAAGAAGAGTACAATGAGGACGATGACGATGATGAAGATGGTGAGTCGGTTGCCATGGCCTCTGTTGCCATTGCAACGACTCCACGGGTGTCTCTCTTCGACTCACCCAACGAGAGCATCACCGCCAAGTGCCTCATGGCTAAAGCCACCAACAAGGTAACCCCCAACATCAAAACTACCATCATCAATCATCCTACTTCGACGGAGAGCATTGATGAACATGAGGGAACTAATGTGGAGGAGAATGAGTTTGAGGCCTTTATGGGTAAACTCAAGGGCAAATCCAAGAAGCACTTTGTTGCTCTCTTGGAACAACTTGGTGAAGCCAATGACATGATCGAGGCTCACAAAGATACCATCTCTAAGATGGAGGGCCATAGTCGTGACTATGCCGATGAGATTTCGGATCTTTCCAATGCTCTTGAGGAAGAGTGTGGTCTTCGTTTGGCTCTTGAGGAGTCATACAACGATGATCATGCTAAATTAAAGAAAGATCGTGATCATGCTCTTGTTGTTTCTCGTGTGCTAAACTCCAAGAAGGCAAAGCTTGGGGTTGATCTTGCTATACTCAAAGAGGAGTTTGACATTCTCGACAAGGCTCACAAAGTCTTGAAGGGCGTTCATGCTAGTCTCAAAGAGTCTCATGATCAACTCCAAGTAAACTTAACTAAGGAGAAAGCCACTTTTCCCCATATGGTGTTGATTGATAATGCAAATGCTACTAACCCTTGTTGTGAGCATGTGCATCTTGTTGAGGAGAATGTTAAGTTGAAGGAGCAACTTGAGAAAGGCCTTGTGACATGCATACAAGGTGAGAAGAACCTCAATGATCTTTTGAGCAATCAAAAGGAAGTTGTGGCCAAGGAGGGGATTGGGTTCGCGCCCAAGCCCAAGAACAATAAGAAGAATGACAATACCAAACGACCTCCTCCTCTCAAGCAAACTTTTGTGAAGGAGGGAGAGGGTGCTTCCAAGGAGAAGAATAAGAACAAGGCGAAGGGTGGCAATGTCAAGAAGGGCAATGCCACCCCTCCCAACAAAGCCGGCGACTTTAATCCTTCTTATGTGTTATGTCGTGCTAGTGATGGGCATGTTTATGCCTAATTTGTTGGTTATCCTCATGAATACATTGAATGGTCTATTTGGGTTCCTAAGACCCTTGTTACTAATGTCAAAGGACCCATTACAAAATGGGTACCTAAAACCAAGCATTGATCTCTTGTAGGTGTTTGCTTCCGGTGGGGGATCATGGTTGCTCGATAATGGAGCTACAAATCATATGACCGGAAGCAAGGACTTGGTGGTGGACGTGCACGAGATTCCATCTATGCCCACCAATGTCGAGTGGGGTGATGCCTCATCTTCTAAGGTATTGGGACTCGGCAAGGTTGTCATTTCTCATGATCTCACGATCGAGAAGGTCATGCTTGTAGAGTCCCTTGCATACAATTTACTTTCCGTTCGTCAACTTGCAATCATGGGCTTTGCCACCTTCTTTGATATTGATACTGTGGCCCTCTTATGGAGCAAGACTCTTAAAGTAGCCTTTGTTGGGCATGTCGAGAACGGTCTATATGTGATTAACTTTTCGGAGCGACCCACTAAGACCGCGACATGCCTAATGGCGTTGATGTGGGATGGCTTTGGCATCGCCGTTTAGCCCACGTCAATATGAGATCTTTGCAAAGTCTTCTCAAGGGGGACCATGTTCGTGGACTAACGGATGTTAGTTTTGCTAAAGATCGTGCTTGCAGTGCTTGTATCGAAGGAAAGCTTCATGAGAAGGCTCACCCTCCCACGACTATCATTTACTCGAAGAGGCCTTTGGAGCTCCTTCACTTGGATCTCTTTGGGCCTCCATCATTTGATAGTCTTGGCGGTAGGAAGTATTGCTTGGTGATTGTGGATGACTACTCAAGGTATACTTGGGTGTATTTCTTCAAGAGGAAGAGCGAGACTCAACAAACCGTCATTGACTTTGCAAATGAAGCACAACGTCAACACAATGCAAAGATCTTGACAATAAGAAGTGACAACGGCACCGAGTTCAAGAACTACACCTTGGATGAGTTTCTTAGTGATGAGGGGATCAAGCATCAATATTCCGCACCCTACACCCCTCAACAAAACGGTGTCATGGAGAGGAAGAACCGGACGTTGATGGATGCGGCAAGGACCATGATGGCGGAGTTCAAGTCTCCATACAACTTTTGGGCCGAAGCCATCAACACTGCATGTCATGCATCCAATCGGCTCTACCTCCGCAAGGGCTTGAACAAGACTCCTTATGAGATACTCACCTGTAACAAGCCCAATCTCAAGTACTTTCGGGTGTTCGGGTGTAAGTGTTTCATTCTCAAGAAAGGTGTTTGGTTGTCTAAATTTGAGGCTAGAGCTTATGAGGGCATATTTGTTGGTTATGCTACAAACTCTCATGCTTACCGTGTCCTCAATAAATCTTCGGGACTTATTGAGGAGACGTGTAATGTGGAGTTTGATGAGAATAACGGCTCCCAAGTGGAGCAAAGTGGCACTTGTGATGTAGGTGATGAAATTCCTCCTCAAGCCATAAGAAGAATGGGTGTTGGTTTTATCCTACCCATTGAGGAACCCCTTGTGGCCGAAGGAGAAGGATAATGCTCCACTCAAGTGGAGCCATCACCAACCCAAGGCCCACACGCTTCCGAAGAACAAAGTGAAGGCCCTCAACCTCATGAACAAGACCAAGGGCAAGATCATGCTCAAGACGGTGTTAACTCACCAAGTGATGCCCAAGGTCAAGTTCTCTCCCCCGAGAAAGTTCAAGATCAAGAACAAGCTCAAGACGGCGCTCAAGATGATCAAGTGACGGCTCCTCAACTCACCAACGAGGAGGAATTAGAGCGTCGTGCCGCCAAGATTGCTTCCAAGCTCTCCACCAAGGGTCATCTCATGAAGAATGTACTTGGAAGCATTCGAAAGGGGGTAAGCACTTGTAGACAATTGGCAAACTATTGTGAACATCACGCGTTTGTCTCTTGTGTTGAACCCCAAAAGGTATATGAGGCACTCGAAGATCCGGATTGGCTTAATGCCATGCATGAAGAACTCAACAACTTCGAGTACAACAAGGTGTGGAGGTTGGTACCAAGGCCAACGGGGAACCACAATGTCATTGGGACCAAGTGGATTTTCAAGAACAAGCAAGATGCTCATGGGACCATCATTCGCAACAAGGCAAGATTGGTGGCACAAGGGTACTCCCAAGTCGAGGGTATCGACTACGGTGAAACCTTTGCTCCCGTTGCTCGTCTTGAATCCATTCGGTTGTTGATTGCTTATGCTTCTCATCACAACTTTAAGTTGCAACAAATGGATGTGAAGAGTGCTTTTCTTAATGGTCCTATTAATGAGTTGGTTTACGTCAAACAACCGCCCGGGTTCGAGGATCCCTACTTTCCCGATCATGTGTATCAACTCGACAAGGCACTCTATGGCCTTAAACAAGCCCCACGTGCGTGGTATGACCACCTTACCGAGTTGTTACAAGATCGCGGGTTTGAGGTTGGGCTAATCGATCCCACTCTTTTTACTAAGAAGGTCAAAGGGGAGTTGTTTGTGTGCCAACTATATGTTGATGACATTATCATTGGTTCCCCTAACAAAGCTTTCAATGAGGAATTTTCCGCACTAATGACCTCAAAGTTCAAGATGTCTTCCATGGGAGAGTTGAAGTTCTTTCTCGGTTTCAAAATGAAACAAAGAAGAGAAGGTACCTTCATCAACCAAGCTAAATACACCCAAGACATGCTCAAGAGATTCAAGCTAAGTGATGTCAAGCCAGCTTCCACTCTAATGCCCACCAAGTGCCAACTTGACGTTGATCCCAATGGTAAAGCAGTGGATCAAAAGGTATATCGTTCCATGATTGGATCCTTGCTTTACCTTTGTACATCTAGACCGGATATCATGTTGAGTGTGGGAATTTGTGCACGGTTTCAAGTCAAGCACCTAAGGAAAGCCACTTTGTGGCGGTCAATAATCTTTCAATATTTGGCTCATACCCCAAACTTTGGCTTGTGGTACCCAAGAGGAGAAAACTTCAAGCTTGTAGGATATTCGGATTCCGATTGGGCGGGAGACAAAGTGGATAGGAAGTCCACTTCCAGAGGATGCCAATTCCTTGGTTGCTCTTTGGTAAGTCGGTCTTCTAAAAATCAAAGTTGTGTGTCTCTCTCGTCCACCGAAGCGGAGTATGTGGCGGCCGGTAGTTGTTGTGCACAACTCTTATGGATGAGGCAAACTTTAAAGGATTACGGTGTCATTTGTGACAAAGTGCCTCTTTGGTGTTACAATGAAAGTGCCATCAAGATTTCTCTCAACCCGGTGCAACACTTCAAGACGAAGCATATTGAGATTCGGTATCACTTCATCCGGGATCACATTAGGCGAGGAGAGATCGAGCTCAACTACGTCAACACTCATGATAACCTTGCAGATATCTTCACGAAGCCTTTGGATGAAGCAAGATTTCGCGAGTTAAGGCATGAGCTAAATATCATTGATTCGAGCAATGTTGCTTGAGCCCATGCACACCCCTCCTTACTCAACTTGTTGTCTTGTTTAGGTGTAGGCATGGACATAGGGGGAGTGTTGTTCTCTCAATGAACTCTCCATCCCCCCATTATGCATAAATCGATCAACTCTTTCACATTAGCCATTTTTATGGTACTTGTGCTTCAAGACGAGTTTTGGTCATGGGACCAAGGTTAAAATCTTCGTGGTGCCATACCTCTTGACTCAAACATAGGTGGCCTCGGCCATCGCCCCTCTCTTGAAGGGGTGCGTCTTCTGTCCTCTTGCTAGTGTTCCTTGGTTGTTTCTTGGTTTTCTCTGCTTGCCGTCGGTTTTTCTTTTCTTTTTGAGCTTAGAGTTGTCTAGTTCTGAGTTGTGCTAGGCGGTACTACCGCAGGTGACGCCGTACTACCGCTTATGTTGATAAGCGGTACTACCGCCCGCCACCGTGGTACTACTGCTGAGGGGCGGGACCAGGGGGTTAAGTCGTGGCCTGGGGTGGTTTTCTCCCCCCATACCCATTTGCTTTGTCCCCTTGTTCCTCTTCTTCTCTCCAGCGCCATCTCACTGAGGGAGGGCTCCGGCGGCCCTCCGTCTCCGGGCCGTCCCTCTCCATTTCCTTCAGTGGAGTCGATCCCCACTGATAACCCACAATTATAGGGGATCGCAACAGTTTTCGATAAGTAAGAGTGTCGAACCCAACGATGAGCTTAAGGTAGAACAAATATTCCCTAAAGTTCTATCGACCACCGATACAACTCTACGCACGCTTGACGTTCGCTTTACCTAGAACAAGTATGATACTAGAAGTACTTTGTAGGAGTTTTCGGATAGGCTTGCGAGAAAGTAAAGAACACGTAAAAATAAACTAGGGGCTGTTTAGATAATGATGCAATAAAGTAAATATAGCGAGTGTGGAAAAGTGGTGGTAGGAGTTGTGAAATTTCCCCTAAGCAATTGACTATGTTACTAGACCGGTAATCACTATTGCAATTCTACTTGAGGGAGAGGCATAAGCTAACATATCATCCCTTACTTGGAATTCTATGCACTTATGATTGGAACTCTAGCAAGCGTCCGCAAATACTAAAGATTCATTAAGGTAAAACCCAACCATAGCATTAAAGTATTAAGTCCCCTTTTATCCCATACGAAAACAACCTACTTACTCGGGTTTGTGTTTCAGTCACTCACGCAACCCACCATAAGCAAATCATAAACATATTGCAAACCCTACAACGGGAATCCCTCACACTTGCACGACACGGAGGGCACCATAGGACAGCACCAATAATAAAACATGCAACTCAAACCAATCATAGCAATTCATCAATCACCGGTAGGACAACGAAAATCTACTCAGACATCATAGGATGGCAACACATCATTGGATAATAATATGAAGCATAAAGCACCATGTTCAAGTAGAGGGTACATCGGGTTGCGGGAGAGTAGACCATTGAATATAGATGGGGGAAGGTGATGGAGATGTTGGTGAAGATGACGGAGGTGTTGGTGAAGATCGCGGTGATGATGATGGCCCTCGGCAGCGTTCCAGCGCCATCGGAAGCAAGGGGGAGAGAGGCCCCCTTCTTCTTCTTCTTCCTTGACCTCCTCCCTAGATGGGAGAAGGGTTTCCCCTCTGGTCCTTGGCTCCCATGGCGTGGGAGGGGCGAGAGCCCCTCCAAGATTGGATCTATCTCTCTGTTTCTGCGTTACGTAGTTACGCTTACAGCACCGTTTCCTTTATATCTGGAGATCCGTAACTCGATTGGATTGAAACCTTCGCCCAGATCGTTTTCCAAAAATTAGCTTTCTTGCGGCCAAAGAAGGGCATCAACCGCCTTACGGGGGGGGGGGCACGAGAGTGGGGGCCGCGCCCACTGTAAGAGGGCGTGGGCCCCTATCTCGTGGCCACCTCAGGCATCGTCTCGCGTTGATTCTTCCTCCCAAAAATCACAAATATTCCAAAATAATTCTCCGTCCGTTTTTATCCCGTTTGGACTCCGTTTGATATTGGGTTTCTGCTCAACAAAAAACATGCAATGCAGAGCGAGGAGGCACTGGGCACTGGATCAATATGTTAGTCCCAAAAAATAGTATAAAAAGTTGCCAAAAGTATATAAAAGTTGTAGAATATTGGCATGGAACAATAAAAAATTATAGATACGACGGAGACGTATCAGCATCCCCAAGCTTAATTCCTGCTCGTCCTCGAGTAGGTAAATGATAAAAAATATAATTTTTGATGTGGAATGCTACCTAGCATAATCTTGATCATATGTCTAATCATGGCATGAATATTAAGACACGAGTGATTCAAAGCAATAGTCTATCATTTGACATAAAAACAATAATACTTCAAGCCTACCAATAAAGCAATCATGTCTTTTCAAAATAAAAAGGCCAAAGAAAGTTATCCCTACAAAATCATATAGTCTGGCTATGCTCCATCTTCACAACACAAAATATTCACATCATGCACAACCCCGATGACAAGCCAAGCAATTGTTTCATACTTTTGATGTTCTCAAACCTTTTCAACTTTTACGCAATATATGAGCGTGAGCCATGGTCATAGCACTATAGGTGGAATAGAATATGATGGCGGAGGTTGTATGGAGAAGACAAAAAGGAGAAAGTCTCACATCAACTAGGCGTATCAACGGGCTATGGAGATGCCCATCAATAGATATCAATGTGAGTGAGTAGGGATTGCCATGCAACGGATGCACTAGAGCTATAAGTATATGAAAGCTCAAATTGAAACTAAGTGGGTGTGCATCTAACTTGCTTGCTCATGAAGACCTCGAGCGTTTGAGGAAGCCCATCATCGGAATATACAAGCCAAGTTCTACAATGAAAATTCCCACTAGTATATGAAAGTGAAAGCATAGGATACTCTCTCTATGAAGAACATGGTGCTACTCTGAAGCACAAGTGTGGTAAAAGGATAGTAACATTGCCCTTCTCTCTTTTCTCTCATTTTTCTTTTTTCTTTTTTTGGTGGGCTTCTTTGGCCTCTTTTTTAGCTTCTTTGGCCTCTTTTATTTTTTTGTAAAGTCCGAGTCTCATCCCGACTTGTGGGGAATCATAGTCTCCATCATCCTTTCCTCACTGGGGCAATGCTCTAATAATGATGATCATCACACTTTTATTTACTTACAACTCGATATCTAGAACAAAGATATGACTCTATATGAATGTCTCCGGCGGTGTACCGGGATGTGCAATGATCTAGCGTAGCAATGACATAAAAAACGGACAAGACATGAAAACATCATGCTAGCTATCTTACGATCACGCAAAGCAATATGACAATAAATGCTCAAGTCATGTATATGATGATGATGGAAAATGCATGGCAATATATCTCGGAATGGCTATGGAAATGCCATAATAGGTAGGTATGGTGGCTGTTTTGAGGAAGATATATGGAGATTTATGTGTGACAGAGTGTATGATATCACGGGGTTTGGATGCACCGGCGAAGTTTGCACCAACTCTCGAGGTGAGAAAGGGCAATGCACGGTACCGAAGAGGCTAGCAATGATGGAAGGGTGAGAGTGCGTATAATCCATGGACTCAACATTAGTCATAAAGAACTCACATACTTATTGCAAAAATCTATTAGTCATCGAAACAAAGTACTACGCGCATGCTCCTAGGGGATAGATTGGTAGGAAAAGACCATCGTTCGTCCCCGACCGCCACTCATAAGGAAGACAATCAATAAATAAATCATGCTCCGACTTCATCACATAACGGTTCACCATACGTGCATGCTACGGGAATAACAAACTTCAACACAAGTATTTCTACAATCCACAACTACCCACTAGCATGACTCATCACCATCTTTATATCGCAAAACTATTGCAAGGAATCAAACATATCATATTTAGCGATCTAAAGTTTATGTAGGATTTTATGACTAACCATGTGAATGACCAGTTCCTGTCATCTCTCTAAATAGATATAGGTGAAGCAAGAGAGTTTAATTATTTCTACAAAAGATATGCCTAAGCTCTAACAAATATAAGTGAAGCAAAACAGCATTCTACAAATGGCGCTTGTCTATGTGAAGAGAAACAGGCAATCCAAACTTCAAATGATATAAGTGAAGCACATGAAGCATTCTATAAAGCCATACTCAAAAGATTTAAGTGAAGTGCAATGAGCATTCTATAAATCAACCAAGGACTATCTCATACCAGCATGGTGCATAAAAGAAAAGTGAAAACTAAATGCAAAAGACGCTCCAATACTTGCACATAATGCATGAACGAAACAAATTCGAAAACATACCGATACTTGTTGAAGAAAGAGCGGATGCCTTGATAACCCACAAGTATAGGGGATCGCAACAGCTTTCGAGGGTAGAGTATTCAACCCAAATTTATTGATTCGACAAAAGGGGAGCCAAAGAATATTCTTGAGTATTAGCAATTGAGTTGTCAATTCAACCACACCTGGATAACTTAGTATCTCGCAGCAAAGTGTTTAGTAGCAAAAGTGGTATGATAATAAAGGTAACAAGAGCAAAAGTAAATATCAATGTTTTGGGTTTTTGTAGTAGTTATACAAGAGCAACGGAAAAGTAGATGAGCGAAGAACGATATATGAAAAGCTCGTAGGCAATGGATCAGTGATGGATAATTATGCCGGATGCGATTCCTCATGCAATAGCTATAACATAGGGTGATATAGAACTAGCTCCAATTCATCAATGTAATGTAGGCATGTATTACGTAAATAGTCATACTTGCTTATGGAAAAGAACTTGTATGACATCATTTGTCCTACCCTCCCGTGGCAGTGGGGTCCTTATGGAAACTAAGGGATATTAAGACCTCCTTTTAATAGAGAACTGGAACAAAGCATTAGCACATAGTGAACACATGAACTCCTCAAACTACGGTCATCACCGAGAAGTATCCCGATTATTGTCACTTCGGGGTTGTCGGATCATAACACATAATAGGTGACTATAGACTTGCAAGATAGGATCAAGAACACACATATATTCATGAAAACATAATAGGTTCAGATCTCAAATCATGGCACTCGGGCCCTAGTGACAAGCATTAAGCATAGCAAAGTCATAGCTACATCAATCTCAGAACATAGTGGATACTAGGGATCAAACCCTAACAAAACTAACTTGATTACATGGTAAATCTCATCCAACCCATCACCGTCCAGCAAGCCTATGATGGAATTACTCACGCACGGCGGTGAGCATCATGAAATTGGTGATGGAGGATGGTTGATGATGACGACGGCGATGAATCCCCCTCTCCGGAGCCCCGAACGGACTCCAGATCAGCCCTCCCGAGAGAGATTAGGGCTTGGCGGCGGCTCCGTGTCATAAAACGCGATGAAACTTTCTCTCTGATTTTTTTTCTCCCTGAGACGGAATATATGGAGTTGGAGTTGAGGTCGGAGGAGGTCCAGGGGGCCCACGAGATAGGGGGCGCGCGCCCCTGTCTCGTGGACAGGCTGTGGGCCCCCTGGTGTATTTCTTTCGCCCAATAATTCTTATAAATTCCAAAAAGTGCCTC
Organism: Aegilops bicornis; assembly: GCA_021605145.1. Taxonomy (NCBI): domain Eukaryota; kingdom Viridiplantae; phylum Streptophyta; class Magnoliopsida; order Poales; family Poaceae; genus Aegilops; species Aegilops bicornis. The sequence continues at coordinate 585,242,576 of CM038673.1, read as the reverse complement.
CGTGGATTTCCAGGACATTCCGAGAACTTTTCTTTTCTACACATAAAACAACATCATGGTAGTTCTATTGAAAACAGCGTCAGTCCGGGTTAGTTTCAGTCAAATCATGCAAGTTAGAGTCCAAAACAAAAGCATAAGTGTTTGGAAAAGTAGATACGTTGGAGACGTATCAACTCCCCCAAGATTAAACCTTTGCTTGTCCTCAAGCAATTCAGTTGATAAACTGAAAATGATAAAGAAGAACTTTTACAAACTCTGTTTGCTCTTGTCGTTGTAAACATGAAAAGCCAGCATTCAAGTTTCAGCAAATATTATGAACTAACCATACTCACAATAACATATAGGTCTCACAATTACTCATACTAATAACATAATCAGCTAGCGAGCCATAATAATAAAACTCGGATGACAACACTTTCTCAAAATAATTATAACATGATATAACAAAATGGTATCTCGCTAGCCCTTTACGAGACCATAAAACATAAATCACGAGCACATTTAAAGATCAAGGACTGACTAAACATTGTAATTCATGGTAAAAGAGATCCAGTCAAGTCATACCCAATATAAACCAATAATAATGAATGCAAATGACAGTGTGCTCTCCAGCGAGTGCTTTTTAATAAGAAGGGATGATGACTCAACATAAAAGTAAATAGATAGGCCTTTCGCAGAGGGAAGCAGGGATTTGTAGAGGTGCCAGAGATCGATTTTAAATTAGAGATTGAATAACATTTTGAGTGGCATACTTTCGCTGTCAACGCAACAACTATGAGATGGTTGTATCTTCCATACTACATGCATTATAGGCAGTTCCCAAACAGAATGGTAAAGGTTTGTACTCCCCCAACCACCAACAAGCATCAATCCATGGCTTGCTCGAAACAACGAGTGCCTCCAACATACAACAGCCCTGGGGGAGTTTTGTTTAATTATTTTGATTTGCTTTGCTCTTTTTGGATCATGGGACTGGGCATCCCGGTTACCGGCCCTTTCTCGTCAATGAGGAGCGGAGTACACTCCTCTTGAGAATAACCCACGTAGCATGGAAGATATAGGCAGCCCTAGTTGAAACATGAGCTGCTCGAGCATACAAAACATAATTTCATTTGAAGGTTTGGAGTTTGGCACATACAAATTTACTTGGAACGGCAGGTAAATACCGCGTATAGGAAGGTAAAGTGGACTCATATGGAACAACTTTGGGGTTTAAGGAGTTTGGATGCACAAGAAGTATTCCCGCTTAGTACAAGTGAAGGCTAGCAAAAGACTGGGAAGCGACCAACTGAGAGAGCGACAACAGTCCTAAACATGCATTAAAATTAATTCACACCGAGTACAAGCATGAGTAGGATATAATCTACCATGAACATAAATATCATCAAGGCTATGTTGATTTGATTCAACTACATGTGTGAACATGTGCCAAGTCGAGTCACTCAATTCATTCAAAGGAGGATACCATCCCATCATACCACATCATAATCATTCTAATAGCATGTTGGCACATAAGGTAAACCATTATAACTCATAGCTAATCAAGCATGGCACAAGTAACTATAATCTCTAAATGTCATTGCAAATATGTTTACTTCATAATAGCTGACTCAGGAACGATGAACTCATCATATTTATAAAAACAAAAGAGGTCGAGTTCATACCAGCTTTTCTCATCCCAATAAGTCCATCATATATCGTCATTATTGCCTTTCACTCGCACGACCGAACGATGTGTATAATAATAAGAGTGCACGTGCATTGGACTAAGCTGGAATCTGCAAGCATTCAACTCAAAAGAGAAGACAAGTAATATGGGCTCGAAGTTAAATAAACAATCATGCATATGAGAGTCACTAAGCATTTTCGATATGGTCTTCTCGACCCCCAAAAGAAAGAAAAGAAAATAAAACTATTTACACGGGAAAGCTCCCAACAAGTAAGAAGAAGAACTAGAAATATTTTTGGGTTTTCATTTTAATTTCTACTACAAGCATGGAAATTAAACTAACTATTTTTTTTGGTTTTTCTTAAGGTTTATCAAACACACAAGAAAAAACTAGAAAAAGAAATTTAAACTAGCATGGATAATACAATGAAAGAGTATGAGCACCGACGACTAGTGTGTGAATATGAATGTAAAGTCAGTGAGAAATACGTACTCCCCCAAGCTTAGGATTTTGGCCTAAGTTGGTCTAGTACCAAGGACCGCCTGGCTGATATCCATAAGTGAAACTGGGGTTGTACAGAGATGCAGAGGCAATAGCCTCCTGAGCAGCAGCGTGTTGGCGAGCCGCCTCCATTCCATTCTCATGTTCAGTTGCTTCTTCCCTGGTGACAACATATCTTCCTTTTGCCTGATAATCAAAAAGGTAGGGAGCAAGAAGAGTAACAGGGACGACGTTGCGTCTGTCATAGATTAGTCGATAATGGAGGAATTGTTCATTCCTCTCAAGAAAATGATGATTGAACATAGCTTCTTTATCCAAATAAACAGGAGGTAAAATCATATCCCCCTCTTGTGGGGCTATATTAAGATAATTAGCCACACGGGTTGCATAAATTCTTCCAAATAAATCTCCCTTTCTACTATTATTCTGCAACCTACGTGCAACTATTGCCCCCAAGTTATAACCTTTATAACCTGACACAACACTCTTGAGGACACAAAGATCAGGAGCACACATGTGACATACTTCTCCCTTACCGTTAATGCATCTACCAATAAAGAGAGCAAAGTAATGTATAGCAGGAAAATGAATGCTCCCTATGGTAGCTTGTGCTACGTCCCTAGATTCTCCCATAGTAATACTAGCAAGAAAATCTCTAAATTCAGATTTGGGAGGATCACTAATATTACCCCACTGCGGGAGTTTGCAAGCAGTTTTGAAATCCTCTAAATCCATGGTATACGATGTATCATAAATATCAAACATGACACTAGGAGAATTACGCGCACAGTTATATTTAAACCTCCGCACAAAAGAATCAACAATCGGGTAGTATCATGGACACTTATCTTGTAAGAAGTCCTCCAGCTCGGCATTATGCACATATGCGTCAAATTCCCCCTTGAAGCCTGCTTCGACCATAAAATCATCGGATGGACACTCACAAGCCTGTACATTTGCGTCCCTCGACAATTCAACATCTTGCTCACGTGTAGCAATCCTTGGCCCTTTCTTTGCCGAGGAGCCTCCTTGGTACATTCTTCTAAGCATATTTCTTTTTCTGAAAATTTCTGAAATTTTAGTAACTTCAAAATAAAAGTGCATAAAACTAAACAAGATTGATAGCAACTACTCCTACAAGTGCCTAGAGCCTATATCATGCATTGGAATTGCTTGAGACCTCAAAAATTTAACATGCAAGCTCAAGAACATGGTCACCTATGCAGCAAAAGTTTGCAATGAATAAAGCACTAGAACAAAAACTAATTGGACCAATGGAGGAGTCACATACCAAGCAACAATCTCCCAAAGCAGTTTTGTGAATGGAGCTTTGGGCTAAGAGATCGAAAATCGCAGCAAAACGAGCTAGAACTCATGCTTGAGCTGGATGGGGATTTTTTGGGTAGAAGATGAAGTGTGTGGGTGCTGGCATAAGTGGAGGGGGGCCACCAGGGGCCCACGAGGCAGGGGGCACGCCCTACAGGGGGGGCCTCCTCTCTCGTAGCCTGGTGCTTTGCCCTCCTGCAGTGTTTTTAGTGCCTAAAATCCTCAAATATTCCAGAAAAAATCATACTAGATTTGCAGGGCATTTGGAGCACTTTTATTTTCGGACTATTTTTTAATGCACGGATAATTCAGAAAACAGACAGATAATACTAATTTTTCTTTATTTATTCTAAATAACAGAAGTAAAAGGAGGGTATAGAAGGTTGTGCCTTCTAGTTTCATCCATCTCGTGATCGTCAAAATGAACCCACTAACAAGGTTGATCAAGTCTTGTTAACAAACTCATTCCGAATAACACGGAACCGGAGAAATTTCGAATAACAATAAGTTACCTCAACGGGGATATGAGAATCCCCAACAATAAGAATATCATACTTTTTCTTGACAGTAGGGAGAGGAAATTCAAAACCTCCAAAAATGATAGTTGGAACTTTTTCAATAGAATTGATACTATGAACTTGAGATTGTTTCCTTGGAAAGTGTACCGTCTGCTCATTACCATTAACATGAAAAGTGACGTTGCCTTTGTTGCAATCAATAACAGCCCCTACAGTATTAAGAAAAGGTCTACCAAGGATAATAGACATACTATCGTCCTCAGGAATATCAAGAATAACAAAGTCCGTTAAGATAGTGATGTTTGCAACCACAACAGGCACATCCTCACAAATACCGGCAGGTATAGCAGTTGATTTATCAGCCATTTGCAAAGATATTTCAGTAGGTGTCAACTTATTCAATTCAAGTCTATGATATAAAGAGAGAGGCAGAACACTAACACCGGCTCCAAGATCACATAAAGTGGTTCTAACATAATTTCTTTTAATAGAGCATGGTATAGTTGGTACACCCGGATCTCCAAGTTTCTTTGGTATTCCACCTTTAAAAGTGTAATTAGCAAGCATGGTGGAAATTTCAGCTTCCGGTATCTTTCTTTTATTTGTGGTGATATCCTTCATATACTTAGCATAAGGATTTACTTTAAGCATATCAGTTAAGCGCATACGTAAGAAAATAGGTCTAATCATTTTAGCAAAGCACTCAAAATCCTCATCATCCTTTGACTTGGATGGTTTAGGAGGAAAGGGCATGGGTTTCTGAACCCATGGTTCTCTTTATTTACCGTGCTTCCTAGCAACAAAATCTCTCTTGTCATAACATTGATTCTTTGATTGTGGGTTATCAAGATCAACAGTAGGTTCAATCTCTACATCATTGTGTTTGCTAGGTTGAGCATCAACATGAACATTATCATTAACATTATCACTAGGTTCATGTTCATCACTTGATTGAGTTTCAGCATCAGAGATAGAAATATCCTTGGGATTCTCAGGTGTGTCTACGACAGGTTCATTAGAAGCATGCAAAGTTCTATCGTTTTTCTTCTTCTTCTTTTTAGAATAACTAGGTGCCTCTAAATTATTTCTCTGAGAATCTTGTTCGATTCTCTTAGGGTGGCCTTCAGGATACAAAGGTTCCTGAGTCATTCTACCAGTTCTAGTAGCCACTCTAACAGCAAAGTAATTTTTATTATTCAATTCATCAAGCAAATCATTTTGAGCCTTGAGTGCTTGCTCAGCTTGAGTAGCAACCATAGAAGCATATTTGCTAACGCGGTGAAGTTCATCTTTAACTCTAGCCAGATTATCACCCTCTGGCGTCCTATCTCCAAAGCATTATTATTTAACTCTCTACCAACATAAGCATTAAAACTTTCTTGTCTAGCCATAAAGTCATCAAATTCATCTAAGCATGGGCTATGAAATTTAGTAGAGGTATTTCAACTTTATCATATCTATAGAGAGAATTTACCTCTACTACGTGTCGGGTTATCAAGACAATGTGGTTCTTGATGATGAAATTGAGACCATGTATTTCTTCAATAGGTGGTAAATTCTTAACATCTTCAGCTTTAATACCTTTTTCTTTCATTGATTTCTTTGCCTCTTGCATATCTTCAGGACTCGAGAAATAAAACACCTCTCTTCTTGAATTGGGTTTAGGAATAGGCTCAGAGTTGGCTCAATTGGTTCAGGAATTACTTGAGGCTGGCTCTGGAAGAGTCCAATTATTTTCATTAGTCAACATACTATTCAATAATATTTCAGCTTCATTCATTTGTTCTTTTCACGAAAACACAACCAGCACAACTATCCAAGTAGTCCTTGGAAGCATCAGTTAGTCCATTATAAAAGATATCAAGTATTTCATTTTTCTTAAGAGGATGATCGGGCAAAGCATTAAGTAACGGAGAAGCCTCCCCAAGCTTGTGGGAGACTCTCTTCTTTGGTTTGCACAAAATTATATATTTCCCATAAGGCAGCTTGTTTCTTATGAGCAGGAAATATTTAGCAGAGAAGTAATAAATCATATCTTTGGGGACTACGCACACAACCGAGAGCAAGAGAATTATACCAAGTCTTAGCATCACCCTTTAATGAGAACGGAAATATCTTAAGGATATATAAATAGCGAGACTTCTCATCATTAGTAAATAGGGTGGCTATATCATTCAACTTGGTAAGATGTGCCACAAAGTTTCAGATTCAAGGCCATAAAAAGGATCAGATTCAACTAAAGTAATAATATCAAAATCAACAGAGAATTCATAATCCTTATCAGTAACACAGATAGGTGAAGTAGCAAAAGCAGGATCGGGTTTCATTCTAGCATTAAGAGACTGCTGCTTCCATTTAGCTAATAATTTCTTAAGATCATTTCTATCATTGCAAGCAAGGATCTACATAGCAGATTTTTCATTCATAACATAACCCTTAGGAACAACAGGTAATACATAATCATTGGGGGAACCTTCATCATCACTATCATCAGTAGTAGGATCTTCAGTAATTTCATCCCCCCTAACTCTAGCAAGTTGTTCATCTAGAAATTCACCTAATGGCAAAGTAGTATCACGCACATAAGTAGTTTCATCATGCATAGCAGAAGTGGTTTCATCAATAACATGCGACATATCAGAATTCATAGCAGTGGCAGGTTTAGGTGTCGCAAGCTTCCTATTAACGGAAGGAGAATCTAGTGCAGAGCTAGATGGCAGTTCCTTACCTCCCCTCGTAGTTGAGGGCAAAATCTTGGTCTTAGCGTCCTTCAAGCTCTTCTAGTGATCAATGATATAAATCCCAAGTGACTCGAGAGAATAGAGCTATGCTCCCGACATGCGCTTTAAATTGGTCTTGATAACCCACAAGTATAGGGGATCGCAACAACTTTCGAGGGTAGAGTATTCAACCCAAATTTATTGATTCGACACAAGGGGAGCCAAAGAATATTCTTGAGTATTAGCAATTGAGTTGTCAATTCAACCACACCTGGATAACTTAATATCTGCAGCAAAGTGTTTAGTAGCAAAAGTGGTATGATAATAAAGGTAACAGTAGCAAAAGTAAAGATATATGTTTTTGGGTTTTTATAGTAGTTGTAACAGTAGCAACGGAAAAGTAAATGAGCGAAGAACAATATATGAAAAGCTCGTAGGCAATGGATCAGTGATGGATAATTATGCCGAATGCGATTCCTCATGCAATAGCTATAACATAGGGTGATATAGAACTAGCTCCAATTTATCAATGTATGTAGGCATGTATTTCGTAAATAGTCATACGTGCTTATGGAAAAGAACTTGTATGACATCTTTTGTCCTACCCTCCCGTGGCAGCGGGGTCCTTACGGAAACTAAGGGATATTAAGGCCTCCTTTTAATAGAGAACCGGAACAAAGCATTAGCACATAGTGAATACATGAACTCCTCAAACTACGGTCATCACCGAGAAGTATCCCGATTATTGTCACTTCGGGGTTGTCGGATCATAACACATAATAGGTGACTATAGACTTGCAAGATAGTATCAAGAACACACATATATTCATGAAAACATAATAGGTTCAGATCTGAAATCATGGCACTCGGGCCCTAGTGACAAGCATTAAGCATAGCAAAGTCATAGCAACATCAATCTCAGAACATAGTGGATACTAGGGATCAAACCCTAACAAAACTAACTTGATTACATGGTAAATCTCATCCAACCCATCACCGTCCAGCAAGCCTGCGATGGAATTACTCACGCACGGCGGTGAGCATCATGAAATTGGTGATGGAGGATGGTTGATGATGACGATGGCGACGAACCCCCTCTTCGGAGCCCCGAACAGACTCCAGACCAGCCCTCCCGAGAGAGATTAGGGCTTGGTGGCGGCTTCGTGTCGTAAAACGCGATGAAACTTTCTCTCAGATTTTTTTCTCCCCGAGACGGAATATATGGAGTTGGATTTGAGGTCGGAGGAGGTCCAGGGGGCCCACGAGATAGGGTGGTGCGCCCTAGGGGGGCGCGCCCCCCTGTCTCGTGGACAGGCTGTGGGCCCCCTGGTGTATTTCCTTCGCCCAATAATTCTTATAAATTCCAAAAAGTGCCTCCGTGGATTTCCAGGACATTCCGAGAACTTTTCTTTTCTACACATAAAACAACATCATGGTAGTTCTGTTGAAAACAGCGTTAGTCCGGGTTAGTTTCATTCAAATCATGCAAGTTAGAGTCCAAAACAATGGCAAAAGTGTTTGGAAAAGTAGATACGTTGGATATGTATCATGCCTTCCGGGGCATCCCCAAGCTTAGACGCTTGAGTCTCTTTGAATATTTACTTGGGGTGCCTCGGGCATCCCCAAGCTTGAGCTCTTGCCTCTCTTCTTTTTCCTCATATCGAGACATCCTCGATTAGACACTACATCCACACAAAACTTCAACAGAAAACTCGGTAAGATCCGTTAGTATAATAAAGCAAATCACCACTCTAAGTACTGTAGCAAACCAATTCATATCTTGTTTTTACATTGTGTCTACTGTAATATAGCTTTTCCATGGCTTAATCTACTAATATAAATTGATAGATTCATCAAAACAAGCAAACTATGCATCAAAAACAGAATCTGTCAAAAACAGAACAGTCTGTAGCAATCTGAACATTCACCATACTTCTGGTACCCCAAAAATTCTACCAAAATTAGGAGAAATAAAAAAGTTGTACATCAAGACAGTGCAAAAAGAATAAGAACTATTTGATGTTCCAGTAAAAAATTAAAATTCGCACACTACAGCCAAAGTTTCTGTCCTGCACCGCACAAACCAACAAGCATTGTAAACATCCTAAAGGCAAACCTTGGCACATTATTTTTACAATACATTGGAATTGTACAAGGGGATAATTATTTTTGTTGAAAATTTTCTGTAATCAAGATTCACAAAGTTTCCGTGAGCTTGAACAAAGTTCAAGGCTAGCTCCCACTTCAACAATGCTTGTCTTTCTCACTTTCACTTTCCTTTTTGAAAAGTTTTGGGTTCCCCTCTTTATTTTTGTTGTTTTTTAACTATATGAAAGCACTCAAAAGAAAAAAATGACTCTCTAAAACTTCCGGGTTGTCTCCCTGGCAGCGCTTTCTTTAAAGCCATTAAGCTAGGCATATAGTGCTCAAGTAATGGATCCACCCGGATCCCAAGGTATATCAAAGCCAATTTTAATTAACAATGATTTGTAATTTAGTAGTGATCACAAAGTAACATATATCAAGCAATGACGAAGTCTAACTCTCTTCCTATGCATCGGCATATCATAAAAGAACAATTCTTGCACACCAAGTAAAGGCCAATGCATAGTATAAGCAGTTTCTTGCAATTTTAGCGTGTTGGAAACATAAAGAGGCGGAGATGTAGTTCCTCTCTCATAATAATTGCAAGTAGGAGCAGCAAGCACATGCATATTATATCTATTAAAATCATCATGCAAAGTAGTAAAACGCAACCCATCAATATAATCCTTAATAAGCACAAACTTCTCCGATATAGTGTAGTTTGGAGAATTCAAAAAGATAATAGGATTATCATGCGTGGGTGCAATAGCAACAATTTCATGTTTAACATAAGGAACTATAGCAAGTTCATCTCCATAAGCATAATTCATATTGGCATCTTGGCCACAAGCATAGCAAGCATCATCAAAAGGGATATTTCAAACAAATTCAAGGGATCATAGCAATCATCCTTGATAAGCACGACGGGGAATTAAATAATGTATGAGTTGGAGGGTTACTCTCGTTAGAAGGTGGGCACGGGTAGCTAATCCGCTCTTCCTCCTTTTGTTCTTAGCTCTCCTCATCATCTTTTTCATCCAATGAGCTCACAGTTTCATCAATTTCTTCTTCCATAGCTTCCTGCAAAATATTAGTCTCTTCTTGGACAGCGTTGACTTTCTTCATAAAAGCATTAATATAGTAATTGTATTCATAATTTTCATAGCAATATCCAAATATAGCAAGATTTTCCAGCCTATAACCATCATCATCAAAAGCTTCATACTTTTCAAACAAAGCTTCAATATCATAGGCAGCCTTAAAAGCAACAAATTCTTCTATTTGTTCCACATCATAGTAATCATATATACCATTAGCATAGGAAGCTAAGGTTTCATTATCGTTAAATTTGCATGAAAAGGGAGGTGTGGAGCCTCCATCCTAGAGCAACAAGTAATATCATATCTCAAGCATAGATTCCAGGCATACCAACGCAACATAATAAATTGATCCCATAATGGTTTCCCTTTTTGTGTCGAGCGATAATCCCTAAAGTATTCACGTTGATCCAACGTGTCTCCCATTATAAAGTTAAATGGGGTTTTCTCAGGATTATAAAAGTAGTACATAATATCTCTCACATAATGAGAATCGGGGGTTTTAGGAGTTACCCCATCTACATGAGTAGCAAGTACCTCTAATTTTTTTTGGTATTTTGTGTTCCATATCCATAACTAAAGATAGAGAACAACTTAGAATAGCAAATAAAAATTACTTAGTGATAAAAAAACAAGCACACACGAGAATATTCACCCCCACGCTATGACTCCCGACAGCGGCGCGGAAAAAGGTCTTGATAACCCACAAGTATAGGGGATCGCAACAGTTTTTGATAAGTAAGAGTGTCGAACCCAACGATGAGCTAAAGGTAGAACAAATATTCCCTAAAGTTCTATCGACCACCGATACAACTCTACGCACGCTTGACGTTTGCTTTACCTAGAACAAGTATGAAACTAGAAGTACTTTGTAGGAGTTTTCGGATAGGCTTGCGAGAAAGTAAAGAACGCGTAAAAATAAACTAGGGGCTGTTTAGATAAAGATGCAATAAAGTAAATATAGCGAGTGTGGAAAAGTGGTGGTAGGAGTTGTGAAATTGCCCCTAAGCAATTGACTATGTTACTAGACCGGTAATCACTATTGCAATTCTACTTGAGGGAGAGGCATAAGCTAACATATCATCCCTTACTTGGAATTCTATGCACTTATGATCGGAACTCTAGCAAGCGTTCGCAAATACTAAAGATTCATTAAGGTAAAACCCAACCATAGCATTAAAGTATTAAGTCCCCTTTTATCCCATACGCAAACAACCTACTTACTCGGGTTTGTGTTTCAGTCACTCACGCAACCCACCATAAGCAAATCATAAACATATTGCAAACCCTACAACGGGAATCCCTCATGCTTGCGCGGCACGGAGGGCACCATAGGACAGCACCAATAATAAAACATGCAACTCAAACCAATCATAGCAATTCATCAATCATCGGTAGGACAACGAAAATCTACTCAGACATCATAGGATGGCAACACATCATTGGATAATAATATGAAGCATAAAGCACCATGTTCAAGTAGAGGGTACAACGGGTTGCGGGAGAGTGGACCGCTGAATATAGATGGGGGAAGGTGATGGAGATGTTGGTGAAGATGACGGAGGTGTTGATGAAGATCGCGGTGATGATGATGGCCCCCGGCAGCGTTCCGGCGCCACCGGAAGCAAGGGGGAGAGAGGCCCCCTTCTTCTTCTTCTTCCTTGACCTCCTCCCTAGACGGGAGAAGGGTTTCCCCTCTGGTCCTTGGCTCCCATGGCGTGGGAGGGGCGAGAGCCCCTCCGAGATTGGATCTATCTCAATGTTTCTGCGTTCTGTAATTCTACCCTGGCATCGTTTCCTTTATATCTGGAGATCCGTAACTCCGATTGGATTGAAACCTTCGCCTAGATCGTTTTCCAAAAATTAGCTTTCTTGCGGCCAAAGAAGGGCATCAACCGCCTTACGGGTGGCCCACGAGAGTGGGGCAGCATGCCGTGAAGAGGCGTGGGCCCCTATCTCGTGGCCACCTCGGGCATCACTCGCGTTGATTCTTCCTCCCAAAAATCACAAATATTCCAAAATAATTCTCCGTCTGTTTTTATCCCGTTTGGACTCCGTTTGATATTGGGTTTCTGCGAAACAAAAAACATGCAACAGATGGGAACTGCACTGCCTTTGGATCAATATGTTAGTCCCAAAAAATAGTATAAAAAGTTGCCAAAAGTATATAAAAGTTGTATAATATTGGCACGGAACAATCAAAAATTATATATACGATGGAGACGTGTCACCCACCTCGTCCTCTTGCCATGGATGCCGGTATTGCCCTCGTTCCTCTTCTCTTCTTGTCTAGATTCCAGATCTAGTGTTTAGGGGCAATGGTGGATGCATCTCTAGTTTTTTGGCTAAAACTAGGCTTGAGTAGGTTAGAGAGGCAACTAGACTCTTTGGATTGATACTTGGTAGGTTTATTTTTGAATTTGGCATCTCCGATAGTGCCGGATCTTTCCACGGCAGTAGGGAACTGCTGTTCCTTGTCTCGAGCGGTACTACCGCCCATTCGAGCGGTACTACCGCGCGAGCGGCACTAGAGCGGTACTACCGCTCAAGTGGTACTGCCGCGGAGGGTCGCGGTACTACCGCCTGATGCCCATTTCCATCGTATCCTACCACATATTGATCTTTGTTTGGTTTGTTTGTTGGTTTTTGATCGTTCTTTCTGGATGCTTCATGTGTCCGTGTGTTTGGTTCCAGGTGATGAACATCCTGAGCAGCAAGCCCGCCGTGTCAACCCCGGGCATTCCACGTCAAAGCGCTACCGTGCTTCTGAGTCTGCTGGTGGTTCCTCCAATGCTCCACCGCCGCCAATGGGTGCTTCTTCAAGCACTAATCCCCCTCCCAAGAAGATGCCAGCCAACAGACCAAAGCCTCGTGGGAAGAAGGTGACTGAGATGTCCTCCAAGGAATTCTGGGACAGGCGTCGCCGCAATCCTTATGATGAAGACCAAGAGCCCACCTTTGTCAATCGTCCGTTCTGGAACCGCTTTCAGTATGCCACCTACTTTGAGGTGATCAAGTCTAAGAAGAACCTCTTTGTCAATGTTCACTCCATCAACACGGATGCTATGGAAAAGGACCACAGTACTTTGGTGAAGCTCTTCAGATGTGCTCTCAGTTGAACATTCTCAGGATCATGCAGTTCAACAAGGACATTGATGCTGACTTGGTGGCTCAATTCTATGCCACTGTCCATCTAGGAACTGATGAAAATAGGACTCTGACTTGGATGACGAATGGGAAGCTGCTAGTTGTCAAGTGGAAGGCTTTCATGGAGTTGCTTGAGGTGGAAGATCAAGGGCTTGAGTCTCCAGTCGGGTTCTGTCCTCACCACAATGTTACCCCCACTCACTAGCAAGCTCTCTGGCCCTACTGCACTAGGAAGGTCAATCCTGAGACTAAGAAGACAACCTATGAGCTGCCTGCCTTTCTGGACATCCTTCACCGTGTGTTCCGCGAGACTCTTTTCCCTTGTATCGGGAATCTGGATCAGGTTCATTCCTATCTTGTGGACATGCTTCTCTTACCAAAGATGAGAAGGAGGCAAACATTGGCGAGTCCTGGATATCTCTCATGTGATGTGGTCTGAGCTTCTTTCTGCGTAATGTCTGGCGCAAGTGCCCGATCTATGCTCCGTTCATCATGTTGTTCATTGAGAAGGCCTGGAGGCGCACCTATCCCGAGGAGTCGCTGGAAACTGGAGAGTTGGTTTCTCATGAGATCAAGCTTCTGAGGAAGAAGGATAATTGGGGTACCTCCGTTCCTCAAACTAGGGTTCCATCTTCTGCGGCTGCCATGGAGACCGAGGGCGAGGCTGATGCTGGTATTGATCTTGACTCTGAGCCTTCTGAGGCAGAGCCCTCCTGGGCAAAGAAGATCAAGCACAAGATGAAGAAGTTGTTCTGCATGGAGTCTCATGGTCAGTACATGACTCACGTGGCCGAGAAGAAGGCAAGGGGACGTCACAAGGAGCTTATGCGTCGATTCGATTACAGCATTACCGGCAGCTCGAGGGTCGAGATCACTTAGGAGGAGGAGTGGATACAGCAGCACCTGTCTGTGGACCCATTCGAGATGCCGAGTTCCTGATCGAGGATGGTGGCACAGCCGTCCCGATGTTCAAGATCTTGATTTGCTCTCACACAGAGCCATAGGGTCGCTCTTTGCCCCTTTTTGGTGTCTCGATGCCAAAGGGGGAGAGAGTCTAGGGATTTGTGTCGTTGAGTTGCGAGTGTGTCTTTGTGGTATTTCTGGTTTCGTTGTGTTTGCTCGTCATTTGCTTTGTTTGGTTTTGTGTCAGTGAGACCTAAGTTCCAGTCATATGGTGTGAGACATATGCGACCTTATCTTTATCTTCATTCAATGTCTCTAGTCATTTGGTATCTTATGAGTTGCATGATTATTATGTTATATACCCTGCTCTCATGGTTAGCGCTTAGGTTATTGGTCTCTAAAATACAGGGGGAGTGTTGATCCTAATATGTATGTAAATGCAGTCCAAAGCACTTATCTTGATGACACACATCTAGGGGAGCCGTCTATATTTTAGAGATGTGGGGTTTGCTTATGTCCTGTGTCTTTTTCCGTCAATGCAAATCCCGTATTGTCATCAATCCACCAAAAAGGGGGAGATTGTAAGGGCATATTTATCCATAAGGTGTTTTGGTGATTCATGACAATGCTTCTGCGGACTAATCGTGTGCATTGAGTTTTTCAGAGATTCATCCTGTGGCACGAGACGATTCCCTCCCCTCAGAGTTTGAAGCGAAGACGGTGTAGTCCTTTCATTTCAGTTTGGTGGACTAGTTTCGTAGGGTTCATCGTACTATCAAGAGGGGGTCCGCTTTGGAAAGGCTAGGGTGGAATCATCACGTACACATCCTTTGCTCACCCTCCGAGCCTTTCCGCTTCTATGGAGAGCTTGTTCCTGTCCTCGTAGTGCCTGTTCTTGTCCCAGCGGTAGTACCGCGTGTCGGAATGATAGTACCGCTTAGAGCCACAAGCGGCGATGCCGCTCTGGCGATAGTACCGCTTGGAGCCCCCAGCAGTAGTACCGCTGCGGCTACGTGCTTCTACCGCCTCGACTCGGGCGCTCGTTTTTCGTGTCGGGTTTTACGGTACTTGCTGCTGCAGTAGAGGCGGTAGTACCGCCCTTACCACCGCGGTAGTACCGCTCTGTCCAGCGGCAGTACCGTGAGGGGGAGCGGTAGTACCGCTTAGGCTGTTAAGCGGTAGTACCGTTGGCCTAGCGGTGGTACCGCTCTCTGCGGGGCTGCAAGGGGAGTAACGATTGGATTGTTTCCCCCACTATTTAAGTGGGTCTTCTTCTCCAAAGTTGACCTACCTCTTCCCCCAAAAGCTCCATTGTTGCTCCAAGCTTCATTTTCGCCCGATCTCTCTCCCTAGCCAATCAAACTTGTTGATTTGCTCGGGATTGGTTGAGAAGGCCCCGATCTACACTTCCACCAAGAGAAATTTGATTCCCCCACTAATCCCTAGCGGATCTTGTTACTCTTGGGTGTTTGAGCACCCTAGACGGTTGAGGTCACCGTGGAGCCATACTCCATTGTGGTGAAGCTTCGTGATGTCGTTGGGAGCCTCCAATTAAGTTGTGGAGATTGCCCCAACCTTGTTTGTAAAGGTCCGGTCGCCGCCTTCAAGGGCACCATTAGTGGAATCACGGCATCTCGCATTGTGTGAGGGTGTGAGGAGAATACGGTGGCCCTAGTGGCTTCTTGGGGAGCATTGTGCCTCCAACCGCTCTAACGGAGACGTACTTCCCCTCAAAAGGAAGGAACTTCGGTAACACATCCTCGTCTCCACCGGCTCCACTCTTGGTTATCTCATCCCTTTACTTGTGCGAGCTTATTTGTGTTATATCCATTGCTTGTTTGTGTGCTTATGGTTGTTGCATCATATAGGTTGTCCACCTAGTTGCATATCTAGACAACCTACTTTGATGCAAAGTTTAAGTTGATAAAGAAAAGCTAAAAATTGTTAGTTGCCTATTCACCCCCCTCTAGTCAACCATATCGATCCTTTCAGGTGGGAGGGGGAGGGGGGCAGCCATGGGGCGCCCAAAGTAGGAGGAATCCTACTTGGGGGCCTTTTCCAATTCGGCCTCCCCCCTTACCATCTTTTCAGAGAGGGAAGGAAAGGGAAGAGAGGAGGAAAGGAAGGGGGAGGCCGAATTGACTCCCCTTCCTTCTCTCTTCCTCTTTTCCTTTCCCCTTCCTATTCAGCAAGAAAGGGGGCGCAGCAGCCCTTGCTGGCTTCTGCGTTTCCCCTCTTGGCCCAATAGGCACATATCTTTGCCCGGGGTAGCCCGGAACCCCTTCCGGTGGCCCGATACGTACCCGGTACCCCCGGAACACTTCTGGTGTCCAAATACTATCGTCCTATGTATGAATCTTTATATCTCGACCATTTTGAGACTCCTCGTCATGTCCGTGATCTCATTCGGGACTCCGAACAACTTTAGGTCACGAAATCACCTAACTCATATAATACAAAATCGTCATCAAACCTTAAGCGTGCGGACCCTACGGGTTCGAGAACTATGTAGACATGACCGAGACACCTCTCCGGTCAATAACCAACAGCGGAACCTGGATGCTCATATTGGTTCCCACATATTCTATGAAGATCTTTATCGGTCGTACCGTAATGACAACATACGTTATTCCCTTTGTCATTGGTATGTTACTTGCTCGAGATTCAATCGTCGGTATCTTCATACCTAGTTCAATCTCGTTACCGGCAAGTCTTTTTACTCGTTTCGTAATGCATCATCCCGTAACTAACTCATTAGTCACATTGCTTGCAAGACTTATTATGATGTGCATTACCGAGAGGGCCCAGAGATACTTTTCCGATACTTGGAGTGACAAAATGTAATCTCGATCTATGCCAACCCAACAAACACTTTCGGAGATACATGTAGAGCATCTTTATAATCATCCAGTTACGTTGTGACTTTTGATAGCACACAAGGCATTCCTCCGGTATCCGGAGGTTGCATAATCTCATAGTCAAAGGAATATGTATAAGTCATGAAGAAAGCAATAGCAATAAAACTTAACGATCATTATGCTAAGCTAATGGATGGGTCTTGTCCATCACATCATTCTTCTATGATCTGATCCCGTTCATCAAATGACAACACATGTCTATGGTTTGGAAACTTAACCATCTTTGATTAACGAGCTAGTCTAGTAGAGGCATACTAGAGACACTGTGTTTTGTCTATGTATTCACACATGTATCAAGTTTCCGGTTAATGCAATTCTAGCATGAATAATAAACATTTATCATGATATAAGGAATATAAAATAACAACTTTATTATTGCCTCTAGGGCATATTTCCTTCATATCACCCATGTTCTCAAATTCAATAGCCGCAACAACATCGTCCCCTTCATCCTCGACGATCATGTTGTGCATGATCACACGACATGTCATCACCTCCTATGAGGTTTCCGGATCCCATTGTTCAGCAAGTCCACAAACAACTGCAAAACGGGCCTGCAGAACTCCAAATGCCCTCTCAGCAACCTTTCTAGCTGCTTCTTATCTTTGGGCAAAGTGAGACTTTTTCTGACCAACTGGGTTAGAGATGGTGCTGACAAAGATAGCCCGTGGAGGATAGATACCGTCTATCAGATAGTAGCCCATGTTGTAGTCCTGTCCGTTGGTAGGATAGATACAAATTACTGATTTACGGGCCGGCACGGGCGACGGCAGGGTCAGACCCCGCAAAACGGACGCGTAAAAAAGGATATTCGCAAATCCCTTTTTCCCCGAACTGTATACGTGTTTTGCGGGTCGGCATTATACGGGGTCTGCTAGAGATGCCCTTCGGGCATGGCCAATGCATTGCCCCAGGGCAATGTCTCACATGCCATGTAGGATCAGATGCCAGGAAAAGTAGATTCGGATAGGGAAGCGGGATGCTCTGCGGGAGGCGGGTGCTTGCAGAGAAAAATTGTGGTCCGGTGCATAAAGTTAAAAAAGTTGTAATGAAGAATAGAGATTCATGTGTAGTGAGAGTCTACTTTATATTCTTTGATGATGCCCACTAGTAGCTTGCATTGGGAAGAAAAAATTAAGAGAGTACCTAGAACTCATCTAGATGAGATATAGTTTGGTCTCATTCACTTTGAAAACAAGAACAGATACAACCCACGTCAGCACACACGCATCTTATAGCATCACATCCAATGGCTATAAAAGGTGAATGAGACCAAATTATATCTCATCTAGATGAGTTCTAGCAAAACTGAAAAATTAATATAGATTCATAAAACTAATTTTTGTCATGAAATATCTGTATCCATATACCATTGTACATTCCCCTTGGTATCGCCAAAGATGCCAACGCTCTGCTTTGTCCGGACGCACGCCGTGGTGACGATGAGGCCCCGGCGGCGAGTCAACGTCTGCCCTTCCAGCATTTTGCAAGCTGACACCACCACCTGCAGCTCCACGCCTCCTTCTCCTTGGCCGCTTCAGGCGCGCACGCACGCACGTCTACAGCAAGCCGCCAACACAGCAATGCAGATACGTACTCCGTAGATGTTACCGTTGATCGATCGACAAGAAAAAAGGTCCGGTGTAGTAGTATTTTTATTTAGGACTGTGCTAACGACCGGATGGCAGGATTTTAGCTACAGGCATGAACGATCGCCGTAAATACGCATGCATGCAGAATGAGCCATGACTTTGCATGCGCGCCATAGCTTGCAGCTGCATTGTTAAATATACATGCATATAAAAACAAAAGCTGATGTCATCAAAGATTTCTTTGAAATGCAAACTTTAAAACATTTTGTAGCACAAACCATAGCTCTGATTGAAAAACTGTTTTTACATAAAAGATTCGTCTCGGCGAGATCTTCGAATCTAGATCCTATGTTGGTATGTTTCGACGACTTTTTTTCGGGGTCAAAAGTTATCAGGCCCAGGCTAAATAAGTTATCACGTCTATGCATGATACGCAAGTTACCATCTTATTTATATAGAAATCACCGGGGCATAAAAGTGGTCCTCAAATTCTCCCCACATGCGAATGAATTAGAATACCAAAAAGTTGATGTCATCCTTGATTCCCCTTTATTTCGAAACTTCTAAATGTTTTGTAGCTTAAACCGTTGGTCCAATCGAAAAGATTCATAAAAAAAGCATCAAAACTAGATATTATGTTCATTTGTTCAGATAATTTTTATTTCGGATCAAAAGTTACTACTTCTGAGCTAAGTAAGGTATCACGCTTTGAGCTACATATGTTACCATGTTGTTTACGAGATATTACAGCGTATAAATTATCATGGTGCATGATATGTGAGATACCATGCTATTCACACAAAAAGTTCTTGAGGGATATTTCATCAACCCCCCCACATGCCAAAGTTATCTGTACCGAGGTAAATAAGTTACCAGGTCCGCATTTATGAGTTACCATGCTATTCACACAAAACTTACCGCGGTGATATTTCATCAACCCCCCCCCCCCCCATGTCAAAGTTATCTGGACCGAGGTACATAAGTTATCAGGTCAGCGGTATGAGAGTTACCATGCTATCCACACAAAAGTTATCGAGGGGATATCTCATCAACCCCCTCCCCCCATGCCAAAGTTACCAAGACCGAGGTACATAGGTTATCGGGTCTGCGACATGTGAGTTACCATGCTATTCGCACAAAAGTTACCGAGAAGATATTTTATGAACCCCCTCCCCCTCCCCCCATGCCAAAGTTATTAGGATCGAGGTACATAAGTTATCAGGTCTGCGAGTTACCATGCTATTCATATAAGGGCAGTGCTAACTTCCGACATAGCTCATATCGTTTCCTTTTTATGTGTGTGTTCACTGTCCACTAATAGTTAGTTTAATTAGCAGCTAATCACATGCATGCAGAAAAAATGATGATGCTAGCCTGATTTTTTTTCAAAACTAAAAATTCAAAATGTTTTATAGATCAAACCGTCTATGGGATTGAGAAACTGCCTTCACATAAAGATTCGTCACGACGAGACCTTTGAAACTAGATAACATGCCGATATGTTTTGATGATTTTTTTCCAGATCCATACCAGGCATGTACTATATAATTATCACGTCTATGACACATAAATTATCAAGCCGTTCCTCGGGCGCAGGACGTGCGACGCTGCATGGGTGACGTGGGAACCCGGGGACCCTGATTTTCTCGCGCGCAAGACGTGCAGAAGGAGTAGTTTACTCGCTCGATCGTGACCGTGAGATGCCAATAGGACGGATACCAAATCGTTCGGATCTATTAGCGAATTTTCAATGGACTGGAAAATAGCTTTCTCGAGGTGACGTGGGGCATAAATTACCATGCTATTTACATAGTAGTTATCATAGGATGTTTTCAATAATTTTGTTCTTTGGTCAATGTTATCATGGTGTTGTACATAAGTTATCAGGTCAACGGTGCTTATGCTATTTACACAACGTTCCTTTCTTTGTTATTTTTTGACTGGATATGTGAAGGTACAAAAGAAAAGAAAGCTAGATTTGTCGTCAAAGCTGAGCCAGGCCAAGTGGTTATTGAGTTCATATAACTAACCTATAGGGGTACGAGGTTCGACTCTCCAAGCTCCCAGCTTTTTGCGAGAAATTTAATCGAGGGACCCAAAAAAGAAACTTGTGCGAGGGATTGATGGCCGAAAAAAAAGGAAACTCCCTCGCGGTAATGATGGCCGAAAAAAAGGAAACTGCCTCCCTAGACATGCGTGAGTAGAAAAAAAAAAGGTGCGAGATGGAACTTGCGTGGGCTGTTCGATGCGGATCCAACGGTGAACGAACCGTTCGGATCTGTTGCAAACTGCCAGTCGGCAGGAATTTAGCATTCTCGTTTTATTTACTATACTCTGTATGAACCTCGTTTTGCTGGGGCCGGAGATGCACTCGGCCTCGGCCGGGCCGAGGAGGTCAGCTCCAGCTCGCTCGCACGCACGCGGTGCGCGCTGCGGACGTGGGTGGGTGCCGCGTCGCCGGCGTGCGGGGGCCCCACCTGCCCTGCCTCCGGAGTCCGGCGCGTAGGTTGCACGGTCGCTGTCCGATCGCGTCGCCGCGCCTACGTGGGCGCATGGCGCGCCGGCGCGTGGCCACGCTGTCGGTGCGGGCCTCTCGGCTTCGCTGCCAGTGACGGGCGGGTGCGCTGGTCTGGCTTGGCCGGCTTCGGCTTCGCGTGTGGTGACCGATGGATGACACCATTGGCCGCGGCGGCGTGGCGTGGAGCCCGCAGCCCCGAGCGAGCCAGCCTCTCTTCTCCCACCGGTTTTCTTTCTTTTTCGTGCGCGTGGGGAAGAAAAGTCAAAAGCGCTCCCATGAACGTACGGCCTCCCCTGCTGACGGTCAATGTAAAACAGTGAAACGAAACCCTGGTCTGAACTCAACTCTGAACTCTGGGTCTGGAGCATGTCGGCGTTGCTGCTCCTGAGCTCCGGTCACTGATCGCACAGTTGGCACTATTTGCTCGTTTGACCAGGTCAATGGTAGGTGCACCGCGTGTCCGTACGTACGACCAGACCCCTTCTTTTGCGCCTGGCAGCCGGTGCGCGAGGCCATCAGGAGCTGCTACCACACCAGCTGCTGCATCTGCATGCGTGCGTCCATTCCCTTTGTCGAGCCGCAGCTTCGCCTCATTGGGGGCTGTTGCCAGATACTCAAGGCTCGATGTATCAGTACGGTAAAAGTGTGCAGGCACTCCCAGTCCACCGATGGAGAGAGTGAGCAGGGCGCCGGCGCGTGCCATGCCAGAAATATGCCTAGGCCGTCCTTTTTCGCGGCTGATAGTACGTACGTACGTCGGCGCATGACGGCGCATGCACGATTCATTCTACTAGCTGCAGTACCATGATCGCCCGCTGTCACTTCCACGATTATTACCCAAGTCGGCAACGCTTGGGCTGGGGGCAAAGGCACAGTACCTACCGAGGCTGGTCAAGCCCCCGATGATTATACACGTTGGGTTGGGGCATGGAAAGTCACGTACTTTGCTTTGCTTCGCCCGCCATACGCTACGCCATGGGGAAAAAGACCGAGCAGGTACGCAAGGAGGAGCAGGGGAGGAAGAAAGCGAGAGGGGGGGAAAGGGAGGTTGGTGTGCCGCGCCGATGCCAATCGGCACGCGAATAAGTGGCAAGTTTGGCCGGGACGCGACGCCACGGTTGCTTGGAGGCTAAGGCCCAGCCATGCCACTGCCAACGCCCGGCCGTCCCGACCAAGCCACCGGCGCCGCCCGCTTTCCTCTTCCGGCCAAGCCTTCGCCGGGTTCGGGTGCCACTGCACGACGCGGACAGAGCGAGAAACGGAAGAAAAAGCAACAGTGGCGAGGCCACCGGCCTTGCCGTCTCGCCCCCCACGCGAACGGCGTGCGCGCGTGTCCGCTGGCCCTGGCATCGCCACTTTTTTCTGGTCACGGGAAAGAGCATGCAGAATGGCGGGTGGGAGGGCGGCCCTTTTTCGGGCCCGGTATATTCCGTCGTGCTCACGTACGTACACGTCGGTGTTGTGTTGGTTGCCGGAAGAAGGACGCGCCGGCCGTCGGCTGCACCGCCGGATGTTTTACTTGCCCCGTTTCTTACTCCAGAATCCACCCACATGCGCGCTCTCACTCACTCCCGAGCACGCCTCCCCTCCTCTCGGGCCGCTCCAGTATAAATATTCCGCTGCCGCCCTGTCCCTGAGCTGTATAGTCTCCTCCTCCTACTTGTACCCTCCCCCTCCCCACCTGTGCTGCGCTGCGCTGTGCGTTTTCTTTCCCCACCTCTCCTCCTCCTACCTCCTACCCTCCCACCTACCTCTCTGCCTCCTCCCCTCATCCCTCCTCCCTCATTCCCCAATTGAGTCCACGCCAAGGGAGGCACCTGCGCCGCCCGCACCGAGGATCGTGTCTCCTGGTCTTGCCCCGATCCAGCAAATTCGCCCCTTTCTTGCTCTTGCCGCGGCAGAGCAGTCCGAGGAGAGATTTTCGGAGCTGAGACTCAGAGCTTCCGTCTCTATCCTCGTCCTTGGATTGTTCTTGCTTCTTGCCGAGGGTGGTGCAGGCTGCTAGGGTTGCTCGGTTGATTCTCTGCGCGTGCGGGCGGCGTATATACGTGTCATGAGAAGATGATGCGCGCCAAGGGCAAAGCTACATTCTTGGACGCAATGAAGGAGACCACCTCCCCCGTCTCCCCCGCCGCCGCGGCCAAGGAGGCGCTCAAGGAGGACGAGTGGGAGGTGCGGCCCGGCGGGATGCTGGTGCAGAAGCGCGACCCGGACTCGGACGCCCCCGCGGGCGCGCCCGTGCCCACCCTCCGCCTCAAGGTCAAGTTCAACGGCGTCTCCCACGAGATCTACATCAACTCCCAGGCCTCCTTCGGTAATGCACGCAAATCAAACCAATCAATTTGGTTTCTCGGTTTTTGATTTGACTCGACTCGAGCTCGAGCTAGCTGCTGACTGAGGGTGAATGGTGGTGGTGGCGCAGGCGAGCTGAAGAAGATGATGTCCGAGAAGACCGGGCTGCACCACGAGGACCAGAAGGTGCTCTACAAGGGCAAGGAGATGGACTCCAAGGCCTTCCTCGACATGTCCGGCGTCAAGGACCGCTCCAAGCTGGTGCTCCTCGAGGACCCCGACGCGCAGGCCAAGCGCCTCATCGAGCAGCGCCGCGCCGACAAGGCGCACCGCGCCTCCAAGTCCGTCTCCCGCATCAGCCTCGACGTCGACAAGCTCGCCACCAAGGTACCTACTTCATCGCCACTGGATTGCTTGCGTTCGTCTCGTCGATGGGGTTAGGTGGGTGTCTGATCGAATTCGGGTGGTGGTGCTGCAGGTGTCGGCGCTGGAGGCCATCGTGCGCAAGGGCGGGAAGGTGGTGGAGGCCGACGTGGTCGCCCTCACCGAGGCGCTCATGACGGAGCTGGTCAAGCTGGACGCCATCGCCGCCGACGGCGAGGTCAAGGCGCAGCGGCGGTTGCAGGTCAGCACGTACGCTCGGCCCAATTAAGTTCCCCGCCGATTCCGTTGACGAGCACATTAATTGCCCACAGGAGTCGAGCACAACTGAATCCGCTTCGGCTCTATGAATCTTTTGGTGGCGCAGGAGAAGCGGGTGCAGAAGTACGTGGAGACGCTGGACGTCATCCGGGCCAAGAACGCGGCCGCGCCCACGGCCAACGGCAATGGCCACGCCAAGAACGCGGCGGCGCCCAAGGCCAACGGCCACGGCAATGGACAGGCCAAGGTCGACCGGTCGCTGCACCTGCCGCCGCGGCCGCCGCCCGTGTCGCAGCGGCGGCAGTTCAAGCAGCAGCCCGCGCCGGCGACCGGCAAGGCTGCGGCGGCGCCGCCCACGGCGAGCTGGGAGACGTTCGACCTGCTGTCGTCAATGCCGTCGACGTCGTCGGCCACGGCGACCACAACCATGGCGGCCGCGACGACCACGACGAAGCCGGCCACCAACAACAACAACGCCTCGCCGATCCCGCGGTTCGACTGGGAGCTCTTCTAGCTACGTACAACGCGCGTACCGCCCGTGACGGCATGGTACATGCCCCTGCCTAGCTTGATTCCTTTCTCGTGCATCCATCCATCCATCGATGGCTCTGCTCTGCTCTGCTCGATCCGATCCGACCAATCTGGTGCCGATTGTTTGCTCCGTCTGTTTATTCTTTCCTTTTCTGGATGGATCGTTTCTCCCCATTTTTCTTTCTTTTACATTTGTTCCGAGTGTATGTATGTATGTATGTATGTACATCAAACAACAGAAGATGAACAGGCCCTGGCCGGTGAAGTGGCGAGCGTGTTCGTCCATTCCGTTCCGTCCGTGCAGAAAATAAGCGCCGGTGGTGGTCTTAATGTGAAGGATTTTTCTTTTGAAAGAAAAATAGCATGTACGTATATGTGATTCATACCTACATACTACTTGCATCAATCGATTCCTCTATGATTGGATTGCCTGGTTGATTCCCCCATCGCAAGTGGTGATCGTACTGCCGGGTGATGATCGGGGCGTGAGATTTGGTGGTGCTCTGGAATCCAAATGCGCCATGGATTTGATTGATTGGGGTTGGGGCTGGGGGGCTCGCTGCTGTGTGCTGTGGTTGTGTCGTGTGGGGCGCGGGGCACGAAATATTGTTGGCCATGAGCGCAGGCACGCACGGACACGCAGCGCAGCGCAGGGGCCGGGACAGGAGCGAGTTGGTTCCAGGCAGGGCTGGGTCCATTGACAGTGTGGTGGTTCGTGCACGTCGTGCCTGGTAAGAGAAGCGCATGATGATGGCTGCGTTTGGCCGGTCTGATTAGATAGAAGGTTCCATTAGCTTTGTCGGTCGGCGGCAACACGCCATGTTCCTGGGTGTTAACCTGAACCGCCCAGCTGCATTTGCTTTGCTTGAGTCCGACCTACAGCTGCAGGGTTGTTCCAGATTTGTACGTACAGTACTACCCACGATGTCTGTCCAGCTCGCTTGATTAGCTGAGTTACGCCACGAGGACAAATGGCTTTGGCACTTGGCAGCTTGTACTCACATTGCTCCTACTAGCTAGCTACTTTTTTCTTCAGTTTATTATGACAGCTCCAACAGCAGACGTGGATCTGATCTGAGGCTGCAACTCAGCGCAGCTCGGCCCGGTTGCTTGCTTCTCCCCGTGGAGGAAGACAAGACCACACACGCACACGTACTACACGGTTTCCGGGCCCTATCGGCGCCCTGCGCCCATGCTAAACAAAGGCCAGCCAGCCACTGCTTGCAGCTGCAAAGTCGTTGCGCGCCATACCCTAATGCAAGTGGCCGGCTGCGTCCAGAATAGTAGCGCCGCGACTGCTAGCTGCTGCATCGGGAGCTCCTCCTGTGGGGAGAGAGAGTTGTTTGGGCCGGACAGGATGCAGCTACGGCCACGTATAGAATATCTGCTTCCCACGAGCGAGAGCGAGAGAGAGAGAGAGAGAGAGATGCGTTGCTTGGGGCGAGGAAGGAAGGGTCAGAGTGTGGGTGGGCACGGAAAGAGAGGGGAGGGGGGAATGAGTTGGCAAATGGTGAGGTCCAAGTGGACTTTTTGGAAGGTTCGGGGCCCGTGCAGCGCGTATCTGCACAGGCTAGGCTGGTGTTTCGGCTACTGGTTCGAGGGCCAAGAAATTCCGGCCTATGTTCGGGCGGCAATGGTGATCAATCGACCGGCGGTGCGGAGCAGTCCATGGTTTATTTTTGGGGGGCCGGCAGCGTCGTGCTCATTCCCGTGTTGGATTGTTTGTGTCTGCGTCGCTAAGGGCGATGCACCAGGGGCGGGCCCAGTACAATTCATGGGTATGTCTATTTCACATTAGCCAAAACATTGGGTCTGTCTATTTCACATCTAAATGTGACATCACCTTTAAAAACTACAAACAAAACGGAGTGTTTGCTTCGATCCCCCTCCACGTGGACTTGTTTGTATGTTTTGGCTTGTATTGTCTTGTCCCTCCCACCCAACCCACCCAGCCCAGCCTCCTGGGCCTTGTTTGTTGGACTTTTTTTTACCTGTTTGTTTGTTTGACAGAAGAAAAGCACTGGGCTTTGTTTGTCCGCAGAAAACACTTGCTTGCTTGTAGATGAGTTTTGGTGGCTAGGAAAATAAAACCTAGACAGGGTTTATGCAGCTTTTGTGCGTACTTTACAAACAGAAGGAATCACAGTGTATTGACAAAGAATCACAGTGTATTACAGTGTACAATCTTAAATTCTGCTCCAAACGAGAAACAAACAGTGGTCTTGTACAACCTTGTAGATACTTTTGACCCCTCTCTCTCTCTCTCTCTCTCTCTCCATCTGTTGAGAAACAAATAGAGGCTGGTGTGTAGGAAATCAGTTGGATGGCATCAGTTAAAGATCTGTTGTCTTGTTCTCTTAATCAAAAAACAAGGCTACAAACAGAGTATATGTGTAAGAGAAGACAAACAAAATTTTGGTGTTGTGCCAATTAATAAGTACAAGTCAATGTATTATATTGTAGGAAAATTGATGTAGTTTCATAAACTGATCAGGCAATAAAATCTGAAAAAATGACTGTCTTTTGCATTGTTGAGAAGGGAATTTATATTCAGAATCGGGGAAATGCATGATGACAAAATGGCCATAAGCAATCACATTTATAGTTCCATCCATACAAATCTACAGGCTGGAGTAAATGACAAAGCATACTTAACTTGTTAGGAAAATTTGCTTATTCTGTAAATGAAACACTCCATTCTCCACTAAAAAGAGAGAGAAAAAACTTTGAAACTAACTAGAATCAACTGTGTTAAAATTCCTTAGATAACTAAATCACAGTGTGTTGTATCATGTTGACAGAAAAATCAAAAAAAGTTCATATATCTGATAAGCAAAAAATAGGATCATATAACAGCAGTTTGCTTGTTTTAAGGTAAAAAAGGTGTGTATCAGGTTGTGGTCCAACTTTTAGTCTTCGCCATAAAAGTGATGACAGCTACAACTGATGTAAAAATAGGAGCCTACATCTGATCAAAATCTTAAGTTGAAAAAAAGAAATCAGCTACAACTTCCGGTCTTCACATACAAAACACAAGCATAAACTTTTTGAATATCTATTCCAACAAAAGTTTTGATTCATTGTAACATTGTATTTGCAGCAAATGAAGGTATCTATGCAGGTGACTACATTGGTACTCAGGTACGATCCAGCTTAGAAAAATCTGATTGAGGACAGAAGCAAAGATAAACTTACTTGTATGTTTTGATCGTAGCATGTGCGCTCCTAGTACCCTGGGAATGGTGTCTGACCCGGGGCTTTCTCAAATGCAAGGCAATGGAGCTAATTTTCTGCAGATGATTCCAGCTTAGTCATTCGCCAATCCGGTCCATCAGTTTGGGACATCATCAAATCGTCTGGCTGTTGTGAGTAACAATTCAATTCCTGTTGCACCTCGAGGCTCCACTTGCAAGTGGCATCAATACACAAAACCCAGTTGCAAGTCGAGGGTCCACTTGCAAGTGGCATTAAAGCAGAAGACCCGATTGCAAGTCAAGGATCTACTTGCAAGTGGCATCAAAAAAGAAGACATGGTTGCAAGTCGAGGGTCCACTTGCAAGTGGCATGAAAAACAAACAAACCCGGTTGCAAGTTGAGGGGCCACTTGCAAATGGCATCAAAAAAAGAAGACATGGTTGCAAGTCGAGGGTCCACTTGCAAGTGGCATGAAAAACAAAGGAACCCGGTTGCAAGTCGAGGGTACACTTACAAATGGCATCAAAAAAATAGAAGAAGCAATTGCAAGTCGAGGGTCCACAAGCAAGTGGCATGAAAAACAAAGGAACCCGGTTGCAAGTCTAGGGGCCACTTGCAAGTGGCATCAAAAAAAAGAAGACCTGGTTGCAAGTCGAGGGTCCACTTGCAAGTGGCATGAAAAGCAAAGGAACCCGGTTGCAAGTCGAGGGTCCACTTGCAAGTGGCATCAAAAAATAGAAGATGCGGTTGCAAATCGAGGGTCCACTTGCAAGTGGCATGAAAAACAAAGGAACCCGATTGCAAGTTGAGGGTCCACTTGCAAGTGGCATAAAACAAAAGAAGACCTGGTTGCAAGTCGAGGGTCCACTTGCAAGCGGCATCTAACAAAAAGGCTGAGTTGCAAGTCGATGGTCGACTTGCAAGTGGCATCAAATAAGAAGACACAGTTGCAAGTTGAGGGTCGACTTGCAAGTGGCATCAAACAAAAAAGAACCCAGTTGCAAGTCGAGGGTCCACTTGCAAGTGGCATGAAAAAGAAAAAACCCAGTTGCAAGTCGAGGGTCCACTTGCAAGTGGCATCAAAAAAAGAAGACCTGGTTGCAAGTTGAGTGCCCACTTGCAAGTGGCATGAAAACAAAGGAACCCGGTTTCAAGTCGAGGGTGTTGGGGAACGTAGCAGAAATTCAAAATTTTCCTACGTATCACCAAGATCTATCTATGGAGAAACTAGCAACGAGGGAAGGAGAGTGCATCTACATACCCTTGTAGATCGCTAAGCGGAAGCGTTCAAGTGAACGGGGTTGATGGAGTCGTACTCGTCGTGATTCAGATCACCGATGATCAAGTGCCGAACGCACGGCACCTCCGCGTTCAACACACGTACAGCCCGGTGACGTCTCCCATGCCTTGATCCAGCAAGGAGAGACGGAGAGGTTGAGGAAGACTCCATCCAGCAGCAGCACAACTGGCAGGCGTGGTGGTGATGGAGGAGCGTGGCTATCCTGCAGGGCTTCGCCAAGCACCACAGAAGAAGAGGAGGAAGAAGAGATGCAGGGCTGCACCAACGAGAGGAGAAGTTCTCATGTCTTATGGGCAGCCCCAGGCCTCTATTTATATAGGGGAGAGGGAGGAGGGTGCGCCCCCTCTAGGGTTCCCACCCCTAGGGGGGGCGGCAGCCCTAGATGGGAAGGGGGAGGCGGCCAAGAGGGGAGGGAGAGGGAGGCGCCCCTAGATGGGCCTTAGGGCCCATCTCGCCTAGGGTTTGCCCTCCCACTCTCCCATGCGCTTGGGCCCCTTGTGGGCGCACCAGCCCCTTGGGGCTGGTTCCTCCCACACTTGGCCCACGCAGCCTTCTGGGTTGGTGGCCCCACTTGGTGGACCCAGGACCCTCCCGGTGGTCCCAGACATTACCGATATCGCTCAAACTTTCCGGTGACCAAAACAGGACTTCCCATATATAAATCTTTACCTCCGGACCATTCCGGAACTCCTCGTGACGTCCGGGATCTCATCCGGACTCGAACAACATTCGGTAACCACATACAAGCTTCCTATATAACCCTAGCGTCCACCGAACCTTAAGTGTGTAGACCCTACGGGTTCGGAGACATCTGCGCATATGACCGAGACGTTCTCCGTCAATAACCAACAGCCGATCTGGATACCCATGTTGGCTCCACATGTTCCACGATGATCTCATCGGATGAACCCAC
The DNA here is from genome assembly GCA_021605145.1 of Aegilops bicornis. Taxonomy (NCBI): domain Eukaryota; kingdom Viridiplantae; phylum Streptophyta; class Magnoliopsida; order Poales; family Poaceae; genus Aegilops; species Aegilops bicornis. Next base: position 585,212,708 of record CM038673.1, on the reverse strand, counting down.
GATGTCAAGGACTCAATCGATCCCGTATTCAATTCCCTTTGTCTAAGCGGTATTGTACTTGCCCGAGATTCGATCGTCGGTATACCGATACCTTGTTCAATCTCGTTATCGCAAGTCTCTTTACTCGTTCCGTAACACATCATCCCGTGATCAACCCCTTGGTCACATTGTGCACATTATGATGATGTCCTACCGAGTGGGCCCAGAGATACCTCTCCGTTTACACGGAGTGACAAATCCCAGTCTCGATCCATGTCAACCCAATGGTCACTTTCGGAGATACCAGAAGTGCACCTTTATAGTCACCCGCCACGTTGTGACGTTTGATACACCCAAAGCACTCCTACGGTATCCGGAATTGCACGATCTCATGGTCTAAGGAAGAGATACTTGACATTGGAAAAGCTTTAGCATCTGAACTACACGATCTTTGTGCTAGGCTTAGGATTGGGTCTTGTCCATCACATCATTCTCCTAATGATGTGATCCCGTTATCAATGACATCCAATGTCCATGGTCAGGAAACCGTAACCATCTATTGATCAACGAGCTAGTTAACTAGAGGCTTACTAGGGACATGGTGTTGTCTATGTATCCACACATGTATTGCTGTTTCCGGTCAATACAATTATAGCATGAATAATAAACGATTATCATGAACAAGGAAATATAATAATAACTAATTTATTATTGCCTCTAGGGCATATTTCCAACAGCCTCCCACTTGCACTAGAGTCAATAATCTAGTTCACATCACCATGTGATTAACACTGATAGGTCACATCGCCATGTGACCAACATCCAAAGAGTTCACTAGTGTCTTAAACTAGTTCACATCACCATGTGATTAAGTCTCAATGAGTTCTGGGGTTTGATCATGTTTTGCTTGTGAGAGAGGTTTTTAGTCAACGGGTCTGAACCTTTCAGATCCGTGTGTACTTCGCAATTCTCTATGTCATATTGTAAATGCTGCTTTCACGCTCCAATTGGAACTATTCCAAATGGTTGCTCCACTATACGTATCCGGTTTGCTACTCAGAGTCACTCGGATAGGTGTTAAAGCTTGCATCTGTTGGGGAACGTAGTAATTTCAAAATTTTCCTACGATCACGCAAGACCATGGTGATGGCATAGCAACGAGAGGGGAGAGTGTCCGTCCACGCACTCGTGAGACCGTAGCGAAGCGTTATAACAACGCGGTTGATGTAGTCGACGTCTTCACGATCCGACCGATCCAAGTACCGAACGACGGCACCTCCGAGTTCTCGCACACGCTCAGCTCGATGGCGATCCCGGACTCCGATCCAAAGCAAAGTGTCGGGATGAGTTCCACAAGACGACGGCGTGGCAGGACGATGTTGATGCTCCACCGACGAGGGCTTCGCCTAAGCTCATGACGATATGACTTCTCCGGCGTGGGCTTCGCCTAAGCTCTCTGACGATATGACCAAGTGGAATATGGTGGAAGGGGCACCGCACACGGCTAAGGAAAGATCCGTAGATCAACTTGTGTGTCTTGGGTGCCCCCGCCTCGTGATATAAAGGAGCTGTGGGGAGGTGGCCGGCCCAAGGGGGGGAAGCGCACCAACGAGTCCTCCTCGCTCCGGGAGTAGGTCTCCCCCTCCAATCCTAGGGGGATTAGGATTCCCGGAGGGAAAGGGATAGAGGGGGGCCGGCCCACCTTTCCTAGTCCTAATAGGACTAGGGAAGGGGGGCGCAAGGCCACCTAGGGCTGGCCCTCTCTCCTTTCCACTAAGGCCCACTATGGCCCATGTAGTTCCCGGGGTTCCGGTAACCTCCCAGATTCTAAGAATTCTCGATTTCACTCGGAACCCTTCCAAGTCCAAACATAGGCTTCCAATATATCAATCTTTATGTCTCGACCATTTCGAGACTCCTCGTCATGTCCGTGATCACATCCGGGACTCGAACAAACTTCTGCATCAATACTTATAAACTCATTATGAGTCGCCATCGAAGCGTTAAGCGTGCGGACCCTACGGGTTCGAGAACTATGTAGACATGACCTAGAACTATTCTCGGTCAATAACCAATAGCGGAACCTGGATGCCCATATTGGTTCCTACATATTCTACGAAGATCTTTATCGGTCGAACCGCATAACGACATACGTTGTTCCCTTTGTCGTCGGTATGTTACTTGCCCGAGATTCGATCGTCGGTCTCTCAATACCTAGTTCAATCTCGCTACCGTAAGTCTCTTTACTCGTTCCGTAATACATCATCTCACAACTAACTCATTAGTTGTAATGCTTGCAAGGCTTAAGTGATGTGCATTACCGAGAAGGCACGGAGATACCTCTCCGGCAATCGGAGTGACAAAACCTAATCTCGAAATACGCCAACCCAACAAGTACCTTTGGAGACACTGTAGTACTCCTTTATAATCACCCGATTACGTTGTGACGTTTGGTAGTACCCAAAGTGTTCCTCCGGTAAACGGAGTTGCATAATCTCATAGTTTATAGGAACATGTATGGGTCATGAAGAAAGCATTAACATACTAAACGATCAAGTGTTAAGCTAACGGAATGGGTCATGTCAATCAGATCATTCTACTAATGATGTGACCTTGTTAATCAAATAACAACTCCTTGTTCATGGTTAGGAAACATAACCATCTTTGATTAACAAGCTAGTCAAGTAGAGGCATACTAGTGACATAATGTTTGTCTATATATTCACACATGTATTATGTTTCGGTTAATACAATTCTAGCATGAATAATAAACATTTATCATGATATAAGGAAATAAATAATAACTTTATTATTGCCTCTAGGGCATATTTCCTTCAGTCTCCCACTTGCACTAGAGTCAATAATCTAGATTACAAAGTAATGATCCTAACACCCATGGAGTCTTGGTGCTGATCATGTTTTGCTCGTGGAAGAGGCTTAGTCAACGGGTCCGCAACATTCAGATCCGTATGTATTTTGCAAATCTCTATGTCTCCCACTTGGACTTGGTCCCGAATGGAATTGAAGCGTCTCTTGATGTGCTTGGTCCTCTTGTGAAATCTGGATTCCTTTGCCAAGGCAATTGCACCAAGATTGTCACAGAAGATCTTCATCGGTCCCGATGCACTAGGTATGACACCTAGATCGGAAATGAACTCTTTCATCCAGACTCCTTCATTTGCTGCTTCGAAGCAGCTATGTACTCCGCTTCACATGTAGATCCCGCCACGACGCTTTGTTTAGAACTGCACCAACCGACAGCTCCACCGCTTAATAAAAACACGTATCCGGTTTGCGATTTAGAATCGTCGGATCGGTGTCAAAGCTTCGTCGACGTAACCATTTACGACTAGCTCTTTGTCACCTCCATATACGAGAAACATATCCTTAGTCCTTTTCGTATTTCAGATGTTCTTGACCGCTGTCCGATGATCCATTCCTGGATTACTTTGGTACCTTCCTGCCAAGCTTATGGCTAAGCATACGTCAGTGTCCGGTACACAGCATTGCATACATGATAGAGCCTATGGCTGAAGCATAGGAACATCTTTCATTTTCTCTCTATCTTCTGCTTTGTGGTCGGGCATTGAGTCTTACTCAATCTTATACCTTGCAACACAGTGCAAAAACCTTTCTTTGCACGATCCATTTTGAATTTTTTCAAAATTTTATCAAGGTATGTGCTTTGTGAAAGTCCAATTAAGCGTCTTGATCTATCTCTATAGATCTTGATGCCCAATATGTAAGCAGCTTCACCGAGGTCTTTCATTGAAAAACTTTTATTTAAGTATCCTTTTATGCCATCCAGAAATTCTATATCATTTCCAATTAATAATATGTCGTCCACATATAATATCGTAAATGCTACTGAGCTCCCACTCACTTTCTTGTAAATACAAAGCTTCTCCAAAAGTCTCAGATAAACCCATATGCTTTGATCACACTATCAAAGCGCTTATTCCAACTCCGAGAGGCTTGCACTGCACCATAAATTGATCGTTGGAGCTTGCACACTTTGTTAGCACCTTTTGGATCGACAAAACCTTCTGGTTGCATCATATACAACTCTTCTTCTAGAAATCCATTCAAGAATGCAGTTTTTACATCCATTTGCCAAATTTCATAATCATAAAATGCGGCAATTGCTAACATGATTCGGACAGACTTAAGCATCGCTACGGGTGAGAAAGTCTCATCGTAGTCAACCCCTTGAACTTGTCGAAAACCTTTCGCAACAAGTCGAGCTTTGTAGACGGTTACATTACCATCGGCGTCGATCTTCTTCTTAAAGATCCATTTATTTTCAATGGCTTGCCGATCATCGGGCAAGTCAACCAAAGTCCAAACTTTGTTCTCATACATGGATCCCATCTCGGATTTCATGGCTTCCAGCCATTTCGCGGAATCTGGGCTCATCATCGCTTCTTCATAGTTTGTAGGTTCGCCATGGTCAAGTAACATGACTTCCAGAATAGGATTACCGTACCACTGCAGTGCGTATTTTATTCTGGTCGACCCTCGAGGTTCAAGAGTAACTTGATCTCAAGCTTCATGATCGTCATCATTAGTTTCTTCACTAATTGGTGTAGTTGTCACGGGAACCATTTCTTGTGATGAACTACTTTCCAATAAGGGAGCGGAATCTGATTATCTCATCAAGTTCTACTTTCCTCCCACTCACTTCTTTCGAGAGAAACTTTTTCTCTAGAAAGGATCCGAATTTAGCAACGAAAATCTTGCCTTCAGATCTGTGATAGAAGGTGTACCCAACAGTTTCCTTTGGGTATCCTATGAAGACACATTTTTCCGATTTGGGTTCGAGCTTTGAAGTTTCTTCACATAAGCATCGCAGCCCCAAACTTTAAGAAACGACAACTTTGGTTTCTTACCAAACCACAGTTCATAAGGCGTTGTCTCAACGGATTTTGATGGTGTCCTATTTAACGTGAATGCGGCCGTCTCTAAAGCATAACCCCAAAACGATAGCGGTAAATCGGAAATAGACATCATAGATCGCACCATATCTAGTAAAGTACGATTCTGACGTTCGGACACACCATTTCTCCGTGGTGTTCCGGTGGCGTGAGTTGCGAAACTATTCCACATTGTTTCAAATGTAAACCAAACTCGTAACTCAAATATTCACCTCCACGATCAGATCGTAGAAACTTTATTTTCTTGTTACGATGATTTTCCACTTCACTCTGAAATTCTTTGAACTTTTCAAATGTTTCAGATTTGTGTTTCATTAAGTAGATATATCCATATCTGCTCAAATCATCTGTGAAGGTGAGAAAATAACGATACCCGCCAAGGCCTCAACATTCATTGGACCACAAACATCAGTATGTATGATTTCCAACAAATCAGTTGCACGCTCCATAGTTCCGGAGAACGGCGTTTTGGTCATCTTGCCCATGAGGCACGGTTCGCAAGTACCAAGTGATTCATAATCAAGTGATTCCGAAGCCCATCAAGATGGAGTTTCTTCATGCGTTTTACCGATATGACCTAAACGGCAAGTGCCACAAATAAGTTGCACTATCATTATCAACTCTGCATCTTTTGGCTTCAACATTATGAATATGTGTATCACTACTGTCGAGATTCAACAAGAATAGACCATTCTTCAAGGGTGCATGACCATAAAAGATATTATTCATATAAATAGAACAACCATTATTCTCTGATTTAAATGAATAACCGTCTCGCATTAAACAAGATCCAGATATAATGTTCATGCTCAACGCGGCACCAAATAATAATTATTTAGGTCTAAAACTAATCCCGAAGGTAGATGTAGAGGTAGCGTGCCGATCGCGATCACATTGACTTTGGAACCATTTCCCACGCCAAGATCGTCACCTCGTCCTTTGCCGGTTGCTCGACTATTCCGTAGTCCCCTGCTTCGAGTTGCAAATATTAGCAATGTAACCAAGATCAAATACCCAAAAGTGCTACTACGAGCTCTAGTAAGGTACACATCAATAACATGTATATCACATATACCTTTGTTCACCTTGCCATCCTTTTTATCCGCCAAATACTTGGGGCAGTTCCGCTTCCGATGTCCGATGCTTGCGATAAAAACACTCGATTTAGGGCTTAGGTCCAGACTTGGGTTTCTTCTCTTGATCAAGAACTTTCTTGCTGTTCTTTTTGAAGTTTCCTTCTTCTTCCCTTTGCCCTTTTTCTTGAAACTAGTGGTCTTGTTGACCATCAACACTTGATGCTCCTTTTGATTTCTACCTCCGCAGCTTTTAGCATCGCCAAGAGCTCAGAATTGTCTTAGTCATCCCTTGCATATTATAGTTCATCACGAAGCTCTTGTAGCTTGGTGGCGTTGATTGGAGAATTACATCAATGACACTATCATCCGGAAGATTAACTCCCAGCTGAATTAAGTGATTGTTATACCCGGACATTTTGAGTATGTGCTCACCGATGTAACTATTCTCCTCCATCTTGCAGCTATAGAACTTATTGGAGACTTCATATCTCTCAATCCGGGCATTTGCTTGAAATATTAACTTCAACTCCTGGAACATCTCATATGCTCCATGACGTTCAAAACGTCGTTGAAGACCCGGTTCTAAGCCGTAAAGCATGGCACACTGAACTATAGAGTAGTCATCGGCTACGCTTTGCGTGACGTTCATAACTTCCGGCTCAAAGATCTGCAGCAGGCTCGCTACCCAGCGGTGCTTCCAGGGCGTAATTTTTACGTGCAGCAATGAGGATAATCCTCGAGATTACGGACCCGATCCGTGTAATTGCTACAATCATCTTTCAACTTTGCTTTCTCAAGGAACGCATTAAAATTCAACGGAACAACAGCACGAGCCATCTATCTACATCAAACATAGACAAGCAAAACACTATCAGGTACTAAGTTCATGATAATTTTAAGTTTGATTAATCATATTAAAACTCCCACTTAGACGGACATCTCTCTAGTCATCTAAGTGATCACGTGATCCATATCAACTAAACCGTGTCCGATCATCACGTGAGGCGGAGTAGTTTCAACGGTGAACATCACTATGTTGATCATATCTACTATATGATTCACGTTCGACCTTCGGTCTCCGTGTTCCGAGGCCATATCTGTTATATGCTAGGCTCGTCAAGTTTAACTCGAGTATTCGCGTGTGCAACTGTTTTGCACCGTTGTAGATGGACGTAGAACTTATCACACCCGATCATCACGTGGTGTCCGGGTACTCTGAACTTTGGCAGCGGTGCATACTCGAGGAGAACACTTCTTGATAATTTTAGTGAGAGATCATCTTATAATGCTACCGTCAATCAAAGCAAGATAAGATGCATAAAGGATAAACATCACATGCAATCAATATAAGTGATATGATATGGTCATCATCATCTTGTGCTTGTGATCTCCATCGCCAAGCACCGTCATGATCACCATCGTCACCGGTAGCGACACCTTGATCTCCATCGTAGCATCGTTGTCGTCTCGCCAATCTTATGCTTCCACGACTATCACTACCGTTTAGTAATAAAGTAAAGCATTACATCGCGATTGCATTGCATACAATAAGCGACAACCATATGGCTCACGCCGATTGCCGATAACTCGGTTACAAAACATGATCATCTCATACAATAAAATATAGCATCACGTCTTGACCATATCACATCACAACATGCCCTGCAAAAACAAGTTAGACGTCCTCTACTTTGTTGTTGCAAGTTTTACGTGGCTGCTACGGGCTGAGCAAGAACCGTTCTTACCTACGCATCAAAACCACAACGATAGTTTGTCAAATAGACTCCGTTTTAACCTTCTCAAGGACCGGGCGTAGCTATACTCAGTTCAACTAAAGTTGGAGACAGGTCTTCCGCAAGCCATCTATGTGCAAAGCACGTCGAGGGAACCGGTCTCGCGTAAGCGTCTGGCGTAAGGTTGGTCCGGATCGTCTCGTCCAACAATACCGCTGAACCAAAGTATGACATCTTTGGTAGGCGTATGACTTGTATCGCCCACAACTCACTTGTGTTCTACTCGTGCATATGACATCAACGCATAAAACCAGGCTCGATACCACCGTTGGGGAACGTAGTAATTTCAAAATTTTCCTACGATCACGCAAGACCATGGTGATGGCATAGCAACGAGAGGGAGAGTGTCCGTCCACGCACCCTCGTGAGACCGTGGCGGAAGCGTTATAACAACGCGGTTGATGTAGTCGTCGTCTTCACGATCCGACCGATCCAAGTACCGAACGCACGGCACCTCCGAGTTACGCACACGTTATTTCGATGGCGATCCCGGACTCGATCCGAAAGTGTCGGGATGAGTTCCACAAGACCTGACGGCGTGGTGGCGATGTTGATGCTCCACCGGCGCAGGGCTTCGCCTAAGCTCCATGACGATATGACTTCTCCGGCGAGGGCTTCGCCTAAGCTCTCTGACGATATGACCGAAGTGGAATATGGTGGAAGGGGCACCGCTGCGGCTAAGGAAAGATCCGTAGATCAACTTGTGTGTCTTGGGGTGCCCCCTGCCCCGTGATATAAAGGAGCTGTGGGGAGGTGGCGGCCCAAGGGGGAGGCGCAAGGAGTCCTACTCCCTCGGGAGTAGGACTCCCCCTCAATCCTAGTTGGATTAGGATTCCCGGAGGGGAAAGAGAGAGAGGGGCGGCCCACCTTTCCTAGTCCTAATAGGACTAGGGAAGAAGGGCGACCACCTAGGGCTGGCCTCTCTCCTTTCCACTAAGGCCCACTATGGCCCATGTAGTTCCGGGGGTTCCGTAACCTCCCGGTACTCCGGTAAATTCCCGAGTTCACTCGGAACCATTCCGAAGTCCAAACATAGGCTTCCAATATATCAATCTTTATGTCTCGACCATTTCGAGACTCCTCGTCATGTCCCCGATCTCATCCGGACTCGAACAAACTTCGTGCATCAATACTTATAAACTCATTATGAACTGTCATCGAAGCGTTAAGCGTGCGGACCCTACGGGTTCGAGAACTATGTAGACATGACCTAGAACTATTCTCGGTCAATAACCAATAGCGGAACACGGATGCCCATATTGGTTCCTACATATTCTCTGAAGATCTTTATCGGTCAAACCGCATAACAACATACGTTGTTCCCTTTGTCATCGGTATGTTACTTGCCGAGATTCGATCGTCGGTATCCAATACCTAGTTCAATCTCGTTACCGGTAAGTCTCTTTACTCGTTCCGTAATACATCATCTCACAACTAACTCATTAGTTGTAATGCTTGCAAGGCTTAAGTGATGTGCATTACCGAGAAGTCATGGAGATACCTCTCAGACAATCTGAGTGACAAAACCTAATCTCGAAATCGCCAACCCAACAAGTACCTTTGGAGACACCTGTAGTACTCCTTTATAATCACCCGATTACGTTGTGACGTTTGGTAGTACCAAAGTGTTCCTCCAGTAAACGGAGTTGCATAATCTCATAGTTTATAGGAACATGTATGGGTCATGAAGAAAGCATTAACATACTAAAGCGATCAAGTGTTAAGCTAACGGAATGGGTCATGTCAATCAGATCATTCTACTAATGATGTGACCTTGTTAATCAAATAACAACTCCTTGTTCATGGTTAGGAAACATAACCATCTTTGATTAACAAGCTAGTCAAGTAGAGGCATACTAGTGACATACTGTTTGTCCATATATTCACACATGTATTATGTTTCCGGTTAATACAATTCTAGCATGAATAATAAACATTTATCATGATATAAGGAAATAAATAATAACTTTATTATTGCCTCTAGGGCATATTTCCTTCAGCATCGACGTAACCCTTTACGCCGAACTCTTTATCACCTCCATAATCGAGAAATATTTCCTTATTCTTCTAAGAATAATTTTGACCGCTGTCCAATGATCCGTTCCTGGATCATTCTTGTACCCTCGACTAACTCATGGCAAGGCACACTTACAGTGCGGTACACACGGCATAGCATACTATAGAGCCTAAATGCAAGCGTAGGGGACGGCCTTAATCCTTTGTCTCTCTTCTGCCGTGGTCGAGCTTTTAACTCTTAACTTCATACCTTACAACTCGTGCAAGAACTCCTTCTTTGGTAGATCCATCTTGAACACCTTCAAGATCATGTCTAGGTATGTGCTCATTTGAAAGTATTATTAAGCATTTTGATCTATCTTATAGATCTTGATGCTTATTGTTCAAATAGCCTAATCCAGGTTTTCTATTGAAAAACATCTTTCAAATAACCCTATATGCTTTCCGGCAATTCTACATCATTTACGATCATCAATATGTCAACAACATATACTCATCAAAAATTCTATAGTGCTCCACTCACTTCTTTGGAAATACAAGTTTCTCATAAACTTTGTATAAACCCAAAATCTTTGATCATCCTATCAAAGTGCATATTCCAACTCCGAGATGCTTACTCCGGTCCTTAGAAGGATTGCGGAGCTAGCATACCTTTTAGCATCCTTAGGATTGACAAAACTATTCTGATTGTATCACATACAACCTTTCCTCAAGTATAACGTCGAGGAAACAATGTTTTGACATCCTATCTCGCAAGATTTCATCAATCATACAAAGAATTGCTAATCCAATTCCAACAGACTCTTAGCATCGCTCTACGAGTGAGAAAGCCTCACCGTAGTCAACTCCTTGAACTTGTCGGAAAACATCTTTAACGACAAGTCGAGCTTTCTTAATGGTGATACTTACCATCACAGTCTTTTAAAATCCATCTATACCAACCTTCCTTACGACCATCAAGAATATCATCCAAAGTCATGGATCCTCTCTCGGATGTTATGGCCTTGAGCCATTAAATGGAATCCGGGCCCACCATCGCTTCTTCATAACTCGTAGGTTCATTGTTGTCTAGCAACATGACCTTCAAGACAGGATTGCGTACCACTCAAGTAAATGCATCCTTGTCACCCTACGAGGTACGTCAGTGACTTGATCCGAAACTTCATGATCACTATCATAAGCTTCTACTTCAATTGGTGTAGGTGCCACGGGAACAACTTCACATGCCCTGCTACACACTAGTTGAAGTGACGGTTCAATAACCTCATCAAGTCTCCACCATCCTCCCACTCAACTTTTCGAGACGAACTTATCCTCGAGAAAGGACCCGATTCAAGAAACAATCCCTATTGCTTTCGGATCTGAATTAGGAGGTATACCCAACTGTTTTGGGTGTCCTATGAAGATGCATTTTATCCGCTTTGGGTTCGAGCTTATCAACCTGAAACTTTTTCACATAAGCGTCGCAGCCCCAAACTATTAAGAAACGACAACTTAGGTTTCTCCAAACGGTGTCATCTCAACGGAATTACGTGGTGCCCTATTTAAGTGAGTGTGGTTGTCTCTAATGCCTAACCCATGAACGATAGTGGTAATTCGATAAGAGATATCATGTTACGCACCATATCCAATAGAGTGCAACTATGATGTTCGGACACACCATCACACTATGGTGTTCCGAGTGTATTAGTTGTGAAACTATTTCCACAATGTCTCAATTGTGTACCAAACTCGCAACTCAGATATTCATCTCTATGATCACATCACAGACATTTTATTCTCTTGTCACGAAGACCTTCAACTTCACTCTGAAATTACTTGAACCTTTCAATAATTCAGACTTGTGTTTCATCAAGTAAATATACTCAACATCTACTCAAATCATCGTGAAGTAAGAACATAACGATATTCATTTGCATGCCTCAAAGACTCATTGGACTGCACACATCAAAATGTGTTACTTCCAACAAGTTGCTATCTTGTTCCATTTTACTGAAACCGAGGCTTTTCAGTCATCTTGCCCATGTGGTATGATTTGCATATCTCAAGTGATTCAAAATCAAGTGAGTCCAAACGATCCATCTGCATGGAGTTTCTTCATGCGTATGCACCAATAGACATGGTTCGCATGTCTCAAACTTTTCAAAAAACGAGTGAGTCCAAAGATCCATCAACATGGAGCTTCTTCATGCGTTTTACACCAATATGACTTATATGGCATTGCAACAAGTAAGTGGTACTATCATTACTATCTTATACATTTGGCACGGAAATGTGTATCACTACGATCGAGATTCAATAAACCATTTTTAGGTGCAAGACCATCGAAGGTATTATTCAAATAAATAGAGTAACCATTATTCTCTTTAGATGAATAACCGTATTGCGATAGACATAATCCAATCATGTCTATGCTCAACGCAAACACCAAATGATAATTATTCTGGTTTAATACTAATCTTGATGGTAGAGGGAGCGTGCGATGTTTGATCATATCAACCTTGGAAACAATTCCAACACATATCGTCGACTCACCTTTAGCTAGTCTCCTTTTATTCCGTAGCTTTTATTTCGAAGTTACTAACATTTAGCAACCGAACCGGTATCTAATACCACTGGTGCTACTAGGAGTACTAGTAAAGTACACATTAACATAATGTATATCAAATATACTTCTATCGACCTTGCCTGCCTTCTTATCTACCAAGTACCTAGGGTAATTCTGCTCCGATGGCTGTTCCCCTTATTACGTAAGCACTTAGTCTCGGTTTGGGTTCAACCTTGGGTTTCTTCTTTGGAACAAGAACTAATTTGCCGTTTCATGAAGTGTCCCTTCTTGCCCTTTGCCCTTCTTGAAACTAGTGGTTTCACCAACCATCAACAATTGATGCTCCTTCTTGATTTCTACTTTTCACGGTGTCAAACATCGCGAATACCTCAAGGATCATCATATCTATCCCTGACATGTTATAGTTCATCACAAAGCTCTAGCAGCTTGGTGGCAATGACTTTGGAGAAACATCACTATCTCATCGGGAAGATTAACTCCCACTCGATTCAAGTGATCGTTGCACTCGAGACAATCGAGCACAAGCTCAACGATTGAGCTTTTCTCCCTTAGTTTGCAGGCTAAGAAAATCGTCGGAGGTCTTATACCTCTTGACGTGAGCACGAGCTTGAAATCCCAATTTCAGCCCTCGAAACATCTCATATGTTCCGCGACGTTTCAAAACGTCTTTGGTGCCTCAACTCTAAACCGTTTAACCGAACTATCATGTAGTTATCAAAAGCGTGTATGTCCGATGTTCGCAACATCCACAAACGACGTTTGGGGTTCGGCACAATCGGCGGTAGCATTAAAGACATAAGCTTTCTACCGTCCGCATAATCGCTACTATCAACTTTCAACTATATTTTCTCTAGGAACATATCTAAATAATGGAACTAAAACGCGAGCTTTACATAATTTGCAAAAGGTCTTTTGACTATGTTCAGGATAATTAAGTTCATATTATGAACTCCCACTCAGATAGACATCCCTCTGGTCATCTAAGTGATTACATGATCCGAATCAACTAGGCCGTGTCCGATCAACACGTGAGACGGACTAGTCATCATCGATGAACATCTTCATGTTGATCGTATCTACCATACGACTCATGCTCGACCTTTCGGTCTCCGTGTTCCGAGGCCATGTCTTCACATGCTAGGCTCGTCAAGTTAACCCTAAGTGTTTCTGCGTGTGTAAATCTTGCTTACACCCGTTGTATGTGAACGTAAGAATCCATCACACCCGATTAACACGTGGTGCTTAGAAGCGACGAACCGTAGCAACGGTGCAGTTAGGGAGAACACTTCTTGAAATTTGTGTAAGGGATCATCTTATTTACTACCGTCGTTCTAAGTAAACAAGATGCATAAACATAATAAACATCACATGCAATTATATAGTAGTGACATGATATGGCCAATATCATATAGCTCCATTGATCTCCATCTTCGGGGCTCCATGATCATAATCGTCACCGGCATGACACCATGATCTCCATCATCATGATCTCCATCATCGTGTCTTCATGAAGTTGTCTCGCCAACTATTACTTCTACTACTATGGCTACCGGTTAGCAATAAAGTAAAAGTAATTACATGGCGTTGTTTAACGACACGCAGGTCATACAATAAATAAAGACAACTCCTATGGCTCTGCCGGTTGTCATACTCATCGACATGCAAGTCGTGAATCCTATTACAAGAACATGATCAATCTCATACATCACATATCATTCATCACATTCTTCTTGGCCATATCACATCACATAGCATACCCTGCAAAAACAAGTTAGACGTCCTCTAATTGTTGTTTGCATGTTTTACGTGGCTGCTATGGGTTTCTAGCAAGAACGTTTCTTACCTACATAAAACCACAACGTGATATGCCAATTGCTATTTACCCTTCATAAGGACCCTTTTCATCGAATCCGTTCCGACTAAAGTGGGAGAGGCGGCACCCGCTAGCCACCTTATGCACCAAGTGCATGTCGGTCAGTGGAACCTGTCTCACGTAAGAGTACGTGTAAGGTCGGTCCCGGCCGCTTCATCCCACAATACCGTCGAAACAAGATTGGACTAGTAACGGTAAGCATATTGAACATTATCAACGCCCACAACTACTTTGTGTTCTACTCGTGCAAAGAATCTACGCAATAGACCTAGCTCATGATGCCACTATTAGGGAACGTAGCAGAAATTCAAAATTTTCCTACGTATCACCAAGATCTATCTATGGAGAAACTAGCAACGAGGGAAGGAGAGTGCATCTACATACCCTTGTAGATCGCTAAGCGGAAGCGTTCAAGTGAACGGGGTTGATGGAGTCGTACTCGTCGTGATTCAGATCACCGATGATCAAGTGCCGAACGCACGGCACCTCCGCGTTCAACACACGTACAACCCGGTGACGTCTCCCATGCCTTGATCCAGCAAGGAGAGAGGGAGAGGTTGAGGAAGACTCCATCTAGCAGCAGCACAATGGCGTGGTGGTGATGGAGGAGCATGGCTATCCTGCAGGGCTTCGCCAAGCACCACAGAAGAAGAGGAGGAAGAAGAGATGCAGGGCTGCACCAACGAGAGGAGAAGTTCTCATGTCTTATGGGCAGCCCCAGGCCTCTATTTATATAGGGGAGAGGGAGGAGGGTGCGCCCCTCTGGGGTTCCCACCCACAGGCGGCAGCCCTAGATGGGAAGGGGAGGCGGCCAAGAGGGAGGGAGAGGAGGCGCCCCCTAGATGGGCCTTAGGGCCCATCTCGCCTAGGGTTTGCCCTCCCACTCTCCCATGCTCCTTGGGCCCCTTGTGGGCGCACCAGCCCCTTGGGGCTGGTTCCCTCCACACTTGGCCCACGCAGCCTTCTGGGTTGGTGGCCCCACTTGGTGGACCCAGGACCCTCCCGGTGGTCCCGATGCAATTACCGATATCGCTCAAACTTTTCCGGTGACCAAAACAGGACTTCCCATATATAAATCTTTACCTCCGGACCATTCCGGAACTCCTCGTGACGTCCGGGATCTCATCCGGACTCGAACAACATTCGGTAACCACATACAAGCTTCCTATATAACCCTAAGCGTCACCGAACCTTAAGTGTAGACCCTACGGGTTCGGGAGACATGCGCACATGACCGAGACGTTCTCCGGTCAATAACCAACAGCGGGATCTGGATACCCATGTTGGCTCCCACATGTTCCACGATGATCTCATCGGATGAACCCACGATGTCAAGGACTCAATCGATCCCGTATTCAATTCCCTTTGTCTAGCGGTATTGTACTTGCCGAGATTCGATCGTCGGTATACCGATACCTTGTTCAATCTCGTTACCGGCAAGTCTCTTTACTCGTTCCGTAACACATCATCCCGTGATCAACCCCTTGGTCACATTGTGCACATTATGATGATGTCCTACCGAGTGGGCCCAGAGATACCTCTCCGTTTACGGAGTGACAAATCCAGTCTCGATCCATGTCAACCCAATGGTCACTTTCGGAGATACCTTAGTGCACCTTTATAGTCACCCGATTCACGTTGTTACGTTTGATACACCCACATAACTCCTACGGTATCAGGGAATTGCACGATCTCATGGTCTAAGGAAGAGATACTTGACATTGGAAAAGCTTTAGCATACAAACTACACGATCTTTGTGCTAGGCTTAGGATTGGGTCTTGTCCATCACATCATTCTCCTAATGATGTGATCCCGTTATCAATGACATCCAATGTCCATGGTCGTGAAACCGTAACCATCTATTGATCAACAAGCTAGTTAACTAGAGGCTTACTAGGGACATGGTGTTGTCTATGTATCCACACATGTATTGCTGTTTCCGGTCAATACAATTATAGCATGAATAATAAACGATTATCATGAACAAGGAAATATAATAATAACTAATTTATTATTGCCTCTAGGGCATATTTCCAACAGTCTCCCACTTGCACTAGAGTCAATAATCTAGTTCACATCACCATGTGATTAACAGCGATAGGTCACATCGCCATGTGACCAACATCCAAAGAGTTCACTAGTGTCTTAAACTAGTTCACATCACCATGTGATTAAGTCTCAATGAGTTCTGGGGTTTGATCATGTTTTGCTTGTGAGAGAGGTTTTTAGTCAACGGGTCTGAACCTTTCAGATCCGTGTGTACTTCGCAATTCTCTATGTCATATTGTAAATGCTGCTTTCACGCTCCAATTGGAACTATTCCAAATGGTTGCTCCACTATACGTATCCGGTTTGCTACTCAGAGTCACTCGGATAGGTGTTAAAGCTTGCATCGACGTAACCCTTTACGCCGAACTCTTTATCACCTCCATAATCGAGAAATATTTCCTTATTCTTCTAAGAATAATTTTGACCGCTGTCCAATGATCCGT
This sequence comes from Aegilops bicornis, assembly GCA_021605145.1. NCBI lineage: Eukaryota > Viridiplantae > Streptophyta > Magnoliopsida > Poales > Poaceae > Aegilops > Aegilops bicornis. The sequence goes on along the minus strand of CM038673.1, from coordinate 585,195,975 downwards.
TCTGGATCATTCTTGTACCCTCGACCGACTCATGGCAAGGCACACTTCAGTGCGGTACACAAAGATAGCATACTATAGAGCCTACGTCTGAAGCGTAGGGGACGGCCTTAAATCCTTTGTCTCTCTTCTGCCGTGGTCGAGCTTTTAACTCTTAACTTCATACCTTACAACTCGTGCAAGAACTCCTTCTTTGGTCGATCCATCTTGAACACCTTCAAGATCATGTCTAGGTATGTGCTCATTTGAAAGTATTATTAAGCATTTTGATCTATCTTATAGATCTTGATGCTTATTGTTCAAGTAGCCTAATCCAGGTTTTCTATTGAAAAACATCTTTCAAATAACCCTATATGCTTTCCAAGAATTCTACATCATTTACGATCATCAATATGTCAACAACATATACTCATCAAAAATTCTATAGTGCTCCCACTCACTTCTTTGGAAATACAAGTTTCTCATAAACTTTGTATAAACCCAAAATCTTTGATCATCCTATCAAAGTGCATATTCCAACTCCGAGATGCTTACTCCAGTCCTTAGAAGGATTGCTGGAGCTAGCATACCTTTTAGCATCCTTAGGATTGACAAAACTATTCTGATTGTACCACATACAACCTTTCCTCAAGTATAACGTCGAGGAAACAATATTTTGACATCCTATCTGCAAGATTTCGTCAATCATGCAGTAACTGCTAATCCAATTCCAACAGACTCTTAGCATCGCTACGAGTGAGAAAGCCTCACCGTAATCAACTCCTTGAACTTGTCGGAAAACATCTTTAACGACAAGTCGAGCTTCCTTAATGGTGATAGTTACCATCACCGCCTTTTAAAATCCATCTTTACCCAACGCCCCTTACGACCATCAAGTATTTCTTCCAAAGTCATGGATCCTCTCTCGGATGTTATGGCCTTGAGCCATTAAATGGAATCCGGGCCCACCATCGCTTCTTCATAACTCGTAGGTTCATTGTTGTCTAGCAACATGACCTTCAAGATGTGATTGCGTACCACTCAAGTAGTACGCATCCTTGTCACCCTACGAGGCACGTTAGTGACTTGATCCGAAACTTCATGATCACTATCATAAGCTTCTACTTCAATTGGTGTAGGTGCCACGGAACAACTTCACGTGCCTCGCTACACACTAGTTGAAGTGACGGTTCAATAACCTCATCAAGTCTCCACCATCCTCCCACTCAACTTTTCGAGACGAACTTATCCTCGAGAAAGGACCCGATTCAAGAAACAATCCCTATTGCTTTCGGATCTGAATTAGGAGGTATACCCAACTGTTTTGGGTGTCCTATGAAGATGCATTTTATCCGCTTTGGGTTCGAGCTTATCAACCTGAAACTTTTTCACATAAGCGTCGCAGCCCCAAACTATTAAGAAACGACAACTTAGGTTTCTCCAAACGGTGTCGTCTCAACGGAATTACGTGGTGCCCTATTTAAGTGAGTGTGGTTGTCTCTAATGCCTAACCCATGAGCGATAGTGGTAATTCGATAAGAGATATCATGTTACGCACCATATCCAATAGAGTGCAACTATGATGTTCGGACACACCATCACACTATGGTGTTCCAAAGTGGTATTAGTTGTGAAACTATTTCCGCAATGTCTCAATTGTGTACCAAACTCGCAACTCAGATATTCATCTCTATGATCACATCACAGACATTTTATTCTCTTGTCACGAAGACCTTCAACTTCACTCTGAAATTACTTGAACCTTTCAATAATTCAGACTTGTGTTTCATCAAGTAAATATACTCAACATCTACTCAAATCATCTGTGAAGTAAGAACATAACGATATTCATTTGCATGCCTCAAAGACTCATTGGACTGCACACATCAAAATGTGTTACTTCCAACAAGTTGCTATCTTGTTCCATTTCTTTGAAACCGAGGCTTTTCACCATCTTGCCCATGTGGTATGATTTGCATATCTCAAGTGATTCAAAATCAAGTGAGTCCAAACGATCCATCTGCATGGAGTTTCTTCATGCGTATGCACCAATAGACATGGTTCGCATGTCTCAAACTTTTCAAAAGCGAGTGAGTCCAAAGATCCATCAACATGGAGCTTCTTCATGCGTTTACACCAATATGACTTATATGGCGATTGCCACAAGTAAGTGGTACTATCATTACTATCTTATACATTTGGCACGGAAATGTGTATCACTACGATCGAGATTCAATAAACCATTTTTAGGTGCAAGACCATCGAAGGTATTATTCAAATAAATAGAGTAACCATTATTCTCTTTAGATGAATAACCGTATTGCGATAGACATAATCCAATCATGTCTATGCTCAACGCAAACACCAAATGATAATTATTCTGGTTTAATACTAATCTTGATGGTAGAGGGAGCGTGCGATGTTTGATCATATCAACCTTGGAAACAATTCCAACACATATCGTCAGCTCACCTTTAGCTAGTCTCCTTTTATTCCGTAGCTTTTATTTCGAAGTTACTAACATTTAGCAACCGAACCGGTATCTAATACCACAGGTGCTACTAGGAGTACTAGTAAAGTACACATTAACATAATGTATATCAAATATACTTCTATCGACCTTGCCTGCCTTCTTATCTACCAAGTACCTAGGGTAATTCTGCTCCAGTGGATGTTCCCCTTATTACAGAAGCACTTAGTCTCGGGTTTGGGTTCAACCTTGGGTTTCTTCACTGGAACAGCAACTAATTTGCCGTTTCATGAAGTGTCCCTTCTTGCCCTTTGCCCTTCTTGAAACTAGTGGTTTCACCAACCATCAACAATTGATGCTCCTTCTTGATTTCTACTTTTCACGGTGTCAAACATCGCGAATACCTCAAGGATCATCATATCTATCCCTGACATGTTATAGTTCATCACAAAGCTCTAGCAGCTTGGTGGCAATGACTTTGGAGAAACATCACTATCTCATCAGGAAGATTAACTCCCACTCGATTCAAGTGATCGTTGCACTCAGACAATCTGAGCACAAGCTCAACGATTGAGCTTTTCTCCCTTAGTTTGCAGGCTAAGAAAATCGTCGGAGGTCTTATACCTCTTGACGTGGGCACGAGCTTGAAATCCCAATTTCAGCCCTCGAAACATCTCATATGTTCATGACGCTTCAACGTCTTTGGTGCCTCAACTCTAAACCGTTTAACTGAACTATCATGTAGTTATCAAAACGTGTATGTCCGATGTTCGCAACATCCACAAACGACGTTTGGGGTTCAGCACACTGAGCGGCGCATTAAAGACATAAGCTTTCTACTGTCCGCATAATCGCTACTATCAACTTTCAACTATATTTTCTCTAGGAACATATCTAAATAATGGAACTAAAACGCGAGCTTACGACATAATTTGCAAAAGGTCTTTTGACTATGTTCAGGATAATTAAGTTCATATTATGAACTCCCACTCAGATAGACATCCCTCTGGTCATCTAAGTGATTACATGATCCGAATCAACTAGGCCGTGTCCGATCAACACGTGAGACGGACTAGTCATCATCGGTGAACATCTTCATGTTGATCGTATCTACCATACGACTCATGCTCGACCTTTCGGTCTCCGTGTTCCGAGGCCATGTCTTCACATGCTAGGCTCGTCAAGTTAACCCTAAGTGTTTCGTGTGTGTAAATCTTGCTTACACCGTTGTATGTGAACGTAAGAATCCATCACACCCGATTAACACGTGGTGCTTAGAAGCGACGAACTGTAGCAACGGTGCACGCTTAGGGAGAACACTTCTTGAAATTTGTGTAAGGGATCATCTTATTTACTACCGTCGTTCTAAGTAAACAAGATGCATAAACATAATAAACATCACATGCAATTATATAGTAGTGACATGATATGGCCAATATCATATAGCTCCATTGATCTCCATCTTGAGGCTCCATGATCATAATCGTCACCGGCATGACACCATGATCTCCATCATCATGATCTCCATCATCGTGTCTTCATGAAGTTGTCTCGCCAACTATTACTTCTACTACTATGGCTACCGGTTAGCAATAAAGTAAAGTAATTACATGGCGTTGTTTAACGACACGCAGGTCATACAATAAATAAAGACAACTCCTATGGCTCCTGCCGGTTGTCATACTCATCGACATGCAAGTCGTGAATCCTATTACAAGAACATGATCAATCTCATACATCACATATCATTCATCACATTCTTCTTGGCCATATCACATCACATAGCATACCCGCAAAAACAAGTTAGACGTCCTCTAATTGTTGTTTGCATGTTTTACGTGGCTGCTATGGGTTTCTAGCAAGAACGTTTCTTACCTCATAAAACCACAACGTGATATGCCAATTGCTATTTACCCTTCATAAGGACCCTTTTCATCGAATCCGTTCCGGCACCCGCTAGCCACCTTATGCACCAAGTGCATGTCAGTCGGTGGAACCTGTCTCACGTAAGAGTACGTGTAAGGTCGGTCCGGGCCGCTTCATCCCACAATACCGTCGAAACAAGATTGGACTAGTAACGGTAAGCATATTGAACATTATCAACGCCCACAACTACTTTGTGTTCTACTCGTGCAAAGAATCTACGCAATAGACCTAGCTCATGATGCCACTATTAGGGAACGTGGCGTAAATTCAAAATTTTCCTACGTATCACCAAGATCTATCTATGGAGAAACTAGCAACGAGGGAAGGAGAGTGCATCTACATACCCTTGTAGATCGCTAAGCGGAAGCGTTCAAGTGAACGGGGTTGATGGAGTCGTACTGCGTCGTGATTCAGATCACCGATGATCAAGTGCGAGCATACGGCACCTCCGCTGTTCAACACACGCATTACAACCCGGTGACGCCTCCCATGCCTTGATCCAGCAAGGAGAGAGGAGAGGTTGAGGAAGACTCCATCTAGCAGCAGCACAATGGCGTGGTGGTGATGGAGGAGCATGGCTATCCTGCAGGGCTTCGCCAAGCACCACAGAAGAAGAGGAGGAAGAAGAGATGCAGGGCTGCACCAACGAGAGGAGAAGTTCTCATGTCTTATGGGCAGCCCTGTGCCTCTATTTATATAGGGAGAGGGAGGAGGTGCGCCCCTCTGGGGTTCCCACCCCTAGGGGCGGCAGCCCTAGATGGGAAGGGGAGGCGGCCAAGAGGGAGGGAGGGAGGCGCCCCCTAGATGGGCCTTAGGGCCCATCTGCCCTAGGGTTTGCCCCCTCCCACTCTCCCATGCTCCTTGGGCCCCTTGTGGGGGGCGCACCAGCCCCCTTGGGGCTGGTTCCCTCCCACACTTGGCCCACGCAGCCTTCTGGGGTTGGTGGCCCCACTTGGTGGACCCCCGGGACCCTCCCGGTGGTCCCGGTACATTACCGATATCGCCCGAAACTTTTCCGGTGACCAAAACAGGACTTCCCATATATAAATCTTTACCTCCGGACCATTCCGGAACTCCTCGTGACGTCCGGGATCTCATCCGAGACTCGAACAACATTCGGTAACCACATACAAGCTTCCTATATAACCCTAGCGTCACCGAACCTTAAGTGTGTAGACCCTACGGGTTCGGGAGACATCTGCGCATGACCGAGACGTTCTCCGGTCAATAACCAACAGCGGGATCTGGATACCCATGTTGGCTCCCACATGTTCCACGATGATCTCATCGGATGAACCACGATGTCAAGGACTCAATCGATCCCGTATTCAATTCCCTTTGTCTAGCGGTATTGTACTTGCCCGAGATTCGATCGTCGGTATACCGATACCTTGTTCAATCTCGTTACCGGCAAGTCTCTTTACTCGTTCCGTAACACATCATCCCGTGATCAACCCCTTGGTCACATTGTGCACATTATGATGATGTCCTACCGAGTGGGCCCAGAGATACCTCTCCGTTTACACGGAGTGACAAATCCCAGTCTCGATCCATGTCAACCCAATGGTCACTTTCGAGATACCTTAGTGCACCTTTATAGTCACCCGATTACGTTGTGACGTTTGATACACCCAAAGCACTCCCTACGGTATCCGGGAATTGCACGATCTCATGGTCTAAGGAAGAGATACTTGACATTGGAAAAGCTTTAGCATACGAACTACACGATCTTTGTGCTAGGCTTAGGATTGGGTCTTGTCCATCACATCATTCTCCTAATGATGTGATCCCGTTATCAATGACATCCAATGTCCATGGTCAGAAACCGTAACCATCTATTTATCTACGAGCTAGTTAACTAGAGGCTTACTAGGGACATGGTGTTGTCTATGTATCCACACATGTATTGCTGTTTCCGGTCAATACAATTATAGCATGAATAATAAACGATTATCATGAACAAGGAAATATAATAATAACTAATTTATTATTGCCTCTAGGGCATATTTCCAACAGAGGGGCCACTTGCAAGTGGCATAAAAAAAGAAGACATGGTTGTAAGTCGAGGGTCCACTTGCAAGTGGCATGAAAAACAAAGGAATCCGGTTACAAATCGAGGGTCCACTTGCAAATGGCATCAAAAAAATAGAAGACGTAGTTGCAAGTTGAGTGTCCACTTGCAAGTGGCATGAAAAACAAAGGAACCCGGTTGCATGTCGATGGTCCACTTACAAGTGGCATCAAAAAAATAGAAGCCGCAGTTGCAAGTCGAGGATCCACTTGCAAGTGGCATCAAACAAAAAGAACCAGTTGCAAGTCGAGGGTCCACTTTCAAGTGGTATGAAAACAGAAGACCCAGTTGTAAGTCGAGGGTCCACTTGCAAGTGGCATGAAACAGGGAACCCGGTTGCAAAGTCAAGAGTCCACTTGCAAGTGGCATCAAAAAAAATAGAAGACCCAGTTGCAAGTCGAGGGGTCGACTTGCAAGTGGCATCAAACTAGAAAAAAAACAAGCCTTAGTTGCGAGTCAAGTGTTGACTTGCAACTTGGTCCTAGAGTTGCGAGTCAGGGGCCGGCTTGCAACTGGAGCAACCTACAACTACAAGAAAAGAACCCCCACCCCCAGTTACAATTTGAGGGTGGACTTGCAACTAGGGCTCTGGTTGCAAGTCGAGGCTTCACTTGCAACTAGTTTCGACTAACAAAAAGTGCCCCTAGTTTGTAAGTCAACGGCTGACTGTAAATTGTGGCCTCGAGTTGCGAATCAGGGTCCAACTTGCAACTAGGTTCAACTATGAACTACCAAAAAACAAAGCACACCCCAGCTGCGAGTTGAAGGTTCACTTGCAACTAGGGGCCAAGTGAGGGGCTAGCTTGCAAGTCACGGCTTGATTTTCAACTCGGTTCAAAAAACAACCATGAAAAAACAAAGCCCCGCCCCAGTTGCAAGTCAGGGTCTGACTTGCAATTGTGCCCTTGAGTTGCGAGTTAGGGTCCGACTTGCAAATAGGTCGATTACAACTATGACAAAGCAAAAGCCCCGCCAATTGCGAGGCAATTGTTGAATTTCATCTCCAGACCCTCGAGTTGCAAGCCTGGGGCTAGCTTGTAACTGGGGGCAATGAACAACTAAAAACATTGGGGCTAGTTGCAAGTTTAGGCTTGACCTACAACTATGTTCGACTAACAAAAAAGCGCCCCCAGTTGCAAGTCAATGGTTGACTACAAAACTGTGACCTTGAGTTGCGAGCTAGGGTCCAACTTGCAACTCGGTCAACTAAAACAAAACAAAACAAAGCCCCCCTCCCATTTACGTGTCATTTGCTCACTTTCAACAGGCTTGACTTGCAACTAGGTCCATCCAAACAGAAGAAAAGCGCCACCAATTACAAGTCAACCGTTTACTGCAAAACTGTAGCCTTAAGTTGCTAGTCAAGGTCCGACTCACAACTGGTTCAACTATCAACTACAGAAAAACAAACCAACCAGTTTTGAGTCAAAACTTCACTTGCAACGAGGCCCCCCAGAGTTGCGAGTCAGGGGCCAGCTTGTAAGTCAAGGCTTGACTTGAAACTAGGTTCAACAACAACCACGAAAAACAAACCCCCCCTTCCCAAGTTGCAAGTCAAATGGTTGACTTACAACTGTACCCTCGATTTGCATGTCAGGGTCCGACTTGCAACTGGGTCAATTGCAGCTACCGACAAAACAAAGTCCCCCTCAAGTTGTGAGCCAGAGGCTGGCTTGCAACTAGGTCGACTACAACTATGACAAAACAAAAGATCGATACTTGTGAGTCGATTGTTGACTTTCAACTCGGAGCCATCTAGTTGCGAGTCACGGGTCGGCTTGCAAATTGGGCAACCTACAACTACAAAAAAAGTCGGGCTAGTTGCAAGTCAAGACTTGACTTGCAACTAGGTTCGACTAACAAAAAAAGTGCACCCGGTTCTAAGTCCATGGTTGACTGCAAAACTGTTGGCCTCGAGTTGTGACTCAGGGTCCAACTTGCAACCGGGTTAACAACAACTACGACAACACAAAGCCCTCCGCCCCCATTTGTGAGTCGAGTGTTGACGATCAATGTTCCCACCATCAATGGCGATAAGCATACCCAACCTTCTTCCTTGAGCCTCAACCAAATTGTTATCCCTACTGCATATGATGTCTCGGTGAGCTTCTTCGACATTTTTACCATTGTTCTCCTCCTCAGCTACATGTGATGCAGCACCTTGCTCTCCTTCCTCCTCATCGGAACCAACTACAACACCCTGGGCAGCACCGCCATGTTCTTCTTTATCTTCAAACATTTCACCAACTGGTTCAGCCTTCAACTCCAACTGAGCCACTACCCCCCATCGATGGAGCACACAAACCGCATTGGCGACCTGTCCAGTCATGTGGAAGATGACAAGCTGCCCATTCCCAAAGTTGAAGTCCTTGATGAACTTCCTTCCAGTCATTACCACTGATGTGTGTGGTTTGTGCCCCATGTACACATCCACAACATATCTATGACCATGCGCGCTGAAGTTCATGAAACCACCAGACAAGTGCTGGGGGAACAGGTCCCTGATAGAGCATGGGAGTATCTGGAAAAAATAGATATGAACTTGTGCAAAAACAGGTAAAGGAAAATTAAAAAACAAACTGAAAAATGATTGTAACACTAGGGGCAAAAGGACAAAAAATATGGCAGAAACTTTACTATCAAGGTTTCGTCAGCATCGCGAAGATACATGTCGAAGCTCTGACCATTGTCACTCTGACAATGTGAAAAGCAAACCAGGCGAAGCATCCTGGTCAAGCAAAAAAAAAGAAAAAAAGTGGTATCATAGTAGAATTGTCCCAATTAAACATAAAAAATAAAAATATACTCCTGGGGGGATGCTAACATCCCTTACCATAAAAACACTAAAATTAAAAAGGGAATTCGACCAACAACTATAAAAGAACTACTACATGCTTGTGAGATTACTACACCAATTTTTTTAAATAAAAAACTATAGTATCAGCAAGAAATCTGCTAGAACTATATAAACAACTCCACTGATCCTATTTCAAAACAGACAGAAAAAATGAAAAAAATATATAACCATTTATAAATGAAGCATGGGCGGCAGAAAAATCAAGAACATACATCAAAACAACATGTAAATCTGCTGGTTGAACACTAAAAAAAGACTATGGCAAAACTGTCGGCAAAACGAATTGCTTAATTTCAAAACTGAAATTGATCCTCTCAGATAATCAAAATTGTAGACCCCTAGTATGGAAGAAATATTACAGCAAGCAAGCAACAGCACACACAAAAGACAGATGTAAAAATGCTGGCTAGTCTCATGGCATGAACTACAAGCATGTTTTTGTACAAAAAAATCACGACACTGAAATGCCTTCTAGAACTACATGAAACAACAACACTGAAAAGTTCATGAACTACAGACAACACAGTACACTCAACCTACATCAACGCATACATATACTCGCCTACTTCAACACTACATTGAACGTAAGTGACCTCCCTTGCCTCTGCTATGACTTCCTGTACTCTGCTTATCCTGTTTCCCCATGGCTGACTCTGACTACCACCAGGACTACTAACCCCTCTACTGTACTTGAGGCCATTAGTAGATACAACTAGTAACTAGAAAAAATAGTACGGACACGTTTATATTCTAGGCACCGAATGTTCAGCACTTGCTTGTTTTTTTAGGACATCACTTGCTTGTTTTGGCTGTACCAGATATAGAGACACTTGACTAGCAGGCATTTTTGTATTCTAGGCACGCAAAGTTGCACAAGACACATCACTCTAGTACATCAGAAAAATGCACCATTAACAAGCTGATATTTTTTGTGGATTATACTGTTAGCCTACCTAGGCATGCATCCACAAAAAAAACATTCAAAAACAATTTACCACTATCTTCACAACGATTTAGACTCGTATTACTACAAACACATCTGGTAAATATCTGCGAATTTCTCCTCCTATTACAACTCACATGAATACACATAGAGTGAGATGCTCTGGAATTTGTACACAACAAACAAACATCACGCAGGATGGATCGAACATAACTTAGTTTCAGAGATACAAACTGAATCATACATAATGGATCTCCCCTGTCTGTTAAACACTCTTACACAATCACAAAAACACACAAAAAAGTCATCACTAGTCGCATAGCACACAAGAAAAACCCTATACTAATCCCCCATCCCCACTACTAAGAAAAAAACCATTAATCCACACTGTCTAAATACGCCAACTGAACTAAAAACACTCACCCCCACTAAATATCTCTGTTTGACTTGGGGCAAACACTAGAACACGTATCAACTCCCGGACCTACCACCCACTGAATCTCTAGACAAAAAAAATCTACCGGCCCAGTGAATCCCTACACAAGATTTTGTCGATTGGGGCAAACCCTAGATCGATGGATACAAAAAAGAAGAACAAAAAACAGGAACACAAAAAGGGAGGGGAAATTACTCACTTCAGTGCGGGCGTCTCTCCTCCCTTCTCACTTCGCTGCGGGGGTCTCTCCTTCATTCTCACTCCTGACAACGCCGTCGCCTGGAACCCCTTCGGAAAGGAAAGGGTGTGGACTGAACAAAGGAATGGGCGCAGCCTCCTGCCCTCACGATAGAACAAAGAAAACGGGTGCTGACTGCTGAGAGAAAAAATGCGATGCAACAGCCCACAACCGAGACAAAGTAAAATGGCCCACCAACCGAAAAATCGCAGAAAGAAAAACAAACAACAGCCCGCCTCCCACTCGCATGGCCACGGATGCGGGCCGTCGCGCACGACAACGCCACGCAAGCTAGCGCGCGAGCGAGTCAATCAAGTTGCACGAATATTAAAGACAAACAAGATCCAACAGTTCTAGAGTTAGATGTGAGATAACTATTTCACATCTAGATGTGAAATAGCAAATCTGTATGTATATATAAAGTGTGTACCATGTACTGTATGAAAGAAAAACGAGATTTTCACAGAATAACAGGTTGTATCACTTCCTGCCGAAGGATTAGCCAGCCCACCTCGTGCTTCTCTCCGTTTCATGTTCCAAGCCCAATTCGAAATTATATAGTGGACGTGGGCGCAATCAAACGTAGCCCTGATCCATCGCTCGATCGGATGAACCACGCCGCCCACACTCCCAGTTCTCATCGCTAGGAAAAGCACGTTGAACAACCGCACGACGGCAAGGGCATCGGGCGTGGTGGCGGGCTGACACGGGACGGCGACGCAGATGCATCCAAGGTGGATATTGAGTCGAGGCGTCGATCTCATCCGTCAGTTGACACATGAATCTTTCCAGTTACGTTTTTCCCCAGATATGTGCATTATGGCCTTTTAGGTTAATTCTTAGATCCACGGAAATAAAGGTTAATTCTTGGATGGTTTCCCAGATTCATTTTTATGGAGGCGCTCCAAAGTCGTTTGTTGGACAAATGTTCTTTTGTTTTGGATGTTTCGGAGAAGTTGGCATTAGTAGTACTGGATGTGAATTCATTTTGATGTATCGGCACTAGTACTACTAGTGTTTGTACCCGCCATTGTTGTTAGATATTGCCACTTCATATTTTGAGGAATTAGTACTTCCATATGTTGAACAATTCCAAGTTATGATCCTAGATCGAAAAATTCGAGTTAAGATCAATTATATGAGACCCGCAAGAAAATATATTATATGAACCTATGATGCTATTCCTATTTCCATGTTTTATGTTTTATAAATTATACAAGTCGTATAAAATGTTGCTATAATCATTTATACATGCCAAAAACAAGAGGCTGTCAAAAAAATGCAAGCTCTTAAGATTTTGAATACACACTACGAAAATCCTGGGCCCGCCCCTGCGATGCACGATATTTGATCTTGTCCTTCTCCTCGCTGCCATAGGCGAGGGCTACCAAGGGGCGGGCGGTGGTGTCGTCTGCTGCAAAATAGCCATCAATTGCCACTTGTGAGGACGGCGCAGGAGTTTGAAATGTCTCGAACATGAAATTTCGGTAGTGCCAGTGTCCTTCCTCCCCGTCAAAGACTTCATCATGTTTTCGAAACCGGCTCTTGTCGTAGCTAGTGAGCCTGGTAGTGCAGGCATGGCCATCTCTCGCCGTCAGTAATGTGCGCGTGTGCAGCTATCGGGATCGTGGCAAGTGGAGGAGGCAGTGACCTCATTTAGATGGTGCTTCTCGAGTACCGTTCTTCGAGCTCCGGGGGTGAAAACCCTTGGTCTTGTCCTAGTTAGTTATACCTAGCAATGGTGGCGCTCTTTGCGTTGTTACCTTGATCAAGTCATTGCTTGTAGTTTGCTCAAACTTGTCTTTCACGATGAAAATCCCTAGGTGGTTTGATCCGGCGCTTACACGGCGTTCCTCGCCTCGCCCCGAGGCATCGCTTTTGGATATCTTTTCTTAGAGTTCTGATGTTATCAAGATATGTTAGTGCCAATGCTCACCGTTGTATATAGCCAATCGCTGTTTTTATCGCTTTCGGGCCTTTTTCCTTTTTCCTCGCCCCCTATTTTTTTGAACTGCAAACCCTTGAACAATTGTTCTATGTTAATTTTCTACGAAGAATAGACTTCCTGAGCATGTCACAAAGTGTTTGATGCCTTTTGAGGCTTTTGAGCATTCCATCTCAAGCAACTTCTTCAACCTTGATTTTTCATCAGAAGTAGCAACATATTCCTCGGCAGAGGAATTAGTTTCCATATTGACAACAGTTGCATTTCTTTCAACAACATTTGATGTTTCAACAATTGAATTTGAATTATTGCGCTCTAAGCATTTTAGGCAAGGTGGCAAAAAGTCACCAGATTTTTTTTCAATTTGCTCGGCCATGAGAGGAGCATTTTCCTTCGCGAGCTCATCGTGAGACTCCTTTAGTGATTCGAGATCTTTATTCATTTTTAGGAGATCATTCGACAACCTCTCGAAATCAACTGAAAGAGTATCATGACGGACGGGTAGATCTTCAAACGTTGCTGAGAGAGCATCATGCTCTTCCACCAACACTTTATTCTTCTCCATCTATTCAACTGGCAAACCTTCAGATTTCCTGAGGGTTTTCCTCCAGTCTTTCAAGAATATCTTATTGAGATTTAGCCATTTTTATAAGTTTAGCATAGACAACGTTTTCTGGAGAGATAACATTCTTGCCGTGAGATTTTTAGCGTTCTGGTGATAGCTGATCTCTTGAGGCTTTTACCATGAAGCAGAATGCTGGTGTTTCATGGTCACTTGAATCACTGTCAAAATAAGTTGACGATGTAGATGATGCACGAACAACAAGGGCACGATCTCATTATATTCTGGTAAATAATTCTTTACCATCAAATTCCGACTCGGATATTTCATCATCAGAGTCCATTCTCATTCCAGCGTAAGCACCAACCAGTTTGGACATTCTCTTCATGTTGGATTCAATCACAATGTTAGGGTTTATGTCAGTGGCTGGTATCATTGAGGAAGATGTAGATGGTTCATTCTTCTTCTGAGCTTAGTATAACGATCTGCTCGCTTGAATACACTGCAGTTAAGTGCATTCCATCTTCTGTTGGGTTTGACATCCATTTCCCATGCTAGGCAATCAGTGATGTAGTGACCGAAGCTTTTGCATTTGAAGCAGGAGATATCAAGTGGAGGCACCAAAGAGAAGAATTTGTTGTGTCATCTTCTGAAGATCTTGTTAGGCACATATTTTGACGTGTGAGGTTGTTGAGTCGTTCTGTTAACATTTCCATATCCCTTATGATAGTTTGTTGATTCTCACATTCTTCTTCGTTTGAGCTGCCATAATCTGAAAGGGCTTCACCCTCCTCTTCTACAGAAGAATCAACTTGGCCTTTCTCTTTCTCAATTTATTCTTCGTTAGTTCCATCACTTCGGCTGATCAAAGACTTTCATAGTCAGATCTTTCCTTGATGGTTGCAACAAGAGAGTCGAAGGAATCATCGAGTGATTGGAACGGCTTCTCAACAACATCATGATCAGAAATATCTTAGACGCCTCTCTGACGAAGTCGCTCAACTATACTACTTAGACGATCAATGAGTTCAATCACACTTTCTTTTCGGAGACTCCGGAAGTGAGTGAACATGGCTCAAAGCAAATCAGTGCGAGCATCACTACATGCCTGATTTTCTTTAGGAACATTCTCGATAGCGTCCTAGATTTTCTTCGTAGTCTCAAGTCTTCTGAGTCGAATGAAGACATTTCTTGAGACATAGTTGCAGATGATATATTTTGGTTGAGCATCTAGTTGAATGTTTCTTTCATCAATTGGTGATAAGACTTGGGAGACTAAATTGTGCAGCCATTTTCAACAATCTGTCACATTTCATCGCTAATAGCCTTCAGCCAATCACAATCTTCTGTTTTCAGAATGATAGTCATTTCCACCGAAGATGAGAAATTTTTCAGAGTGCCCATGGTGTCCTGCAAGTGACATACTCAAAACTCCTACGTGGTTACACCTTTAATAAGCAGAGACACGGAGATCTTGCTCTGATACCAATTGTTAAGACCGAGAGTATATCAACCAGGGGGTGAATCGAAGATTTAAAATTTCTATCGAAACTGCAATCCTATCGAATCAATACAACGGGAGTAATACAAAGAACATGGACATAGACAAGGAACTGATGCAGACACAAAAATGCTAACAAAACGAGAAAGATTAAGCAAAACTTTCGATGAACGTGATGATAATCTTTCGGTTATAGTAGCACATGACTTTCATGATTATGACAATGACGCAGAAAGGAAACATACTGAATAGCATGAGAGGATAACTATGAAAGAAAACAAGCTGCGAAGTGCAGACTTCCCACCACGAGATGAAAACATCAAAGAGGACAACTTCGGAGTTCTTTTCGAATGGGCTTCCAGAAAAAAAAAAAAGAATTCCTTGTTGATATAAGCAGTCTATCATTCCTATTAAGCCAAACTTTCATTCCTATCATCCTCCATTACCTCAGAGGCAGCGGTGTCAGCGGTCCCTCGGGCTCAACGAGGAGCGTGCGACATGGCAACGGGCGTGGTACGACCGACACAACGCCGCCCGCCACGGCGCTGGAATGGGTCCGCAACGACCCGAACCTCACCGCCACGTGGGCCCTCGACCGCTCCTTCAGCACTAGTAAGCCGGACGGCGGGCGCCGCCACCGCCTCGACAGTGAGATCGCCAAGTACGACGAGGAGTGGTCTCTTAGTGAGACCTCCACCAATGCTCACAAAGGCATGGGCACCGCCAGGGCTCCGTCGGCAGTGGTCATGGTGGCACTTTGCGCGGTGCGGCAGGCAGCCGCCGGACAAGGCTGCCGCGGCCCTCCGGCTCCCTTCCGTCGTTGGAGGGACGACAATGACGGCAGCGCGGACGGCGGCGGCGGTGCGGCAGGACAGGGCGGCCACGCGTATGAGGTGTTCGTCACTATAGGGTTTAGGATTCTTTTCCTAGTTTTTAGTTAAACAGTCGAAATATCAACCTTCCTATGTGAATTTTATTATCCGCCCCGTTTACATGAATTTCGTCCGATTAGATCAAACAATGGTTGAGATGTATGCGGATAACGATGGCCGGCTCCTGCGTCCGTGTTCGCGGGCTGGTCCCCTTGTCCGTGAACGTATGCCGAAACAAATTTGCTTAAGTGAAGTGTGGGAAAATGTGGCAAGTTGTAGCCTGGATCCAAACATCCCCGTACTCCTACTTTCCTAGTTGCTTGTAGGAAAGAATACTTGAGTTTGCACGGCTAGCTAGCTTGACGATCAGATACTGGAAGTTTCCATGGTATCTTTTTTTTTCCTTCAGGAAGTTTCCATGCATATTATTGCCTTTGACTGTTCCAGATGGATCCACGGCGCCATGTGACAAGTTGATAGGGGCACGTTTGGGATCACACGGACTATATATATTGTGCTCTCCTTTTGATCGTCGTCGTCCTCTCCAACCGACGAAGTGCGAGCTACGCTCTCCTTAGATTCCATCCACGGATCGATATCGATCCACCCGGGTCGCGCGTACGTGCGTGGCCACCACCACCACACCAGCAGCAGCTAGCGCCGCGCGCAACGGACCCGCCACCACACCAGCACACCTCTACTAGTAGCAGGTGGATCGGTGGCTCGCAAGAAAGAGGAGAGACGCAGATGCTCTGCTCCCACATGACCAACCAAAAGGGAGGCGAACATGCACGCACACATGTAGTACAACGTTCCAAACCCCGACCGACATCCACCTGCAGCCACCGGCGTGGGCATGAATCCGCAGGCGCTACGTGTGTAGCTCCGGCCAGACGATGCTGCTGCCTGCCTAAATGGAGTAGGTAGGAGCAGTTCGCCCGCTCGCCGGCCGAGGAGATGAGGAGAAATGGAGAGGACAGGACGCGACAAGGCACGCGGGTTTTTCTAGCTTGAGCGGCGCGTCCGTCCGAGGCCGACGACGCGCGCCCTTCCCGTCCGTGCCGCCGGTATTGGCAGCTGGGGCATTCACGCTGTGCCGCCGGTATTGGCAGCAGCGCGCACTGTGTTCGTACCGGCCGTGGTACTACGTACTACTACGTGTTAGCTCGCTGGAGCCCGGCGAGGGGAGGGGAGGGGAACAGGCCACATGGCGAGCCACTAATGTCAATCACTGGAGGGCGATCGATCTCGATCCAGCCTTAGTGGTTGCGCCACCGGTACAAACAGTGCCCGGTGCTGAAGCCGGCCGTCTCAGGCCTGAAGAGGAACAAGCAAATACTCACTGCTAGCAACCGCAGTACTGCACTGTATGAACCAACAGTGTACAGTGCGGCGTTTCCGTATGAGATACTACTCCTGTGCGAGACGAGATGATGAGGGGGCTTGCGTCCAGCGAACGGATGGAATTTTTGGTGCATGCAGTTTGCTGGTTGCATGGAGAGGAGATCCGCATTGCTGGCTTGCTGCGAATACTGTGATGGTGTACGCGTTTGTTAGATTGTATAGTTTCCATATATGTGTACGTATGTTATAACGTTGTATCTCTTTATTATATATATATATATATATATATATATATATATATATATATATATGTGATAGGCCATCCTTAGAGGGTCGTGTCGGTTCCCCCAAACCTATTGTCTTACATGTTATTACGCTAGGTTACGATCGCTTCCGCTCCAAAACCCTAATACCCGCATCGCCGCCGCCATGTCGAGCGCCGCCACGTCCGGTTCCACCGCCGCGGGGCTACTGCCGGCCTCCCTCGCGGCCCTGCTGAACCTCCCTCTGGACGTCGTCGCTGTCCCGGCCCCGCTCGGGACCCGGAGCATCGGCTCCGTCTACTCGACCCCGCCGGCGCCCTCAACCCTCGGGCGAGAGCTCGCGGTTCACACCGCGGCAACGACGTCCGCCACCGTCCCCGCGGACGGCATCTCGCCACTCGTGCCGACAGCGCCCGAGACCGCCCCGCTGGCGGGTCTTGCAGACGCGTCGCCCGGCCAGGTCTTTGTCAGCCCTCCGCCGTCTTGGTGACCCGGCTGTCCCCATGGCGCTTGCGCCCCAGCAGCCCTCGGTGGGATCGTCACCGCGCCGCCGGTTCACTTCGGCCATCTCATCACCATCAAGCTCCCCGCCGACAACTACATCTTCTGGCGTGCGCAGGTTCTCCCGCTATTGGGGAGCCACTATCTGCTCGGCTACGTCGACGACTCTCTTCCCTGCCCCCCCCCCCCGCACTGGTGGACAGCGTGCACGGTCTGGTCTACAATCCAGCCCACCGCGTCTGGGCCAGGGCAGGACCAGCGAACCTCTCCTCCATCCGAAGTCGCTCTACTTGTTGTCGCCCGGGCTTGTTGTTTTCGCAAAGACGCGTCTCATGAGGCCTGGACCATCCTTGAGCGCACCTTTGCGGCGCGATCTCGAGCCCGTGTCTACGCACTCCGTCGTCGGCTTGGCGAGTGTCGGAAGCTTGACTCCACCGCCACCGAAGTTCTACAACAAGGTCAAGGGCCTCGCCGACACGTTGGCCTCCATTGGACAACCCCTCACCGACTCCGAGTTCAACTCGTTTATTGTCAATGGTCTTGATGAGGAGTATGATGCCTTAGTCAAGCTCATCAACGAGCGGGGCAACTCGACACCCATGCTGGCACACGAGGTCTTTTCCCGCCTCCTTCTCACCGAGCAACGGGTCGAGACGCGTCGCTCCAGGGGCAACGGCTCCCTTCGCCAACGCTGCCACCAAGGGTGGCCGCTCTTCTTCATCATCCCGGGCTCCTTCGGGGCTGCCACCACCGCCCGCCTCGGCCCCCCCTCCTACTGCGACATTACCGGGGGCTGGCGGCCAGCGTGTGTCAGCTTTGTGGCCGATGGGCACTGGGCTTCCAAGTGTCTGGCGCTTCCAGTGAGTTTTCTTGGTCTTGGCAATGACGGCAAAGATACACGCAACTTTGCTCGTCAGTCGCCATGGCTGATCCTCGGCCTTGTAAGCAACAGGGACACACTCAGTCCTACTCCATCAATCCACACCGGTACATGGACTGCAGGCGACGGAGCACCGACAAGTGAGATGGGGAAGCTTCACACTCGTGAACCCTATCATGGCTCGACAAGATCCACACCGCCAATGGAGCAGGTATGCACATCTCTCATATTGGTCAAGCATCGCTTCTCACTAGACATGCCAATAGGAGTCTTGACTTCGCAATGTTCTTCGAGTTCCATCTGTGACACGTAATCTTCTTTCAGTTCCTAAACTCACACGTGATAATAATGTGCTTTGTGAATTTCACCCTTTTGATCTTTTTATTAAGGATCGGGGCACAAGGGACATTCTTATTAGTGGGCGGCTCTGCCAGGGCCTCTATCGTCTGGAGCATCCTGGCGTCGCTCGCGTCTTCAGTGGAGTTCGGGTATCTCCGTCACAGTGGCATGCTCGTCTTGGTCACCCGGCCACACCTATTGTCCGGCATGTTTTGCGCCGTCATGAGCTTTCTAGTGTGTCTAGCAATAAAGATGTAGCAGTGTGTGATGCTTGTCAGCAGGGGAAGAGTCATCAACTTCCTTTTTCGGAGTCCAGTTGTGAGGTGAAACATCCTTTAGAACTTGTGTTTTCAGATGTATGGGGTCCTGCTCGGACTTACATCGTTGGTCATAATTATTATATCAGTTTCGTTGATGCTTACAGTCGCTTTACCTGGCTTTATCTTATCAAACGTAAATCTGATGTGTTTGACATTTTTGTTCAGTTCCAAAAACATGTTGAACGCCTTCTCAAGCACAAAATTGTTCATGTTCAGTCGGACTGGGGTGGTGAGTATCGCAACCTCAACTCCTTCTTCCAATCGCTTGGGATAGCTCATCGTTTAGCATGTCCACATACACATCAGCAGAATGGTTCAGTAGAACGTAAGCATCGTCACATTGTTGAAGCTGGTCTTACTCTTTTGGCCCATGCATCTGTCCTGCTTTCGGTTTTGGAGTGATGCATTCACCACTGCATGCTTTCTCATAAACCGTACTCCCACTCGTGTTTTAAACATGAAGACTCCCATTGAGGTTCTCCTTAATGAACAACCTGATTATACCTTTTTCAAGGTCTTTGGATGTGCTTGCTGGCCGCATCTTCGTCCATATAACAAGTGCAAGGTTGAGTTCCGTTCCAAGAAGTGTGTCTTTCTTGGCTATAGCTCTCTTCATAAAGGTTATAAATGTATTCATGTTCCCACAAATCGTGTCTATATATCTCGGGACGTCGTGTTTGATGAGCATGTTTTTCCCTTTGCCAAACTTCCTGTGTCCACTGCTGACCCACCATCTCTGCATTCGTCCTCTATTGCCTCTGACCAATTTGATGATGTTGCATATTCTCCTCTATTGTTGCCTAACCATGGTGCAGGCACTGGACGCGGAGCTCGTTTGGAGATTTTGGAGGCGCCATCGCCTTCCTCGTTGGTCTCACCAGTGGATCACGGTGATCAGCCCTTGCATGGCCTCGGTCCTTGTGCTCATGCACGTACGACCGAGCACCCAGCGACGCCGTGCGCCTCGGCGCCCCGGGTTTCTGGACCGGCGCCTTTGGCCTCTGGGCCGCCTGCTTCGGCGCCTTCGGCTTCTGGGCCGCCCGCCTCGGTGCCCCTGCCCGCCTCGGCGCCTCTGGTCCCTGGGCCGGCCTCGCCGCTCCTAGCCTCTGGGTCAGCCTCACCACCGCGGCCTGCCTCGCCGGGCTCGCCACCTCAGCCGGCCACGCTGGTCTCGTCTGGATCGAGCTCGCCCGGATCAGGCGCTCTCTCGCCTGTGCTGACCGAGGCGTCTCCGTCGCCGGCTGGGGCGTCTCCATCACCGTCACCTTCGCCGTTGCCCTCTCCGGCTCCTGTGGTTCCCGCACCTCCTCAACGACCACATACGCGGAGTCGCAGTGGTGTTTTTCAACCCAAGCAGCGACATGATGGTACTGTTGCTTGGTTGGCTGCCTGTTTAGCTGCTGCTCGTGCGGATCCGGCCTCTGAGCCTCGTACGTATCAAGCTGCACTGAGTATACCTCATTGGAGAGAGGCCATGGAGCAGGAGTACCATGCTCTTCTTCGTAACAAGACCTGGACTCTTGTTCCGCCACCACCCGTGTCAATGTCATTGATTCTAAATGGGTTTTCAAAGTGAAGAAGCATTCTGATGGGTCTATTGAGCGCTACAAGGCGCGGCTGGTTGCCCGTGGTTTTCGGCATCGTTATGGTCTTGACTATGAAGACACTTTCAGTCCAGTGGTTAAACCTACTACTATCAGGCTTCTTCTCTCTCTTGCAGTTACTCGGTGTTGGTCTCTTCGTCGACTTGATGTGCGTAATGCTTTCCTTCATGGTGTACTTTGGAGGAGGAGGTCTATATGCGGCAGCCCCTGGTTTCTCTGACCCTGATCATCCTGATTATTTGTGTCGTCTCACCAAAGCACTCTATGGTCTGAAGCAGGCTCCTCGTGCTTGGCATGCTCGTCTTGCGACAGCTCTTCGTGCTCACGGTTTTGCATCATCGGCTGCTGACTCTTCATTATTTCTTCTACAAAGGCCCGAAGTTACTATGTATTTGCTGGTCTATGTAGATGATATTATACTTGTCAGTTCCTCTCCGGTGGCTGCTGCTGCTCTTGTTCGGTCTCTTGGTCCTGACTTTGCGGTCAAAGATCTTGGAAACCTTCACTACTTCCTTGTCGTGGAAGTTGCTTCCTGTTCGATGGTCTTGTTATGATGCATAAGAAGTACGCTTTGGATCTGTTGCAGCGGGCTGGGATGCTTAAGTGCAAACCGACTACTACACCTATGTCTACTGTTGACAGGATCACTGCTGTGGATGGTGAGCTTTTGACTTCTGCTGATGCAACACGGTATAGGAGTATTGTTGGTGGGCTTCAGTACTTGACGATCACACGTCCGGATATTTCTTTTGCTGTCAATGTAGTTTGTCAGTATCTTCAGGCACCTCGGGACACTCATTGGTCTGCGGTAAAGCGTATTTTGCGCTATATTCGCTTCACATTGTCCTATGGTTTGCACATTCGATCGAACTCCTCTGGGGTTATCTTGACTTATTCTGATGCGGGCTGGGCCGGCAGTCCGGATGACAGGCGATCCACGGGGGGCTATGCTGTGTTCTTTGGTTCCACCTTGATCGCCTAGAGTGTTCGGAAACAAGCTACTATTTCGCGTAGCAGTACTGAAGCTGAGTATAAAGCTGTGGCTAATGCAACTGCAGAAATAATCTGGATACAGTCTTTGCTTCAGGAATTGGGTATATCTCAATCACAGTCTCCTATTCTTTGGTGTGACAACATCGGTGCTACATACCTGTCTGCTAATCCGGTATTCCATGCTCGAACGAAACACATTGAAGTTGACTACCATTTTGTACGGGAACGTGTATCTCAGAAGCAACTACAGATCAAGTTCATCTCTTTCAAGGATCAACTTGCAGATATCTTCACCAAGCCCTTGCCTCTACCACAGTTTGAAACTTGTCGGCGCAATCTTACCCTTCTAGATTATTTAGGAAGTGGTTAAGATTGAGGGAGGGTGTTAGATTGTATAGTTTCCGTATATGTGTATGTATGTTGTAACGTTGTACCCCTTTATTATATATATATGTAATAGGCCATCTCTGGAGGGTCGTGCCGATTCTCCCAAACCTATTGTCTTACAGCGTTCGTCCTCTCTTCTTGGATCTGCTGTTGAAGGTACCAACCAGCTTTTTGGTGCGATGAAGTGGCCGGCGGCTGGGGGCTTGGACGGGCTCCAGCTGCTGGTAGTGCTAGTGCCTTCTTAAAGTGGTAGTGCGCGTTGCAAGCTGCGCGATGCAACGAACGAACCCAGGAAACCGTGTCGCCAAGCTATATGTATGTGTACGTGTAGGCTGCACAGTACAGTGCTTTTTTTTCTTTTTGCGGGTGACTGAGTACAGTACACTAATGCAAAGTTTTCAATTATTGGCTGTGTTTTAAGCTTTAGGCCATTTCTAACCGATCCCAGTAAGGCCATAAGGGAGGATAAATTCAGTTATCCTCCTTTACGGTGCACCTAGCCGAACCCCAATTCGCCGTAAGGGAAAAACAATTATCCTCCGCCTCCGAAAATCCCTCCCAATCTCCCTAAATTTACTCCATCCCACCGCAACCGAGTAAAAGTGGCGGTCTCTCTTTCTCTCCCCTTCTCGGGTCCTTGCCTCCCGCCGCCCCAGCACCACGCCCCGCCGCAGTCACCGATGACCATCCCTCTGGCCGGAATGGATAGCCCGGATCCTTCCCTCGCCCCGCTGGCAACTGCTACCGATGACCATCCCTCCAGCTGGAATGGATAGCCCGGATCCTTTCCTTGCCCTGCCGGCAACTTCCACCGAAAATCACCCATGCGCCGCCGCCCGCGCCGAAGAAGAGTTTGGGGGTGAAAAAAACCCAATGGGTTCAAGCTCCTCCTCCAACCGCTGCAATGGCCTCCGGGGTGGCCACCACTTCTCCGGCAACGGCCCGCCGCTCCCGCTGGAGCCAAACGAGCTCGAAAGCCGGCGCCGGCGGTGGCGCTTGTTGAGGCGGTTGCGAAGAAGAAGATGAAGAAGGCCACATCGGTGCCTCATGCAGCTACTCCGGTGCCCCCTACGGCCACTCCTCCGGCACGGGCGGCAACCGCAACCGGCAACAAGCATCGCGGTCGCCAAGTGCTCGATGAAATGCTTACAAGATAAAAACATCCTTGGCCACGGTGATTGTTTGTAGCCGATCGTGATGTAGTTTCTTTGTTTCCTTGTCGCAGTGCGGAGATGAACACGACCGAGTTCTTAGCGTCTTTGGAGTCCCCGACCATGATGGGACTTGATGAGCTTAACTACGACTCCATTTGGCATCATTCGGATGCGGCCCAGGACATGAAGCAAGAGGAGGAGGTGTCCGAGGAAGAGGAGGCCGAGGAGGAGGTGGGCGATGAAGAGGAGGTTGTGGAGGTAACCGAAGGAAGCGCGCGGCCGTCAAGGTCACGCACTGCCAACTACAATCACAAAAAGGACGTTGCTCTTTGCGATGCTTGGATGAACATCTCCACGGATGCAACGATTGAAATGGATCAAACCAAGATTATATTTTGGGAGAGAATTACCGACCACGACAACATATACATGTATGTTTGTGGTGATTTTGGATCAAACATTAGTTGACTCAATCGACACCATATACATGCTATGTTGTTGGTGGTTTTGGATTATACATTATGTTTGAAGTGATGTCTTTTAGGTGAACTTTGCATGTTTTAATTCGAAAAACACGATCATGAAACTTTATGTTATGACGATTATGATATGCATGTTTTAATTTGAATGTTCTTAAGATATATATTGTGTAGTGTCTGAAGTCCATGCGGTTAGGACACAGAAGTTACACAATTTTGTTTTTATAGACAATTTCCGTGTGTTGCAACGGGAATATAAAAATTCTAGTAGATTAGCTCGTGACTGCGCGTCTATTATTATATTGATGCGCTAAAATCTTAACAAGTATGTGTATGCAACCGCCATGATTTACCTGCCATTTTATTGTTAGGCACTTATTTTTGGTAAGAATTCAATTACTTACCAAACAAAATGTATTTTTTTGTAAGTTAATAAAACATGAGACAATTGATTCTATTTTAGGGAGAATGGATGGGAGAAAAATCAGAGATGAGAGAAAAAATCAAAAAGGAGAAGAAAAGAGTGGGACCTATATAAGAAAGGTTAGACGAAAGAGAGGTTAAATGGAAACCTTATGTTCTTTTTAAGTAGTAGAGACTCCACTAAGGCTGGCCATAGTGGGGAGTAACTTAATTAGTATCATGTACTTGGGATTCGCAAACATGCTTATGTGGCAGGTAATTAAAGAAGAGAGAGATGGTTATAGTAACATAGGTAGATACCGTAACATAATAAATGTGGTGCTATTATGTGTCATGCATGGCAATAAATGAGACCACCTATGATACTAATCTATAATACTATGCACTATAGATGTAGTAACATAGACTAGTAACATATGCATGTTACTAGTGTAAGTTACTCCCCACTATAGCCAGCCTAAGTACAGAGGGTCGGTTAGGTGCGGCCACCATTAATGAAGTAAAATTTTCTTTCACTAACTTTACTCCGCTGGATGCTCTCTTAACTTTTAAGGAATCGGTCAGAAATGCCCTACAGAACCACTACGCGTCTCCGATCTTTAGAAAAACGAACCAATTTCCATTTAAGGAACCAAGATTTCTTACACTTTTCTTTGAGACATTCTGTTGGGAATAGCTGACCACACCTGCCGTTGGTTACCAAGATTTCTTACATAGCACCTTTTTTTAAACATTTACTAGCAAAGTGCCCATGCATTGCAACCGGTACAAAATAGACTAATACACGATCACCCTATTTTTGTTATATAGAAAAAGGGGTGGCCTAGTGCACATAGCTCCCACTTGCACCGGGTCTGGGGATGGGTCCAACCACTTTGGGTATTTTGTACGCAACCTTTCCTTGTATTTCTGCAAGACTTTTTCCATGACCGGAACCAATGACCTCATGGTCACAAGCAATATCTTACCGCTGGGCCAAGTCTTCCCTTCATTTTTGGTAAATATATCACTAAAATTATGTTAGGTTTTCCCAAAATTTATGTCTCATATATGTTTCGATGAGATGAGGAAGTGACAGGGATGGTCTGGAGAGACTAAGGGATTTTCCGCAAGTATTGAGCAGAGTGGTCAGGGTCATTTCGCAAATATATGACTGTTTGCCTCTCATGCGTTAGATGCAATCATGCAGATCGGATGGTTAGAATTGACGAATGGCAACAAACCATCATCACCAACTGGGTCTTTTAAAGGAGTAGAGATATATGTTTGGATGAGATGAGGGAGAGGCGGGGATGGTCTGGAGAGACTAAGGGCTTTTCTGCAAGTGTAGAGCAGAGTGGTAGGGATCATTTCCCAAAAATATGATAGCTTGCCTCACATGAATTAGATGCAGATCGGATAGTCAGAAAATGATGGGTGGCAGACAAACCATCGTCATCAACTGGGTCTTTCAAAGAAGTAGAGATATGCATTAGTTGCAATCATGCAGATCGGATGGTTAGAATTGACGGATGGCAGACAAGTCATCCTGACTAACTGGGTCTTTTAAAGGAGTAGATATTTAAAATTTTTTTTAGCACAATAGAGATTTAGACAAACAGATTGTTTACATAGCTGCAGCCTGCAGGACTAACTAACATCCGTTCAGCCCATGATCACAGGGATATGTCTGCTCTACTTGAGCAATTGCTATGTATCGCCCTAACGAGCGCTACGGGTGGATCGCTTAGGGCATCTTCAATGGGAGACGCTAGCAGTGGTGCTTATGATGGAAAAAAATATCCTAGAAATTTAGCGCTTACCTTCCAACGGTAGACGCTAATAGCGGGTGCTTAGCGATCGCGTGCACAACCGTTTCAACTCATGCGGACAAAGAAAAAAAAGGCTAGCGCTCGCCTTCAGCTTTGGCGTCAATGCCGGGTTAGACTCCAGGATTTGTCGATCTAACTGCCGATTGGGCAGGATACTAATCCTGGCGCTCACTCCTAGCGCCTACCATTGTACATGCCCTTACACGCGTTCCGACATGACCGGAGCAGTAGAGCTCACTACGGACATTTTCCCATAGTTGTCTTTACGTGGAAGTGCCGGTATTTTTGTGTAGTTTCTTCGGAAAGCCTGTTTACGAATTACAAATACTTCTAACAAGTTTTTTTTCTTCTGTTTTGCATCGGTTTTTTTGTTCATTCTGTTTTTTAATTCAAAGAAATTTTAAAGTTTGTGTTTATTTTAATTCGTGAACATATTTTACATTTGTGAATATTATTTAAATTCACAAACATATTTTTAAATTCATGGAATGTTTTTGAATCCAAAAACATCTTTCCAAACACATGAATAGTTTTGAAATTCACAAAAATTTGTCGAATTCATGGAGATTGTTTGAATGCATGGAATTTCTCATTTTTTGAGAATATATATTTTGATCCATGAGTATATTTTTGAAATCATGAAAAAAATTACATTAATGATTTTTTGAATTTATGAACAATGTATCAAACCACGAACATTTCGAATTTGCAATATTTTTAAAATGGACGCATCTAGCGGGCAAACGTGTGCCCGCTAGTGCCCCCTGGCAGCCTCCCATATTTGGTATGTTTTGGTCCCCCCTCAGTCCAGATTTGGAGAGGAAAGGGTTGACCGTCTCCCACGTCCCTCCGTCCACCCAACTTCTCTCCTTCCCTTCACGTGTTCATCAAAACATTGCCCCTCCCTGCTTTCTTCTTCGGTCCCCAGCTGTCCCCACACCCTTCTTCTTCTCCCTCTTCTTTCTTCTTCCACCCCATCAAAAGGACCTGCAATGGTTGCGCCATTAGAGGTTGAAAACTCAAGAAATTGATCTACAAATCTACAGCCAAAAAAGAGATCAAGAGAGAAAAGTGTGATTTTTTTCTCACCTTTGTTCGTCATGGTTGTAATCTCTTGCAATGTTTTGTGCTGCACTCTGTTGCAATAAAAACACAGGGAAAGGGAGGAAAGGTGAGCAGCTATAGTGCTTTTTGTAGGCAGGAATAATCTAATTCTGGAAACTACTGGTTTTGTTGTACATCCAGAGAAACCCCTCTTGTTTTCCATAGATTTTCTTTTGAACAAGAAGTGTTAGAATGGAAAAGCAACAACTTGTACGCTTTGTTTACGCAAAAACAGTGTTACCAGCGAGCAACTCATGTGTTCTCCAGGGTGCTAGAGGCTTAATGTGCAAAAAAAAGATGCGAGTAACTAATTGAGACCTTTTAAGCAAAAAAAAGAGGCTTGAAGTGATCAAATCATGTGTCCCCTAGAAAAACTCTAGGATGGTTGTGATGTCGTTTAAGCAAATTCATTGCTACTATTAAGCAAAAATTTATAGATTTATTGTCATGTACTAACCTGACCACTCTTGTTTTTCCTTAGATTTGTTTTGGAATAAGTGTGTTAGAAATTAAAAAGCAGCAACTTATAGGGGTTATTTAGGCAAAAAAAGTGTTTCGGTGAGCAACTCGCGGTGTGCTCATGGGTGCTAGAAAACATTATGTGCAGAAATAGAAAGATTGTGAGCAAGAGTTGTCAGGTAGTGCAGAAATAAAAACTTGAATACCTTTAAGCAAGAAATTGGGTTGAAGTGACCAACAAATGTACCCCCCTAAAAACTATAGACAAGTAGTGAGGTTGTTAGCAAATCTATTGATACCATTAAGCAAAACATATGTAGATTTTGTTGACATGTACTGACCTGCTGGGCTCTAAAAAAAGAAAAGTGTAGATGAAAGTAATTGGTTTGTTCAAGCCAAAATCAGTGCTATGATTTTAAAATCAAAAAATTGGTTAAATTCTTTGTCATGTGCTGACATGTCGGGCTCTAAAAAAAGAAAATTGTAGGCAAAATTAGTTGGTTTGTTTAAACAAAAAAACAGTGCTATCCATTAAGCAAACTTTTTGTTGTTTGTTGTCACTGTTGGAACTAACTATAGTCAAGCACTAAAGTTCCCTTACGCAAGTTTTAGTGAATTTGTTTTGAAAAGCACTAGATTATCTAGATAGTAAAACAGCCAAGTCTTAGAGTAGGGGGTGAGAAATTACCCAGAGAGTAGCTAATGGTAGCTAGTAGAGGTTTCCTTGGGCATTACTTTGATAGCTTGAAAAGGTTTATTTTTTATGGGTCCTGCAAAAAATACAAAACGAAAATGAAAACACATAACTTCATAGATATATGTATGGTGTGTCCTTTTTGGATGTTTTTGTGTACTCTCATGCAAGAGAAAGAAAAAGTACAAAAAATGAGAAATCACTAGTAGATATGGATTTTGTGGTTAGTAATGTGTCAAAAAAGCAACTTGTCGGGTGTCTATTAGGCAAGTTACTGCATGGTATAAGCAAATTTGGTCATTTTTAAAACGAATGTGTTATATGGCTGACTACTCATGTTGATGGATATCTTTGAGCCAACATACTGCAACTTTGTAAAGAGAACATTGTGTCAATTTTTGTGGTTCGGACGAAGAAATTAAAAAGATAAAGTTCTGGAAAAACAACTTGTATATAGATGACAAAGAGCAACTTGAAGGGTATCTTTTCGGCAACTTACTGCCGTTATGTAAGCAAGTTATGCCAGTTGTGTGACGTGGGGAGAAATAAAAACTAAGGAACCTTGTATATGGATCTAAAATAACTTGGTTGGAATCCTTTAGGCAACTTACTGCCAATGTGTAAGCAAGTTGTGACATTTTATGACGTGGGAAAAATAGAGAAGAAAGAAAGCAACTGCTACTGATTGCTTTAGGCAACATCAATACAACGAACAAGCAAGTCCTCTGCACACGAAAAAAGCATCCCGACTCTTTTCCTACCTGGGTGGATGTGTGACATACAACTCCCTGGGTGGATGTGTGCAACAAACTATTCTGTTTTCGAACAACTTCATGGCAATCAACAAAACGAGGTCATGTTTACGAAGGCAAAAAGAAAAGTGGGAACAAGCATCAAGGCAAGTGCAATCTGAATCCCTATGTAGACCCGCACTTGTGTTAACCAAGTAACAAGCAAAACGCTGAGATGTAGGCAACATGGTGGTGTATTGAAACAACATGGTGGTGGCTGGGGAGCAAGATTTTACCTGGTAAAGCCTATTTGCATGTGAAAGCTTCTTCTGTAAGTTTCACGAAAAATGGCATACAAAGTTTTTAGTCAAATTACTGCCGAGATGTAGACAAAATGCATATAAGTTTCAAGGAAAAAAAGAACTGTTGGCAAGAAAAGCAAGATTAAACAAATTTGATATATTTTGTGGTTGTGCAAAGCTTTATCGGGGAGTGGCTGGCGAAGCTTCTAAGTGTGCATAAAAACCTTGAGCTTTTGACTTGACATCCTTTTCAGTTTTGACTTGATATAGGATAATTTTTGTGGGTTGTACCATGCATGTTGATATGAAAAAAGGTTGTGTGGCTTGCTTGTGCTAATGGTGTGAGTTGCCTGACAAATGTGTGTGGTGTTGCCTGATCGAGTATGAATATCTATCCTATATCTGGTGCCGAACTTGATTATTCAGTTACTGTTGATTGACTGCCTTCTGTGTGTGGCTTCACTGGCAACAAGTTTATCCATGATTGTTTTAGCTAATTGTGTGAGTTGCGAGACTTCACCAACTCTCGGGAGTGGATGGGCAACTCAGGCCAACATCTCTAGCAACTATCTATCATGTGTTGGGCGAGTTTTTGCGTGAAAAAAAGCACAAGCTCTCGGGAGTGAATCCCTGGGCCGGTGGCGCCAGCATATCTGGCAACTACCTATCCACCTCTATCAAGGTACAGACCAAGTCTTCGGATAGATTGCGTAAACCGGGCCAACCAATGAACAACAATGGGTGTGGATGTCGCATCTTTGAGTTGACCCCTTCTCGTTTTATTGAGCATCTGCGGCTACTGTACTGTTGGTACATGCAATAAATTAATCACATGTAGGCAACTATTACCAAGTGATTAGGCAAATACTATTGCTATGTAGGTTAGTTAACCTCGTGATATAGCAACTTCCATGAATACTAAGGCATTTTGTTGCATGTACCATATGTACCTCTAGTAAAAACATTAAAAATAGATTAATTGATGGTGCAAGCAACTTTCAATTAAATTTGGGCAAATTAGAAGGGGTGATGTGGAAAACATTTTAGGGTTCCAACACACCTTTTTCAACAAAAAATCAACACTCCCATATCTCAACAGATCACCATCTAATCCAATATGTGGCCAGAAAATAGGGTACATAGAGTTTATCGCAAAAATGGTGAACCTTTTAGTATTACCAAGTACCAACACAACTTATGTGCTAGTACTATTACTTTCACACGAAAACAACACTTCGGATATAGACGTATGGACTACATACGGATAAATATAGACGTATTTTAGAGTGTAGATTCATTCATTTTGCTTCGTATGTAGTCCATATTAGAATCTCTAAAAGACTTATATTTAGGAACGGAGGGAGTACATCAGAGAAACCCCTTGATGTTTTTCTTAATTAGGTTGTTTTTGTACCGCAAGTGTGTTGAAAAACAGAAAAGAGCAACAACTTCTAAGGTTTGTTTAAGCAAAATCAGTGTTGCCAGTAAGCAACTCATGTGTGCTCATGCGTGCTAGGATTTGATGTGAAGAAACTCCTGTATGCTCATGCATGCTAGGATTTGATGTGAAGCGGAGAAAAGTGTGAGCAACTATTTGGGGCACTTTTAAGCAAAAAATGAAATAAGTGGGAAAAAGCAAAATCAAAAAAGCCCGTCATTTTTAGTTTGCTTTTGTACAAAAATGGTTCTTCCTGGAAAAAGGGCAGCAACTTCTATGGGTTTGTTCAAGTAAATCAAGTGCTACCATTAAGCAATTTGTGACATGTTGTCATTAGCTGACCTGCTGGGCTCTTTATATTTAGTTTTACTGTAATCACTGAATAAAATAGTTGTAGGCAAGTACTGATGTTTTTCTAGGCAAGTTCAAATGCAAAAAGGGTAATCAAGAAACACTTGATCCCCCTAGATAGAATGGAACTAAGCTCCGGAGCAGGATGGTATGTGTCAGGTAAATCACACATTCAGAAACATGCAAAAGTCATAGAGTTTGCCTAAAACACAACAGGCAAGTCACATACTTAACACTAGCAAGTCACATTCAAATGTCAAGCAAGTGCTACTGAAAATGTCAAACAAACCATGGGCGTGTTTTGAAAATGCGAAAACAAAAAGAGCTTAATTCCAGCTAGTGTTGAGTATGTGACTTGCTAGTATGGGGTATGTTACTTGCTTGACATTTGAATGTGACTTGCTTGTTCTACATGTGTGATTTGCCTGACACGCAACCCCCTCCGCCTCCCCCCTTGGTCTGTGCCTAACATTTGTATGTGACCCATCATTTGTGTTCAACTTGCTTGTTCTGTGTCAAGTGCATGGTTCTAACCCCTGGATTTTAGTCCAAGTGATTATATGTGTGTTATGTTTGTGAACTTCGATATATGTGTGTGAGGTGCCGGACAAAAAACCATGTGGATGTTTAAACAAAGGGGGGGGGGAGCTTACTCCGCAGCTTGCTGTATTCCTCATCTGTTTGTTGCTCTTTAATGGAAGGAGATGAATCATGGTCAGCAGATGAATAATGGTCAGGAGCAGCGACAGGTTGTTCTTCCCAAATTGCGCTTTTGCTTGTCCCAGCCATTTTTTCCACCAAAAAAAAAGAAAAAAACATCACCATAAATGCATATTCAGCTGGCTTGTATGAAAATTCGAGAACACTAACTAGAAGGAACTAGCAAGTCCTGAACCATATGATGAAAATGTGAAGGAAAAATAACACACGAGCAAAGTTCATGTGTTAACTGAGGCAACTACCGACAGAGTATTGGCCAAATTTTGGTAAAACTCAAAGCCACGCAAGTAACAAAACCATTAAATGCAAATTATGAACCAAGTCAGGAAACTAAGTAACAAACATTAGGCAACTTGAAAAGCAAAAACAAGCAACTACTAATCAATTATTATGCAAGTTTTGTTAAAAAAGGGGGGAACCACACTAGTGCCAAGCTCAAAAAGACGCAGATTTGGCAACCCACGCCCGCATATCTGGCAACTAGTAGCCTCTACCTGGCAACTATCCACCCCGCAACCCTCTTAAACATCGCCAAGGTAATGCCGACTTCGAGGCAGAGCAATGGTTTGTCGTGCCCAAAAAAGTAGTTCAAACCTCATGAAGAAGAGAAGGGATTTACCTCATGGAGACGAACGAAGGTGGTGTCACTGTGCCATCTCCCGCTTCTAGTTTTGAGCCGTCTCAGGCAACTAACTAAAATCAAGTAGGAAAAACAAGTTAAACTGAACAAAACCATATGGAACAAAGCTAGCAAAAAGGGCATATGTGAAACCTAGACTAAAAGAAAGGTATATGAATCTATGCTGAAAAAGGAACACCACACCCTCCCCACATAAGGTGACATGCACGATCTTGATTTTTCAAGGAAAAGTATTTATGTGTACATATCTCTACTAGCAAGTTTTGGAACCATCTCAGGCAACCAACTAGCAAAAAATTAGTAGACAAAATAAGTTTTAGACGAGATATGTACATGTCAGGTAACTCATGATAGAGCCTTTGCAAAAACACTAAAGCAATCAGCTATGTGTAGTACAAAAAAGACAAGCCTTGAGAAGTCTGGGCAGAAAAATACAAGTATATCTATATAACAAGTAGAGAAGGACCAGCAAACCATCTGATGGTCATAGCAGCACATGTCAACAATTTAGATCTTTCAGTCTATTTTCTTTGTTTGAAAAAATTAGACATCATATAAGATAACTATACAAGTTTCATTTCTCCATCCAGCAACTCAGCCCTGGAATGATTATGCAACTTGACAGTACGGTACTAGGCTTTAGTGGACGAAGAACATGACCACATGCATCATGCATGCATACTGTTTTAGCACCTCCCCTACATGTCGAATTCTAGCACCTCCCCTGCTTCTGGAGGCTGATGTGCACCATCTTTCAGCAGGAACGGCCAGTGGGTCTGCGTTCATTTATATTTTTCATTATTTCAAAAACATTTCAGTATGTAATACAAAAGTTGCAAGTAAACAATTGTTGCTGCCATTGCTTCCAGAACAATCAACAAGTACGCCTAGCCTGCCTCTGTTTTCAGTAATAGAGTTGTTGTAGTCAATCAGGCAAAACATGGTTTCAGTAAAAATTATACTAAGACAATAAAAATCAGAAGCATCGGCGGATAAAAAGTCAGGCACCTACATGACTACAACTCCAAGACATCAACTCGCCACTCCTATTTCGATGTGGCAATCCTCTTCTTCCTTCCAACTTTAATTTAGCTGGGCATTTCATCGAGCAGTTGGTGCGCGCCTACCATGAGGAGAAGTAGGTAGGCTGGAGCTTGCAGTTCTCGCGGCGACGCATGCAGAGGGTGCACACGGTCAAGGAGCTGCTGCATTACGAGGTTCGTGGACTGTTAGGACCGAGGCGGAGTTGTGTTGTACACCTAGCAGTACGGACGCTGACGCCGTGTGGGCTGCACTAGTTGGAAGCGAGGCTGAAGAAGGTGAGCCAGGAGCTGGACGGGAGCACTCGCCGGTGTCCGTGGGTCGCTCGTGGAGAGAGCGCTGGTGCGGTGAACGACGTTGGTCGCTCCATGGCAATCCAGCTCAGCCCGGAGGTGTTGTACTTGTACACCCGCTGCAGATCTGCAGATGCACAATGGCAGACAAATCAATCATGGTGAACCGAAGACATCAACTCGCCACTCCTATTTCGAACCTGCAGAGCCACATCCCATTACCCCAAAAATGTCGAAAATGCTCGTCCCTTGCAACCAAAAATTGCCACCGCGCGCGTGGTGTATCACGCAACAAAAATCGACCCCCCGCTGCCCCTCCCCGCGAAATCGACACTACCCTATCACGTAACCTCCTCAAGGCGTCCAGAGAGAAGCGCATGAAAAGACAAGGTAGACGATGCTCACCACCGATTTTGATCGAGAACCCCCTTCCCGCTTGCCGGAATAAACTCACCGCCATCGGCGATCACACCTCTCCTCCGCCTCGCTTCAAGAAGAGAGATGAGGAACAGAGGCTTTGCAGCCACGCACGTGGGGTCCACCCTCGCGCCTCCCTACCTCCGGCGGTTCCGCCGCGGTGGAGACGGTTTTGGGCGACAGTGGAATCAAGATAAAGACTCACTCCGCCCTCGATCCCAGATCACAAGTGGTCAACGAGAGAGAGAGAGAGAGAGAGAGAGAGAGAGAGAGAGAGAGAGAGAGAGAGAGAGAGAGAGAGAGAAACGTGGGGCCCTCCACCGCTGTATATCCGTTCTGCGGTTTTCACCCTCCAGCGTGATCAGATCCGACGGTGGTCGAGCGCGTGTGCTCTGTAAGACAAACGAGCCCGCGAGCACTTTTTAGGTTTTAGGTTTTAAAAATTGTGGTGATTTTGCAAATTCACAAAGATTTTCTGAATCCGCGGTCTATCACAATTTTGGGAACAATTATATAATTCATAAACACTTTTGAATTTTCTGCAAGCATATTTTGATTTTTTGAACAATTTTCCTGAATTCCTGATTTTTTTAAATCAAGAACCTTTTTTGACTTCATGAAAATATTTCAAATTCACCGGATTTTTTTGAATTCATGTTTTTAAATTCTGAATATTTTTTTAGATTTTAGATTTTTCATTTTTTTTGATATTTTACTAAAATTAAACTATTCAAATAAAAATAAAGTAAAAAAACCAAAATAATAGCTACCTCTCACTCGGAACCTCTCCCTTTTTTCACAGGCAGCCTCGTGCGAGCACTAGTTTTTTATTTTGAGGGCACCGAGGGGGGAGACTCGATCTAGCGGTGTGTCGCAAAGCCTAGCCCACGCACTCCGGCGCGTGAGGGACACGATATTGTTGCTCGCGGGAGGTCCTAACCGGCGCTCTCAGCGCCAGTTTTCATTACTAGCGCTCGAAGGTGCTTCTACTGGGCCGGCCCAGTATTACTTTGTTCGCTGGCAGGCAACGCAGAAAAATTTAAGCCGAAAAAGAAGCAAGCTGCAGGATCGAACTCACGCCATGATTGTAACGTACGAGTATGGTTAACCACCACACCAACTTGGAACTAGCGACTAAATGAACAAAAAAGTTGACCAAACTTTTAAAAACATCAACATTATTGGACAAATGAACAAAAAAGTTGAAATTTCAAATGATGAACGATTTTTAAATATACATTGCACATTTTCTGATATACGCTGAACAGTTTTTAAATGCACACTGAACATTTTTTTATGTATGTTGAACAAATATTTAAATAAACATTGAACATTTTTGTGACATACGCTGAACAGTGTATAAATATGCATTGAACATTGTTGTGAATATATGCTGAACAATTTTAATATACCCAATGAACATTTTCTTAAATATGTTGAACATATTATTAAATATACGATGAACATTTTTGTATATAAATATGCAATGAACTGTGTATAAATACATGAAAAAGAAACAAAAACTTCATTGAATTTGAAAGAAGTTCACCGAGTTTCAAAAAAACACCGAGTTTGAAAAAACAGTTGATTGAAATTGAAAAAAAAGTTCATAAGTTTGAAAAAAGTTCATTGAGTTTTAAAAAAAGTTCATCGAGTTTGAGAAGAGTTCATCAAATTCGAAAAAATTTCATCGAATTTAAAAAAATTTATCAAATTTGAAAATAGTTCATCAACTTTCAAGAAGAGTTCAGCGATTTTGAAAAATAGTTCACGCATTTAGCAAAAGAGAAAAGAAAAAAAACGATATCAGAAAATGTGCGCATTAACAAGAAAAAAAGGAGGAAAGGACAAAAGAACGTAGAAGATGCAATTAGGCACATTAGATATCTATGGCGGATTGGTTAGTGGTGCTCGGAATCAGTGAAGGCGTCGTGGGTTCAAATCCCTGTCTGGCTTTACCTTTCCTGCGGAATAAAGCAGGAAAAAAAATGAGAAGATGGGCCGAGCCCAAGTCGCTTGAGGGGTATGCGCCCGATTGCGAAATGAAACTTCATTGAATTTGAAAGAAGTTCACCGAGTTTCAAAAAAACACCGAGTTTGAAAAAACAGTTGATTGAAATTGAAAAAAAAGTTCATAAGTTTGAAAAAAGTTCATTGAGTTTTAAAAAAAGTTCTTCGAGTTTGAGAAGAGTTCATCAAATTCGAAAAAATTTCATCGAATTTAAAATTTTTTATCAAATTTGAAAATAGTTCATCAACTTTCAAGAAGAGTTCATCGATTTTGAAAAATAGTTCACGCATTTAGCAAAAGAGAAAAGAAAAAAAACGATATCAGAAAATGTGCGCATTAACAAGAAAAAAAGGAGGAAAGGACAAAAGAACGTAGAAGATGCAATTAGGCACATTAGATATCTATGGCGGATTGGTTAGTGGTGCTCGGAATCAGTGAAGGCGTCGTGGGTTCAAATCCCTGTCTGGCTTTACCTTTCCTGCGGAATAAAGCAGGAAAAAAAATGAGAAGATGGGCCGAGCCCAAGTCGCTTGAGGGGTATGCGCCCGATTGCGAAATGGCTGTAAACGGGCGCTGAGGGCGCCGTTTAGGAATTACCGTTGCTCGCAATAAGCGAAACCTATCAACGTCCCTCTACCGGGACATCCTATTTAGCCCATGGGCCACTGGATGACGCACAAACGCCGTTTGCAAACGCGCGCCTGAAGTTCCTCCGCGCTGGCCCGGCCAAACTCTCCCCTTTTTTATGTTGCTTTGAATCACAAAAAAGGCGCACCTACGGAGAATCGAATCAGCAACCTCACGCATTAATCTACGCGGCAGTAACCAACACTGCAACATCCCCGGTCCGTTAAATAACCTCTTCTTCCAACTTTTCTTCTTTCTTCTTTCATTTCTCCTTCTTTCTCTTTTTCCTTTTTCCTTTTTTTGGTTTTATGTATTTTTCTTCCATCTTTTTTTTTTCAAATTTGATGAGCTTTTTCTGAATTTCGATGAACTTTTTCTAAAAATCGATGAACCGTTTTTTCAAATTTGTAAACCTTTTTATTTTCGAGAACTTTTTCTCAAAATTCGATGAACTCTTTTTAAAAAAAATCCAATTTTCCAAAATGTTTTCAAATAATTCAAAAATCTAATAAATAGCACGAATACAATGGTTCTTAAATACTTCGCTTTCCTATCAATCACTAGCGCTTAGCGGCTGTAGTGGTTAGCAAACCAAATCGTATATTGTAGCTGCACGGCGCGAGTTTGAGTCCTCGTAGACGCTCTTTTTCTCGTGGAACAATTTTAGTATGCTTCACGTCGTGGGCCAGTCCATGATGTGGGGCCCGTGGGCGCTAGGTATCTGTTCTGCCGCTTACGGCGCCGAACAGGAGCACCCCAGAAATACACATGCAAATTGCGTCGACTACCTCATCATTGTCTAACATGGGCCGCTCCCCTACGCGCGCTTTCGGAATGGTCCATGTGCTGGGCAGGCGCACCCAAATATTTTTTCTTTTCTTTTATCCTTTCTTATTTCTTTTTCTTTCCAATCTTCTTTTTTCTTCTTTAAAAATGTTTGAGATTAAAAAAAAAGGTTCTGAACATGAAAAATCACTAATTTTAGAAACTATTTCTACTCTAGATTTTGAAATTTTCAATAATTTCTAAGAATATTCACGAATTTGTTTTTTTCAAACTAAAGAAAATGCTCGTGAATTTGAAATATGTTCGTCAATTCAAAACAACAAAAACGGTATCCAAATTGGAGAAGATGGTCAACAATTTATAGCATGTCCACGAATAAAAAAATAAATTCATGAATTTGAAAAATGTCATGAATTACAATGTAAAAAGGTTTTCTTAGTTAATAAAACCATTTCATACCATAAAAAAATGTTTCAACGTGTTGAAATATGTTTAACATGTATTCTAAAAAAATATTCAAAACACGTAGCTGAAAACCCGGTGAAATCCAGAGAGAATAACGCAGAAAAAAAAGGAAAAGGAAACAAACCAGCTGTTAGATAAAAGACAAGTAAGTCCAGCGCCCGAGCGAATGAAGGCGATGAGAACCCGATTTCTGGTCCAGCCAAAATGCACGAACACAAGTGGTGAAACAAAATAGTCTGGATGGGAATGGGTCAACCCGCTCCGGTCTGAGCGTGGCACTCTATTCTGTTCATGGACACAGAGCCGGCCCAATGGTCCAACATCATTTATCATCTGGGATTTTTAGGAAGTTAGGATATACAAATTTTGTTGGTTCAAAGAATAAAGACATGTGCAAGACCGTTTTTATTTCTACAAAGTATCGCTTGCATCATAAGTCTAAAACAAAAGCAGCATTGTACTTTTGGGTGAATAGTTTGAAATTTTTATATAGACACAAGGATAACAGTATTGGGCAACTAAATTTGTGTCGACCCGCTTATTCTAGTGGGCCAACGGCGATCAGCTCCACTCAGCCCAATTCTTTTGTAAAGCCAACCTAGAAGGCCCTTTGGCCCTGAAATTAAGGGTCACACCAATGTCAAATGGGTAATGTGTTGGGGAACGAGCATGCAATTTCAAAAAAATTCCTATGATCACGCAAGATCTATCTAGGAGATGCATAACACAAGAGGGGGAGAGTGTGTCCACGTACCCCCGTAGACCGAAAGTGGAAGCGTTATATTAACGCGGTTGATGTAGTCGAACGTCTTCATGATCCAACCGATCCAAGTACCGAACGTATGGTACCTCCGTGTTCAGCACACGTTCAACTCGATGACGTCCCTCGAACTCTTGATCCAGTAGATGGTCGAGGGAGAGTTCCCTCAGAACGGCGGCGTGGCAACGGTGTTGGTGATGTGATCCGCGCAGGGCTTCGCCTAAGCACTACGACGCTATGACCGGAGGAGTAAACTATGGAGGGGGGCACCACACACGGCTAAGAAACAACTGTTGTGTCTTTGGGGTGCCCCACCTTGCGTATATAAAGGAGGGGGAGGAGGAGGCCGGCCCAAGGGGGGCGCCAAGAGGGGAGTCCTACTAGGACTCCGTTCCTAGTAGGATTCGGCCCCCCTCCTTCCTTCCAACGGAGAGGGGAAAGGGGAAAGGAGGGAGAGGGAGAAGGAAAAGGGGGGCCGCGCCCCCACCCCTTGTCCAATTTGGATTGGCCTTGGGGGTCGCGCGCCTCCTCTTGTGGCAGCCTCCCTGTCTCCACTATGACCCAATAGGCCCATTAACTTTCCCGGGGGGTTTTGGTAGCCTCCCGGTACTCCGAAAAATTCCCGAACCTTATCGGAACCATTCCAGTGTCCGTATATAACCTTCCAATATATCAGTATTTACCTCTCAACCATTTCGAGACTCCTCGTCATGTTCGTGATCTCATCCGGGACTCTGAACAAACTTCAGTCATGATACGTCTCCAACGTATCTATAATTTATGAAGTATTCATGCTATTATATTATCCATCATATATGTTTTATATGCATCTATATGATATTTTATATGATTTTTGGGACTAACCTATTAACCTAAAGCCCAGTGCCAGTTCTGTTTTTTCCTTGTTTTTGAGTATCGCAGAAAAGGTATACCAAACGGAGTCCAATTGACGTGCCAATTTTTGATGATTTTTTATGGACCAAAAGAAGCCCCCAGAGTAAAAGAGTTGGGCCAGAAGAGTCCCGGGCTGTCCACGAGGGTGGGAGGCGCGCCCACCCCCCTGGGCATGGGCCCCTATCTCGTGGACGACTCGGAGACCCCCCCCCCTGACGTGAGACCTACGCCGAAAATTCCTATAAATACAGAAACCTCCAGAAAATAACCTAGATCGCAATTTCCGCCGCCGCAAGCCTCTGTAGCCACGAGAAATCAATCTAGGCCCTCTCTGGCACCCTGCCGGAGGGTGCCATCATCACCGGAGGCCATGGAGGAGGATCCCGGAGGGGCCAACATCGCCATGAAGGCCAAGGACCAGAGGGAGAACCTTTCCCCATCTAGGGGGGATGCCATGGAGGAGGAAGCACAAGGGGGAGAACCTCTCCTCCTCTCTCTCGATGGCGCCGGAGTGCCATCGGGAGGGGAATCATCACCACGGTGATCGTCTTCATCAACATCACCATCATCATCACCATCCTCATCTCTTTTACGCGGTCCACTCTCCCGCACCCCGCTGTAATCCCTACTTGAACATGGTGCTTTATGCCACATATTATCATCCAATACTGTGTTGCCATCCTATGATGTTTTGAGTAGATATCCTTTGTCTTTGGGTCGGTTGATGATCTAGATTGGTACGAGTTGTATGTTTTTTTTTTGGTGCTGTCTTATTGTGCCCTCCGTGTCCTGCAAGCGTGAGGGATTCCCACTGTAGGGTGTTGCAATACATTCATGATTCGCTTATAGTGGGTTGCTTGAGTGACAAATGCATAAACCCGAGTAAGGGGGTTGTTGCGTATGGGATAAAGGGGACTTGATGCTTGAATGCTATGGTTGGGTTTTACCTTAATGATATTTAGTAGTTGCGGATGCTTGCTAGAGTTCTAATCAAAAGTGCATATGATCCAAGACGAGAAAGTATGTTATCTTATGCCTCCCCCTCATATGAAATTGTAATAGTGATTACCGGTCTTGTTAACAATTGCCTAGGATAATTCCTCACACCGACCCATCATTATTCCACACTCGCTATTTATAATATTTAGTAATATATTCTAACTTTATGATAACAACACCTACTTTTATATTTTAGCTCTCCGATACCATGCAAAATTATTCTCTTCATACCCACAATGTAGTTTTATTTCTCGTTTCCAGTTGGGAGCTAACGTTCGGTGTACGTAGAGTCGTATCAGTGGCAGATAGGACTTGAGAGAATATTGATCTTACCTTTAGCTCCTTGTGGGTTCGACACTCCATACTTATCACTTCCACCTTTGGAAATTTCTACGATGATCCCTGCACTTGGGGATTATCAAGACCTTTTTCTGGCGCCGTTGCTGGGAAGCAATAGCGTGGGGTTGATATTCTCGTATGTGCTTGTTTGCTTTCTTCACTAAGTAGATTTTGTTTTTCCTTTTTGTTTCTGTTTAGTTGTGGGTGAAACATACAAAAAAATTAAAAAGAATGAAAATACAGAAAAAATTACTTGCCTATCATGCCTAAAAAGTTTTTCAAAAAGAGAAGTGATTGGAAAGTTATGCATTGAAGAAGTGAGTGTCGACCTTGAGCACTTGTGTTCATGCTCACAGAAACAATGTAGAATTTTTCATGGAAGTCTCTCTGTAAATAATTATCCCCTTGTGTATATCCATTGTATTATAAAAATAATGTGCCAAGCTTTGGTTTTAGGATGATTAGATTGCTTGTTTGCTATGTGCAGTACAAAAACAGAAACTTTGTCTGTAGCGCGTGATTTTACGTTTTTTACTGGAAAGTCAAATGGGTCTTAAACTTTTTGCACACTACTTCTGTACAATTTTTTTAAATTTTCATATATTTTTTAGAATTATTTGGAGTTACAGAAGTTTACTAAATTCCCAGATTACTACATACTATCCTGTTTTTGACAGATTCTGTTTTTCGTGTGTTGTTTGCTTATTTTGATGAATCCATGGGTAGTATCGGGGGGTATGAACCATGGTGAAGTTGGAATACAGTAGATAAAGTGCTAATATGAAATTGGAATGAGTTTGCAACAGTACCTAAAGGTAGTGATTTTCTTTATTATACTAACGGATCTCACAAAATTTTTGTTAAGTTTTTGTGTGGATGAAGTGTTCGAAGAACGAGGAGTTACCGATGTGATAAGAATAAAGAGAGGCAAGAGTTCAAGCTTGGGGATGACAAGGCACCCCAAGTAAATATTTCAAGGATACTCAAGCATCTAAGCTTGGGGATGCCCCGGTTGGCATCCCATCTATCTTCTTCAACAATTATCGGTATACCTCGGTTTTTTGTTTTCTTCGCATGATTTGTGTCCTTTGTGTTTTTATTTTTCTTCAAGAACCATGCTAGTATGAGATAGCCCTTCATCTATTTATAGAATGCTTCATGTGCTTCACTTATATCTTTTGATTATGACCTTATAGAATGCTCTTTGTGCTTCACTTAAATCTTTTGAGTATGGTTTTATAGAATGCTTCGTGTGCTTCACTTATATATTTTCAGCTTTGATATTGGTTAGTCTACATTAATTGTAGAATGCTCCATGAACTTCACTTATATCTTTTGGAGTATGAATAATATTATCATCTAAAGCGGGTTTGGAAGAGTGTCAACTTTAGGAATTAGTGATCCCACTATTTTGGAGGGTGTTGAATCTTAGAGTGATATTTATGAAAGTGGATTTGGAAGAGTGTCAACTTTAGTTAGTAATGATTCCACTATTTCAGAAGAGGTTCCAATTGATTATGAGAACAAAGTTGCTATCTATGATGATTATTGTGATGACATGTATGCTATAAAGAATAATGTTAACCATGAAACTTGCCATCATGATTTTAATTTTCAATTGGATTATGCCTCACATGAAGTTATTTTGTTGAGTTTGCTCCCACTATTCCGAATGAGAAGAATTTTGCTTATGTGGAGTGTAGTAAAATTTCTGTACTTGTAGATCATGAAAAGAATGCTTTATGTGATGGTTTTATTGTTTAATTCATTCATGATGCTACTTAAAATTATTATGAGGGAGGAATACATGCTTGTAGGAGTTGCAATAATATCAAGTTTCCTCTTTATGTGCTTAAAGTTTTTAAGTTACACTTGTTTTGCCTTCCTATGCTAGTTGATTCTTGTTCCTATAAATTGTGTGCTCACAAAATCCCTAGGCATAGGAAGTGGGTTAGATCTAAATGTGCTAGTCATATTCTTCATGATGCTCTCTTTATGTTTCAATTCTTATCTTTTATGTGAGCATCATTGAAATCATCATGCCTAGCTAAAAGGCATTAAAGAAAAGCGCTTGTTGGGAGACAACCTAATATTTACCCTTATTATTTTTGTGTGTTTACATGATTAAGATACTGTAGTAATCATGTTTTGTAGCCTTTGTTTCAATAAAGTGCCAAGTAAGACCTTTGGGAAGACTTGGGTGAAAGTTATTGAAATCTTGCTGTAAAAAACAGAAACTTTGCGCTCACGATATTAGCTGTCAATTTTTACAGATGAGTGATTTTGAGTTGATTCTTTTTGCATAAGATTAATAAAAAACTTCCTCACGCCCACCAATTTATTTCATAATTTTTGGAGTAGCAGAAGTATGGTTTCTGTTCATATCATTACAGACTGTTCTGTTTCTGACAGATTCTGTTTTTATTGCATAGTTTGCTTGTTTTCTAGTTGCTATGGCTTATATTTCTCAATATAAATTGTAGAAATGATATGGTACAGTAGTCATTGTGTGAGGACAATTATGAACCTTGTCTTTGACAGTACCAAAGTGAATGGTCTACTCTTTATCATACTAACCCATCTCACGAAGTTCCGTTAAGTTTTGTGTGATTGAAGTTTTCAAGCTTTGGATGAGATATCGATATGAGGAGAATAAGGAGTGGAAAGTCCCTAAGCTGGGGGTGCCCAAGGCACCCCAAGGTAATATTCAAGGAAGACTCAAGCGCCTAAGCTTGGGGATGCCCGGAAGGCATCCCTCTTTCGCCTTCAAAACTATCGGTATACCTTACTCGGAGCTATATTTTTATTCGTCACATGATATGTGTTTTGCTTGGAGCGTATTTTCAATTTTACTTGCTGTTTGAATAAAATCATTGGATCTGAAATATTGAATAAAAAATAATCCTCCCATGGCTACTTAATTATTTGACTACTCAGTGTTCTTCACTTATATCATTTTGGAGTAGTTTGTCATTTACTCACGTGCTTCACATATATCCTATGAGTAAATGGTTGAATGAATTGAATATCATAAAAATGAATTTATATATGTTTCATATGCTTATACCATGAGGAGTAATGACTTCACACAGAATAAGTATAGGTAGTAAACTTATTGAAAGTTAGCAAACGCAGAATTGGTCACTTGAACAATTCATGAAAGAATATTGAAGGAAGAGAGATTTCACATATAAATATACTATCTTGGACATCTTTTGTAATTGTGAGCACTCATTAAAATATGATATGCTAAAAATTTGATGTTGGACAAGGAAGACAACTTAATGGGTTATGTTTTCCTATATCCGAAACGTTATATTGTCTTGGATCATCCAATATGTTGAGCTTGCCTTTCCCTCTCATGCTAGCCAAATTCTTTGCACCAAGTAGAAATACCACTTGTGCTTCCAAACATCCCTTAAACCAGTTTTGCCATGAGAGTCCACCATACCTACCTAAGGATTGAGTAAGATCCTTCAAGTAAGTTGTCATCGGTGCATACAATAAAAATTGCTCTCTAAATATGTA
The DNA here is from genome assembly GCA_021605145.1 of Aegilops bicornis. Classification (NCBI taxonomy): domain Eukaryota; kingdom Viridiplantae; phylum Streptophyta; class Magnoliopsida; order Poales; family Poaceae; genus Aegilops; species Aegilops bicornis. Next base: position 585,151,081 of record CM038673.1, on the reverse strand, counting down.
TGATCTATTAGTGCGAAGAAAATAAGCTTTATACGAACTTGTGATAGGGAATAAATAAAAGCGACGGACTGCATAATAAAGGTCTTTATCACAAGCGGCAATATAAAGTGACGTTCTTTTGCATTAAGATTTTGTGCATCCAACCATAAAAGCGCATGACAACCTCTGCTTCCCTCTGCGAAGGGCCTATCTTTTACTTTTATTTTCTACCCTTATACAAGAGTCATGGTGATCATCACCTTTCCTTTTTACACTTTGCCTTTGGCAAGCACTTTGTGTTGGAGCTACCCGGATATATATATCCACTTGAATGTAGGTTTTAATAAATTATTATTGTTGACATTAACCTTGAGGTAAAAGGTTGGGAGGCGAAACTATAAGCCCCTATCTTTCTCTATGTCCGTTTAAAACTTTGACCCATAAATATCACATGAGTGTTAGCAATTGTGAAAGATTAAATGATAGTTGAGTATGTGGAGTTTTCTGAATCAAATCTCTTACATAGACCCTTTCCGAAAATAAGATGAATTGCAATTGTTTGATGACTAAGAGCACTGTTTGTTAGTTTTCAAGAATGTTTATGATCTTATACTTTAACATGTGAATAGCTTGTTACTTGATCATGAAAAGTTTTATGGGATGAGCTACTGTTATGACATATAATGATGCTAGAAAAGGTGATTGAAATTATCATTGATCAAACTTGTGCACCTGCTAGCATTCACACTTCATAAATTATTTCTTTTATCATTTAAATACCCGAGGACGAGCAGGAATTAAGCTTGGGGATGCTGATACGTCTCCAACGTATCTATAATTTATGAAGTATTCATGCTATTATATTATCCATCTTAGATGTTTTATATGCATTTATATGATATTTTATATGATTTTTGGGACTAACCTATTAACCTAGAGCCCAGTGCCAGTTTCTGTTTTTTCCTTGTTTTGAGCATCGCAGAAAAGGAATACCAAACGGAGTCCAATTGACGTGCCGATTTTTCATGATTTTTTATGGACCAAAAGAAGCCCCGGACTAAAAGAGCTGGGCCAGAAGAGTCCCGGGCTCTCCACGAGGGTGGGGGGCGCGCCCACCCCCCTGGGCATGGGCCCCTATCTCGTGGACGACCCGGAGACCCCCCTGACATGAGACCTATGCCAAAAATTCCTATAAATACAGAAACCTCCAGAAAATAACCTAGATCGGAAGTTCCGTCGCTGCAAGCCTCTGTAGCCACGAGAAATCAATCTAGGCCCTCTCTGGCACCCTGCCGGAGGGGGCCATTGATAACCCACAAGTATAGGGGATCAATTGTAGCCTCTTTCAATAAGTAAGAGTGTCGAACCCAACGAGGAGCTAAAGGTAGAACAAATATTCCCTCAAGTTCTATCGACCACCGATACAACTCTACGCATGCTTGACGTTCGCTTTACCTAGAACAAGTATGAAACTAGAAGTACTTTGTAGGTGTTTTTGGATAGGTTTGCAAGATAATAAAGAGCACGAGAATAAAAACTAGGGGATGTTTAGATAAGGACACAATAAAGTTACTATAACGAGTGTGGAAAAGTGGTGGTAGGAGTTGCGAAATTGTCCCTAAGCAATTGACTACTTTACTAGACCGATAACAAGTTTCATGTGGGAGAGGCCACTCCTAGCATGTCATCCCTTACTTGGAATTTTATGCACTTATGATTGGAACTATTAGCAAGCATCCGCAACTACTAACGTCCATTAAGGTAAAACCCAACATAGCATTAAGATATATTGGTCCCCCTTCAATCCCGTATGCATCAAATTCTATGCTAGGCTGAAGCTTCTGTCACCCTTGCCCTCCAATACATAGTCCTATCAACATACAACTAACCCTATGGTGTGATCCACGCTGGCAGCTCATATGATGGGCACCAAAGGACAACAACATAACCACACGCAAATTAAATCAATCATAGCAATTCATCAACCACCGATAGGACAACGAAAATCTACTCAGACATCATAGGATGGCAACACATCATTGGATAATAGTATGAAGCATAAAGCACCATGTTTAAGTAGAGGGTACAGCGGGTTGCGGGAGAGCGGACCGCTGTATATAGAGGGGTGAAGGTGATGGAGATGTTGGTGAAGATGGCGGAGGTGTTGGTGTAGATCACGGTGATGATGATGGCCCCCGATGGCGTTTCGGCGCCACCGGAAGCGAGGGGGAGAGAGCCCCCCTCCTTCTTCTTCTTCCTTGACCTTCTCCGATGGGAGAAGGGTTTCCCCTTTGGTCCATGGTCTCCATGGCGTGGGAGGGGCGAGAGCCCCTCCGAGATTGGATCTGTCTCTCTGTCTCTCTGCTTCATGCCTGCTCACGCTGCCCTTTCACCGTTTCGTATATATATGGAGATCCGTAACTCCGATTGGACTGAAACCTTCGTCGTGATTTTTTTACCAAAAAATAGCTTTCTTGCGGCCGAAGAAGGGCATCAACCGCCTTACGGGTGGCCCACGAGGGTCAGGGGCGCCCCATGCCTCGTGGCCACCTCGGGCACCGTCTCGCAAGGATTTTTCTTCCAGAATTTTCCAAATATTCCAAAAATAAGCTCCGTCCGTTTTTATCCCGTTTGGATTCCGTTTGATATGGATATTCTGCGAAACATAAAACATGCAACAAAGCGAGGCGGCCTTTGGGCCTTTGGACCAATATGTTAGTCCCAAAAATAATATAAAAATTGACCAAAAGTATATGAAAGTTGAATAATATTGGCATGGAACAATCAAAAATTATAGATACGACAGAGACGTATCAACCATCATCACCGGAGGCCATGGAGGAGGATCCCTGAGGGACCATCATAGCCATGAAGGCCAAGGACCAGAGGGAGAACCTCTCCCCATCTAGGCGGGAGGCCATGGAGGAGGAAGCACAAGGGGGAGAACCTCTCCTCCTCTCTCTCGGTGGTGCCGGAGTGCCATCGGGAGGAATCATCGCCCGCGGTGATCGTCTTCATCAACATCACCATCATCATCACAATCCTCACCTCTTTTACGCGGTCCACTCTCCCGCACCCCGCTGTAATCCCTACTTGAACATGGTGCTTTACGCCACATATTATGATCCAATGATGTGTTGCCATCCTATGATGTTTTGAGTATATATCCTTTGTCTTTGGGTCGGTTGATGATCTAGATTGGTACGAGTTGTTTGTTTTATTTTGGTGCTGTCCTATTGTGCCCTCCATGTCGCACAAGCGTGAGGGATTCCCGCTGTAGGGTGTTGCAATACGTTCATGATTCGCTTATAGTGGGTTGCTTGAGTGACAGAAGCATAAACCCGAGTAAGGGGGTTGTTGCGTATGGGATAAAGGGGACTTGATGGTTAATGCTATGGTTGGGTTTTACCTTAATGATCTTTAGTAGTTGCGGATGCTTGCTAGAGTTCCAATCATAAGTGCATATGATCCAAGACGAGAAAGTATGTTAGCTTATGCCTCTCCCTCATATGAAATTGCAATAGTGATTACCGGTCTTGTTAACAATTGCCTAGGACAATTCCGCACACCGACCCATCATTATTCCACACTCGCTATTTATAATATTTAGTAATATATTCTAAATGTATGATAACAGCACCTACTTTTATATTTTAGCTCTCCGATACCATGCAAAATTACCCTCTTCATACCAACAACGTAGTTTTATTTCTCGTTTCTAGTTGGGAGCTAACGTTCGGTGTACGTAGAGTCGTATCAGTGGCAGATAGGACTTGAGAGAATATTGATCTTACCTTTAGCTCCTTGTGGGTTCGACACTCCATACTTATCACTTCCACCTTAGGAAATTGCTATGATGATTCCCTGCACTTGGGGATTATCTGGTCACCAAAACACATAACCCGTAATACAAATCGTCATCGAATGTTAAGCGTGTGGACCCTACGGGTTAGAGAACTATGTAGACATGACTGAGAGACATCTCCGTTCAATAACCAATAGCGGGACCTGGATGCTCATATTGGCTCCT